>JAZKLR010000454.1:0-749606 GCA_037103525.1 Ganaspis brasiliensis | reverse complement strand
TCTTGTCTAAAAAGTACCAATAAATTGACATTGTCGCGCACCAAATGTTTTGGAATACGAGCATACGTTTGACACAAGTAAAAACTATCAACTTCTACATGTCTACCCATACAAAAGAATGCTCTTACATTGTCTTGTTTCTCACAAGCTATATCATCAAAAATAAATATTGAATTTGGTTTAGCATCTTTAGGTGATACTACTTCCTCATGCTCTCTAAATGGAAAATACTCAACTCCGTCTACTTTATTGAGTACACTTTCCAAGAATTTATATTTAGGTTGTTCTAAGGACTTTGAATATAAATAAATATTTTCAAAACTTAGACCATTTGGATGTATTATTAGAGAAAGGAGGGCGTTTGTTTTACCACAATTGGAAGGACCACAAAAAATAGCTCGAATGCTGTCTGAAAACAAACTACCATGACGTTTAATCTTTTTTTCACTAGTTGCAACGTCGACGCTTGTGATTGGTAGTTTAACAGGTTGTGCTGTGAACAACATTTTGACTGACTGTGTGTATCGTAAACAACATCTTAACATCGACTGACTGGAAAGCTATAAATAGCGCGCTTATATAGCTTTTCAGTCAGTTGCATAAGAACCATCGTGATGTGCGCTTGACATGATTGAGCATAAAAAAAGTCCTTATCGAGGTGAAGGCTTAGTCAACCGTGTTATTAATAATTTACCATTCGAGTTACATTTACCCGGTTATCAGTTCTGTGGACCTGGTACTAAATTAGCAAAGCGATTAGCTCGTGGAGATCAAGGCATTAATCCATTAGACGCTGCATGCAAAGAACACGACATTGCCTATTCGCAAAATCGTGAAAATATAAACGCAAGAAACGCTGCAGATAAAGTACTAGCTGAAAAAGCGTGGCAACGTGTTTTAGCTAAAGATTCCACTATTGGTGAAAGAGCAGCTGCTTTAGCTATATCTGGAACAATGAAGACTAAATCAACATTAGGTATGGGGATACGAAAGAAATTTTCAGTTAAGAAGAAAACCAAATGCAAGAAGAAGAGAATGGCGCTACGAAAAGTTGTTGATGCTGCCAAAAAGAGTATGATACCCAGCAATAATGCTGAAGAATCTATTCGAGCTGCAATGATTGGTGCACGTAAAGCAATTAGAAATGCTGGTGGTAAATCTAAAATTTTATCACCTCGAATTCTTCCAGTACCAACAAAAGTTGGTGGTATTTTACCTCTAATTCCAATCTTTGCTGGACTCAGCGCATTAGGGGCTCTTGCTGGTGGAGCATCTGGTATTGCAAAGGCTGTGAATGATGCTAAAACAGCTAAAGAACAACTTGCAGAAGCTCATCGACATAATAAAACAATGGAAGAAATTTCTCTTGGAAAAGGGTTACATTTAAAACCTTACAGACAAGGACTTGGACTTCATATTAAACCATTCAACCTGGGAAAAGGGTTAAAAAAGAGAAAACGAACGTCAAAGAAGAAACGAACATTAAGAAAGAAGCGGATATCAAGAAAGAAAAAAAACTAGTATTGAAGCTACCTCATCGTGCATTGACTGACTTTGATTTGTTAAAATATGCCAAGACTCTAAAAATACCACATTTTCGAGGAGTCTTTATGCGCAATGAATTACCTGTTAAAGGACCTTTTCAGTATGAGTCAGCAATTATTAATTTGGATGATAAGGAAGGTCCCGGTACACACTGGGTTGCATATAAAAAATTAAAAAACGAAACAATGTACTTTGATAGTTTTGGCAACCTTCCTCCTCCAACTGATCTCACCACATACCTGGGTGATGGTAGCTTCATAAAATATAACCATGAGAGATATCAAAATTTTGATACATTTGTATGTGGACACTTGTGTTTAAAATTTCTATGTAAACAACTTAATGTTAAGAGCAGTTTTAGACTATATAAGAAAATGTAACTTTTTGTAACCTTCAGTGTAAAAAGTGACTGCATCATGAGTGATTCGTTTACTTTAACGTTAACGGGAACGTCTTCAGTTCTTGAAGCTGAATACTTCCCACCAATAGAACTCAATCAAAATAAAAATTATGTACTTGGTCTTGTTGAACTATTGACTTTCAATTCAATTCCCAACATAGATGAAACCAATAACAAATTTCATATTGGTTATACGATAATTACTATACCAACAGGTAGTTATGAAATAAAAGATATTGAAGCGTATATACAAAGTGCCGTACCAGATGATTGTACAATAAATATAAAACCTAATAACAATACATTACGCAGTATGATTTTCTCAAATCATCAAATTAATTTTAAACATCCAAATTCTATAGGTACACTCTTGGGATTCACATCTCGTGAACTGGTGGGTAATGAGACTCATATATCAGATTTACCCGTATCTATTTTAAAAGTTAATGCACTACGTGTTGAGTGCAATATTACAACTGGAGCATATATAAATAATCAAAAAGTGCACACCATCCACGAATTCTTTCCTAGCGTTCCACCAGGATATAAGATTGTGGAAGTACCAGCACATGTCATTTATCTTCCGATAGCTGTCAAGACAATACATAACATTCAGCTCCGCATTGTCGATCAAGACGGTCATTTGATAAATTTTCGAGGAGAAACTATTACGATACGTTTACATATAAAATCAATATAATGGGCATTGTATATAATCAAAAGGTTGGAGGAAATTATAAAAGCTTGTCAACATGCAAGAGACAAGTCAGTCTAAATTTATCTCGCAAGGTGTTAACACCTCAGAATCGGATTTTTCTGAAGCAAATAGGTCTAAAAGTTGTACCTCAAGAAAAACGACAAAACAATTAATCTATATATTTTTTGGGTGTTGTTGCAGCAAAAATGGAAGATCTTCTCAACATTGCAATTCCAGTTAATTTTGACGAGTCCATAGCTCATTATGAGATTCATGCTCATCAACCCTATGCTTCTTCATCCTTTAACAATAGTGATGAAATTCGCATTGCAGTACAAAATCAAGATCTGTGTATTCTACCAAGTAAAAGTTCATTACACATATTCGGAAAGTTGACTAGAAATAATGGAGTTACTCTAACCGAAAATGTACACTTTAGCAACAACGCTATTTGTTTTCTATTTGATGAAATTCGCTATGAATTAAATGGTATTGAAATTGATAGATGCAAATACGTTGGACATACTACAATCATGAAAAATTATGTTTCTTTAAACCCCCCTCAGCTTAACTTTATGGAAAATGTAGGATTTTCAAAAATATCAGATGATTCCAGAATAACTGTAGAAAATGGCTATCTCGATGTAACAATCCCACTTGGCATGATTTTTGGCTTTGCTGAAGATTATAAAAAAATTGTTATAAACGCTAAACATGAACTCATCTTGACAAGATCACGAAATGACTTGAATGCTATAATTCAAACCGGGCAAGCAGAAGCTGATGAAGAATTTAAAATTACAATCATCAAGATTGAATGGATGGTTCCATATATTTTACCAGCAGACAATAATAAAATAAAATTGTTAAAATTTATTGAAAAAGATCCATTAATTTCAATGAGTTTTCGTTCATGGGAAATGTATGAGTATCCTTTAGTTCCTACAAGTTCAAAAGTTATGTGGCAAATTAAAACTTCATCACAATTAGAGAAGCCACGATATGTAATTCTTGGATTTCAAACAGGAAGAAAAGATAAGCGAAAAAAATATGCTTGTCATTTTGATCATTGTAATATTACAAATGTAAAACTCTTTTTGAATTCTCAGTATTATCCTTATGGGAATTTAAATATAAATTTTGAACAAAACCAATATTCTCTACTCTATGAAATGTATGCTAATTTTCAAACTTCTTATTACGGAAAAGAATCTGTGCCTGTCTTAACTAAAAATAATTTTAAAAATTTGGCTCCTCTAGTTGTAATTGATTGTTCTAAACAAAATGAATTTCTCAAACAAGCGTCTGTTGATGTACGTCTAGAATTTGAATCAACCAATAATATGCCTGCTGAAACTACAGCCTATTGTATCATAATCCACGACCGCATTGTACAATATAAGCCAATCAGCGGCGTTGTCAAGAAGTTGCTGTAGAGAGGGTAAAAAAGTGGTGGGGATGAAGACTATAAATTCAGCTGCTCTCGGGCAGAAATTCATTTCTGTTTCAGCATTATTTGTTTCAGGATGGAGTTCATCGTAGACGTTCAGGGCTTCAAAAGGCCTTACAATGAATTTGTCTTCAAGGAATTGGCCATACTTCCTCTTCAAGCAGAAGCTCAACCACTTGTCTTCCTGTTTGAACCACCTTACCTTTGGAGTAGATTACCAGTACGATATAAAAATGAGAATCGTTGGCTTACACGAAATTACCTTGGATTTGAATGGTCTGATGGACAAATACCCTACGATGAACTACAACCTATTTTAAAAGAAAATTTACATACTGCAAAAACAATCTACGTTAAAGGATTAGAGAAGAAGGAGTGGTTACAAAAATATCTCTTAAATGTTGTGGATTTAGAAGATTTTGAATGTCCATCGATTAAAAAGTTGAAATTGGAATCATCGACCGCAGCTTGTACACATCATTCTTTCGAAAACGCAAATTGTGCTGTAAATAATGTTGTAATTCTTCGAGATTGGTTTTTAAAACCTTTAAACCAATTTATAAGTGTAGTTGCTCAAGGAGTTGATGAAGTTGATACTACTTTAAAATCTTTTTATGAAAATTGTGAATCAACTTTGTAAATATTTAAGTTTCAAAATAAAATTTAATAACTTGAATTTAAAATGTTTATTCATTTCCAAAGCCTATCCTTTAAATATTTTTAGATTTATATAATTATTAAAAAAAAAAGATTAATTCTTGGAAAAAAAAAAACTTAAAACTAATTCTGACTAGGTAGGAGAAATTTATTTAAAACCAATTTATAGATAAAATATTTTTGTTTATTTCAAACATTTCATTAAAAATATATACATTTATTATACAATATTTTATTTTAAAGTTTAAATTCAATCCTGTGGTACCTTCCTCCAAGATACTTTAATTGCAGGTTCTTTAATTTTACAGCTTCGTGCATCATTTTCTTTTTTCAGCGTACTTGACTCTTCTTCAAAATAACCAGCAAGATTCTATTGTATTGATTTTCTTTCCCTAGATCCATACTACTCGATTAACTCTTCTTGAAAATGGACGACAAAAAGTTGACAGTAGTCTCGGAACTTCATAAACAAGTAAGAAAAAATTATCCTCGACGAAAAGTTCAAATGCGAGGTATAGATGAAACATGGCAAGCAGATTTGGTTGAAATGATACCATACTCGAAATCTAATAAAAGTTTCAAATATATACTTACTGTTGTTGATATTTTTTCAAAGTATGCATGGGCTGTTCCTGTAAAAAGTAAAAGTGGAAAGGATATTTCTGCAGCCATGAAATCTATTTTAGTACAAGGGCGTATTCCCAAAAACTTGCATACTGATAGAGGCAAAGAATTTTACAACTCTCAATTTGCAAGTTTAATGCAGACATATAAAATTAAACTCTATTCAACTTATAGTAATCTGAAAGCATCAATTATTGAAAGATTTAACCGCACACTAAAGAATATGATGTGGCCTGAATTCAGTTTGCAAGGCAATTATAAATGGATAAACCTTTTACCAAATCTTATGTCAAAGTATAATGATCATAAACATCGTACAATTGGTATGAAACCCAAAGATGTCACCGTAAATGATGAGAATAAACTACTAAAACGTATCAGCAAACAAAGAAGAATTCCAATGAAGAGAGCAAAATTCAAAGTTGGTGATAGAGTTCGAGTCAGCAAGTATAAAAATATCTTTGAAAAAGGATATACTCCCAACTGGTCAACGGAAATATTCACTGTGGATCAAGTTAAAGCAACAAAACCAGTAACATACATACTGACCGATTATCAAAATCAACCCATCGAAGGTGGTTTCTATGAGCAAGAACTTTTAAAAGTTAAATATCCTGATATTTATCTTGTAGAAAAAGTTCTCAAAATACGAGGAAATGAAGTTTACGTAAAATGGCTTGGATTCGATAACTCACATAATAGTTGGATAAAAAAATCTAATATGTAAGACAATTAGGCTAACGTTAACGTCAATCGTTAACTTACACGAAATTACCTTGGAATTGAATGGTTAGCAATCTACGTCAAAGGAAAAAAAGAAACAGTAAATAGTAAATACTTACTAAATGTTGTAGATTTAGAAGATTTTGAATGCACATCGATTGAAAAGTTGAAACTAGAATCACCGACGACCGCTGCTTGTACACATCATTCTTTCGAAAACGTGAATTGTGCTGCAAATAATGTTGTAATTCTTCGAGATTGGTTTCTAAAACCTTCAAACCAATTTAAAAGTGCAGTTGCTCAAGAAACTGATGAAGTTAATACTACTTTAAAATCTTTTTATGGAAATTGTCAATCTTTTTGTAAATATTTAAGAGTTTTGAAAATAAAAAATTTTAAATGTAATTTGAAATGTTTCCTTATTTTAAACCTATCCTTTAAATAATTTTAGATTTATTTTTAAAACAAAGTAAAGATTAATTCCAGAAAAAAAAAGTTAAAACTAAGTCAGACTTTTTCTCATCTCCAGCAGACTTTACAATGCGCACGCAGAAGAATCTCTGACTCTTATACCCCCCACTTTTCTGTCAACGCCTCTACTTTTTTTAGATTGTGCATGTAGCAGAATCCTCACTCTTAATTATGCGTCACATTGACTGTAACGTTACTTTAACAATACTTTAACTTTTATTTAACTACACTTTAACGTTACCTAAACTATATTTTCACTACACTTTAACGTTACATTAACTTCACTTTAACTATACTTTAACGTTACTTTAACAATACATTAACATTACTTTAACTTCAATTTAACTTTAATTTAACATTACTTTAACGTTTCTGTAACTTCAATTTAACTTTATTTTAACTACTCTTTAACGTTACTTTAACTATACTTTAACGTTACTATAACTATACATTAGCTATTCTTGAACATTACTTTAACTATACTTTAACGTTACTATAACTATACATTAGCTATTCTTAAACATTACTTTAACTATACCTTAACTTTAATTTAACATTACTTTAACTATACTTTAACTATTCTTTAACTATACTGTAACTTTACTTTAACGTTACTTTAACTATACTTTAACTTTAATTTAACATTACTTTAACTATACTGTAACTTCAATTTAACTTTACTTTAACTATACTTTAACATTATTTTAACGTTACTTTAACTTTAATTTAACATTACTTTAACTTAATTTTAACTATTCTTTAACTGTACTATAACTTTACTTTAACGTTACTTTAACTATACTTTAACTATACTGTAACTTCAATTTAACTTTACTTTAACTATACTTTAACGTTACTTTAACGTTACTTTAACTTTAATTTAACATTCATTTAACTTTATTTTAACTATACTTTAACTTCATTTTAACATTACTGTAACTTGAATTTAAGTTTACTTTAACTTTACTTTAATATATATATATAATTAGCCATCTTTATCTTTATAAGTGAATTATCTTTTAAGTTTAAGTTTTAATAATTAATAAAAAGTAAAATCATATTGTCTGCACGGAGGAAAGGAGTAGAAAAATGAAAAACATGTTCCAGTTGCAACGCACGCATCACTTATCTCTGATTCGATAAAAAGTCTCCAATCACTTCCATTGTTAACATTAATGGTCATGCGCATGCGTAGTATGTACTCGAGGAAATAGGCACAATCGGACAAGAATACAAATTCAAGTGGTGGAAAGTTCAAATTCAACATAAAGGAAAAAAGTCTACGAAAGCTGGAGATTTTAATAATGTTTAACATAATACTTACCTAATCAGTGAATGATTGCGGTAAATTTAAAAGTATCCAGGGAGAGCCAACTACCAACACTAAAGTGAACATTAAAAAACAACTTTACACAATTAAATAAGTGAGTGAGGAACTTCAGTTCGGTCGGTAAGGTAGAATTTTGACATGCCGGAAGAGTCCAAACTCGTGTCATGGATCTATACAACCTACTGAAGGTAATAACTGATATTGACGCGAAAATCCATATTTTATTTTGGGAGATACTCCTTTGAAAACAGTGTTAAAGTTATGTTATATACTCAATATAAACCGCTAATTTCATGAGGTGCTTTCTACTCATGGATATAGGTTCCCCCTGGACAAGTCGGGAAAGTAGGAAATTTAAAAATTCAGCTCATACAAGTGGGAATCCCCCTTCAAAACACTGTCAGTAAAACGTTAAATTTAAAAATCCACACTTCAAAATACCAATACACGGTTGGGAAATTCAAATACCCTTACTTTAAGCACGGTTGGGAACTTCAAACATCTCCACTTTAAGCACGGTTGGGAAATTCAAATGCCCAATACAAATCACTAAATAATGGTGGAATTAAAATATTTATTTCAAGCAAGGTTGGGAAATTGAAGTACTTAATAAAAACCAGTATATCATGGTGATATTTAAAATCCCCCCAAAAAACCCGACTATTCCTAGTGCGATTGAGTAGTGACGTCATCAAATTCAAAAATGACCGCGAACATTCATAACAACTTATAACAATTTTATAGGGCTTGGACAATTGTACGAGGCTGGGATTAATGGGGAACCTCAGTATAAATGGGGAACTACAGTACGGTCGGTAAGGTAGAACGGACTAGGTTGAAACTCAAGTATCTGCATTACCGACTGATGGTAATTAGAGACCAATGGTAAGGGTGTGAAAATTGAAAATACCCCACAGAAACAACCTTTTTCTTAAAGAAAAGTGGCGCTATCTAATAAACTCACTTGACAAGTCGGTAAATAATTAAATAATTCAGCTTACACAATTGGGCAATTCCCCTTCACAACACTGTCGGTAACGCATAGAATTCAAATATCCCCTCTTAAAACTGGCGCGAAAATTTAAAGTCCCCAACAGAAGCAGACTTTTATTTATGCATTTAAAAAGTGGCGCCATCTAGCGGCAGCCGGTGGAACCCACTTGCTCGGTCGGTAAAACAGAACACCCCTTAGGAACACCACTTTTCACTGTCGGTAAAAATCTGCATTACCGACTGATGGTAACCCACACAGAAACCAGACTTTTCACGGTCGGTAAAGTAGAAATCTACATTACCGACTGTCGGTAAGTGAGCCCGTAGCCCCATAGCTCTACTACTGTCCGGCCTGCCATATGATCAGGTGACGTGGGGCGGCCATCTTCTACAAAAAATCTGTCAATGTCAAAACGGGGGATAACTTTGACGCTCGTAGGAACACCGGTTAGCAAAAAACAAAGGTTTAAAAAATTCCTTATCTCAAATACTTTGGTAATACAGAGCCCTTTTTTCAAAAAAGTGTCTAGTTCTTTTAAAAAAAATTCATAAGTCCACATTTTTGAGCAGTGGAGGCGAAAGTGTTTGAGGACCACTGCAAAGTTTCTTCTTCCAACAGCCTTAAGGGTCGGCTTTAGGTAAAGTGTTCGGGAGGGGCGATATATGGGATAGAAAGAGATAGCACCATAGTGCTATCCCTCTTTCCCTCTCTCTCTCTCTCTAATAGAAATATAAAATTCCTCGGGGGTGGGGGGGAGCGGTCGCCCTAATTGCCCCCACGTAAAACCGCTACTGGTCGCTTTGGTTTTTTATCCGCGAATTTTATTATTCCATACACATTTATATAAGTAAAAAATAAGTACATTTAGAAAAACTTTAGTGTCCTAAAATGAATTTTCGAATACAACAGTTGTTTTAGTAATGGTTCCGAATTCACTGCCTTATTCGTACCTAAGCTTTCAAACGCGTTTTTCTCGAAACCACTTTTTTTCAACTGGTCGCCATGATGTCTCAAAAACGACTTGACTGATCAACTTGAAATTTATCGGGTGTGCTCAGCACATGTAAGGCAACAAGCTAAAGTAGGATATTTAAAAAAGGTTACGTTGTTTTTTTTATTCAACAAAACAGGCCCAAAATAGAATTTTTTTTAGAAATAAAAATTCAAAGTCGCGTATAAATTTTATTTTTCTATATTCTCAAATAATCTTAGTTTATCTTATAGCTAAAGTGACACAGATTAAATTGCTTTTTTACTGTTTGATTTCAGACCACTCAGTCGGTCGGAATCGTGGTGACGAATGTTGTGCTTTTTTTGCATGAATTACTTCCCCACACTGTATCACGGAAACTTTTCATTAATTTGACTTCAAGAAATTGGTAAATGTACTTCAAGAGTTACTAAATATATGGTAGAAAATTCAAAGTTTTAACTTTTAATCGCCCTTCAAAAAAAATTCCCAAAATACAGTTTAAAAAACGGCCGTCACACCGGTCAACCCCCTTAATGAGAAGGTAGTATTGTTCTTAATAATTCAAGATTAAAAAAAAATAATTCCAGATCTGGAATTAGTCCGAAAGTGTCCGATTTAACGTAGGTTTTTGGCACGGAATTTAGTCCGGTCTTATCCGAAATAAATCCGGCCGTATACAATCCGGATATAGTCCGGTACAGTCTGAAATAAATCTGGTCCGAAGTGTTGTTTAAATCCGAAAGTAGTCGGGTACAGTCCGGAACAAATCTGGTCCGGAGCGTTGTTTAAATCGGAATGTAGTCCGGTACAGTCCGGAACAAATCTGGTCCGAAAAGCTGTTTAAATCCGAATGAAGTCTGGTACAGTCCGAAACAAATCCGGTCCTAAGTGTTGGTTAAATCTGGATGTAGTCCGGTACAGTCCGGAACAAATACGGTCCTAATCGTTGGTTAAATCCAAATGTAGTCCGGTAGAGTCTAGAACTAATCTGGTTAACCTTTTTTTGTAATCCAGATTTACTCCGGCTTCATCCGAAATTAGTCGGAAAAGCAAAAAAAAATTTTTAATTGTTTAAGTCATTTTTAAACAATGTTTGGAACTTAACATTACACAAATACTCATACATTTATTACAACGATTATATACAACATTTATATTAAAGAAGAAAAATCGCACGCATGAGGAGAATCAAACACGGGACGTTACGCACGCAACGCAGAACCTAAACCGACTGAGCTATACGAGCTCTGAGGTTTAACTTGTTAAGTCAAACATGCATGTAATCTGTGGATTAAATCCGGAAAGAGACCGGTAAAGTACGGATATAATCCGTCACTAATTCTTAATTCCAAATAGAACCCGGAGTATGTACGAAAATAATCTGACATTTGTTTTACAATACGGAAAGAGTCTGGTTTAGTATGAAAATAATCCAGCATTCTTTTTATAATTCTAAAAGAGTACGGCAAAGTACGGACATAATCGGGCACTCGTTTTTAAATCCAGATAGAGTTCACTTTATTACAAGGTAACAAGGAAGATATAGAAAATACAGTAGGACCCGCATATATCGGACCCTATATATCGGATTCCCGCTTATATCAGATGTTTTTGCCGGTCCCTTAAATTTAAATGTAATGAATTTTTAGAAATTAGAAAATTCTGTGAAAAAATATCGGACATTTAGCTCCGCCGGGATTCGAACTCGGGTCTTTCAAATAGCGCTTGACTGCTCTAAACCAACTTAGCTACAGAGGTCCATGTCGGATATAATTTCACAGATTTATCGCCTCAATCGGCCATGACATATATATAGACACATATATATTCTAAACTTCATTTTAGTAAATTCAAATTTTCCCAGAATTTTTGGTGTTGAACTTTATTTGCCAATCATGAGTAGGCTCGTACACAAATAGTGCATCTCAATTTACGAACTAAGTGTCGATATAGTAGGTTTCTGAGATGCACGATTTGTGTACGAGCCTACTCATGATTGTCAAATAAAGTTCAACACCAAAAATTCTGGGAAAATTTGAATAATGAATTTTTACCCTAATAAATCGAATTCCTGCTTATACCAAAAAAAATTCTCAGACCCTTGGAATCCGATATATGAGGGTTTTACTGCAATTAAAAAATTAATTTGGTATCTATTTATAGTCTAAGTGAAATTCGTTTTTAGACCGATCAAGTTCGGCAACTATCCGGCACAAACTTTACAATCCATTTTAAGTCGTGTTTTATCTGAAATTAGTCCGACAATCTATTTAGATATTATTTTTAGTAAAAGTGAAGTCCGTTTTTAGTCCAGTCACATCCGGAAACTGTCAGGTACAAATTTCACAATCCGCTTTAAGTCTGGTTTAGTCTGGAATTTATCCGGTACTTAATTCTGAATTTACTTATAGTCTAACTAAAATCCGTTTTTCGTCCGTTCACATCCGAAAATTGTACGGCAGTCAATTCCGAAACTATTAATAGTCAAACTGAAATCCGTTTTTTGTAATCTGTTTTTTTGTCCAAATGTTTCTTTTATTTATTATCATTTTCATCAAAACGACATATCACGACATGGCTAAACGTCCTCAAGAAAAAATTGTTTTAAAAAATGTGTTTCCTATTTTCTTAATAAATCGTACTATAATCTAGATTTAAAAACATGTGACGGATAAAAACAATATTTGTCTGGCTTCTTTCCGGATCGCAAACAGAATGCAGGAATATTTTTGCACTAAACAGGACTCTTTCTGGATTTTAAAACGAGTACTGGATTATACCCAAACTTCACCAGACTCTTTGCCATTCACTTGACTCTTTCTGGATTTTAAAAGATATGCCAGACTTTTTCCGTATTCCGGTAAAAAGGGAGAAATGGAAAACAGTTAAAAAGATGGAGATGTTCTTAGAAAACTCAGCGAGCTAATTTAAGTGACGAAAATTCAGAATCTGAATTGATTTTAATGCAAAAATATTTCTTCAATGAAAACAACTAAAATGGTTGGCAATGGATTTCAGATAAATTGAAAATTCTATTGCTTTCAATTTTGAATTAGTTTCTATTATTTTATTTTTAACGGTTACCTCGTTAAATTGTTCTTTTGAAGAGAAAGTAATAGAAAATCATTCAGAATTTAAATTATTTTTAATGCAACTATTTTCCGACTTCCTATAATAAAAAGCAATAAAATTTTCTATTTTTCTAAGATCCCTTGCAAATCTTTTTAGATGTCACCATCTAATAAACATTAGCGAATTATAAAAACAACTCAGATTCCTAATTTCCTTTCATTAGATCAACACGCTACTAATAGAAAATAAATGCTTTTGCAGATATTTTACTGCTTTCAGTCGGAATTAAAAAACAGAAAAGTCGCATATAAAATATAATTAAATTTTCCGCATGTTCTAAAAAAATTTCCAAATCAATGAATCTCCAAAATCACCGGAATTCGAAGGTTAGCATACGGGGAAGGGAAAACAGGACGACTATAAATAATTTCGGAATTGACTACCCCACTAATTCCAGATAAAACTAGACTTAAAACGGATTTAAAATTAATGCCGGACAACTGCCGGATGTGAACGGAATAGAATCGGATTTCACTTAGACTATACATAATTTCGGAATTCACTGCCGGACCTATTCCAGATAAAATCAGACAAATAACGGATTTCAATTTTATGCCGGACAACTGCCAGATGTGAACGGACTAGAATCGGATTTCACTTAGACTATAAATAATTTCGGAATTGACTGCTGGACTAATTCCAGATAAAACGAGACTTAAAATGGATTGTGAATTTTGTGCCGGACAGTTACCGGACTTGACCAGCCTAAAAAGGAACTTCACTTTTCCTAACAATAATTTCTAAATGGACTGCCGGACTAATTCCAGATAAAACCAGTCTTAAAACGGATTGTGATTTTTGTGCCGGACAGTTTCCGGACGTGTCCGTACTAAAAACGGATTTCTCTCTAACTGAAAATAATTTCTGAATCGACTGCTGGACTGATTCTAGTTAAAATTAAACTTAAAGCGGATTTTAAATTTTGTGTCGGACAGTTTCCGGAGGTGACCTGACAAAAAACGAACTTCACTTTGATTGTAAATAGTTTCGAAAACGATTGCCGGACAAGATTCGGACTTTTTCGGATTAATTTTAGATCAACTTTTTTGTGTCAGACAAATGTCGGACTAATTCGGATCATTTTCGGACACATTTCGGATTAATTCCAGTTAATACCGGACAGTTTTGTCTGGAATTCGTCCAGAATTCGTACGGAATTAGTCCGGATTTTTTAGTAGGGATACTTTATAATTAATTGCAATAATTAATATTAATTAAATTAATTAAGTTTTTATTTTCTATAATTATTTCAATAACTGCAACAAAACTTTTTTTTTAATTATCAATTTAAAAAATTAAGTATTGTCAATATCTATATTTTTATGATATTTTTGATTGCATATAACCTAGTATATTGTGAAAAAAAAAAATTTGCAAGAAAATCCGGTTTTAAGAGTTCTATTTAAAAAAAGTGAACTTGCTGTGTAGAGCGCTGCCACTACTGAGCGTCCACCATATGTAAAATTTCAAAAGTTTTTTTTTCGAAAACGCTTGAGAAATGCAGCAAACTGCTTTGCCATAGTTCAAGATACATTATGTACAACAATTTAGCAAAGTATTAATTTTTTTAAAAAACACCACGTCCCAAGGTCCCTTTGTTAATCAAAAATTCGTAAATTAATTCATGTATTTCTGTTTTTTCTTGCATTTAAAATCACTTTCATCATAATTTTTGGTCAAAGCCGCTTAAGTATAAAATTACCCTTACATAAGACTAGTTTCGTCCAAAATTATCATATCTGTCATTAATTACATTAAAAAATAAAAACCTTGGTGTGACAAATATTGTAATTTATTAGAAACCTGCGCCGAGGAAAATTTTAACGGCGGCGGCGTTCAACTAAAAAATAACCAGTGTACGGCGGCACGCCTGCGCGCCTATTAATACGTTTTCAAAATTCAAAATGGCGGCCCCAATATGGCGAAAGATTTTTGAAAAGGTAATTTGATTCGCTTGATACTCGTTATTAACTGATTCGTAATCAGCGCCGCCAAACACCCCTACATACCAAGTTTCATAAATTTGAGCAAAAATTTCGCAATATCGTCCGCCATACTGGATCCGCTATTTTGAATTTTTAAAAGTTATTAACAACTTCTTAATCTGCGACCCAAAAAAACCCTATCTACCAAGTTTCATTAATTGTAATATAAAACTTAAAGATTTGTCCAACAGATATTAATTTTTTACTTTTTTTACCATATCCGCCATTTTGACGCCGCCATATTGAATTCGATGAATTAACTAAAACATATTTTTAAACTGCAAACAGTTTGTGCCACTTTAGTACACATGAAAAGAATGTTTTTGGAAAGAAATAATTATTATAAAACAAAAACTTGTCGATTTATCAGTACATTTTTTTTAAAAAGTCGCTATATTGGTTTTGTATATGGATAGAAATGAAATCTGAGCCCGCAAGCTTATAGAACGATCCTAAAAACGTAAAGAAACCCTATCCCCATATTGAAAAAAAATGTTTCTACTTGTAGTAATATCCCACAGTAATGCTACGATTTTTCTGTGATTTCAGACGTTAATGCGGTTATAAATGTCAAAAATTAAAAAATTCATAACTTTTTTTAAAATCATTGTAAATTAATTTTTATAAAAGGGTTTTAAATCTCGCAGTGCGTCCTATATAAAGCCAATATAGAAAAAATAATTGTAAAAAACATAACACTTTTAAAAATAAACTTCCTCAAATTTCAACATGGTGTAACTTCTGTCATTTTAGATATTTTCAAAAATCCTTTATGGCTGAAATAGTACTTACTTGACACTATAATGTTGCCAAGTTTCGTTTGAATTTGTGACATAAGCCAAAAATTATTTTTTTCTCACATGGAAAGCATGATCTTTTACATTGAATTTGTCAATATTAAGACCAAAGCAGATTTTTAGAGAACTTTCAATTTTTTAATGAAATTTGAATGTATATATGAATTTTTTCCGGATTTTTGACAAAGAATTTATTAGAAACAACACTGTTATTTTGTTTGTAAAATATTACACTGTATTCACAAATAAAAATCATATTTCTAAATTTAAAAATGAATATTTTAGAAATAAAAAACCAGTTTGGACCTCAATAGCCCCGTTCGACAGTACCTAGTTGCAGAAAAATATAAAGAATAAAACAAAATTTTCAACAAAAATCACGGAAAAGGTCCTCTTAAGAATTTTATACTCTTTAATTAAAAAAAAAAAAATTCTAAAATCGTTGCAGATTTATGGGCTCTAGACTCCCCTCCCCTCCCCCAGCTTTGAGAAGATTTACCCATTTACTCACGAAGTGAATCGGTATCAAGTTAAGGTAAAGTTTAAAAAACATTCAAGTGAAGTTAAAGTAAAGTTAAAAAATAGTTAACCTAACGTTAAAGTATAGTTAAAGTTATATGAAACTAAAGTTAAACTATAGTTAAATAAAGTTGAAGTAAAATTAGTTTAAAGTTAAACTAAAGTTAAACAAAACTTAAGGTAGAGTTAAATGATAGTTAAATTATAGTTAAAGTAACATTAAAGTAAAGTTAAGCGATAATTAAACAATAGTTAAAGTAAAGTTAAACGATAGTTAAAGTATAGTTAAAGTTTTTGTGTGTTGTGAGAACTGTATTTTTGTTTTTCTCAATTTCTTGTTTGTGAACTCTAACTTAAATATATAATTGGGATGGATATTTAATTTTAGATAGAGAATCAAATCTTAAAAAACGTTGGAATTCTGAAATGATACATATAAATTCACAAAAAAAGCCGGGGGTATATCCGATTAGAGCGTACCTCCGATTTTATTGAAACTTGGTATACTTACGTATTTTAATGTGCTGATTACGAAAT
Source organism: Ganaspis brasiliensis (assembly GCA_037103525.1). NCBI lineage: Eukaryota > Metazoa > Arthropoda > Insecta > Hymenoptera > Figitidae > Ganaspis > Ganaspis brasiliensis. The sequence continues at coordinate 732,772 of JAZKLR010000454.1, read as the reverse complement.
TTGTTACGTTTATCATAAGTTTAAAATTTGATAAAAAAAAGGCGAGTGGTTTGCCTTCAGGAGTCGTTAGCAATCTTCACTCAAGTTGGTAAGTCTTGCGTAATATATATGTATATATATATTAATTAATTTTGTGGGTTGATTATTCGCTTCAATTCTACGGAAATTGTTATGACGTTATTCTCAAAAATATAATAAAAGACAAATATATTTAGAATAAGAATTATAAAATCATTTATTACAGAAATAAAACAGGTGATACAGATATAAGAATAGAGAAGAGTGTAATATAATTGTATATTTTGTAAAGTACTTACAATTGTGCTTTCTTTATAAAGTCACAGATTCTAATCTAACTTTAATTGAATTAAAGTGCTGAACAAATGTATTAAGTCACAGCGGATTAAACATAACGATTTTTGTCGAAACTGATACCGTGTTTAGACTCAAAGTTTTACATCAAGGCACCAAATAATTATTTTGAGTACCTCGACTTGTAGGACTTCTGTTAAATACGGAACTCGACAACACAAATAATTTAAACAGACTATGTCCAAAGATCGGATTCAAAAATAATACAATAATGGGCTTCTGCCTGATGGGACAAGTCCTTTGGTTACTTGGACAGAGAACGGAAGAAAAATGTCAATTCTGAAGGGGAGTTTCCGATTTTTATAGATTTTAGACATACAAGAAAATGGGCGTTATTAATCGATGACCAATCGATATGTTGAAAAATATATGACATCTCCTTTACCCAATCTAGAATTATACTATTTTAATTATCTAATTAGATTTGACTTAGTGGGAGAAAGAATAGAAAAGTTAAGTGGGAGTACAATGCATCGGAAGCTCATCTCTAGAATTGTATCGAGGTCATTAAATAAATTGAGAATAAAATTATAATATAATATTATGCAAAAATCGCGTTTTAAAATATTATTTATATTTGTTTATAATAAATAAGATTTTATAAATAATGACCTCTTTTGTAGTTTTTTTTGTTTTAAAAACAAAATTATTCCTAAAGTATTTATGTACCTATATATGTACGAATACTTATATACTCAATAAGTATTTCTTACTTTCAATAAGTATATTTACTCACATACACGTATAAAGAAAAACATGGTTTAATTGATTGTTTAAACAATAATAGTAAAAGTTTGAACAATCAATTTCTTAATAGCTTAGAATTTTACAATATTCAGCTCGGCTATTTCTTATGCATCTTTTAAGATAAATAGAAGGCATAATGCATCGAGGTCAGCTCAGAAGTTACCAAGCGTACTCTTCCTTTTCTCTTATTCTTGATCGGTGCGATGCGTTTATTATTGCTTAGAGTGTCGCGTTTTGATCGCATGCCTATGTTACATCCGTGCGACGGCAAGGATATTTAAATAGAATTCAAATATGACAAGTCAATAACAGAATTGATCAACTAGCAAGGCTAGTTTTTATATTTAATTTTGTTTGGGATTGGAGTACACTTTCAGATCTATGGGATCTGTGTTAAATAAAGAAACCAGAATGCACTTTTAATACATTTATTTTATCAACTCAGAGAATTTATATGAATGGTTTACAAGTTTATGCATTAACAGTTAGTCTATATTTATAGACAATTTAGGTATAATTTTCGTTTTTGATCGTTCTTCTAGTAATTCTTTTGAATTTGCCCCTTTTTATCTACTCTACACATGTGAATTTTATGTTTTCTCGTTTTTGGGGTCCGACCAGTATTGCCCCAGTATTGAATTATAGATCATGTACCGGTAGGCTGTGCGTATGGTTCTTAATTTAATCTATAGACAAACAACAAACATCTTTCTATTGTTAAAACCAAATTCCATCCAGTTTTCACAGACTACCAGTACTGGGCTCTTATAGGACCATTACACGACTATTACATTGACTCGTGAGAGGTACTGTGCTATCCAATATTTAATTAACCATTTATTATCCAGTCGTATATTGTTTTCCTTCCAACAGTATTTAGTTTATTTCGCAAACAACAATCGCATTCAATAATCAAGCAAATTACTTACATTAAATTCGTGAAATTCGGGGACAAAGCAGAGAGTTGATCGGCTCGATTAGCGCAGCTTTCGGTAATACAACGATGTCAATACAATGGTTATTGCTGCCTTGTTTTTGTAGGAAGATGCACTTCACCACACAATTGTTTAAGTTTAGTTTTTATGACGATTTACACAATATCTTTAGTGATACTCTAATTTATTACACTCAAACACTTTGACGACACTGACAAGATGTAAAGCTTAAAATTTGACAACCGACGGGCCGCTCGACGATATTAACTCGACGGAGGTATCAGCGTATTCGACCCCCTCCATTTGGCGTTGTCTTCTTTTAAAGACGATTTTTGCCGTTTGCGGGGATTAGTTTATGTTATTTGAGCACGATATCATGAAAAAGTGTAGTTGTCACGTCTTCATGACAAAGTGTAAATGTCACGTTCTCATGAAAAAGTGTAGTTGTCATTTGAGATCACTTCTAAACTTTTGACTTTTTTTTATATAATAAGTAATAGATAATCGATTCATCGATTAATTGCTTAAATTTCTTTCGATTCTTATGGTATTTACATGTTTTGTTCTGATAGAAATGATCTCATTATTTGTGTTTAACAGACTTATTGATTTATAAATATCGAATACTGGGCCATTCTAAAGATTGGCACTTATCGATTTATTGTCTTTTCTCCACTAATATGTGTGAACCAACCGAGAGTAATTTCCATGCATTGATCACTTTTAGTTATCAACTTTAACAATTTTGGATTTATTGAATCATTTATTTATTATCCTTATCACTCTCGATTATCTCACACATTACCTTTGGAAATTTGAATAAATATTATGGTAATTGTCTTCTTTATTTGTCTATAGAGTAAATGAGTTAAGTAGCATGATAATTACTCTTTAGTTGATCTCATGGTAACCACCGCATTGCGATAAGTAGATATCGCAAGGCGTCATGTCAGTCACCATTGTCGCTCTACTTTACCCTTACTCACTTCATATTTTATTATCATTAAAGATGTTAACTAATTGCTGCCAGTACAGATACCTATAGTAACACGCAAATATAACATTGATTGTTATTGATTTTGTAATGAGTGATCACGGGTACCGGCTATCACAACCTCCATGTTTTCACCTTATGTGTAATTTTAATACTTTAACTTTTTACTAAATTTTACTCTAATTAATTATAAATTTTGGGTTTTGTTTTATAACATTCTTTCATATTACTTGATATACATTAATTAAACTCTAATTATATAAAATAATATAATGGTTGAAAACATTGAGACAGACAGCCCGTATTATTGATCCATTTTGTTGTTACAATAATTCATGTGTTGCGGGTGCCTACTCTCAGGCGTTAGCTTTGACGGTTACGACCTTGCAATTGGTACTGGTTTAAATTTTATTTTATTGATCTTGTTAATAGATTTTACGTATAAACAATTTAATATTGTACATTCTCATTGGTACTAGTGTAACAATAATTATAATTTTATGGGCAGAAAAGGAAAAGAGGGTTTCCTAAATGCCATTACTTGAGTATAAGACTATAATTTAATTGTAATTAACTTTTGATTTTTCATTATGAATTCGTCAATATCTATTTTCGCACGTGTGCAAATCAATGTCATGCATTTGAAATCAGCAGGTATAGAGTTAAAAACTAGCGTATAATATTTTTCATTACTTTTACGCATAATTATCTTTACTTAAGACACAAAAGGATGGCTGCCTAAGTTCAGGAGCCTCTTTTGACGTATTTTAAAATTTAAAAAAATTTGGTCATCGGACATAACAGCCTATGACATATTTTATTATTTGCACGCTTGGTACCTCCGAGTTAATGATACATATATGCATCCACAGACGTATCCCCGTATACGCATATATATTGATACGTATCTGGATGGTAAAAAAATATACTGCTACCTCAAATGTTATACCATACATATGCGTATACAGGTATCATACCTTAATTTAGTTAAATGAAAAGAAAAAGTTACTGCAAACGTAACAGCCTTCCCCCCTTAGGAATATTTTCGTCCCTGATAATGTCTAAGATTTGATACATTGTTATCACAATTGGTTCCGATTTACAATTTTTGTTACAAAACTGGTTTTTTTTCGTGGTTTATAAAATATCAAGTGTTGAATATAGCATTATGAATAAATAGAATTACATATACGTGTATACATGTGAGAATTTACTAAAGTGTTGTGTTGTTAACTTTGTGTTCGTGTCGTGAAGAAGCTTTAAAGATATGTATAGTTCACATGGGTATGTGGGAAAAGAAAAAGGATGATAAATTAAAAAGGAGAATATTGATAAGAAGAGCAGAGGATGTGACTGGAGCGTCGAGAGAATATGATCCGCTTGGAGTTGAGACATTAGATAGAAATTATAAATTTTCTTCCCCTTTTTTTTATATATCCAGATGTTCATCCCTTCTTCTGCACTTGAATTCCTTTAGTACAATGACCATTTGCGATGAGCTATATTACAGGATACAAATCAGTTCTTCATTGTAAGATGTCCGAGGAAGATCATAGTCCTGAATTGGATCCAAGTGTAGGGGATAACGATAGAGTGATGTGCTCAAGGTCGACTTAACATGAAACGCCGTTAATAAGAAATTTGCTGGAAAATCCAATGCCTGGGACAAGTTCGGGATCGTCTGCTACCAGCTCAAGAATGTCCGGTGGTGGAATGGTACAGATCAAGACTGAAAATCCTGAGGATAATTCACCAAGATCAGGTAGCGTTGTATTGTTATGTGTAACACCACTAAGCGTACCACCAAATGCCAGGGGTCATTCTCAAGGTCCCATTCGGTCAAGACGTGCTCGTAGAGTTTCGCCAATGCCTGAACATGGTGGCTTCAGGCAAGTCCTAAATGATCGACCACAAACTCAATTTACTGGTTATTTGGAGCTAACTTTATTGATAAGGCAGCTAGTCGATAGAGTTGCCGTATTAGAGGACAGTCACTGCATCTATATCCTAACCATGTGGGGCCTGCCAATGGTAACCCAACGGTAGAGGTTTCCAATGTTTTAAGCCAAATTTTGCGAATAACTGCAGGAGGAGGTGCATCAATTATCGATACCTTGCCTTTACCAAGAAAGGGCGTTGTACTCCGATTTACTGCAAAAACTCCTAAGAGATTATGTGCTGCAATCTCAAGTTATTTTGACGCAGCATGGGATTTCTGTGGGCAAAATGTAAAAGTTAGAATTAATTTAATTGATAGACAATAGTGAATAATACTGAAATCATCTTTAAACATAGGTATTTGTTACAGAAACTTTGGTGACGGTGGTGCAAATTTTTAATCAAAGTAAGATAGGTTTAATGTGTCTGTTTGAAGTGTTCTGTGTTTTATTTTAGAAAATGTATTGTTGGATTGTTTCAGGTAGAAAAGAGTGTATGGGGGCAATACCAAAATATCATAATATTTCTAAATTAATAAAAATGATGTCCAAGTTGAAAAATGACGACAAAGCTGGTGAGTTTCTTAAACTAAGATAGATGTTTTCTTTTTTGAAAAATGTTCATTTCGTTCTAAAAAGAAATTGAAACCCTCTGAAAAGCGAGAATAAAAATTTAAATTATTATTGCTTCCTCATAGAGGAAGTATTGTTTTACTCTCAAATCCTCAATTGTAATTTTTTGACATTTCTCGACATAATTCGACCCCAGGATGTCAAAAATAATGTTTAGAAAACATGTCCGGGTGTGTGTGTGTGTGTGTGTATGTTAACTTTACGTTTGGCCCAATATCTCGAGAACAGTTATAGTTAGAAGCATCTTTTTTTACCAAATAATAGGTCTCTCAGGGGGACAAACTCTACTATATGTTTGAATCCGATCAATCAGTTCCAGATATATTTTTTTTAGATTTTAAAATTTTCAAAAAATCATTTTTTGGCAAAATTATAAAAAAAAATTTAAGAAAGTTAAAATGTAAGCTTTTTATTCTTTTTATTTTTTAAAAACGCATCGACTGACCTATTTACGAACCATCTAGCTCCGTTTCGTATGGAGTTATCAAGCTTTTAAAAATGGAAAATTTTAATAATCAATTTTTGCTTCCTCATAGAGGAAGTATTGCTTTACCCTCAAATACTCAATTGCAATTTTTTGACATTTCTCGACATATTTCGACCCCAGGATGTCAAAAATGATGTTTAGAAAAAATTTCCGGGTGTGTGTGTGTGTGTGTGTGTGTATGTTAACTTTACGTTTGGCCCAATATCTCGAGAACCGTTATAGTTAAAAGCATCTTTTACATACCAAATAATAGGTCTCTCAGGGGGACAAATTCTGCCATATGTTTGAATCCGATCGATCAGTTCCAGATATATTTTTTTTAGATTTTAAAATTTTCAAAAAATCGTTTTTTGGCAAAATTATAAAAAAATTTAAGAAAGTTAAAATGTAAGCTTTTTATCCTTTTTATTTTTAAAAACGCATCGATTGACCTATTTACGATCCCTCTAGCTCCGTTTCGTATGGAGTTATCAAGCTTTTAAAAATGGAAAATTTTAATAATCAATTTTTGCTCCTCATAGAGGAAGTATTGTTTTACCCTCAAATCCTCAATTGCAATTTTTTGACATTTCTCGACATAATTCGACCCCAGGATGTCAAAAATGATGTTTAGAAAAAATGTCCGGGTGTGTGTGTGTGTGTTAACTTTACGCTTGGCCCAATATCTCGAGAACCGTTATAGTTAGAGGCATCTTTTTTTTACCAAATAGTAGGTCTCTCAGGGGGACAAATTCTTCCATATGTTTGAATTCGATCGATCAGTTCCAGATATATTTTTATTAGATTTTAAAATTTTCAAAAAATCATTTTTTGGCAAAATTATAAAACAAAATTTAAGAAAGTTAAAATGTAAGCTTTTTATCCTTTTTATTTTTTAAAAACGCATCGACTGACCTATTTACGAACCATCTAGCTCCGTTTCGTATGGAGTTATCAAGATTTTAAAAATGGAAAATTTTAATAATCAATTTTTGCTTCCTCATAGAGGAAGTATTGCTTTACCCTCAAATCCTCAATTGCAATTTTTTGACATTTCTCGACATATTTCGACCCCAGGATGTCAAAAATGATGTTTAGAAAAAATTTCCGGGTGTGTGTGTGTGTGTATGTTAACTTTACGTTTGGCCCAATATCTCGAGAACCGTTATAGTTAAAAGCATCTTTTACATACCAAATAATAGGTCTCTCAGGAGGACAAATTCTGCCATATGTTTGAATCCGATCGATCAGTTCCAGATATATTTTTTTTAGATTTTAAAATTTTCAAAAAATCGTTTTTTGGCAAAATTATAAAAAAAATTTAAGAAAGTTAACAGCTGTAACATTGGGGCAAACGTGGAATTTACTATTCAAAAAGGTTCCAGAAAGAAATATTGATTTACTGCAAAAGTTCGTTTTTACAATTTTGTTTAAAAAAAAAGTTATCATAAATATAAAAAATTACAAAAGTAGCTTCTAAATCTCTCAAAGATTTAATAACCTTTCAAACTTTTGCATGTAAGTCTAAAAAGAGAAATTTGTTAACTGCCAAATTTTCCTTTTACAATTTTATTTAAAAAAAAAAAGTTATAAAAACTAATAAAAAGTGAAAAGTAGCTCCTTAAACCTCTTAGAAATTAAATTATCATTCGAATAAAAAGAAATTAAAATATGTAAGGAATTGCATTGGTAGAACTTTTTGAACAGTAAATGCCAAGTTTGACCCACTGTTAAATAGACAGCTGTCTAAGCTGTCAACAGTCTAAATATAAATTTGACATTATGTTCGAAGTCAGCGACCTTGGAAACCCTTAGACTGTCATTTTCATAAAAATTAATTTATTTTTTGCAAAGTTGAGAGCTGTCGTGTATCAAAATGTCAATTTAACATTATATTTTTTATCAGCGGCCCTGAAAATCCTTAGATTGTCATTTTCATAAAAATAAATTGCTTTTTGGCAAAATTGACAGTTAAAATGACAGCAGTCATATGTCAAAATGTCAATTTAACATTATAATTTTTATCAGCGACCCCGAAAACCCTTAGATTGTCATTTTCATAAAAATAAATTGCTTTTTGACAAAGTTAACAGTTTAACCTACAGCTGTCAAGTGTAAAAATGTCAATTTAACATTATATTTGTTATCAGTGACCGCTAAAACCTTTAGATTGTCATTTTCATAAAAATAAATTGCTTTTTGACGAAGTTGACAGTTGAACTGACAGCTCTTAAGTGTCAAAATATCAATTTGACATTATATTTGTTATCAGTGATCCCGAAAACCCTTAGATTGTCATTTTCATAAAAATAAATTGCTTTTTGTCAAAGTTGACAGTTAAATTGACGGCTGTCAACTGTCAAAATTTCATAATAAGTAAATTATGTATCTTCTATGATTATAAGTAATATAATTGAAACTCATTTTTAACACAAATAAAGGCCTGGATTGTCACTGCGTGGATTGTCTTTTCATTTGTCGTTGTGTATTACTCGCCTTTGCAACGAAGCTCTCGTTTTTTCTTGCGTGAACGCATTTTTCTCCGCTCTCACTATACCTACAAACAAGTGTTGTAGATCAAAATGTTAGGAATTTCATGTACAATATGAATCTGAACGCAAATTTTGATTATTATTTATTGTAAAAATTTACTAAGCTCGTAAAGTCGAGACACGCTCTACTGACCCGTCTTTTAAAGGCCAAGCGGAGAAAACTGCCGAATATTTTTGAAAATGGCGTCCAAATTACTCTCGACCATTGAATAGACCTTACTTTTAACACAATGAAAAAAGGCCTACTGCTCTATTGTACGAACTAGGGCTGCGCACGATACGATACGATACGATATTTGACAGAGTCTCGTCTCGGTCTCGAAAAAATGAAAAATTGATGGTCTCGTCTCGGTCTCGTCACGCTTGGTATCGTCTCGGTATCGCCTTCATAATTGTGGTGTCGTTTAGTCTCGATCTTAAAAACATCGAAAAAATAAAACATAGTAATTGCAGAATACAATCGTTAACTTATTTATTGTAAAAAGATAAGGAAATAATTCATGTATAGTATGAACTTTTTGATTATTTATATACGCTCCAGTTGTAATAATTAATGCAAACTTATTTGGCAATTTTGCTTTAATATATGATTCAATATCTTTAATTTCATAACTATCTGTTGGTATAGTCACTACAGAATTATCTATGTAAAACTTATTGCAACCTTTATCAATATTTGTAATTGAATTAAATGTAAACACATCAAAAAGTCCAAGTACATAATTCTTGTCTTATGAGAGCTCAATTGGTGGGAAATAAGTAGTTTCAAGAACTCATGAGTTTTCCGTTGACGTTAAAGTAAAAGAGTCATTCATGATTGACATCTGTTTCCATAATGATGATTACAACTTTTTTATTTGCTTTTATATAGATTAAAACTGTGTATAATATTAAGTTGATCTATAAAAACTTCAAGCATAAGTGTCCGCATATGAATGTACAGTACCGTCGGGAATTGTCAGTCCACCCATTTTTTAAGGTTTGAAAAACATCTTTAAATGTACAAAGTACAAATATTAAAATTTTTCTGTGTTTATTTCCTTAAAGTAGATAAAATTTTGAGGAAAATAAGGCCTGAGTGAAGTGATATAGTCAATTTTTCTTTGAAATATGTTAAAAAATTTGGAATTTTTAATGTTTTAGAAAAATTGAAATTACTCTCGAAATAATAAAGGTTTTTTAAAGTTTCTATGCTTATTTTAAAGGGAATTTTCTGGAAAATAAGACTATTTCTTAGACATTAATGTGCAATTTTTTTCCTAGCATATGCAAGGCTCGGAAGTTGGACCAAAAAATATAAAAAAATTATTGTTTATATCTTGATATCAAATACAGCTATATAAAATATACCAAGGTCATAATTGTCAATAACTTTTGGAAGGAAGTAATATAATATATATATTGGAATTTTAAAAATTATTTTTATGTCAAAATAATGTCTTCAAAATTTTATAAATTTTTTGTTCCAAATTCCGAGCCTTGCATATGCTAGGAAAAAAATTACATATTAATGCTTAAACAACAATGTTATTTTCTAGTAAATTCCCTTTAAAACAAGCATAGGAAATTTAAAAAACCTTTATTATTTCAAGAGTAATTTCAATTTTTGTAAAACATTAAAAATTCCACATTTTTTAACATATTTCAATAAAAAATTGACTAAATCACTTTACTTAGGCCTTATTTTCCTCAAAATTTTATCTACTTTAAGGAAATAAACACAGAAAAATTTTAATAATTACACTTTGTACGTTTAAAGACGTTTTTCAAACCTTAAAAAATAGGTGGACTGACAATTCCCGACGGTACTGTATCAAACTTTTGATCTTTCATAATTATATTTTATATAGATACCAACACCTAAGTAGACAATGAGATGTGATTTTTATGTGCTACGCAAAGAGTTCCAAATCCTTTCTCATCATCAAGATTAATAATTGCTAATTCATATTTATGAGGTCCTGTAATAGGTAATTCCTTTCGCATGAATTCCATAAAAATGAGGTACATTCATAATTTCAGCATATTTAAATTGATAGAAGTTAGTTAGTGCGCGGTAAGGTAGCTTCAAAATTAGTTTTTTTGAGTCCTTTTCTTATTTGTCAATCCTTTCCCTTTATACGGTTGAATATAAAGACCACGTCCTTGTCAAAAAGGTTTTAAGTGTAAACCTTTTTCCAAGACAATAGCCTCTATTGTTTGATTATGTCGTTAAGCTTCTGAAAGTTGTTTCTTGGCTGCATTAGCATCATTTTAGCTTTTACTATACCACCAATCCCTCTGCTAAGAACTCCAAGAGCACTAAGTCCAGCAAAAATTGGAATAAGTGGTAAAATACCACCATTTTTTGATGGTAGAGAAAGAATTCTAGGTGTTGAAATTATAGATTTAACACCAAACTTTTTAATAACATTCTGTGCACCAATCATAGCAGTTCTAATAGTATCTATAGAATTACCGTTTGACTTCATACCTTTTTTTAGCAGCATGAACAACTCTAGTTAATGTAAATCGTTTTTTATTCTTGGAAACTCTCTTCTTCTTCCTCTGTTTTTTATTCTTCTTTATTTTTTTCATCTTTTCCTTTCTATTATCAATTACTTTTAACCCTATACAGAATTTGGTTTTAACTTTCATTATATTAGTAACAGCTAATGCAGCAGCTTTTTCACTAATACTAGCGTCTTTGGAGAAAACACGTTGCCAAGCCTTTTCAACTAAGATTTTATCTGCAGAATTTCATGCTTCTATATTTTCCTTCTCTTTTGAATATGCAATATCATATGCCTTACAAGCATCATACAAAGAATTTACACCTGCATCGCCACGGGCTAAACGTTTTTTTAATTTTGTACCAGGTCCACAATATTGGTATCCAGGAATATCTAACTCAATTGGTAATTTATTTATTATATTATTAAGAAAACCTTGACCAGTGTAAGATTTTTTTTCTTTACTTTATCACGAATGTCCATTCTTCACTCAAAGTCATTACAACAGTCTAAATATTAATTTCTAGAAAAAGTATTGAGCAAAGTTGATGGAATCGAGTACTTTCCATATAGTGAGCATGAAGAAGTGGTTTCGCCTGTGTCAAACATATGCTCATACTCCTAAACATTTAGTTAGAGATAATGTTAACTTACTTCTGCTTTTTAAACAGGATGATAGAAACCTTAATCATGTTTATACTGATCATGTGAACACTGATATGACGTACAATCAATTTCGAGATTTATGTTCTACATGTTAGAATTCTGATAGATATGCATTTGTAGTTATTGACAAAGATAGAAATTTGAATGATATGAAGGAAGATATAGAAAAGGATTTGACTGCCTCATTCATTTATAAATAATATATGTTTCTAGAGAAATGCTTTAGTACAATTTTAGACTTCAATACATAAACATGTATTGAAAAGAGTTAGAAATACTTTATCAGGTTATGAAGGCAAGTAAAGCTATTCGACGAAAACATCAAATATTTAAAAAAGCGGTAGAGAAAAAAATTGGTTGCTGTAACTCATACACCTATCAAAGTTAAAAATGTTAAGAAAATAGAAGAAAAAGAAGAAGACTGACGCACCTTTTAAGACTGCTATTAGTGAAACTGTGCCATTTCATTTATCCGAAAAAGATGTGGATTTCTATGATACTTTTAGTGAAGAATCTAATTTGCATAATATTGAAAATGAAAATTTGTTTAACGAATCAAAGAATCAAGTGGATTTCTATGATGCTTTTAGTGAAGAATCTAATTTGCATAATATTAAAAATGAAAATTTGTTTAAAGAATCAAAGAATCAAGAGTCCAATGATATTACTTTTGAAAAAGATAATATATCTAGTACTGATGCAACGGATGAAGAAACTTATAAATTAACTAATAAATTTATACAAATGTTGAATAAATACAGAAAGCAGTATTTGGATATGGTATATAAAGTACGCAAACTCCCTAACGGTACATTCATAATAATTGGTGATACAAAAATTGATTTTGAAGGTCTATACATTAATTTAGTTGTAAAGAAAAAATATTCAAAAACACGCAACAAGAGTTCTAAATATACTAACGTTATTGCAAAGCTTTTCACAAAAACAGGAAATTCTTTACAGAAAAAGAGTCGTTTGCCACAATCTGTGGTTGTGAAAAGAGAAACTTATCAAGACTATATTTATTGGGATAATCCAAATGAACTTGTAGACCCTTTACATTTGCTGATAGCATCACAACAGGCTGGTAATCTTAGTCATAATAATGAAAATATGTCAATCATTGAGGAGTTACGTGAAGCTCAAATAATATATTAATGGTATACTAGAAAAATTGAGATCAGTATCTTGTTGATCATTGATGCATTCATATGTTTTAAAAATCATTGAAAATAAATTATAAAATATTAGTAGTAGTCACAGAATTCCATAAACAAGTAAGGAGGAATTATCAACGTCGTAAGGTTCACATACGAGGTATGGATGAAACATGGCATGCAGATTTAGTTAAAGAAATACCTTGTTTTAAAGTTAATAATGGTTTAAAATATATACTCACAGTAATAGATATATTCTCAAAGTATGCATGGGCTATTCCAATCAAAACTAAATGTGGAAAAGATGTTTCTGCTGCTATGAAATCTATACTTTTAAATGGACGTGTTCCAAAAAAGTGCATACTGATAGAGGTAAAGAATTTTATAATTCTGAATTCGAGAGTTTAATGAAATCTTATAAAATCATATTATGTTCATTTCACATTGTAATAATAAAAAACATTGTCCTATTGGCATGAAACCGAAAGACGTCAACAAAGATGATAAAAGTATACTGCTAAAACGTATAGCTAAACAAAGGAAAACTTCAGTTAAGAAAATAAAATTCAAAGTTGGTGATCGAGTTCTTGCAAGCAAGTATAAAAATGTTTTCAGTAAAGGATATACACCCAACTGGACGACTGAAATCTTTACCATCACTGAAGTTAAATCAACAAACCCAGTAACATATAGACTAAAGAATTATCAGTATCAACCCATCGAGGGCGGCTTTTATGAAGAAGAAATTTCCAAAGTGAAATATCCAGATGTTTATCTCGTAGAAAAAGTTCTTAAACAACGTCGTGATACAGTCTATGTCAAATCGCTTGGATTTGACAACTCACACAAAAGTTGGATACAAAAATCAGAAATGTAATCATTCAGTAAATGTTAAAATTAACTTTTGGAAAAGTAAAAGTTAAATTAAATTAACATGTAACTTCCATAAGAGTAACTTTCAAAAAAGTTAAAGTTATCTTTTTGAAAATAAGGACTCGCGTCGACGCGCGGTATTCGTCATTTAATTTCTCGAAAACGAAAAAAAACTCATTTTTGAAATTTTGGGTTCTTATAGGAAAAAACCTCAGCTTTCGTTTAAAAATATTTTTAATAAAATAAAAAAGGCCCATCTTTAAGAAAAACTTAAATTTGTTTTTAATTTTGAAAAATCAAGGTCAAATTATTTAAAAAATATAAAATGGATCTTTTCAATCGAAAGGTTATGCAAAAATCTACACAAATCATGTCACATAAATTTTTTTTATCTATTCATTAATAATTGCCCGCGCTATTAACCAGCGCGATTAGCGCCACGATTTTAGGGGGATTCACAGTGGGATGAAAGGGCATTTTTCGTCTCAAAATTCTACCGAAGGCCCAAATCTTATAAAGTTTTTTTTTTTAAAATACTCATGAATTTTACTCATATTTAGGGCAAATTTTGATAAGAAATCTACAAATTATACTTCTACGGGTTCTAGCCTACAAACATCAACAGATATATATTCAAAAATTCAAAATGGCGGATTATACTTGTCAATTTGATTAAAGTTCATAAAAATATCATTGTTCTTAGTTAAGAAGTGCTCAAAAATATAATTTATTTTCAAAAAACTTGACTTTTTCTGTTTTTGATTATGAATATGAAGTTAGCTTTAAAAAAATTGTAAATGTCGAATCCAATATGGCGGCAAATATTATACAATTTGTGTTTATTTCTTAGAAATTAATTGTTAAAAAGCAATTAGGACCTATACGAATGAATCTGAAGTTAGTCCCTCCGATTTCAAAATGGCGAATCCAATATGGCGGCTAATATACAATTTGTGTTTATTTTCTTTGAAATTAAGTGTTAAAAGGCAATTAGGGCCTCTACGAGTGAATCTGAATTTAGACCTTCCGATTTCAAAATGGCGAATCTAAATATTAGATTACGAATCTGAGGTTAGCTTTAAAAAATTGTAAATAACGAATCCAATATGGTAGCAAATATTATAAAATTTGTGTTTATTTCTTTAAAATTAAGTGTCAAAAGGCAATTAGGAACTCTGCGAAAAAATCTGAAGTTAGTGCTTCTAAATATTAGATTATAAATATTATATAAAATAAATAAATATTACAAATATTTGATTCGCCATTTTGAAATCGGAGGATCTAAATTCAGATTCATAATTGCCTAATTACCTTTTAACACTTAATTTTAAAGAAATAATCACAAATTGTAAATTTGCCGCCATATTGGATTCGACATTTACAATTTTTTTAAAGCTAACTTCAGATTCGTAATCAAAAACACCAAAAGTCAAGTTTTTTGAAAAAAAATTATATTTTTGAGCACTTCTTAACTAAGAACTATGATATTTTAATGAACTTTAATCAAATTGACAAGTATAATCCGCCATTTTGAATTTTTGAATATATATCTGTTGATGTTTGTAGGCTAGAACCCGTAGAAGTATAATTTGTAGATTTCTTATCAAAATTTGCCCTAAATATGAGTGAAAATATATTTTACAAATCATTTTTCTAACAAAAATCGTGTTCTTCACTAGGAAAATGTCATGTAGGTAGGTTATTTTGGAAAAGTCACAATTTTCCTGCATCTTTACTTTTTAAACAATTCTTCATGAGTATTTAAAAAAAAAAAATTTAAAATCCGTTAAGATTTGGGCCTTCGGTAGAATTTTGAGACGAAAAATGCCCTTTCATCCCACTGTGGGATTTACCGAATTAGGAGGTCGGGTGACCTCGGCCTACTTACGAACGGCCCCGAAGGTCGTGTCCAGAAATCACGGTCGATTCGTCTCCAGAGAGACGCCGTGCGTTGTGCCCTAAATAGGGGAGAGTCGACAGTTGTGAGACAGTCCATTTTTTTTAACATGAAATATAAAAAGGCTAATTGGTATACATAAAAACATTTATTTTTATACGAGACAACTTTTGCGTGTACACCGAAGCGGATATATGTATTGTTTGTGTTAGATGTCAACACTGTGTGTGAAAATCGACTAAAAAACTTTTTTTAATATGTGAAAAGTACTTTTTTTTTAAGTTAATTATTTGGAAAAGCTAAATGTTATGCATTTTTATTTAGTATTTTCCTTATATTTTGTAATACAATATTGCATTGTTTGAATCTACAGTTGGAAATTTTTTCTTTTTCCTCTTTCAAAATAGCGCAAATTTCTGGTTGTGAGACACAGCAAGTCACCAGTTGTGAGACGGTGGCGCCGCCCATCTGGAATAGCCTATACTTTTCGTTATGCAGCATAAAGCGCTCTGTTCAGTTTAGTTCGTTACGTACATTTGATAACACAACAATTATTTAAAGTGTGGGAACATGCGCACAATTTATTTTATTTGACTACATTGCGAGAGCGATTTCAATGAAGAAAACTGATAGTCATATTTTAAAGAATAAATATTTTTATTAAGTATATAATAATATGTATTACCTATATATATTATAATATTATAAATTACCGGAAAAATACGCAAATCAAGTCCACGCTTACCCTGACGACTGGATAGTTACGTCACAAACGTTCGAGGAACACCTAATTTTATTAGGTATTTTATTCGACATATTACAGAAAGTGGGACTGACGATCAAT
Source organism: Ganaspis brasiliensis (assembly GCA_037103525.1). Lineage (NCBI taxonomy): Eukaryota > Metazoa > Arthropoda > Insecta > Hymenoptera > Figitidae > Ganaspis > Ganaspis brasiliensis. The sequence continues at coordinate 716,207 of JAZKLR010000454.1, read as the reverse complement.
AGAGAAAAATCGTTCTTTGCAAAAGAATCGGTCGAATTTTTAGGATTCCTATTGGACAAAGATGGTCTTAAACCGAATCCGGCACGCATTGATCCAATTTTAAATAGTCCGGGTCCAAGCAATCGCAAAGAGTTAGGTCGATTCAACGGGTCGGTAAACTGGTACCACAGGCATTTGCATAAAATAGAAAAATCCAAGGCCCACTGAATAAATTGGCCAGTCCAAAAGTGCCGTGGGCATGGACCGACGAATGCGAACAAGCATTTTTACAGGAAAAAGAAGCGCTCAGTGAAGGGTTGATTCTCGTCGCTCCCCGTGTCGATCTACCGTCCCCTTCTAGGGGCTGCAAGACCTTGTCGTTGGTGAAGGGGCTTACGGGTAACTGTGCGCAAACTAAGAAGCAGCCCAATTCCGGTGGTGTTCACCGTGCGCATAGGGATGGAATGGTGCCATCCAACGTGCCCACACTGGAAAGTGACTGGGAAAGGCCTCCCGCCACTGAAACTCGAGTATAGCACTGTAACGCTCAGTGTATTCCCTCGGGTGGATGTGTCGGGGCACCTGGCTCTGGGTGTTTCTTGGGGCGGTAGCAGGGGCACACTAAAACGGTGGTATTTTCCAAGGACACCGGGCGACCTCCCGGTGTACATAGCCTTGCCCCAGTATGCGAGCACTGCTGGGGTCGACCGTTTATATCTTCGCGTAATCGTGGGAACCAAAATGGATACTCAAAACAAAACAGAAAACAAAAACTCTAACGAAGGGAAGGGGACGTTCAGCGGGGAAAGCTCTCCAGAGATGGAAGAGCTTGCTTATGAGACGAGCGAGCACGGGAGCGCGCGAGATGCGAGAAGCATGCGCGGCGAGTTCTCTGACGCCGCGGATGACATGTCGCTTATGACAACTACTGATGCGGTGGAAGGAGCTGTGACAGGAAGGTCGACATCTCCCCCCCCCCACAGCGGCCTGTGCCACGGATAGCGTCAAGGGAGCCACCTTGAAACTCGTCTCCGCTAAGACCCGCGATCTTATGGGGGTAATTAGTGAGCTGATTATCGCGAATGCGCGACTCGAAGGTAGATTAGCGGACTGGGAGTGGGCTGACGCCCTTGCGGCGCAGTCAACTTCGGGGGCGGCCGCGGAGGTGGTGCCCCCCTCCTACGCCCAAACAGTTGCTGGCTCGTCGAAGTTAGCCAACCCCGCGTTAGACCATGTAGCCCCTCGTCCTTCTTGCTCCGGGTTGGGAACCAAACCGAAAGCGACTCCGAGGGCCTTACTCGGAAAGTCCCGCCTCCCCCCCCCCCTCCCCGGGGCAGGAACTGACTCTTTAAACCACCGAGGTGGACGCGGCCCTAGAAACTTTACTGTGCTCACGTTCCCCCCTGCGGTCTTGATTCGACCATCTCGCACGACAGGAGACCTCGGACAGACAAACGCAACGAACTCGGACGCAACGTAGAAACTGATCATGGGATCTCTGAATCCAGCTAGGGACGGAATTCAAATTTGCGGTCTACGAAAGAGCGGCGAATCCAAGGTCATAGTAAAGACGACAAGTGTCGCCTCCTCTGCGAAAATAATGAACAACTCCGCATTATCGGCAGCAGTCCTGAAGGCCATTATCCCTCCCAAGCTGGACCCAGAGATAATGATCCGCGAGGTTGAGGCATCCTCTACTGCAGAGGAGGTGACCCGAGAAGTACACAGTCTTAACAGTGACCTTATCCAGGGCATCGACCTTGAGGTCGACAAAAAGGTCTTCAGACCGAGGTACAAGGCCGGTCCCAGGGGAAAGGACACTGTACACTGGATTGCTTCAGTGGGCCCCTCCCTCCACGAGAGGATGCGCCAACAGGGGTAGCTTTACCTTAACTGGAGGAAATGTAGAGTCCACGACTCTACAAACGTTCCTCGATGCAACAGATGCTGCGGTTTTGGACACCCGACCAAGGCCTGCCAGGAGAAGCAGGACGTCTGCCGACACTGCGCGAGCAATGGACACCGTGCTGCAGATTGCACATCTAAAAGGGAGGGAACAGCGCCAACTTGTGTCACTTGCAAGCGCGCTGGACGTTCAACGAAGCACCCGACTATGGACAAGAAGTGGCCCACTTACCTTATGGCAATGGGACGTTACCTGGGCGCATAAAGACCGCAGACGACGGATAGAGAGTGTGTGACAGATACGTGTTGTTTGGCCGTATCACAGTTCTCCGGGCACAAGCCCATACCTGCAAAAACACGTCACAAGCCACTGTTCCAGCGTAAACCACAGCCTGGTTCCCGAGAAAGGAAAAACTCCGATGATCAGTTTCAGGTAATACGTATATTACAGGAAACCGCATTAGGTAAAAAAAGGTTCATTAGGTTCCCGAGCCGGAACCCAAAAGGGATCCGGGACGGGGTACCTTTGGCCAGAGCGAGCACGGTTTAGTTAGCCGCCTAGTAGGCGTTTCCAGCAGGAACCACGTGGAGGTCGAGCTGCACAGAAGACTACCCTGTAAGCATTTCGTATAGATCTATCTTTAATTATTTTACTTTATAATATTTAACTATATATGTTCATTTCTTTTTAGGTTTTCTTTATTTTCAGGTTTTTATTTTCAGCTTTATTTTTAGATTTTATTCGGACGACTTTAGAAGAGCCATCTCCTCATGAGTCCGCCCATCAGCCTCTGACTTCAGACCCACAAGGTCTAATTCTATTTAATTTTATTTCAGGTTTTCACCCCTTTTCATGCTTTCAGGAATGCCCGTTCCCTTGGGAATATTATTCTTTTTATGTTTTCAGGTTTTCATGTTTTCAGGTGGCTTAGAGTCAATTTGATGAGCATGCAAATTTTAAGATGCAGCTGGCATTGTATTTTAGTCTAGAGTCATACTTGTAGCGCATGCAAATTTGTAAGTTGCAGAGACAGGACAACATTTAATTAGACAATTTATTAGGTCCAAATTGGCTTAAGGTCATTATGATGGTCATGCAAATTTAAAAGATGCGTAAGGCGCCAGACCTTGACTATTTAGGACAACACATAATAACTTAATAAGACTTATACACACAGATTTTTGCTAATCTTTCAGCGTTCGGTTCTTTGGCAGTTTCTTTGCTGGTCTTAGTGACCTCCTTTTTTCAAAGATTTTGTACGCGGTGAGGGCCAATTCAAGCCGTACACCGTTATTGTACATTATTCTTGAAGTATCAGAAGGTCATGCGCCAAGATTCCTTATACAAGTTTGAACGAATTCTTCCCTTTCTAGCTCGTATAACGGGCACTCCGTCAAGACATGTAGTGGGTTTTCAGTACCTCCACACATACAAATATCATCAGGCACGAGTTTCATCTTGAAGAGCTGGCTCTTCAGACCCCCGTGGCCCGAAATTAGCAACACACTATTCCTGTCAACCTGTAAGCTTGTGGCTTTCAGGCGCTCTTTTATATTTGGGAAGAACTCATATGCGTCCCGACCCTTAACCTCATCATCCCATCTATTTTGCCATAGGGCAACTGAGGCAGCTCTTAGGGATCTATATTTTGTCTCTTTTTTATCGTCAGCACTATATGTCGTATCGTTATATACAAACTTCCTACCACTTCGGGCCTGGAATCTGTAGTAATACTCTTTCGCCTGAATATCCAGAGGAATAGCACCACATATAACCTGAAGGGCCACCAAGGAACAACTATCGAACGATCTAGCTACTCTAATGAGGACAGTTCTTTGGGCAGAGCATAGGATTTCTCCTTGTTCTTGCGTCAGTTTCTCGGCCCAGATTCCTGCTCCATATAGTACTATGGGCAAAAAGACTCCATTATAGATAGACTTTAGGCTCGGGAACCTTAAGCCCCACTTTCTTTTTGCAATTGCAGACATGGCAAAGAACAAGTTTTTGCCTCTGCCACACGCTATGCCAATGTGATCATGTATCCGCATTTCGGTGGTGAGGTTTATCCCTAGATATCTCACCATCTCGGAGTACCGGATAATTTTGTCACCAATTTTTATCGTTGGTGGCCTAAGGTCGCCTTTTCCTGTATTCTTAATGGAGCCTCTTATCACTCCGGCTCTGTTCTTCTGCTTGCTCTGACCGGTGTTGGTGACCGACTTCAGATATATCATTTCAGTTTTTTCTTTTGAGAGCTCAAGACCTTGCTCGGCATACCAACTCTGAATGATATTCACAAGTAGCTGTGCCCGTCTCTCGACCTTGAGTCTACTATTGTCAGAAACTACAATGATTAAATCATCGGCGTATGCTACAAACTCAGCACCGGGCCATGTTTAGTTCCCTTAGAAGACCATCGAAGCAGACATTCCAGAGATCCGTACCGAGGACCGAGCCCTGCGGGCAGCCCTTGTGCAGTCTCCTGGTTATCGATTCGTAGTTGTCCTCTAACGTGACCCTTCTGTTGCTTAAATAGTCAGCAACCAGTTCTTTCAAGTGATGATCTGTGCCCCTTCTACTTAGTTTGTCCAAAATGGAACTCCACTTGACGTTGCCGAATGCTCCGGAAATATCAAAGAGTATTCCCAGAGTCAACAACCCCTTGGACTCTTTGACAATCTATTTTACTTTATCGATTGCGTCCTCAGTACTACGCTTGGCTTTGAAGCCGTATTGACGGTCGGATGCGAATTCTGGGTTATTCATCCAGGGATTTAAGGCCTTGTCGTTACTTTTCAGTAAGATTTTCAGTGACCCGTATTTCCAAATCTCGGGGAATACCCCGAATTTTAAACAACCGTTATATAGACTCGTCAATGCACGTCCGTAGTCTCCAGAGACGGCCCTTTTAACCACCTCTACCTCCAGATAATCATTACCAGGTGCCTTTCCGTTCTTGATTGTTCTGACTACCTTGTGGACATCACTGACGAGCCACTGGGTAGACGGCTGACCCATCTGGTCGGGCGCCACTCTTGCAGGTTCTATTATTTCTTGCTCTTTGCCGAACAGACCGTTCAAGAGCTCTTCAGCACTATCTTTCCAGCTATTCGTTGTCATTCCATCAGCTGTTTGGATGTTGCTAATTGCAGTTCTTATTTGCATCTTACCTCTGGCAATTTTGTACGCAACCCCATAGGGGTTGTTTTTGCACGTGTCTTCGACAAAATTTTTCCAGATATCCAATCTGGCTTTGGTAATAGAATTGGTGTATTTCCTCATTGTAGCCTAGAATTCATTTCTTTTTATCTCTCTTTGGACCGAGTCTCGCTCGGCTTGGAATCTCCGACGAAGTCGATTTACTTCCCTTTTACTTGAATTCAACTCTTTTGTCCACCAAGGGACCGATCTTTTAAAGTTTTTCTTCCTTGGGACCGTCTCTTCCGTGGTCTCCACCAAGATCCTTGTCAGCAGTTCAGCAAAATCCTCTACCTCCTTTCGGTTTTGGATGTTGATGTTGTTAACATTGTTAGTTTTAAGCTTGTCCGAGAGGATTCGCTCGAAAGCTGTCCAATCGGCAAACTTCACGTTGTACATGGTTCTGAGAATTTTGCTTTGCATAGGTCTGTTCCCAATCTGTAAGATCAAGGATCTGTGGTCACTGGATTTTGGTTCATTAGTAACCCTCCAGCTCACTATATCATTTACAAAGCCAGACCCGACGAGAGTAACGTCAATGTCCCTTTTACCATATTTGTAGGTGCAAAGCTGCCCCCTACGATAGAATGATCCCGTCGGTCCGGCGATATAGGCACAGACGCAATGAGGTGAGCTGACATCACTGAGAACTACACCTGTGTAATCCTTATCCAAAATTACTATCGCTGCCCAAGGACTCTCACTAGGCTTGTTCCCAGTGAGGATCATATTTGTATATCTTCCCATTGCTGCCACCTTTTTTTTTGTAAGTGTAGGGCTCCTGGATTAACAGGATCGGGATTTTTCTTTTCTGTGCAGACACCAGGATCTCATCCGAGGCAGCCTTGCACCTGGCCAGATTGGATGACAAGACAACCAATTTTCATTTTTCAGCTGTATTCAGACTCGGATTAGGCTCCGTAGTCTGTTCTTTTGATCATACGATCAAGTGCTGCTTTATACAGCGGGCACGTCTTATCGACTGCCTCGTGTGATGACGGTCTGTTCGCTTTTTTGCAGTTAACACAAGTAGGTTTACCACTCTCGGTGCCAGTCTTTTCACAGTCTTTCGACATGTGTCCGGACTCCGCACAATAGGAGCAAGTTGGAGACTCGTCCGTGCAGTATTTAGCCACATGGCCAAATACTTGACACTTATAACATCGAGTGACACCCTTATAATCCTGACTCTACAAGAGTTCCATCCCACGAATAAGGGAGATCTATTTCTCCTAATCAGTGTCCTTATTGTTGGACTAACCTCAATTACCCAGTTAACGTTTACACTATCCCTATTGCCCATTTTAAATCTAGGGATAAAGTTTTTAATAACTTCCTCCTTCGTTAAAGTAGCGAAAGAGGTGTCATTCTGATTGTATATCAGTGAAACCAGGTTTTCAGCTGCCATCTCTTTGGGAGTTTCAAAACTTACTATTCTCGGGTTGAGAGGTCCTGGCTTGACCACCTTCAATCCCATTTCAATCAACTTTGTATTTTCAATTATCTTTTCAGTCTCCTCAGGTGAGGCGGTCTCGATGGAAATTTTTCCATCAGCCCTTTTTCTCAGACCCCTTATCCTTATTTTCTCTTCACCTGGGTTAGTTGTTTTCATGACACCACAAATGGCTAATAACACCAACACAACTAGACAACGACGCAACAACACGACTGTTGATACCCCAGTGTCTAACCCGCCACCCGATACTCTGCGCATAGTCCAACATAACATGCGTGGTGCATCTCTGGTCACCCCGCAGTTGAGCGACTATTTGCGTCGGCGGAGCGTCGATGTTGCCCTCGTGCAAGAGCCATACGCCAATAACATGGGCGATCTCGTCGGGCTTTGTGGAACTATCAAAAGAGCGACAGCGCGGGGTTGTTTACAACCCAGATGCGCTGCGATGAACTACAACCCGAGAACTAGTATGACGGTATTGGAATACCTCACGAATCAGCACACGGTCTGCGTAGAGATACACGGCTTTGCTGTGCCTCTCTACGCAATATCTTCGTACTTTCAATATGCGGAGAGCACTGAGAAGCACCTGAACTGCCTCTCCCGTTCCCTCTAGGAGCTACGTGACAGTAACGTGATCATTTGTGCAGACGTCAATGCCAAGTCTCCTCTCTGGGGATCCCCTGACACTGATGACAGGGGTGAACTGGTTGAAGACTTCATTGTCCAGCACAATCTTCACGTCCTGAATCGCGGTGGGGAATGAACGTTCCGCATCTGCCGCGGCGCTTCGCATATTGACATTACGCTAGTCACGGGTGCTCTACTACCCATGGTGACAGACTGGACTTTACGTACGGACGCTACAACAAGTGACCACGCGCTCATTGAGATTAATCTCAGTGCAGCTGTGCGCACAGATACTGATACGGAACACCTCGACAAACGCCCGACGAGGTACAACGTTAAAAAAGTTAGGTTGGAGGACTTCCAGAGGACCCTAACGGCGAACCTGGAGGCTCTCGATGAGGCTCAACCTGAAAATATTGAACAATTAGAAACTTTTGCGGAGGGCATCACTGGCGCTCTGACCAGTGCATGCCAAGCCTGCATGCCACGCAGAACGTGGAGACCCAGAGCTCACCCCTGGTGGACGGACACCCTCACGCGGATGAAACGTAGTGTTCAACGTTTGAGGAGGGATTTTCAGCAGGAAAAGAATGTGGATGTGCGTAATGGGAAGCGTGAGGCATATGTCAGCCTTCAAAACGAGTTCCGCTGTCTGGTAAGGAAGACCAGTCAGGATTCCTGGAAGCGGCTCGTTGAGAGGGAGGGCAACGCGAACCCCTGGGGTATTATTTACAAAACTGCGACTAGACGACTTAAGACTGATACAGTCCTACGTACAGTAACGGACGAACATGGTGTTGCCGCCAAGTCCATGTCTGAAGGGGCACTCGGTCTTCTTCGTCGCTTTGGACTTGACAGACTTTACAGCGACAATTTTTCCATACCCGTGACCTTCCGGTGCAACTCGGATGATTTCGGTCATCCAGGTTTCATTATGTAAAGGGTTAGGTGAATAGTAACTAGTTAGTAGATATGTAGCCATTTGGAGTATAGCCCCTGGGGACCTAGGTATCCCTCGGGAGATTCGTCTCTCGGGTACGGCACAAATCTGTCGATCTACCGTTTGTTTTACATACCGATGCCAGCGACACAGGCCTTGGCGCTATATTAACGCAAAAAGACAAGGACCGAGAATACCTGATAACGTTTAAGGGGACCTTTAAGGGGTGCTGAGCTTAACTACACCACTACCGATAAGGAATGCTTGGCCGTGGTATTTGCAGTGCGCAAACTGCGCTATTACCTAGAAGGTACGAGCTTCACAGCCATTACTGACCATTCGAGTCTTAAATGGCTGTGCACGCTTAAAGACCCTATTGGCCGACTTGCAAGGTGGGCGATGGAACTATTGTCCTACGACATAAAAATAGAACATGGTAAAGGTTCCACAGTAGGCGACAATAACGCTTGAAAAAAAGTCTTAAAAGAAACCCAAATATTACAAAAAATCAAAGATTATCACGATACCCCACAAATCGCTCACCAGGACATAAGAAGAACCTATTTACCGATTTCCAAGCTTTATTATTGGCCTGGTATGCGTGAGGACATAAGGCGCTACATTAATCAGTGCGAGACATGTCTCAGGTGTAAACCTAATCACACTCCGCCCCAAGGATTGATGTACCCGCGCAAAATTTCCGAGCCTTGGGACACAGTCTCCCTTGACATCATCGGAGCCTTCCCTCGCTCAAAGTCAGGGAAACGTTACGTCTTGGTCTGTGAAGACACTTACACTCTCTACGCAGAGTATTTTCCACTCGCAAAAGCGGACGGTCCCAAGATTGTCAAATCACTTAATACGCTAGCTAATAGATGGGGTTCACCGAACAAGATTATAACCGACAACGGAACCGACTTCGTAAATAAAACAATGACGAGTTTTTTTTACGGAAAATCGGAGCAAGACAAATTACCACGCCAGTTTATCACCCCCAGTCTAATCCGGTTGAGCGCGTGCACCTTAACCTAAAAGCAATGATCGTCAGTCTTTTGGGTAACGATCAGCGCGAATGGGACAAGCTCCTAGAGGAGGGCCAGTTCGCGTACAACACGACGGTCCATTTCTCTTTAGGCGTCACGCCTGCGTTTTTGAATCTCGCCCGTGAGCCTAGACGTTTTGGGGAACAAATTTATGAAATTGTCGCAACGGACTCGATTCTTGATTTAACGCCGACCGTATGGAACGAGCGTATGAAGCGCATGCAAGAGCTACGTTTAGAAGTGGAAAAATACATGACAAAGCTGGAAAGAAACAGAGCGAGTACTATAACAAAAATCGGTCAAATGATCATGATTATTTAGAAACAGGGGATCTCGTTTACTATCTGAACAAGACGCTCTTGAATGCCGCTCGAGGATATAGCGCCAAGCTGGCGCCTCGGTATAAAGGCCCAGCAAAGGTCTTGAAAAGATTATCCCCCATGGTGGTTCTCATTGGCGACAATCACGGAAAAGAAATTGGCAAATATTACGTTAATGATTTAAAAATCGCTCAAAGGAGCTCCAGATTGCGCTAGGTACCACGTATGTTTTTGTTTTTGTTACAGGTTTCAAAAATGGCTCACGCAGGGAACTCGACGAAGTCCCCCTCTAGACTTCAAATCCCAGAGGTCTCAATCGCTCGTGTGCAGAAGTCGGAGGACGGCAGCGAGAACTCGTTTTTGAGAACGACCTTCTCCAAGGAAACACCTGGACTGGTTCTAATCCCGAGATGTGAGCTGGAAGAAATTATTGGCTTCCGTGTTCTTCTCCCCATGCAACTCGATAAAGAGAAGAACAACCCGCTAAATCACAAACTCGCCGAGGCGAAACGGACACCTCCTAGACCAGAGTCAACTTCCACGGCCGAAGACCACCTCAAGGTCATAGTCGGCATGGCACGGGTGAAAACACGCGCCGAAGATATTTTAAGAGCCACGCAAAATGAGCTGAAGGAAGCTCGTGAACAAGCCACGAAATGCCAGTGGGAACTCCAACAAGTGACTAAGGAGTTGAATGAACGCATCCAGCTCCACAATCGCTCGATGATGGAAGTGGGTGTTTTACAGCGCATAAAGCAACTGTTTATGGACACCGTTCTCGAAGTTTATCGGGCTCAGGTCAAGCATCGTGAGCTAAAAATGCGCCCGAAGGCGCCTGATGGCTGCTTAAACTGCGGTGTCAGCGGTCATAGCCACAGATCCTGTCACAAAAATTATAATGGAGACTTTTGTCAACGCTGCAGCACTCCTGGATTTCCAACAAGACACTGCCCATAGCCTCATTTCCAGGTGCCAACCGAAGACTTCCCGCTTCGTTTACGCTGTAAGGGCTGTCGCAGATCGCTAAGAGAGCCTGATATCGCTTGTGGCGAGTGCTGCAAGCGCATGAAAAAAGCCAACAAGAGCGCAAGCACGCTGCTGGCGCAAGATTACCAGACAAGTCACGCATCCTGACGCTTAGAAGACGAGGCACGAGCGATCGCTCCCGCTTCATCGACGTTCTCACACTTAACCAGAATCTCTTACAACGATGGACCGGATGTTTGGGGTCGGAATGCGGAAGAAGACGATTTGGATGTGTCGGACTGCAGTTTTGATCCATTGTGCATCCCACCGATGAGAAATAAAGAAGCAGGAGAGCAAAGAACCTGAAATACTCGCAGACCTCGTTTCCACCAGTGTCCTGGACATGAACTGAAGATTTATTTTATTTTTGCGTATAATTTAACATTAATTTTTTGTAATCGGCAGTGACCAAATTAGTTACGTTTCTCCGCAAAGTTTATGCGACCACTGTGCAAAATTTTTTTTAATTTTTCTTAAATAAGACTATTCTCACATGTTTCTTATAAAACACGCTTACCTTTACGCCGAATATTTTTTAAATACTCTTGACGCAAAATACAAGCGTCCTGACACTGAGCCAACAATTGTAGACATTTTTCTTTAACGATTAGTCAGTGTCAAGTTGGTAGATAAGTAAGTCATTAAAAGAGAGAGAGAAAAGAGAGGAAAAAAACGAGGATATAATGTATGCTAAAGCCAATACAAATTTCGGGAGGAACCCGCAAACTATGCCTAGCATCAAGGGATATCAGCAGTTTAGAAGGGGGGAGTGTGGCGTCCCTTATCGCCTTTTTAGTTAAATTTATTTTAGTACCTGCCGCTACCCCTTGTTGTAGACATCAACTTCGACACAGATTTGGAGTTTTGGCGTTCACAATTGCCCGCGCTATTAACTAGCGCGATTAGCGCCAAGATTTCCAGTGGATTGACCGAATTAGAAGATCGGGTGACTTTGGCCTACTTACGAACGGCCCCGAAGGTCGTGTCCAGAAATCACGGTCGATTCGTCTCCAGAGAGACGCCGTGCGTTGTGCCCTAAGCACCTTTATTTTATAAAATTGTATTTTCTCACGCCTTTCGTGAACTTTGTAACCAACTTGTTGTACGCGGCGTATTCCCGCTATTGTGTTCAAGGTTACCGAATAAACCGCTTATTGTTGATTGGACTCTTAATTGTTTTTGTGCGTCGTAACCTAAAACAGTGTAGTGGTCAAACCGACTCTTTTTGGATTAAATAAACTCCTGTCTTTCGGCGCTTTCCTGAGAGCTTCGTTCCACCAGCCGACCCGTTAGCTGTGGGTGTTCTCAACAAAGGTAAGTTTGCGTTGTTCCTCAAGCTTTTGCTCTCGCCGCTGGATCATGCTTGTTCTTCAAGCTCCTCCTCTTTTAATCAAGTGAAAGTCTCGCTCGCCAACTTTTGTGCCGGCCAGACCGAGCCGAACCCCATTTTTTTAAAAGTATAAAACTATTTCAATTTCGAGTCTCGGTAAGGTTCGCCACAATACTTAAAGTTACATTTTTCATGTGCAGGACCTCGATATTTGCCTGTTAAGTGAGAATCATCAGGAACTTTTTTCTGAAAATGTGATATTTTACCTTCGCAAATGTGACATGTTGTTAAACATACAAAAGTTTCAATCTGATCTGCTGATAGGCTTTCCATTGGAATTGGATTTTGAATAATTGACTCGACAAATGTAGCCAATTGTTGTAGTTCTTGAGCAAACCATTTGGCAGGATCGACACCTTCTGGACTCGAATGATTCCCAGATAATGATTCATCATAGCTACACTTTACATAGTATCCAATATTAAAAATTTCATGGTGTTATAAAACTTCAGTATTGCATGTTCTCTCCCCTCTTACTTTCTCTTCAGCAGGTATAAGTAGACACTCACAATCAGCGTAGACAACAAATGGAACTTTCTTCTCATAAGCAAAGTTCTGAAACTTATTATCATTCGTAATAGAATTATTATCATCTTCACTTATATAATGCTTTTCCACCCTAAGTAGATTTACATTTTTTTCTTCTTACTTAAAAATAGATGTAATGGAATTGTGGTAAATTTAGAACTTTTCAATTTAAGACCATATACATTTATTGAGATATCATTCTGTTTCTAAAATTTTCTAATATCTTCAAGAGAGACTGGAAACTCTATCCCAGTACAATTAATATATTTTTCATATTTTTAGTAATTTAAAACACGGTTTGGGTTTTCTACAACTGAATATAAACATGATAAAACTGCCCATTTAAAACATTTATTATCTAGGTTATCTACATTAATACAAGCATTTTTTAATTTTATTTCATTTGGTAATTCTATGTAAGAACCAACACGTACTGGATTTTATTTATTGATGTTTATTTCCAGTTTTATAATTGAATGTAATGTCGATTGAGATTCGTTTATTTCAAAACGCTCTGCATCCTTTAATAATGTTTCTTCCATGTTTTTACTATACCAGTCTGCTAATATAGTGGAAGGGAAAATTATTTCACTTTTCGTGTTAAAATGTATATATTGTACTTTTTCCTCATCGTTAACAATTTTTCTAAACTTTGTACTAAGTACACTATACACTTTTATTGGACCATGCCTATTTAAAATTTTACTAATATTTTCTTCGAAAAGTGTTTCTGAATCATTTAAAAAAGCCTTTATATCTTTGTGAATCAAATTTATTTTATTTATTTATTTAAGAGTTACAAGATCCTAGGGCTAGGCAGCCCTTCAAGGAACCAATGATATCTATAATAGTTATTTGTGTAACAAGGGCGCATCTGCAGGGGAATCGAGACTCGTGTGAAGTTTGAATCACACGAGTAGAGATTTCCCTAGATGCGCCCGTGTTCCACACATAATTTTATATAATAACCTTGTGTCAAGAAATCTACTGAAAACGCTGTTTTTAGAGTTTAAGAGATTAAAATTAAGAGAATCCTACTTTTAACACAGTTTAACCCCACCAGCAATGCCATTCAAGTACGCTTGCTGTTCTAACACGCGACGCGACAGCTGATGTTTAGGTTGGCAAGCGTGCTTGAATGGCGTTGCTGGTGGGGATCACTGTGATTAAAAGTAGGTTTCTCCTCCTTTTAATCTCTAGAACTCTAAAAACAGACTTTTTAGTAGAGTTCTTGACGCAAGGTATTATATAAATTAAATTATATATCATTTAGTATATAGTATATGAAAATAGTAAAAATTTGACAATACTGAGTAGAATGTATTAACTAAAGAGCAAAATGGAAAAAACAAAATAACTAATAAACGTAATTGGGTTGTAGAATAGAAAAAATATAAATATAAAATTAATGTACACAATTATCATGGCAACAAAAAACAAGCAACAAGTGAGATAATTAAATAATCATAAAAGTCCGCCAAGATAACTATATAACAGATAAAAAAGATAATACTACAAGCAATTAGTAAAAAAGGAAAAATAAAATACATGTCAGCTAGATGAGGCTAAAAAAATATCAGAAATTACCAATAAGTTATCTCAAATACATTGCTTTTGCATTTAAATGAGAAATTAAAGAACAATCTTTTAAAAGCGAATTATAGTAACGTATATAAAATCTACCTTACCGATGCACGGTAATACCAACTGAGGGTAACAGCGCGACTTAGCGGCGAACATCGGAAATATGTTTTGGTACCAGCCCTGTTACACTACTAATTCATAAATAAATTCTTAAAAATCTATGTGAGTTGATAATTGTTTTTTGTTTTATTTGTTTTTTAATGTTAATGTAAACAACTGAAAAAATGTCAACTTTTTCGTTTTCATTTTTTATTTTCTACATACAATTTTTTTAATGCCTGCCAATACCTTAATTTCAACGAAGTAACGAAATAGAATAAAACAAAATTTGAAAGCGCTAATTTAAATGTTATTCAACCCCTACTATCCCCTAAGAGGAGGTTGAAGTTTCAAGTTCCACGAAAAGATGAATTCGGTATTTATTCCTATGTTTTTTAGGGCGTTGAAACTAAAAAAGATCTTTAAAAATAAATTTCTCCCCTCATTCACCCCTATTACCCCCTAAGAGATGGTTTATATTTCAAATTTCAAACAAAAATCGAATAGGGTGTCTAGTTCTATGTTTATTGGGGCGCTGAATCTGAGAAAGACCACTAAAAACAAATCACCTCTTTCTTCACCCCCAATTATCCCCTAAGAGGGGGTCGGAATTTCAAAAATCACGAGAAGTTAAGTTCGGTGTCTATTCCTATGTTTTTTGGGTTGCTGCAACCAAAAAATGTCCCTAAAAACAAATGTCTTGCCTCCTTCATACCCTAATACGCCCTAGCAGGGGATTGGAATATCACATTTCACAAAACGTCGAGTTTGGTGTCTACTTTTGTGCTTTCTAGGACGCTAAAACCCTAAGAAACAACCAAATGCAAATTCTGGACATCCTTTACTTCCTATTACTCCCCGGAAGATGGCTGAAATTTTGAAATTTATAAAAAATCGATTTCGTCAACTAGTCCCTATTGCGGATTCAGCGCCTCAAAAAACATGATAATAGACATCGTACTCTACTTTTGAGAAATTAAATATATAATTCTCCTGCCAGGGGATACAAGACGGTAAAGAAAAGAGGAATTTTTGTTTGGTTGTATTTTTCGGTTTCAGCGCCCCAAAAAACAAAGGAATAAACACCGAACTCAACTATTCGTAAAATTTGTAAATCCAACCCCTCTTATGAGGTAATAGGGGGTGAAGGAGGGGGGAATTTATTTTTAATAGTTTTTTCAGTTTCAGTTTCTCAAAAAATATAGGAATAGACACCAAACTTAACTTTTCTTAAAATTTGAAATTCCAACCTCTTTTTAGTGATGCACGGCAAGACAATAATTTCTTGATTATTGACAGTTCTCGATTGATATTGAAGTTATCTTGCAATCAAAATATTGAAGATTCATTTGTTTATCAATAAACAGTCTTGTCTCATTTATCTTTTCAATACAAGCGATGATATTGAATCTTGGTCGGTCATTAACAAAATGAATTTGGCAATATGCTTTAAACTTTGTTAAGATTAAGTAAGGTTAATGCAAAAATTTTAAATGAACTAATTTAAAAATTCTGTATTTAAGGTAACGAAGCCAAAATTCGATCAGAACTTGTAGTCGATCAGTCATAATTTAATTGGATAAAATTAATTAATAGTTATATTGCATTCATAAAAATAAAGATTGAAATATTCAAAGTAGTATTTGGCATTAATATTATTAAAATATTAATTTATTTCATCCAATTAAATCCAATCCAATTAAAAGTTACTTTAATTTTGAAAAGTTTGTTAATATGCTCTTAAAAATTTCAACTTACCAAAATATGTATTTTAAAAAAATGTTGAGCAAAATCTCGAATTCTTTAATTTTTATAACCTCTTTTAAAAATTGTAAAATATTTATTTTTCTTTAATTTTAACAAAATCTTAATTAATTATAACAAGTTTTTAGTTTTTATGTACTAAAATTTTATGGTTTTCAATTAAAGAATGCAATTTTTAAATGTTTAGTCTTTGATCAATAAATGAAAATATTTGTATCTTAAGTTTGTTTTATTTCTTTGAGTGATTCTACATTTTATATCAATATTTTCTTAACGTTATTTAATTTTTTTTATTAAAAATTTAACTTTCTACAGCTTTTTTTAAAAATGTTATGTGATATTAAGCATAATCGAAGTAATTAACATTGTTTATCTGTAAAACAATATGCTCAATAAATCAGTAATATACAAATTGATAAATGTAAAAAATTAATGTCTCTTAAAATAGATAAAATAAATTGGTTTCTTAGCCCTTACGCACACCTCTTGTAAATTACAAAAAATACTATAGAATAAATTATTCCCAGTATTTTCAACTTTTAAAGATCTTTAATAAACTTTTACAGAGTTTAATTTTTTTTAAATATTTAATAAGGCAAAAAACAATTTTTAATTTTCAATATATGTATATCTTTCTATATGTAACTATTAATTAAATGATTAAAAATTTTAAATGTTCTATTATTACTTATAATAATATTAATTATGTAAATTAATATTCAAATAATTTAATATTAATATGATTATATTTAATATAAATTATGTAGCGCAATAAAAAGAATTCTTTGTTTTGGCCTAATCAACTTTATTTATTGATTTTTTATTATTTTTATTTTTATTATTTTCATTATTACTTTATTATTTTTTAAATTTAATTTATTATTAAAACGACTTAAAAGAATAAGGTTAAACCTTTTAATCTTTTTATTAATATTTTTAATTAATAAATACAACTTAAAAAACAGGGCAAAACCATATTTAGAAATTATATTTAATAATTAATATATTACTTTTAAATATAAAAAATTACATGTTTCACTTCATGTGTCAAAAAAAGAAATCAATAATCAAGAATATTGCTTGATCTCGCTTGAATATTGATTTTATTGACTCAATTGTCAAGAAGCGGTTAACTTCTCACTCTTGACTTTTGAGATACGTTATTGAACTCGATTGTTTCTTGGTTTTCTCGCTTAAATGCATCACTACCTCTTTTTGCAAGGTTATAGGGGATAAAGGAGGGGAGGATTTGTTTTAGTAGACTTTTTCGGTATCAGCGCCTCAAATAACATAGTAATAGACACTCTATATGGTTTTTTTAAATTTGAAAAATCAACCTCTTCTCAAGGGGTAAGAGGGGGTAAAGGAGAGAAGAGATTTATTTTTTGTTTTTTTTTTTTTTATCAAGCTCCCCAAAAAACATAGGAATAGACACCGAACTTAACTTTTCGTGAAATTCAAAATTCCAACCCCCTCGTAAAAGGTAATAAATGGAGAAGGTGTGGAAAAATTTGTTTCTAGCTGTCTTTTTCGGTTTTAGCGCCCAAAAGCATAGGATTAGACACCGAACTTAACTTTTCGTGAAATTTGAAATATCAACCCCCTTCCTAGGTGGTAATAGGGGGTGAAAAAGGGAAGAGATTTGTTTTTAGGTTTTTTTTCTGTTTCAGCGCCTCAAAAAACATAGAAATAGACAACGAACTTAACTTTTCGTGAAAATGAAATATGAATCCTTTTTTAAGGGGGTAATAAGGGATGAAGGAGGGGAAAATTTGTTTTTAGGGGTTTTTTCGGTTTCGGCGCCCCAAAAAACATAGGAATAGACACCGAACTCAACTGTGGAAGGGGGAGGATTTGTTTTTGCTGGTCTTTTTCGGTTTCAGCGTCCCAAAAAACATAGGATTAGACACCGAACTGAACTCTTCATGAAATTTGAAATATCAACCCCCTTTTTAGGGGGTAATAGGGGGTGAAGAAGGGGAGAGATTTGATTCTGGGGTTTAAGACAACATGTATTTTAACAGTTTCGACATTTAATCTTAATTTTCGATGTATTGTATTTTTAACCTATAACAGGATTTTTTTAACTCATTTTATCGGTAAATATACATTAATTTTTGTATTGTATTGCGTTTATTTATTTATGTATATACTTGTTTTTATTTGTAATATTATAATATTTTAGTTTCTGAAAAGGGCAGTGTAACTGTTAAAACATTATGTTTTATATAAAATGCCAAAGATTTGACTTACAGTCGGAGAGATTGATTACTTCTAATTTCTTATTAAAAGATCAAAAAAATGTCTTAAAATAATATTCGAAGGTATTTGAAACTAAGCATGGACATGAACGTTTGTTTAAAAGTTTGTAAAGGAAATCTCAATCTTTACCAATAAAAAAAAATAATAAAAAAAACTTTGGCGCAGCCCAGCGCCAGCACTGTCAGATCCGCAATATGCTTTGAAATCAGAAATTGATGTTCAAATCAACTTTTAGAGAAAACGGCTGGATGGATTTTCAATTTTTTTTTATGAAAAATTCATACATAAATTCTTGAAAGATCTGTGAGAGTAGATTTTTGTTTTTTAATGTTAATGCAGACAGCTAAAAAGTGTCAACTTTTTCGGTTTCTTTTTTTATTTTCTACATAAAATTCTTTACCGTTTGTCAATACCTTGATTTAAAAGATCTAACGAAATAGAAGAAACAAATTTTTGAAGCGCTAATTCAATTGTTACTCACCTCCTTTTACCCCTTAAGAGAGGGTTGGAGTTTCGAGTTCCACGTAAAGATGAATCTGGTGTCTATTCTTATATTTTTAGGGCGTTGAAACTAAAATAGGCCCCGTGCCGCAAAGCCGTTAAAAATTACCATTGAATTCCCATAGGAAAAATGCAATTTTTCGTAAATTTGATATAAACTCGTGAAAAATTGACCTTTTTCTTTCTGTAAACGATATTTTTGTTCATGAATGTCCAAATAATAAAAATCTGTCTTATATTTATTAAATAAATTATTTTAACTATTTTTTATGTGACTGTAAAAAAACCCCATAAACGTAAAAAAACCTGGAATTTATTAAAAAAAATATGAATTATTATTTTAAATGCTTTTTCTTCATTCATTGATGTTATTATCAAAATATATATTATTTTTTATGTTTTACCATGTTACATAACTTGTTAAAACAATTTATTGTTGTTATTTTCCTACGAAATGACAAATAAATCGAGCGTTTTTCAATTTTCTTAAACTTTCTAACTTTAGACGCTTAATAGAAACATAAATTTATATATATTTATGTTATATAAATATTTATTATGAAACTAAGACGCTATCAATTATTTTCTTGAATCAATCACATGTTAATAAACATAATAAAATTATTATTTTAACAAATATTTAAACAAATTATTGTTGTTATTTTTTAACTTTTTCAAAAATGCTTAAAAAAAGTTGCAGGTTTTTCTTAATTTTGCAAATTGCTTTTCATGAATCAATCACATGTTAATAAATTAAATAAAATTATTATAAAAACAATTATTTAAACAAATTATTGTTGTTATTTTTTAACTTTTTCAAAAGTGCTTATAAAGAGTTGTAGTTTTTTCTCAATTTTGCAAATTGATTTTATTAAACCAGCCACATGTTAATAAACATAATAAAATTATTATTTTAACAAATATTTAAACAAATTATTGTTGTTATTTATAAAATTTTTAATAAATGCTAAATATAGAGTTTTAAAAATTTGTTATGTTAAAAATTTATTAATTTTTAGGGTTCCGTACACCACAAGTGTACGCACAGAACCCTATTGGAAAGACTTTGTCGAAAATCGTATCCCCCCCCTAGCCACCAAACTATTTGACTTAGAAAGTTCAAATTTGTCCCACATATGTATTTTCACGTGTAGATGAAAGGAAAATTATAGAGGACATGATTCTAGGGGTTGATCATAGCGTTGTCAAGAAAATAACAAGATTTTTGAGAAATTTTGATATTTTTTGGCTGAAAACTCTTGCCTTTTCTTTTGCAGCGCTATTACCATCACGATCTCTATATTTTTTTGTAATCTACACATAACAATACATTTGTGTACCAAATTTGAACTCTCTAAGTCAAATATTTTGGCAGATAAGAGGGGAATACGGTCATGTTTTTGAAAAAATGCGTTTAATTTGTACCTTTCCTGCCCTTTATCTGCCAAATTATTGTACTTAGAGTGCTGAAATTTGGTACACCTTCGATTTCTGATCTACATTTCGATATTGGGCAGAACCAAATACGGTCATCTGTTTGTATCTACAGTAACTTGATTTTTATATATTATACACGAGACAGCACGCACCCTGGTTTGCTGTACGTAAAGCGAGTTAAATTTCTGGAGTTCAAAGTATTATTCGCTTCTGACATTAATAGCACTTTCATGAATTGTTTTGAATTATATTGCAGATAAGTTTGTTTATATTGTTGGTGTTTAAGTGTCTTTTAATATCCAAAAAGATTTTGTAATTTCTTTACATTGTATTGCTGCGACACCAGTCTGAGCAAAATAACCTATTTGAGGTGATATGCAACACTTTTTTTGAGGTGATATGCAATACACATTTTTAGCTAGTATATAGCTATTTTATGGTTAAATATGTATATATAAAGAGTTTCAGTGTATTTCATAATGTTTTTAGCCAGTATGCCACGAACATAAAAAAATAAATCAAATAGAAAAAATTTCTCTCTTTAAAATTTAAAATCTGTGGAAAATATCGTACTTTTAGCTCCGCCGCACAGTGCGCCGGGACTCGAACTCGGGTTTTTCAATTTCCAGTTGACTACTCTAAACCAACTAAGCTACAAAGGTCCATGTCAAATATAATTTCAAACCCGGCGGAGCTAAGTGTCCGATATTTTTTCACAGATTTCAAAGTTTAAAATAATTTAATCTGAACGATTTCAACTTGATTTAAAAGATCAATTAATATTCCTTACATTGTCGAAATAAAAGTCGGTATAGTAGGTTTCGTCATACAAACCAGGTGGACAACTTGATTACTATTGAAAAATGTTTGACATCATAATTCTGAGAAAATTTGAATTTTTTCTCTTTGTTGAAATTTCAACTTTTCAGAAGTTAACTATATCGTAGTGAAAATTTTTTTCTGTCGGATTTCGATTTATTTGCATTAAAGAAGCCTAAATTTAATATTTAAAGTGATTTACACCGATATTGATCAATTTTTTCTGTGAATTATCTGTGTTGCACATCACCTCAACTTTTTTGCAAAATGCCAAAACGGGTGCTTTTGAAAATGCGAAATTTTTTTAAGAAAAATTCAAAATTTTGTAAATCTAATAATGCAGAAATTTAGTATTTCTCTTCCTGTGCATTATTCAATCACGAAATATTCAAGAATTTGATAATAGGACATGTTTTACGAGCAGCGAAAAGAAGTGTTGCACATCACCCCACAACACAGTATTCTTGCAGTAGAACAGTAGTTCGCATGTATTTTTGAGCTAGAATATTAGGGGCCATCCATAAATTACGTAAGACTTTTAGGGGGGAGGGGGGTCCAGTAAATCTTACGACCAACAGAAAAAATGGCGCTAATGTATGTAAAAAATCTTACATGGGGGAGGGGGGGGGGGTGAAATTACCGAAAAAACGTCTTACGTAATTTATGGACGGCCCCTTACTAGATAGGCCCATGCGAAAGGGGGGGTTTGGAGGTTCAACCCCCTCCCCAGAGAGGTCTGAACTAAGTTTAAAAATTTTCAACCTTTACTTTCTGATTAAAAAATTATTTTGAATAAAAATAATTGTTTTCACAATTTTTTAACCCCCCCCCCCCCCCAGAAGCAAATCCTGCACACCGACCTGTGACTGGGTACCTATTTATGTGCTAGAAAAATGGTGTTTATATATTATTGGGCTAGAAAACTAGTTCGCATGTATTCTTGTACTAGAAAATTAGTGTGCAGGTATTTTTGTGCTAGAACACTACATCGCACGTATTTATGCGCTTGTATTGTGGCACTAGTGTTCTAATGCAAAAATACATGCGCACTATATTTTTCGCGCAAAAATAGATGCGCACTATTCATCTAGTGTATAAATAGTGCGCAGTAGTGTTCTTGCACTATCCATGAAATATAATTGAATTAAGGATAATTAATTTCATTCTAAGGATTCGCCACTTCGAATTTTTAAAACCTGACTTCTGATTCCTTATCAGCGATCCCGAAAAATTCCGAGTAATGAGTTTCAAGTGAATTCGTTAACTTTTAAAAAATTCGTCCAACATATTGGATCCGACGCCCAAAATGTAAAAATCAGTTATTACCAATCAAGATATATTTTTTTCACAAATTATTTAATATATCTATTTGCTCAGTCAGAAAAAACTTGCACATTTAGAGTCCCAGTAGGAACGCCATTTCGAATTTTTTAATTCACTACTTTTTATTTGAAAGAGTATGAGCTGACGAGTATTTTGAGCTATAATAAGTTCATTCACGTTAATTAAAATTTTGGGCAGAGCACTATGTCCTCTAACCAAAATTTTAACAGAAACTTCTAAGGATCGTGTCATGAACCTTTAAGGAACATTAAATGTTCCTTTAAGGATCCGCACAGGTTCTTTAAGGATCCTTTAAGGATCCTCAAATGTCCTGCAATAATTCCTTGGAGGATCCTGACACGATCCCTTGACGGAGTTTGGGACAACGATCCTTCACAGGTTCCTGCGTGTACCTGTACAGGATCCCAAGCTGCATTATGGTCCTACGAGGGACTCATTAAAGGAACATAAGTAAGCTCCTATGTAGAAACCATGTGTAGTTTTTCAAAGAACTGAATACATGATGCGCACTGGTCGAACTTGGTTTCTAGAATCCTACGTCAAATATAACATATAATTTTAATCAATAACAAGATAAAAAAAAGTTATTAAAAACATTTTTATTAAAGGATCCTGCGCGGGAACCAGCATGAGAACGTGTACATTATGCGTTCCTTCGCCGGAACCTGTGAAGGATCGTTGTTACAAATTCCGTCAAGGGATCGTGTCAGGATCCTCTAAGGAATTATTGCAGGACCTTTGAGGATCCTTAAAGGAACATTTAATGTTCCTTAAAGAATCATGACACGATTCTTAAAAGTTCCTTTAAAGGAACTTTTAACTGGGCTGGGCCGGTTGACGTGAAACGTCTCATGTTTAAAAAATCTTAGGCTCACACAGGTTAGAACCCATCAAATAGAACGCAATTCATTAAATTAATACGCCTGGTACTTCTCGGCAATCCAGTTCTTGGAATATATTTCAGAATCTGTTCTTCGTATTTTACTAAAGAGAATTTAAGGTAATATATGAAGAACACTTTCTGAAATATATTCAAAGAGCTGGATGGCCAAGAGGTACAGTGATCGTCAGATATGCTTTAACATATTTCTATAGGGTTACGTGTTAAAATGTTAAAGCATATCTGATGATAGCTGTACAAGACGTCTTCACTTAGTAATGTTTAAGTAATATTACCTTGATATCACCTTAAGGCGGACATTTCAATATCACGTCAATATCATAGTAATAATACCCCGTAATATTACTAATATTACAATTTGATGTCACTGTGATATTCATGTAATATTACCTGCTGCTCAGGAAGAGTTCGTGTTTTATTGTCAATAAAGTAAAATGCGATCGCATCTGTAAATTAAAAGTGGCAAACGAGGGGAAAATTTTAATACATTATGTGACAGTGAATAAGTTCTCAGTATAGGGGACACCGAGAGGGAAAGTAACAAAAATCAGTTTTTTGATGATAGCGTCAAAACTATTTGTCGGATAGGTTCCTGAACCAGCTCGCTCATGATATGAGGGAGGTAGAGGGGGTAAAACTAATTAAAAATTACTTTAGGACCATGTCTGTCCGCTGATTGGTTTAGAAGTTATAAGCGTTTGTTACTTGATTGTTACTTTCCTCCTCACCCCCGAGGTGGAAAGTAACAAAAAACAGGAAAAAAGTAAAATACGGTCATACGGTTTATGAACCAGCTCGCGCATGGTATGGGGGAGGTAGAGGGGGTAAAACTGACTAAAAATTACTTTAGGACCATGTCTGTCCGCTTATTGGTTTAGAAGTTATTAGCGTTGTTACTTTCTACCTCTGTTACTTTCTTCTTCGGTCTCCCCTATAGAAGAATTTACTGGAGAGTTATTGGACTTGACTTGAAGCCCGAACGCCGTTTATTCGCAGCATGGTAAACTTCTGCATATTTTTCGGCACATTATTTTCAATTTTATTGCATGTTTTGAAGCTTTAAGCGAGTAGTCTTTTTCAGCCTGTTTTTTATTGCACGTATATGGGAAATATATATTGGTTGTTATAAATATTAAGGAAAGGTGAGGCATTTTTGAACACACTTTTATTTTGCTCTAAAACTCGCAAAAAATTAATTATTTTACAAATCTCAAAGCTTGATTTTGTAGTATGAGATATAGCCTTTATTTTAGTATCAGCAACTTAACAAAATTGTTTCAAATCGTACACATTATATCAGTCGGCGCAAAAAGTTTGTTTCTGCGATTTTAAAAAATCGCAGGGAATTATTGGACAGTTGTAAATCGATATACTTGTAAATGGAAACTACAGAATATATCATAATTAATGAATGTCGATGAAAACTATCCCAATCGCAGTAAATACACTTGAAAGTTTTCGGGTTTTCTCTGGTGCAACTCAAATGAAGTCCTCGATTTGACACGTATAAAAATTCCATGAACGCTCATTTTTACCAAATAGAGGCGTATAAGTAACACAATGCAAACTTCATACAAAGTTATTTTGTACATTGGAGGCTTAAGGTTTTACGAATATTAAAAATATATTTACCTAAATTGGTTAGTCGAAAATGTAGTCAAAATAAACAAAATACGAAGTGGAAAAAAAAACTTTTAAAGTATGCTATTACAGTGAGATACTGTACACAGGTCGAGTGCTCAATGGAAAATGAGCTTATCATGAAACGAGTTGATGATAATTAATTGAAACCTCAAGCATTAATAGGGGGGGGGGGGCGGAATATCGCGCTGTCCAGCAATACCCCGTGTCCAAGCATACCCCACCTTCCGCTATATATATATATATTAATATATTTAATAATTTACTGATGTTGGTAATGGTGCTGATAGATCAACATTTTCAGCAAATACTTGTAATAGTTGTTGCAGATCATGATTATTAACAGCATGTTCTAAATCTGATAGAAGATCCCTTTCGTCCGCACATGTCTTCGTGACGTACCTCTTGTCAACGTATTTTGCTCTGATAAAATCGTAACGTTCTTCCCTGAAAATAAAATTTTAATAATAATTATTGATATTTTTATTATTCCGTTACACAGAAAAAACCTGATCTCATAATGAGACCCTTTTGGCCTCATTCTGAGGTGCAGCGGAAATGAGAAGGTGTTGACTCATTTTGTTTTTGAGACTGAAACGTCTCAAAATGAGGCAGATTTGCCTTATATTTCGTGAATCGTAAACTGAGAATTATTAAATAGTAACAAAGGACTATCAGAAAAAGATACTATTAAAACACTTGCTTTTACTACAGAAACACCTTACCACAAAAGATATTTTAAGTCTCATGTCAATTTTTTGTATTTGAAAAATTAAATAAAGCACATTTTTAGGTTAGGGGAGTTGTAAACTGACGCGCAGGAGTGACAACTATCCAATATAAAACAGCAAAAATAATGAACGGCGCCACCGTCATAAAACCAAAGATAATGGCGCAAAATTTAAAAAGCATAACAATAAAATATTATATAAAAGTATTCGTGAAGCACAATATAATCGAATAAAATTATTTTATTTTTCAATATATGAGGCATTGTACAATAAATTATTAAAATTACAGAGCTTTATTAAATTCAATTGATAAAATCAATAATATACGTATACATAAAAAGAGCCTTTCCTATTAATAATTGTATTTTCCGACATATTCGCATTTTTTAACAAATATTTTAAGCTATATTATATAACGCGGCAAACTTGCGATTAGTTTCTATGGCGAGTCTCATCAACAATTACAAATATTTTAAATATAATATTTCAATATAGATGAAAACATTTTTATTAATGTAGGACAGAATTTATAAAGTTTTAGAATAAAAAAAAATTGAAGAAAATCATGGAAATTTAAAATATATTTTAAAAAAGTTGGAAATTAATTAAAAATATTGAAAATAACTAAAAAAATTTGGAAAATAAATGATAAAAATAATAGAAAATAAAAGAAAATTATTAATGAAAATAATAAAAAATTAGGGAAAAGAATTAAAAAATAGAAATAATTTAAAAGCAGGGAGAGTAATTAAAAAATGATAAAACTAATGGTTAATTTAAAAAAAAATTATTGAAATTTGAGATAAATAATTGAAAACTTAAGAAAAATTAATTAAAAATATTTAGAAATTGTAGAGAATAAAAATTGAAGAAAATAATGACAATTCTTGAAATTCTTGAAGAATGTAATATTTTTTGTTGTCTCGCGAATTGTTTTTTCCTTTACAAGTAATTATTAAAATTTTTGCTTTCTGTTACTTTGAAGAATCGTGAAAATGATCAGTTAAATTCAACATTATTTTCAATATTTAATTAATTTGTTAAATAAAGGTTTCTTTTCTCAAGAATAAGACGAGCTCATTATTGGCGAAGATAAACGATATTGTAGGATTTGAGTTTTAAAATATCAGGGCTGATAAAATTTTTCCACGATTTTGTAAACGGAATATAAAATTTTCAAATATTTAATTGTAAGTAACTTATTTTTTAAACTGAGAACATTTATTAAGAAACAATGAAGAATAAAACATTTAATCAAAATCAAACAAATTATGATGAACAAATAAGAAATTTTCGAGAAAATATTTTCAAATTCATATATGATTGCAAAATCAAGAAAATGAGGTAAAAGCAACGAGAAAATAATAAATTTTAAACAAACATAATAACATAAGAAGATAAGAAAACCGTCTATTAAAAAAATTAGAAAATTCTTTTAAATAAAAAAAGACAAGGACATTATTAAAGAAATAAATAAACTTTTTAAAAAACAACACAAAAATGAAACAGTGACATAAAAATATATAAAAAAGTTGAAACCGTTTTCAAAAAATTAAACTATTTAAGGATATTTTTTTAAATTAAATAAATAAATAAGAAGGTAATTAAAAAAACGTTATAATATATTAATAAAAAAAAAAATTTAATTAGAAAATTTAGAAAATTATTTTACAAATTAAAAAAAATTGTAAAAAAAATCTATAACATTAAATAGAAGAACGTTGTTAAAATAAAAATATTTAGTACAAGATTGAATTTACATAATATAAAATAAAAGAATAAGTTTTCAAAAAAAAAAAAAAAAATAGAAAATTTTAAAAATGTAGATTAAGCATGGAGCAAATGTTTTCAAAAATTCGTAATTAAAAGATAAAAACTAAGCAATTAAAAACAATGTAAAATGTTTCTAAGAAATAAAGAAAAATTATGACAAAAATTAAAAAATTGATTAAAATGCAAGGAAGGACTAAAAAAATTGTAAAGCAACAAGAAAATTAAATAGGATGGAAATATAGAATCGTTTCTTTCTTAGTCTAACAAACTGTACAAAGAAATGTAAAAAGCATAAAAAATAAGAACATTTGATAAAAATCTATTAAAAAATTAGAATTCATAAAAATAAAATAAAGAAATTTATATAAAGATAAATAAAGTTCACAAAAGAAATTTAAAAATTATTTTAAAATGAAAAAGTTTAAGAAAGTTAAACCAAAAATATATTTATAATATTATACTTAAAACAAGTCCAACAATTTTAGAAAAATAAAAAAAAGCTAAAATATTTACGAGAGAATAAGAAAGTTTGCAATAAATAGACTAGACGTGAAAACCAATTGAATAAATTAAGAAAAAAATCAGCATTTTTATTCTAAAAAATATGGAATTAATTAAGATGAAGAAAATCTTTCAATTTTGTAAAAATAAGAAATTATGAGATAAAAATTAAACATTTTCGAAAAAGGCAAATCTCTTAGAAATATTGTAAGAAATAAAAAAGGCTTATTGTGCATATGGACAATAATATTAATATTATTTAATTGTTAAGCATTTAAATTTGAATTAATAGGAATTTAAAATTTTTTATAAATTTATTAAAAAATTTTTTTATAAATAATTAATAGTTACAAATAATTTATTTAAATTATGATAGGATATAAAAATTTAATACAATTTTTTGCTTTTCATACCAAAAATTTTTAGTTAGTATTTTTATTACCTGTATTAGCACAATTTTGTAAATTTTATTAAAAATAAAATATTAAAATTTGAAATATCAAGATTTGTCTACATATTTCTGGGTTGTATTTATGGTTAATTGAGAAAAGTTTTTTCCCTATACAAAATATTGAAGATATTATTAAAACAATTTTTAAAAAGTGAATGAAGAAGTGAGGAAAATTTGTATTTTAATTGCGCTGAACATCCTATTCATATTAATAAAATTGTGTATGTAGATTTGTTTTTTACATTTGTTTTATTATAAAAAATTTTTACATATCATAGTTTTTACTGATGTATAAACGTTCTAGGACTTACATTTTTATCCATTCTTCTTTTAAGAAGTGGAGAGAGATCATTTACAGATTCTAACAATATTTACTTAAAAATAAAAATTATAAAAGTTAAATTTATATTAGGTATGCATTATTTGATCAAAATATGTAATTATAAGTTAAATACCAGCCATTTTTAAAAGTGTGTTCACTGTAGCAAATATTCTTAAATCTTTTGAAAGTATTTGTTCGGATCTTTCTCCACAAAGAATAAGAGAGAACAATGCAAGATGCCTTTTCAAAGGTGGCGGAAAAGCCATATTAAACACCCAGTAAGCTGCTATTAAAAGTGGAACTGCTTCTGAAGCAGTTGCCAAAAAAATTGGCACTCCATCGGCATAACACATCAAATATCCATCGTTGCCAATTCCAATTAAATATGGTTCACATTTTGCGTCAGGAATTGTCTCTTCTATTGGAGTATCATGCTAAAACAAATAAACTAATTATAATTTATCATAATCATAACATTATTTTAATAAAAAATCAAAAATATTAAATACAATCTCTATCGGATCATCCGGAGCAAATTTGGTCGAACTCGATCTAATTTGCTCCGACTTATTCTATTATGCTCTATTTTGCTCCAACTTGAGCAAGTTACAGTAAATTGGAGTAAGTTGGAGTAAATCGAAGTAAATTAAAGTGAGTTGTAGTAAGTTCACGTTATTTAATTCACTCCATTTCGCTCCGGAGAACATAAATTAGGTAAGTAAGATTTTGACTGAGAATTAGAGACATTACTGATTCTCAGTAATTATTGTCAATTATTATAAACACAACTAAATGAAGATGTAAATATGATTAAAGTTTCAACTTTCTTGCCCTTATATTTGGTCAGCTTACCGCATACATCTTTAAAAGTGTTTTATCACTTTTTTCAGAAGCTTCCTCTTTTTTTCCTTTTTTATCGTTATTTGGCAATAGTTTTGGAAGAATATTCAATAGTTCCAATGCAAAGTCATCGTTGTTTAATTTTAAAAAGTCTTCGTCTTCTATAAATAATGTACATAATTTTGGCAATGCACTCAACCAATTCGATTTCAACTTTGCGACACTGATACCCAACAGTTGTCCGAGTTCCCATAACAACTTAAACAAAGAAAATGAGAAAGTATATGTAACTATTTATACGAGTTATATTAAATTTGCTCATAATACAAAAGTATTAGATACACTGTAAAAAGTATGTCTTAAGCTGTCCTTAATTTAAACTGAGGCTTCTGTAAAAATAAGGGTGCCCTTTTATTTTCAACTTATGTTTGTGTGAAAAGAAGTTTTTGGTTCAGCTAAATTCCAAACACGTTTCTTAAATTCAGCACACAGCTGCTGATTTTACGGATTAATTGTCTTAAACTCAGCAAATTTACAAACTGATATATAATCACATTTTTAACTTTTTAAATTGAGGTTCAAAAATTGTATTTACAATTCAATAGGGGCTGTCTTAAAAATTTTGCGTCTTAAAACAAGACTTACTTTCTGCTTTAAAATAAGATTTTCTTTTTACAGTGTAACTAGAAATAATATATGTATGAGAGTGGAATTTATTCCCTGACAGATTCGATATACCAAATATACTTGTCCAGTTAAGTAGATATTTGATGCACTCAGACAAAAGATATATTTGTCTCAAAGACAAATAAATATAAAAAAATTATAGTCAAAATAAATTGTTATTTATTTGCACGAAACGAAGTAAAAAATAAAAACAAATGATTGAAATATAAAGTTTACTGGACTCTGTAACAAAGATATGTTTATTTGATACATATAAATGTTATTTGTGCCCAATTTACCACTTTTGTGGGTGTTGATTTTGTATAGACATATTGTTGTAGTTAAATAATAAGTCGATTATTTGACATAAAGTGATAAAAAAAACTGTTTTGTAAAAGGTAAGTTTAGTTTATAAGAGTCAATTTATAGGATGAAAACAATAAATAATATAGTAAACAATTAATAATTAGTATTAAATGTGCAATTGATATCTGTCAGTTTGTCACCAAAGTTACTAAACTAATTATTGGTTATTTGCTGAATTATTTATTTATCTTTGCAGACTCTGATACATTTCATCTACTCTCGAATCTTTAATAAGTGAAATTTTTACTGAAAATCAGTAAATAACAGCTAATTGTCGGTGATTCCCGATGGCTGGCTATTCTATTTTTTAAACAATTAAATTTAACTGACAATTAGTTGCATTTCACTGATTGTCAATTAAAAGTAACTGATTATAATAAATAAATTCTAGCTGCTATTGACAATCACTGAAAATCAGTTATTATTCATTGATTGTTAGTAAAATTTAACTGATTCAGATTTACATTATCCAAAACTCTTTTTTCACTATATTACGTTGATTGATGTTTTCAACTTTAACCAAATTCCCACCCGATGTCTATCAAACGTCTACCCACATGTAGATGTTCTTCTTGAAATTATTTATTTCATTTCTCTCTAAATATAAGTTAATGAAAAGCTACTAATGAAATGAAGAACAGTTGTCCACAAAATGAATTAGTACAAATTTCTACTAACAATTAATGAAAAATTACTAATTGTTAGTATGTTTTGTGGAAATACTTTTCATCATTTCATATCTAGTTTTTCTCTAATTCAGTTTTAGAGGATCAGTTAGAAAAAAGTTTTAAACATTTCTTTTACGAAAGAAACACAGTTTATAAAGTTTCAAATATACTACTGAATTGAAATATGAAAGTTTTTTTTTTTAAATACAAAATAAGACAATCAAAAATATATTACTTAACGATATCTTTCGGCTATTCTTTACGAAGTGGTAACTTTTGACAAAAGAAACTTAAAAAAAGAAATAAGACACTATCCTTCCTTACTTAAAACTGTATGCATTATCATTAAAAAAAACCAGTAAAATAACAATAATTTTCATGATTTTGAATTTAAAAATTATATTCTTTTACAAACAGTTGAACTAAACTGTAATTTTTTACCTTATTATTAACCCAAACAGACGGTAAAAAAACATTTTAGATATATGTGTACGTCCGCATGAAAAAGGCCCACTTTGACACTGTTGGACTTATCTATATGACCATATTTCTAATTAAATGTTGAACATTTTGAGAGGTCTCGGGTCCTTTTAGATTAAAAGTTCACATAGTTACAAGCATTTAAAGTTAGAAGTGTTTAACTCCTAGTTTTGAGAAAAACGAGTCTAAAGATCAAGATGCCCATTAGCGCCCATGTATTTTTAAAAAATTAAAAAGAAAATTATTTTATGTTCTTAATTACGTTAAAGTCATGATAAACGCATGATTCGACGTAGATCATTGCGTAGTTTATTTCTAAGCAATAAAAAAATATTTGAATATTTGAACCTCCTTTAGAAAAAGGCGAATATCTCGGAAAATAAAATCGACAAAATGGGCCCTTTTCATGTGGACGTACAATGCTTTATATAAACTACCAAAAAATGTCTTTAAGTAAAAACATTTTTCAATTTAAAAATAAGGCTTTACGAATTCTATAAGGAGAATTTGTAAATGTTTTTTTTTTGTGAATGAACAATATGAACGATTTAATATTTTAAAAAATTATTATTATATTTCATTGAAAAATGATAATGAAGAATAAAAGTGATCACTCAACGAAGAATCACTCATATATGAAATATTGTATTTTAAAATAAATTTTATGAGTAATTACCAAAGATGCAATTTTTAAAGCAGGATATTTGTTTAAAATATCTTTTGCAGACACCTTACTAGCTTCTTTTTTTCTTTCAGCTCTTGTACAATTAAGCCAAGTTTTTAAAAGTGTAAGGTTTCTTTTTCTATCCACTTTTTCCATTTCCATTTTCATCAACTTACAACTTTCTTCAAAACTAGTTTTAAGTTCCTCTGACTGTTTAGGCGAAGAATGTTTTCTGTCCATATTTTTAATACACTTTGTAATTTGAGTCTCCAAAGAAAGCTGCAAAAAAGAAATTTATTTTTAACAATAACCAATTTAATGGAAACAGCATTTCGCAAATAAATTATAAAGTTATTTCTGAATTTAATAAGCAAAAAATCCAGGGATTCCCCATATTGTTGGACAATAAAATTACATAGATAATATAATACCTCGCTACTTCCTACTGATGTGCTTGCACCCAGTACAGGATAATGATGAAGCAACAATATAGCCATTTCTGATACATCAGCTTTGCTGATGCGATCTCTAGATTTCATATTTTTAGAAGCTGCACGAATTATAGCGCAGTGTTCGGTCTTTGAAATGCAATGGTTGTCCAATCCTTTCTGCAGTTCTTTAGAAAAAGAAATTGGAACAAGGTTTATCATACTGATCTGAAATACAATAATATCTAAAGTTGATAAAAGAAACTAAGTATTAAAACATTATTATTAGATGCTGATGAGATGTTTAAAGAATCTTTAAATAACTAACAAGAATAAGCGCTCAGTATAACACGAGTAAATAATTTACAATTTTATTAATAATAAATGTCAGTAATTTTTGAAAAATATTTTAAATTAGGCAGTTCTATGTATGATGTAATATTTGTATTTTAGAAAGCGGGTTGTAAATTTATACAAAATTCTTTTTTTTTTCAATAAGACAAAAAATAAGAATTTTTATAAGTCTTTATAAAAAGTTAAAATATTTATTTTTCAATTATTTTTTGGTTGAAACATTTTTAAATTGAAATACAAAGTTCAGTTACTCCAAACTTTAATTTATTAAATTATTTCAACCTTTATTGATTAAAATTTAATTTATTTCAAATTTTTGTAAATTAACTTTATTCTAACCCTGGTAGAAAAATTTCGTGGCGCTAGCTAGCAGCGCTAGATTGCATGCAAAAGTACCATGCATCTAGCGCTGCTAGCTAGCGCCACGAAATTTTTCTACCAGGGCAACTTCTTTACACAATCAAAATTTTAATTATTATATTTCTCTTGACTCAAGCTTTTATGATTTAAGGGATTAAACCACTGTAAATTTCGAAAATTAGACCTAATTTTAAAATGTATTTGTAGGAAGAGAATGAAATGAATGAAATTCATTGGCGATTTACAAATTTTTTGTCTGTTTTGTGCAAAGGCCCACGGCTGGTAGAAAATCTTTTTCAATTTATGAGCTGGAACAAAAACTTAACATTTTCATGAATTTGCAACTCAAAGGCTAGAGAAGCATGTAGGGGATTTAAAAAAACCGCTTTTTGTGAAAATGGCACACATTTGACCCTAGGAAACTTGTTTTGACAAAAGAATTTGATTTTTTTAACAGCTCTCAGTGGTTTAACCCCCTAAAACTATTATTGTCCTACTTTTAATTATTGCAAATTTTTGCTAAATCAGATTTCAATTATTTACAACTTAAATTTCAACTAATTTCTTCAATTTTAATTAAATTTTACCATTTATTAAACTCTGTTCTTTAATTTCAAATTATGTCTTTCAAATTTTTTAATTATTTTTTTTTTAATATTACATTCTTTTTCCATTTATTAATTTCATATTTCTTTATATTTTTCCTTACATTTTCTGCAAATTACAATTCAATCAGTTTCTGCAGAAACCGCACAAGTCCATTTTTTTCGAAAATCACTTTTTTATGGAAAATGTATCTTTAAATGAAGCTTTACGATCTACTAAAATATTACTTAAGTTATACTAAACTTTAAATTAGGGTGGTCCAAAACAAACTTTTTTTTAATGCTCTTAACCCCAAGGATTGTTCTATATAAAAAAAGCGCTCAAAGTTTCCCATGTATTTTACATGGGAAAAAAGACTTTTTCGTGGTAATGGTATAGAATCCTTAAACTAGGTGAAAATTATGTGCATTTCGCCTCCAAGTAAGCAAAATAATTTGCTTAATTAATAATATAAAAGTTAATTGGAGAATTTATTTAAAAAAAAGAATTTTAAATGCAAAAAAATGAAAAAACATTAATTTTTTTACGAATTTTTAGTCAATTATAAAAGTTATAAAAGTCAATCGATTCATTTTGAGATAAGAAATATTAATTATTAATTATTTAATTATTAATTCGTTTTGTATTCATTAAGTTGTATTTTTAACATGGAAAATTTTTTTTACAAAAAACGATTTTTTTTCGATAAAAAAAGGTGCTCAAAAAATTTGATAGGTTATTTTCAAAAATCCCTCTGTTCAAATTTAGATATTCATGAGCATAATAAGTCATCCAAAATTTATTGAAATCCATTCAAGCGTTTTCGAGATATCCTGGCGACAAAAAACGCTGTACAAACACACACACACAAACACAAACACACACATACATCTGGACATTTGCTTAAGAATAAAAATTTATGCTTTTTACATGAAAATGAATCGATTTAGACTATTTTTGAAAAATCTAAAATCTTAACGAACACAAACCTTCCTCTATGAAAAAGCAAAATTAATGAATTTCGTAAATTTTAGTTCAAATAATTAGTAGGATTCTTTTTTATTGGAAAGTATAAATTTCTTATTTAATCAAATTATTATAAAACTTATTTTATTTATATTTAAAATTATTTTAGACATAATTTTTATATTTTTTAACAAAAACTATATAAGATAATCGCGGGTTTATGAGCGTAGTAGAATGTACTTTTATGTTTAAAATGTTTTAAATATTCGCCAACAGCAGTAGAGTTGATTTAAATAACCAACTTTTATATTTTAAAACCTCATTATTAAAAAAGTAGTAAAATAAAAATTCTTAAATTTATTCATAAAAATTATAAAATATACCGACTTGAAATGTAATTTAAAGGACCGCTTTTTCAAAAGTAACTGATTAAAAAAAAATACATAATTTGAAAGTTAATAAAATATAAAATTTAAAAAAAGACAAATGCCGCTCTACTAAAAAACTGTTTCTCAATTCATACATATTTTAACCCCTGAAATAACTGTAAATTTTAATTAATTCCTTAAAATCCCCTGAAATGTCCATTATTTGATTTACGGAAATAAAAACTAGAATATTTGAGCTTTCATTTAAGATATATTTTTAATTAATCTGAAACAACGTGTTTTGACATATTTGGAAGGTTAAGTTTCAAACTACATTTTGCATATAAATTACATATGTTTGAACAAAATTCTTTTTATCATTGTAAATTTTAGAAATTTTTCTCTTAAAACTGCTAATTGCAGAAATAATTTGACTCTAGTAAGTAAAAGAAATAATTTTTTAAAAATTATCTCATATTGGCAATTGTTTCTGAAGGGGGTCGTTTAGAAATAGAATGCCCCACCTGTAGCATCAAAATTCACGTGTAAACAAAAGAAAAGAATGAATTTTTTTCGAATTAAAAAGAGTCCACTTTGTAGATAAATAATGAAATTTACATAAATCAAGAATAAATTTTGAAATAAAATTTCTAATTAATTTTATAAACTCACTTGTTCTGTTGTTGCATGCATCTCAGGATTTTCAGTAGTTTGTGCTTCCACTTTTTTTTATTGTACCATTTCTTTCCCAAAACTTCCCAATGCTCTTTTCGACTGAGCTTGTACCGAAGCGATTGCAGTATCATCCTTCACTAAATAATCGCAATTATTCAAATTTGTACAATTTTCTCCATTGAAAGATTCATCGCTCACATACAAAACACTCTATTAAACAGAAATTAAACAAAATAAATTATAATATATTTATAAGTAGTTTCTTTTTATTAAAAAATGTAAATAAAATGGTAATTTTTAGATAAACAAATGTTAAAAATAAAATTGTTTTACTCTTCCTCTAAAACGCTTTGAAAATTTAAATATTTTAAAATTGAAATATACCAAAGAATGAGTTTAAACTAAATTTCTTTTCGTTTCTATGTCTGATTTAGTCTTAAAAAGACTAGATAAATTTGCAAAAATGTTGAGTTATTACAAGTTAAAGAATAGAGTTAAATATTATTTATAAATAATTTTAAAAATTTTTGAAAATTATTTTTAACTAATATTTAGCTCCTACCCAGGTGAAAAAATCCGTCCGGATTTTCTAAACGGATATCCGTAAAGAGATCTGTAACAATTCACACGTAAATAAGGAAAGACATTTTTTCAATTTTTAATTTTACGAGATATTAAAAATGGGTAAAAAATTTAAATTTTTAGATTTAAATAGGATCTCACTCCTTAGTTTTCATTTTCATAAAGAGATTGTAAAATATTTAAAACTTATTAAAAGTTAAGACAGAAATCTACATGGAAATCCGTGTCAATTCGGGCGGATTTTTTCAGCCATGATTTTTACAACAAAATAATTACATATCATTAATTTCATAACTTACTTGTTTCGGTGTTGTGTGTGTCTCAGGACTTCTTTTATTATTTTCTTCCACTTTATTTGATAGGACCAATTTTTTACTGATACTTTCCGATGTTTCTTCTAGCTGCACTTGTACTGAAGCGAAAGCAGAATCACCTTTCAGTAAATAACCGTGGTTATTAAAATTTGTAAAATTATCTCCATCGTAAGATTCACCGCCCAAAGCATGGCCATTCTATTATACAGAAATTAAGCAAAATTAAATACAATTTATTTATAACTGCCTGCCAAGAAGAGGTTGATTAAAATAATTAAAATGGTTACAAAACAATTAAAAAAAGATATTGCTTAGAATAGAAAGTAATAATAATATTGATTATCTTTTCTAACTTTTAAATACGTTTTAATTCCGTTTGAATAAAATAAATTGAACTGTCACCAATTTTTTCGTTCTGAATGGAATTCGATTGGTTCCATATTTTTTGTGATAAAACGGGATATGTATATAGTAGGATGGTTCTTAATTGGGCGATGTTTTCAAATCTTTGGTCTCTACCTGGAAAACTGATTAAGGTGCAAAAAAATGCTTCCTGCAAGTTTGGGCCAAATCAAGCAATATTAACACGTGCCTCTACACGGAGAGAAAAAAAGGCGATCAGAACCGGGAACTCAAGTAAAAACGGCTTGATTACTCCGGTAGTGGAACTCAAGTCAGCGCAACTTGGGAACCAGGCAGTATTTGCCTGGCAGTCACAAGTTGCGTTAGCCAAACAACGCACAGCTGTGTACTGAAAGCTATATGGTTCCCAAGTCAGCGCAACTTGGGAACCAGGCAGTATTTGCCTGGCAGTCACAAGTTGCGTTAGCCAAACAACGCACAGCTGTGTACTGAAAGCTAACGCAACTTGTGACTGCCAGGAAAATACTGCCTGGTTCCCAAGTTGCGCTGACTTGAGTTCCACTACCGGAGTAATCAAGCCGTATTTACTTGAGTCCCCGGTTCCGAATTTTTCCAGGTATTTTTACATACAAAAAAATCGCTCTTTCGTAAATTTGCTACAAAATCAATGAAAATGAATGTTTTTCAATGCACAAACGATACTTTTTTCAGAAATGTTAAAAAAATATAACTATTGCATAATTATTAATTCAAAAAATTTTATTTTTTACTTGGACGCCAGGCATAACAACTGTTTTGCAATTTTGAGGATTTTTTGGGGTTCTGAAAAAAATAGTTCTTACAATTTCTGCAATAAATAAGAATCAGAATTTCATTTTTTAACATTTTTTAAGAGAAATAGCGTTTGTGCATTGAAAAATATTAATTTTTAACGATTTTATAACAAATTTACGAAAAATAGATTTTTTCTATGTAAAAAAATATGGGAAAATTCGGTTGTCTAGAGGCACGTGTTAATATTGCTTGATTTTGCTCAAACTTGCAGAAAACATTTTTTTTATCTTGATTAATTTTCCGGGTAAAGACTGAAGATTTGAAAACGTCGCCCAACCACCCTAGCATATCGGTTCTAAAGCTACTATCTCTTACCTCCGTGGCTGCCTGTGTAGGCAGGCAGGGAGCCGAGGTGTGAGAGTAGCATAATTGTAACCACCGTATACCGAATGGTATACTTTTAAGAATAATTAAAATGTGATGGTACAAAATCGACATTGAATTGGATTGAAAGGGTTCGACATTGAACGATATTTGTAATTGTTTTTATTTCTTTCAATCAACCTTTTCTTCCCGAAGCAAAGGCGTATCCAGACGAGGGTTTTGGAGGAGGCGATATGGTGGATTTCACAGAAATTGTCCTGCCTCAAAAATAAAATATGTTCAATCTATTGCAAATTTTTGTTATGAGTTGTCCTATTGGATAGTAATTTATCCTATAAATATTTTAAAAATTTTTAAAAAATTGGGGCAGTGGGAGGGGGATAAAGTTTGGCGTTTTTTGGTAATTCACTCTTCTTTTCCTATTTCCACTATTTTAATTAATAGATAAAAAAATTTTATGTGACATGATTTTTGTAGATTTTTGCATAACCTTTCGATTGAAAGGTTCATTTTATATTTTTAAATAATTTGACCTTGATTTTTTATAATTAAAAACAAATTTGAGTTTTTCTCAAAGATGGGCCTTTTTAATTTTTTTAAAAATATTTTTAAACGAAAGCTGAGGTTGTTTCTAAGAACCCAAAATTTCAAAAATGCGTTTTTTTTCGTTTTCGAGAAATTAAATTATGAATACCGCGCGACGCAGGATCGACTGCAAGGGCTCGCGTCGACGCGGCGATCCGACGTTGATGACGCGGCGATCCGACGTCGCGCGGTTTTCATCATTTAATTTCTCGAAAACGAAAAAAAACGCATTTTTGAAATTTTGGGTTCTTATAGGAAAAAACCTCAGCTTTCGTTTAAAAATATTTTTAAAAAAATTAAAAAGGCCCATCTTCGAGAAAAACTCAAATTTGTTGTTAATTTTAAAAAATCATGGTCAAATTATTTAAAAAATATAAAAAAGACCTTTTCAATCGTAAGGTTATGCAAAAATCTACACAAATCATATCACATAAAAAATTTTTATCTATTAATTAAAATAGTGGAAATAGGAAAAGAAAAGTGAATTACCAAAAAACGCCAAACTTTATCCCCCTCCCACTGCCCTAATTTTTTTAAACTTTTTAAAATATTTATAGGATAAATTACCATCCAATAGGACAACTCATAAAAAAAATTTGCAATAGATTGGGCATATTTTATTTTTGGGGCAGGACAATTTCTGTGAAATCCACCATATATGAAATAGAAAGAGATAACAGTATGTTATCTCTTTCTCTCTCATATGAATCTAAGGCTTTTGGGAAAAGCGATCGCCCCCTCTGGATCTGCGCCAGTTCCGGGGGTTTTCTTGTTATTAAGAATAATATAAGGGATGTTCTATTTCTAAACAACCTCCTTCGTAAACAATAGATTGACAATGTCGGTCAATTTAATACAATTTTTAAATAATTATTTCTTCTATTTACAAAGACTAAATTATTTTTGTAATTGTGCGATTCCATGAGTCTTTTAAAACATTTCGGAGTAGGTCCGCAGATTGAAA
The DNA here is from genome assembly GCA_037103525.1 of Ganaspis brasiliensis. NCBI lineage: Eukaryota > Metazoa > Arthropoda > Insecta > Hymenoptera > Figitidae > Ganaspis > Ganaspis brasiliensis. The sequence continues at coordinate 676,275 of JAZKLR010000454.1, read as the reverse complement.
TGAAACTTTGTACTTTTGTTTGTAGTGTTAAAATGTTCCAAAAAAGCGAAGTTTTAAGTAAAAATAATTATTAGTTTAAAAAATAAAAAGTTTGTTTACATTTTTTAAAATGGCCATATCTTCTGAACGGCTAAAGATAATTAAATTTTCTTGGTGGCAAAAAATTCAGTAAAATAAGGCCATTAAAATACGTTATGAGCATTTTTAACATATTTTGTTAATTAACAAAGTTATTTAAACAAATTAAGATAACTTACGTGCGCAGCGTCCAAATTGAAAAATTTAAAGATGAAAATAATCCTTACGTCACACTCTTTGATATCCAAGAAGAAAAAGTTTGTGCACTTTATAAACTTGATCAATATTTAAGAATTTGTTGATCGTTTGACAGGACTTTGTTGTCTGCGAGTCAGCCGTTGGAAACTGCGCGCGCAGCTTTCGATGTACTCGCGGAGAACGTGTTACAAGAGTCGCGATTGAGCAGAAATAAACACGTATTAAAAGTGAGGTTAGGTCTCTAATTATAAATCATAAATTATATTTATATAATTTATAATTATATAATTTATAATTATATAATTTATATTATAAATTATAAATTTATAATTAGAGACCTAACCTTACTTTTAATACGTGTTTATTTCTGCTCAATCGCGACTCTTGTAACACGTTCTCCGCGAGTACATCGAAAGCTGCGCGCGCAGTTTCCAACGGCTGACTCGCAGACAACAAAGTCCTGTCAAACGATCAACAAATTCTTAAATATTGATCAAGTTTATAGAGTGCACAAACTTTTTCTTCTTGGATATCAAAGAGTGTGACGTAAGGATTATTTTCATCTTTAAATTTTTCAATTTGGACGCTGTGCACGTAAGTTATCTTAATTTGTTTAAATAACTTTGTTAATTAACAAAATATGTTAAAAATGCTCATAACGTATTTTAATGGCCTTATTTTACTGAATTTTTTGCCACCAAGAAAATTTAATTATCTTCAGCCGTTCAGAAGATATGGCCATTTTAAAAAATGTAAACAAACTTTTTATTTTTTAAACTAATAATTATTTTTACTTAAAACTTCGCTTTTTTGGAACATTTTAACACTACAAACAAAAGTACAAAGTTTCATTTCAATCTGCGGACCTATTCCGAAATGTTTTAAAAGACTCATGGAATCGCACAATTAGCAGTTTTAAAAGAATAATTTCTCAATTTTACAATGATAAAAAGAATTTTGTTCAAACATGTAATTGATATACAAAATGTAGTTTGAAAGTTAACCTTTTGAATATCTCAAAACACATTGTTTCAAATGTATTAAAAACTTGTATTAAAGGAAAGCTTAAGTAATCTACTTTTTATTTTCGTAAAGCAAATAATAGACATTTCAGGGGATGTTGAGGAGTTAATTAAAATTTACAGTCATTCCAGAGGTTAAAATATTTATGAATTGAGCAACGTTTTTCGAACAGAGCGGTATTATTTTATAAAATTTTGTATTTTGTTAGCTTTTAAATTATACATCATTTTAAGGCTAATAAAATAAAAATTTTTAAAAAATGATACATAATTATAAGAAAAAAATAATATTTAAACATATATATAAATTTGTATATCATTTGAAAGTTAATAAAATAAAACATTTAAAAAGAAAAACAAATGATGCTCTGTTCAAAAAGTGTTGTTCAATTCAGACATATTTTAACCCCTGAAATGACTGTAAATTAACTCCTCATAATACCCTAAAATATTTATTATTCGCTTTAAGAGAATAAAAACTATATTATTTAAGCCTTTCTTGAAGATATATTTGTAACAAATCTGAAGCAACGTTCAAAAAGCAATTTTCAAACTACATTTTTCATATAAATTACAAATGTTTGAACAAAATTCTTTTTCTCCTTGTAAAATTTAGAAATATTTTTAACGTTTTTGAACAATTAAAAAAAAGTTCTTTTTTATTCTTCATTTTTGTTTATTTTACTCTACATTGTCTCTAATCAAATTTTTTAACTGAAAAAGTTTCAGGTAAGTGATACAGTCGTGGCTACGTAGCATGTCGGTTTAAGACTGATCAAGCATATGAAGAAAAATAATATTTAGCTTCTTTTATTTGATGAATTTATCAATCGCTTTTTAAATAGTAGAAGTGCAAATTTAGCAATAGAGTATGTAGGTGATTAAATAACCTGTTTCAAACTGTTATGACAGAATGTTAGTATTTTAATATATTTATTAAATATTTGACAATTGTCAAATTGACACTTATTAAAAAATCATGTACTTTTTATTTCTATAATTAAATTCTGAAGAGGGCGACAGTGTCGTCGAAACGTTAAAATGTTGTTTTTCCTGATTTGACTCGGAAAGATTGCTAAATTTGCACTTTTAACATTTAGCTTCTTTTTATACAAAAAAAAAAAAAATATTATAATCGTTCCACATGTGCTTTGCATTATTTCTAATATATCGAAATTGTATAATTTATCTTGGTTTTTCAAGGGCGAAAAACGTTAACTTTGAATTTAGGTGAGACCATTTTTGTTCACAGGCTCAATCATCTTTAAGACTAACTTATAGTGTTATGAAAATATCAAACCTTTCTGACAAAGGAAATATTTATTTTTAATGCTTTATATAGACTTTGAAATCAATGCTTTAAAGATATAAAAACAGAAGGAACTTTATTAGAGCGCGTTGCAATAGAATATTAGACAAAATGTGAAAAAGCAAGATGACCAATTAAAATAAATAAAGAAAAGAGAAGGTACATGTGCTGGAATCTGCATATTACTTTGAAAAATAATTTACTTTTTGTAATTTTCTAAACTTACGTCATTTGTTGTTCTCCGTACTTCATCATTTTCTTCGTTTCTTGGTACAGTGAATATCTTTCGATTTTCGAGCAAATAATCGTAATTGTTGAAACTTACGACTGCAAAGTTGCCTCCACTAACAGATTTATCACGAAAATCGACAGTATGCTGTTATAAAAAAAATTGAGTACAAAGGTATTAATGAAACTTTAATTTCAAACTATACTTTCTTTATAAATATATTTTTATAATTAAGGAAGTAGGTATTTTTTAAAAAGTTATTCTCCGTAATACTCACTCCTGATGTGACTTCTTCGACTTTTTTTACATTAGATAACCCTGTATTTGTCAATGTGTTTACCGCGTCTATGAAAATGCATATTTTTACATAATTTATTTCTGGAAATACTTATACCCATATCTCATATATATTTATTTGTATGTTTTTCTTACCTTCAAGTCGAGCATGCTTAATGGGAACGCAACCGCAGTACGCGCATGACGTTTTTTTCGATTCCTTATCAAACTCGTATAATTCACAAGAACAATCTAAACATGCTCCTCTTTTTATGTTTCTCGGATCTATGTTGGACATTGCAAAGATTGCAAATAAAAAATATTTTATGGCTTCACTTGATAGTTGATTTTTTTAACCGTTAATAATGTAACAGTTTTTAAATTTATTAAAGTTCAATACCCAGTTATCAACGAGCGATTGACTTATGTGCAGTACACTTGTGAGAAAAAGCAAAGAACGGAAACTTCTAACTTTTAAGAGCGAACCCCTTAAAGTTGCCCTCCTATGCGTACGTAATGCGGAAATCGTTCGATAGAAAGAGATGAACAGGTACCACGTACTCTTTCACTCTTATAGTGTAGCTTTCGTTTGTCGTTCTCAAGTGATACGTTATCACCCATCCCTGGATTGCCCACTGTTTCCTGCTGATGCTGACACGATCGCACCCTTTTGCTTTCTATTTACGTGCAACTGCACCCTGAAAACTGCTACATTCAAAATGGCCATTTGACATGTGCGAGACATTTCGTATAAATTTTTTTATTATAATTTTCGATTTTCATAATCTTTATTATAAGGCAAATGTAATTTTGTAAATAGAAAAAAGGTTGGATGAATGAAAACGTTAATTGAAAGGAGAAAAATTGTGATTTTGAATACTACGATTTTATGCTATGTTTTGCATGAAGGAAAAAAAACAGTGCAAACATTGAAATTGGTAAGTTGTTGTAAGATAATGTTATAAAATTTTCTATATGCTCGAAATTAATAAGTAACTGCCTACTGATAAGAAAACTACTGACTCATTTTTCACAATTATGAATCTAATCGAACATTTTTAGGTTAGGTTGTGCTGGAATTAATTTTCTACCCATTTTACTTCCATTTTATATAATTTAAATAAAATGTCATGCTGTTTATAAAGTGGTCATTTCATATACTTAATTTATTATTTTCCGCTTGACTACTTGATAATCACGTTCGCCTTCTGTTATAAAGTGATAACTGAGATACAGCTAAATATCCAACTACATTGTTAAAAAGGAAAAAAAATTAAAGTATGAAATCGTAAAATTACATGTAAAAATATGTGTAGTTTTACTGCTTTTAATGTGGTGAGAATACACTCTTTTAGGTTAGAAGTACATGTCGACATGTAATTTTACAAGTTTCAAAGTAGTAAATGTACGCTGCATGGTAGTAGTACAGAATTAAACTGCCACAATGTTGCTTTGGAAGTAAATAATTTTCGAACCTTATTTGAAAAAGACACTTTTCATTTATAAAGAAATTTACATGAAGTTGTGAAATATTACATTTTTGAAAGTTAAATTGACACGTTTCAAAATAGTAAATTCACAACTTCTAGTATTTAATCAATATTCATAAGAAGATAAACAAATGGCACAGAATGTTATAAATAAATTTTTATTTTTCAGAAAAGGTTTGTTAAATAGGGCCCGTATCATTTTGACACAAATTTTTTCGTACAACTTGTTATATTGTACTCCCGAAGATAAATATTATATTTTACTCCTACTAAAATCAAAGATTTTTAAGTTTTAATTATTCAATTATTGAACTTACTGGATTACTTAAGTCTTTTAATATTAATTTAATGTATTAAAATCAATTATTTAATAAACAAGACTTAAAAATATTTGATTTTAGAAGGAGTAAAATAAAACATTCATCTTCGGGAGTACAATATAACAAGTTGCCCAAAAAAAATTTGTGTCAAGATGATACGGGCCCGTCAAATGTTGACATATTTTGTATTGGTACCATATTATAAGATGAAACGAAAAGGATTGAGTATTTATACAAATGGTCAAATATTTTATTAATTAGAAACATCAGTTTAAGAATTATCAGTTGGGCAAGAAATTATAATTTATGTGTTACAATTTTAAACTCAATTTTATTTACAATTAATTCTAATATTTGTAAGTGCATGTGATGGATTATGACGTCACTGGTATAGGCAAAATTTGTCCGTAACCTTTCTCATAAAATATTGAATATTTTATTACTAAAGTTTGTACAATTACCTAAAATGTGATTAGGAAGTTCTGTTGGACCCGAATTTGCTTCACTTTTGACCCAAAATCAGAATTAAAAAGTTTTCGAAAAATATAAAAATTTTTTAATATTAATTTTGAGCCAAAATTCAAAAGAATAGAGTCAGAGAAATTTTCCTAATGATATTTAAAGTAATTCTATCAAGTTCCGTGACAAAATATTTATATTTTAGGAGAAAAGTTACGGACAAATTTTGCCCATACCAAGACGTCATACTCCATCACATGCCTTTAACCATAAAAAAAATGGCAATTTTTTCATTTTTGACTTGATAGGTTAATTAGTTTTCTTTAAATAATTAATTTATTAGCGTATCTTAAATTATGTAAAAAAAACTACTCACTTCACTGTTATTAATTTTTTAAAAGCACGTTTTTACACAGATTAAATCACAATTGAATATCAAAATTAGAACATTAGCTATTTTTAAAAAGTCCAAGGTAATTGAAATGTACTTAATTGTATAAAAATAAAATTTCTACAAGTATTTCCAGGGAGCAGTGGTTAGGATGTCGGATTTTCAAGTTGAAGATCCCATGATCAATTCCAGCTGCTACCTGATTTTTCGTTTAATTTTTGTTACAGTGTAAAAATATATTAAAATGTAATTTTACACGACAGATATGTACTTCTACACAACCTTAAAGTAATTTTACATTTTTCGTGTAGTTGTGTCAGTTTCATAGTAGGTAATATTCGGACCCACTTTCAAAGTAGTAATATTACAATTTTTTTTCTACAGTGGAACAATAGCCACGTTCTTCCATCTTTTTACAGCCTAACCTAAATACTTTTTAAATACAATTCCTATTCAAGACTATTTAAAGAATAATAATTGTTGCAGTGTTCTCTTCATTTGACCGATTCCAAATGGAGCAGATTACAGTAAATTGTCGCTTTTGTGGACAGGAACTAAGAAAAGACTACTTAGAGGAACATTTAAAAATTAATCACGTTAACCTTCCCAATTTCGAAATTGTCTGTGGGATTACAGATTGCGATGCAAAATTTAAAAAACTAAGTTCTCTTCGTTCACATAGAAGTAGACATCATCATCTTCACTTGCGCTGTACAGCAAGCAACAATGTCAATGAAGACATTGAAGATATATGTATGGAATCAGAATATTTTAATAACATGAACGAAGTCAACATGGTAGAACGGGAGAGTAGCACCCTAGAGTCAGATGATAGCGATATGAATAATGAAGAAGATTTAAATTATTCCAATGACGATAATTCTACCGACGAAGAAGAAAGTATTAACAACATTGAAGATATTCCAAATTATGAAATATCTCACTCTTCACTTCAGAAATCGACGCTAGGTCTAATGTTCCTGAGTATGAGAGCCCAATGTCAAGTGACTGAAGATGTTGTTTTGAACGTCGCAAAAAGCATAGATGCGGTTGTAAAGAGATACATGTACGACAATTTATTAAAAGTTGATAAAATTTTAAAAGATGAAAACCTTTGCAATCTTAGTGATTTGATTGACATTGATAATGAAGTGGCATCTGTGGATACCGTGCATGGGCTGGATACTATTTATAAACAAAACGTCTACTTTAATGAACAATTCAATGTAATTCAACCACTTTACAAAGAATTTTCAACGACATTTCTTGCAGCTGGAGAACAATCCTTAAATAGAAATCGAAAAATAAAAATAACACAAGACAAATTTGTTTATATACCAATTTATGATGTCCTCTTAAAGAATTTAAGAAATGAAACATTTCTAAAATCTTTATTGCAAACTTCAGACAGTGATAATGAAGTTTTCAGTTCGTTTAGAGATGGATCAAGATTTAAAAAACATCCCATTTTTACGCTCGATCAAAAAACTGCAGATATAAAATTATATTACGATGAGGCAGAATTTTGCGATGGTCTGGGTACAAAAGCAGGAAGAAAACAGAAACTAGGATTCATTTATTCTCAGTACGGTAATCGTTCGCCAATCTATCAAGCATCTCTGTCTTCAATAAATTTAGTTGCCATTGTAAAATATCCGGATGTTAAAAAATATGGCTTTCAATTAATTTGTGATACGATTGTTGAAGATATGAAAAAATTAGAAACTGGAATTAAATTACCGAACGAAGAAATAATATATGGAGCTGTTTCAGCAATAACAGGTGACAACCAGGGTATACACATGGTTTGTGGATTTAAAGAATCTTTCTCAGCTGAACGTCCATGTCGTCATTGCTTAGTTTCTTTACAAGAAACGCAAATCATGACAAGTGAAGACGAACAACGTTTACGGACACCAGCTGAGCACGCTCGACAATTAGCTGAAATTGAGTCAGCAATAACCGAAAAGGACAAAAAAGAGTTAAGTCAAGCTTATGGTATCAATAAAGACTGTCCTTTAAATCAACTAGTAGATTTTGACGTAACGACTTCAGCACCTCCAGATGTTGGTCATGACTTATTATTAGGGGTTGTTTTATTACAAGTGAGAAATTTTCTTTATCGATTTTGCATTGAAAATACTTGGATGTCATTAGATACGTTTAATCAAAGAGTCGCGGACTTCGATTACGGATACAGTGAAAAATCTTCTATACCTTCTCCAATAAAACGAGATCATATAACTGGGAAAAAGAAGAACTTAAAGCAAACGGCGTCACAAATGTGGTTGTTGGCCATAATTCTGCCACTGATAGTGATTGACTGCATTAATGATCAAAACGCTCATTTTTTGGAAAACCACATCCAGTTGCTAGAAATAATGGCTATTACTTTATCGCACAACATTTCATTGAGGTCATTAAGTTACTTAGAATTCATCATTCCTTTGTATTTGGAGACGTATGCAAATACTTACAAGAACGCTGATGGAAATGAAGGAAAGAAATTTACACCAAAGCAACACTTCCTTGTACATTACCCAAGACTCATTACAATTTTTGGTCCTTTAATTAATTTTTGGACACTACGGTTCGAAGCTAAACATCAGTTTTTTAAAAGGATCGTTCAGGCTATGCGCAATTGGAAAAATTTGATTTTAACATTATCTAAGAAACATCAGTTGCGACAAGCACTAGATTGGATGCAATCAGCGGAAGACACGATTGAAACCGGACCAAAAAAGGTTTTTACAGCATCTAGTTTTGTATTCAGGTAAAAAGCATTTTAAATTTTATATTTAATGAACAACCGTATTACATGATGTTAAAGAATAAATATATATAAAAGCAATTCTTTATCAAAACAGCAATCCTCTTACATATTAAAATTCAAATCCCCTGTGACGTTTTTATTTTCTAGGTACCCTATAATATTGTATAATTCTCTTAATGGTTGGGAAAAAATCAAGATGCTTCTGTTAAATTTTCAAAAGCCATGAAATCTTCACAGGATGACGATTGGACCCGGAAATAACAGGGATTTTAAAATTGTCCGGAAAAATTGTGATTTACCCATGAAATGAATATTTTATTAAACAGGGAATTTGTTAATACTAGTGAATGTGTTCTACAATTTGGGGCATTCTAAGTGAAGTGGACATACCAAAATGGTAAGGAGTCAAAAGTTCCAAAAAATAAGTTTCAATCCAAAAATTATAAAAACTTTTTTTCCCCAATGTACATTTTGAGCGATGTATTTATTTTTCAAAAATTTGTTTGATCTCGCTTCGCCTTAAAATCTAAAAGAATCCCCAGGTACTTCGTAGTTTTTTTGGAATTATTATCTGTTTGGAAAAATATACCTTTGGAACTTTCTATTATTGCAACATTTCTCTTAAAACTTTTGGGTTGGAACTTTTTTTTCGAACTTTTATGCCTCAATCACCAACATTTTTAAAGTAGAAAACATAATATTTTAAATGCTGTTTTTTCCAGTCAAATATATGAAATGGACAAAACTATGGCTCTTTTTTGTAGGAAATTGAACGGTCTCTAATGCGGTGGGTTTGATTTTTAAAATTAAATTAAATTTCATCAAGAAAACTGATAATGAAAAATTTAAGTTCATTCTTTATGACTCCCGACCATTTAAAGATTTTCTTACAGTGGTTTAAAAAATAGTTTAAGGATTCGAGATTATGTATACAAAATGACAGTCTGGCAACTTTTGAAATTTAATAGTTATTTAATTTACAATATCTTGGTATTTCACACCAATATTTTTGATTTGTGGTAAGAAATTTTTGATGTATACGTAACAGTGTTCACGGTAATATTAAAAAAAACATAATATATGCAATATTTTGAACGTATTTTACTTTATACCTGTATAAGATTAATGTTATTATTAAACTTTTGAGTACAAATAAAATAAAGAATTTAATCCGTAAAAGATGAAAATATTTATCTTTTACGGATATAAATTGAAATAAGTTAAAAATATTACATACCTTCAATATTTTTTTTAACATAACCATGAACACTGTTGCATATACATCAGAAACGTTTAACCACAAATCAAAAATATTTATGTAACATACCAAAATAAGCCTAACGCACAATGAATCTTTAATCGCTAATCCTTAATCGTAAGAATGAGAGGAAGTAGGACAGAGATATATATCTCTGTCCTACTTCCTCTCATTCTTTGCGATTAGCGATTTTCATTGTGCTTAGGGTTATGTTAGAAATTAAATAACAATTGAACTGCAAAAACTGCCATTCTGTCATTTTGTATACAAAATCTCCAATCCTTAAATTTTTTTTAAGCCACTGTAAAAAAAATTTTAAATGGTCAGAGGTCATAAAAAATGAACTTAAATTTTTGATTATCACTTTTCTCGATGAAAATTAATTTAATTTTAAAAATCAAATTCGCCAGCCACATTAAAGACCGTTTAATTTACTACAAAAAAAACCATAATTTTTTCCATTTCAAACATTTGACTAGCAAAAACCGCATTTTAAAAATTATGTTTTTACGTTACAAATTTTGATATGTTCGCTTTACATAAAATGCTCCATTTATAAGATAAAATTTTCATTTGGCAGAATTTCGTTAGAATAAAGTTTGCTATAGTCGAGTTTTTAGTTTTCGAATTTGTTTTTAATCAGCATTCAATAAAACCTAATTTCTAAGTAGCATAAATTTAGGTCACCGAATTAATATTTAATACAATTTTCATTTCATTCAATTGCGCTTTAACCTATTGTTTGTTTAAAAGAAATCCAGTTTAACTTTATTTTTATGTAACAGAATTCTCATATTGAATAGAATTTTAAGTAAGTCGAATTTCTAAGTGTTAAAATAGAATATCCATTTCACCAAATCTTCAATTGCCTGACATTTTATTTGCACAAATTGTTATTTAATATAGTTCTTAAAACGCCGAATTTCTATTTATCTGAAATTACAAATGGTTGGATATCAGATGTTTGTTAACCGTTTGCAATCTTGAACAAGAAAAAATTCGACGTCTTATAAATTTTATCGAATTTCAATTCGGATAATTCAAAAATTGGCGAAATGGATATATTTTATTTTAATTAAAAATTCGTCTTACTTAAAATTCTGTTAAAATTAAATTCTGTAAAATTAAAAATCATTTAATAAAAAAGTCTGCTTAAACAAAAATCATGTAAAACAAGACTTTTGTACAATTTAAATTCACTGACCTAACAATTCTGTTACTTGAAACTTCATACTTATTTAAATTCAGATGAAAACAAATCTGAAGAATAATAATTCGTCTAGAAGAAAAATCTGTCTAACGAAATTCTAAAAAATTAAAATTAAAACTAATGAGTTTTAGAACTTATATATGCGTCCTTATTTATTTAATTTTCTAAAAAAAAATTCAAAAAAATGTTACAGGGAAATACAATAAATCGATCGGGAAAATCCAGGAAATTACCGGGAATTTACAAACATAAAAATTATCGCCCCCTTGCTTCAGTCTCAAAAGAATTAACTGCAAATTTAAAATAAAATACTTTATAATATTTCAAATAAAAGTTCCCTGGTATTACTTGCATGACAATTGGAAATAACAACAAGAAAAATAATTCCCCAAGCTGTAAATCATCTTTATTAGTAATTTGAAACTCATTATTAAACAAATTGTCAACAGATTTTAAAGCAGACAGAGACTGCACAGGATCCTAAAAATCATCCTCTAAAACCACATTCCCCTAATAGTTTAATTTTTTGAGATTTATCTTTAAAAGTCCTATATTTGAAGAAAATTCCCCTAAATTTCCTCTATTCTTCACGAAAATTTATTTAAAGTTTGGGTATTTAGCGATTCCTAAAATTGATGGGAATTTAAAATACTAAGAATTTGACGGGAATTTTGAAAATTATCCAGAAATTCATACATAAAGCTCGAAAATTTAAATTTAAATTTGGTTTTCTTTAATAATTTGAAAAATAAAGTTAGAAATGGTCAGAATACGATCTCAAAATTTTTGGTAAAAGAAGGCAAAAATAATATTAGATTTTATAATAATTCCATGATCAATCTAATAATTCACTTTAATTTAAATAAATTCCAAAGTACAATTAAATCAAACTTTAATCTAAGCAGATTTTGAGAATTCAATTATTTCAAATTTCAACAGTAAAAAATTTATTATTTTTCCTTTTTGACATTCATAATTTCAATATTTCCGACTTTTTAAAAAAAATCTCTCACTATATTCTAATTTTTTCCTTCTTTTATAATTATCTTTTATTCTAATTATATTTATAATTCAATTGCTTATGAGGAAGCATTGTTTTACCCTCATATCTTCGATTACGATTTTTTGACATATCTCGACGTATTTCAGCCTTAGAATGTTTTCATGGAATTATAGGTCTCTCAGGAAGACAAATTACAGGATGGCCGCAAATTTCTATTTTCAAAAATCCCTGACTTTTCCATGACTTTTCCCTGACAAATTTTTTATTTTCCCTGACTAAAAATGTTTAAATTATTTTAAATCTTGCTATATATGATAAAAATTATACATTATTTTTAATTGTTTGCACATTTCTAACTTCACATATATTTTCTACAATTATTTAAAGTTATAAACTTTTTGAATTTTTATTTGTGGTTCCTTTGAGGAAAATTTCCCTGACTTTTCTCCGATTTTGAGCTTTTCCCTGACTTGCGGACACCCTAAAATTAGGACCCCATATTTGAATCCGATCGATTAATTTAACTATTTTTTATTCGAATTAAAAAAATTTGAAGAAATTGTATGTTTGCGAAATACTTTATTCTTTTTATTTTTTGAAAATGCATCAAATTGACCCATTTAAGATTTCGTTGTGACCTATTAATCAGAATTAAGTGATGTTTAAAGAATTAAAGCTATTTTTAAATTTAATTTTTGGGTTTTTAAAATATTTTTTTAGAGAATGTATCTGATTTGTTAAATATTATAATAGAAATACTCGCATTAATTTTGGAAGTTATTTCCATATTCTTTATAAATTTGCTTCATTTGTTGCACATCTTTACTATCTAAGCGTAAAACTAAATACTCCCTATCTAATAAGAACATGAGCCGCAGTCCTAAAATAACTGTCATTGTGAAGCCTGCTGTCTCCAAATATATTCCATTTTGGAAAATAATGGAAAATAATCAATTTATTTTATATTGCTTTAGGATAATCTACTAAAAGTTATTGTAAACTTAAAATATAAGGGGACGTCCTCGTGAATCTATCTCTTTGTTTTTGTTACTAGTAAAAAATGTTTGAAGATAATTGATATTTTCAAAATTATTTTTCATTTTTTTGTTCCTGATGAAATTATATTTTTAATGACATCAAGTATTTTATTTTTAATTTGCAATTAATTTTGTAGAGTGCTTTCTGTTTCTCCATTTTTTTCAATTTGCTCACATCTCTATTTTTCGAAGTTGCTTGTTGATCAAATTCAAATGTATAGGAAGTTGGCTAATTTGAAAAAGAATGATTATGAAAAAGATATATGTATATGTATAAATATATTCTTGTCTTTTAGATTTCTGTTTCCCGAAGAAGATCGATTATGCCAAGTGAAATGGGTGAAATTCAACGGCATTAAATATATTGCTAATCATTGTTACGTTGCAGTAGGCTTTGAGAATGGACTTCCATTGTTTGTCGAATTGAAAAAAATTGTCTGGAAGGATGAAAAACCAACATTTGTTTGCAAAAATGTAGAAACTGTTCGACATAATATGCAACTAATGGCGTATGAAATAAGCGCAACTGAAGATTTTGTTCTTTATAATTTAGACACCTTAGTATGTCATAATGTATTCCATAGTCACCAAAAAGGAGACAAAAAATATATAATTGTTAAGCAATTGTGGGGTGATTTACACTAATATAAAAAAGCCGTAAATGCTATGTTACTTTAAATGACTATTGTATATATCTTAAAGAGATTATATAGTTGATATGTAATTAAAAAATGTGACATATTCTAAAGCCATTATTTCTATTAAATTTTCAGTTTTAAAAAGCATAATTCTGAAAAATGTAACTATTTTTAATTTTTTTCGGCTCGGTTTATAGGTGATTTTCTATAGACAATTGGTTTTTACAATTGGTTTTGGTTGGTTATTACAATTGGTTCTGAATATTGGTTTGTAATTTTTTTTCTTACAAAATACAAGTCGTCAAACAAAAATAAAAAAATTTTAGTTGTACAATTTTTAAAAAAAGTTAAAATATAAATACCCTATTTTATTATTTTTATTTTTCAAAAATAATAGATTGATCTAATAGTCAACCATTTAGCCCGAATTGATCAAAAGTTATTATCATTTTAAAAATCGAAAATTTTTGAAAATCATTTAAAATTATAAAAATTATTATTTAGGAATTTTCTTGATAAACATTTTAATTTATTAATTGAGTCAGTCCATTATATTTTACTTAAAGCCGTTGCGGCCTATTTTTTAAAAATTCTGATACTTTGTGGAAATTATCTTCAGGATTATTTTTCAGGATCTTTAATTTTGAAGTTGAGATGGGCTATAAAAATACGAAAAAAACGAATTTCTCATCCCCAGAAGACTGGAAAATCCCAATTATGTTCAATTAGTTGAATTTGACCTTCCTTTGCTTGATATCAAAGTTTGGCGTTGCGTTGTAGAGACCGACGGTTTTTAAGTTAAATTGATTTTTAAAAAGTAATTTTTTAAAAGGAATTTAAGGTTACAAAAACAAGTAGATTATCAAACGAAGTTAACTTGATCCTTATCGATTTAACAGATTCGTCATTCAAATTCAAAATTATATTTAAATATATATATAAGATTTAGTTATTAGTTTATAATATTGGTTCAAGTATTTAATTTTTATAATTATGACTATTTATTAAATTTATCAAATTATATTAATTTAAAACAAAATACTTATAACCCTTAAACTTTTCAATACACATTCTTTTATTCCAATATTTATTTTAACAATTTAATCAAATTGAATACCTACTTGATTCAATATTATAAACTAATAACTAAATCTTATATATTTAAATATAATTTTAAATTTGAATGACAAATCTGTTAAATCGATAAGGATCAAGCTAACTTCGTTTGATAATCTACTTGTTTTTGTAATCTTAAATGCCTATTAAAAAATTACTTTTTAAAAATCAATTTATCTTAAAAACCGTCGGTCTCTCCAACGCAGCGCCAAACTTTGATATCAAGCAAAGGAAGGTCAAATTCAACTAGGGGAGGTGGGGGCAAGACGGGGTACCTAAGGTTTGAAGCTCAATAAAACTAATATTATCGATTGAAAAATATTTTATTTATTATAATAATAATCTTTAGCAATCAGTCTTCCATGAAAAAGTCTTATTTGGAACATTTGTTACTTAATTAAATATAGAATTAATAATAAGTAAAAAAATCCAAATTTTCCATTTTACAAAACGTGGGGGTAAGATGGGGTACCCCCTGGAGGCAAGATGGGGTAGTATAAAAATCGACCTATTTTTGTCTACAAATTTTGCAAGCACCTTTATTGATTTTATAAAATAAACTAAAAAACCAGTTTAATGCGTAATTTTAATTCTCCCATGTAAAATTAAGTTGCAAACCTAACCTCAAAAAACAACAACTTTAATAATAAAAATAAACAAGTGGTTACCTGGTCCTGTATTTGAAAAATACTATTTACGTAACAAAACGTTAAAAATATTGTGTAAAATCACCAAAAGAAGATTTTTTTTCATAAAATAAAAAAATGATTAGTTTTCAGTACCTTATCCTGCCCTCACTTCCTATACCCCGTCTTGCCCCCACATACGGAATTTCATTAGAAAATTAATTTCTAAAAATTAAGTTTCGAAAAGGAAATAAACAAGTGCTTAACTTCAAGTGTAATCATTGTTGAACATAAAAAAAATTATATAGTATATAAAATGTTGTTATTAAAATAACAAACACGTTCTAAATAAAATGCAAAAATGACAAGAAAATTGTCAAAAACAGTTTTTTTCATGTAACAAATAAAAAACTCGGTTTCATCAATCAGTGACTTGGCCAATCAAAAACTATTGTAACGGTGCTATGTTATGCAAAAAATGATCATGATTGGTTAATTAGTTTCTTAATTAAGGCAGGTACCCCGTCTTGCCCCCAACCCCGTCTTGCCCCCACCTCCCCTAATTGAACATAAATGGGATTTTCCGGTCTTCTGGGGATGAGAAATTCGTATTTAAAATTGGGAGAAATTTATAAAATTTTAATTTTGAAGGTAAAATATTACATACTTCTAAATTATAAATTTGAAAAAACACTACATCACATGTACGTAAATCAAAAGTACTTTATTTCTATCTAAAAATATGAATTCATACTCTTAAAAAAAATAGCTTAAAAGTGTGAAAATTTGACATTTGTCACTTCATATTTAATAATATCAATTTTCATAATTATAAGAAGTTTTGTTTAATATAAAGTCTACAGAAATTAAAAAAATAAACATTTGTGAGCAATTATAAAAGAAAAAAAATGTATTAATTATTTGTGTGCTTTTTTATTTGATTTCTCCACCTGTCAAAATTAAATTTTTATAGCCCATCTCAACTTTAAAATTAATTTTTTGAAATAAGTCACAAAATTTGATAAAATCATTGTCTAACATGCATTTTCAGGATCCTGAAGATGATTTCTACAAAGTATCAGAATTTTTAAAAAATAGGCCGCAACGGCTTTAGGTGAAATATAATGGACTGACTCTAATAAAAATGAACTCTCAAAAAAGTGAAAAGACATTTTCAATTTTTAATACAAATTTTAGGTAGTACTGAATGAATTCATTATTAGTTATTTGAATTTGTGAATCATGTTTTTTAGTAATTTTATTTTTATATTTTCATAAGTTTCAATATATTATCACTACTATGTAGGATTTTTAAAAATACATGCAATTTCATTCTAAGTTATCAAGATTTTAAAACAAAATATTTTGAAACAAATTTAGTTTTATAGTTTTTTGACATCTTTTTTAAATTTTAATAGAAATACTATAAAATGAATAGCCGTTTTATATGTGACTTAAAATCGTACACCGAAAAAAATGAATAGGCGATTTGACTATGCTCCTAGTTACGAGAGGAGCCCACTAGGAATTCAGAGTCACATTAACTAGGATCCTGGATATCTTAACTAGGATTCCTAGTTAAAGTAACTCTGAATTCCTAGTGGGCTCCTCTCATAACTAGGGACATAGTCAAATCGCCTATTCATTTTTTTCGGTGTATGTTTCAGATTTCCTAGTTACCATTTAATCAGAGCTTGTTTAAAGAATCAAAAATATTTTTAAATTTTATTTTTAAGAATTTTCTTCAGAGAATTATTGCGATTTTGTAATTTTTATTGCAAATAAACGCATTAAGAAACAACTTAACGTGCAACTTGTCACGTCAGCGGCTTAATTTTTATTCCTTTTTCCCTTTGTCCTTTTTTTCCTTTTTGAGAAGTTTTAATTTTCTTTTTCTTATGTTGAAGTTGCTCTTTTCGTAGAATAACGTATGATTTTTATATTTTTCGGCAATAGGAGATTTCTATTTATTATATCTACTTATTTCATTTATTGTAAATCAGTTCTTAATTTTATTTTATTTAATGATATCTAAGTTCCCAGATGTGACTAGCCCTAGAATTTTGTAGAGTTCTTAATTTTTTTAAAATTATTTCTATTTTTTCTTTAATTTACTTACACTTCCATAAAATCTCTAGTCTTTTTTTAGCCTTTAAAAATGTTAATTGCATTTACATTCTTTGAAAGGGTGAAAATGTATAAGGACTTTCCCTTAAATTCTCTAATATGCTAAGATTGTTTTATTCTTCAAATTGTTCTCAATGAGGAAGTTAAAAAAATTTATTTTAAAAAAAGTTTACTTTAACTCAAAATTTATTTTTTTTAATTTCCTTATTATATTTAATAATCTCCTAACTCTTTTTCTTAAAAATATTTTTTTTAATTTTTCTTATATGCTCTTTAGCCATCTTTTTATATTTTCTTAATTTAGTTTTACATTTCATTATATTTTAGTAACTTTTCCTTGAAATAGTGCTTTTTAATTTTCTTATAATTAATTATTCAATAGTTTTCTTAATTAATTAAATATATTATTTTATAATTATTTAAATTTTAATAAATTAAGACTTTCTGACTTTTTGAATTATTATTTTATTATGTTTTATTAAATGTTAAAAAATCTTTTTAATTCTTTTAGACTTTAACTTCTCAAATTTTTTTGTACTTTTCCGTGGATTTAATCATTTTTTCGTTAATTCTTTTAGAACTTTTAATAAATATTTCACTTTTTTGTATTTATTTTTCAAAGTATTTTTTTTTTAATCAATTAAATGTCTTTTAAAAAGCATTTTCAGGTTTTCTCTAGTTTTTTTTATTCCAAATTTCCATTCATTTAAACTTTTTATTTCTAATTATTTCAATTTTCAAATGCAACAAAATTTATTATTTTGCATATTCATTCCTTTTTGAAAAAAAAATTGTTGAAAATGTCTACATTTTCAGTTTATTCAGAAATTTCAAATTTTTTTCTCTTATACTTTATTTTAATTTTTCATTCTTTCATAATATTTTAATAATTTTTTGACCTTTTAATTAATTTTCAAGTTTTATTCTCATCTTCCTACTTTAAAAAAAAAATGTTTTCTTTTTTTTAGAAAAATATGTTCTTAATTCTATTGATGTGTATATACCCTGGCTAATCGGCGGCACGAAAAGCGGACGAAAAAAGTCCAGAAAAAGTCCACATTTGGTCCTGATGTTAAAAATAATAAAAAATACAAGTCCAATCGACTTGTAGAATATAGAATTTGAAGGGAGCAATAAATATTGAACATTTTCTATGAAATAGATGATCGTCTCTGATTGGTTGACACGAACAAGTGTAGGAAAAACCCACAAACAAAAAGGTTCATTATTTTTTTCTTTTTCTTTTAATTATTAACAATTATCAGTCCAAATAACATAGAAAATGTTCAATATTTATTGTTCCCATCAAATTCTATACTCTACAAGTCGATTGGACTTGTATTTTTTATTATTTTTAACATCAGGACCAAATGTGGACTTTTTCTGGACTTTTTTCGTCCGCTTTTCGTGCCGCCGATTAGCCAGGGATACCATAAAGAAGTTTGACTATTTTGACAGAAATGTACGGTTCTATCCCACCAGGTTAGTTTTAAACGATTATTTCTACAATTTATAATAATAAAATTTGATAAACATCTAATACTATAAAAACGTTCGTTAAATATATTCATTGTTTTACAAAATTGATTTAATTTCATATAAAAATTGTAATTCTGAATATTATTTCTGTGAGCAACGAACATCGCATTTTCCAGACTAAAATTAAAAAAAGTCAATATTACTTAAGTTATACATTCTTTTAAGATTTTAATTGTAAATATTTTAACTTTTAAATTAAACTCTATAATTCGGTATTAAGTATTACTTAAAATCAAATTATAAATTTAAATACTTTTCTTTCTTTATCCCGAGATGGCGCTATGTTAATGTTCTGCAGATGCTACTAACAAAATAGACTTAAAATAGTTAAAATCTTTTTCTGCAACTGAACCTGACCTAAACTGACATTTGAGGTAGACAGGCTCATTTTGAGAAATGTGAGTCTCATTTTGAAGTGGAACATAAAACGAGAAGCAGCGCAAATGAGAACAGTGAGACCAGGTTTTTTCTGTGTAGGTTAACTTTGTTACATATTTAATTCTTTTCATAATTAAACAAATATTCGATTTTCGTCCTAACTCCATAGATAGAATGGCCTACAGGGAGGGTATTGCTTACTGAGTTCCACTTTTAAGTGTATCTGATGACGCATTTAGTAGAAGAACGTAAAAATAGCGTATAACGTAAAAATTGTCAAGAGTTTAACTCATTTTAATCAAGCGAATTAGAACGGATTACAATCCTATTCTAAAAAGAACAGTCGTTGTGATTAACTTTAGACGTGTATGTAAGACCCTTTTGTGATCTCTTATTGGTTAGTAGGTATATTCGATAGTTTTCGATTTCGATTTTCTAATTATCATAATAATTTTGATAGTAAAATATTAAACTCTAATTTTAAATTTATTTTACAACATATTTTATTATTTTAGACGTGTAAGACCCTTTCTCGCTCTCTCATTAGTCAACAGTATCTTCGATATTTATCAATACTATTTTGTTGTTATTTGGTAGTAGTTTGATAGAAGCACAATATTTTAGGTTAATTCTTCACATTTAATTTTGTAATTTTATTATATTTAATAGAAATTTTAATTTATTTTAGGATAAGAGTGCTTTATAAAATAAATTCAGTGAAGTGTTAAGTAGTTAATAGTGTTTAGTTTTATAAGAGAGAAGGAAGAATCACAATGATCCTTTGGGAAATAAGAAACCTGAAAATAATATTGTGTTTCTATTGTATTGTTCCCTGAGGGGTGGAAAAATCAAGAGCTGTAAAGAATTTTGACGCTCGTTGTCAAACACTTGTCTTCCGTGATCAAAACACCGCAATTTAACAATTTTTTTTCAAATTTCTAAAAACATTTCTGTGAAAAGAAAAAATCACATGGATTCTTAGGGTAATAAGGAGCCTGAAAATAATGTTCGTTTTTTAATTTATTGTTTTCTGGGTCAAGAAAAAGTCGAGAGCGGTGAGGAAATTCCGATGTTTTCTCTAACAAAATGTCGGATATAGTTGCGCATAACACATCACGATGTGTTAACTCTGGCGGCAGACTCGTCAACTTCCGACAAGTCAACGGCAGCTCACGTCCGACATTTTGTTAAAGAAAACATCGAAATTTCCTCACCGCTCTCGATTTCTCCTTGACCCAGAAAACAATACCTATATTAAAAAACGAACATTATTTTCAGGCTCCTTATTACCAGAAGAATCCATGTGATTTTCTCTTTTGACAGAAATGTTTTTACTTATTTGAAAAAAAATTGTTAAAGTGCTGTGTTTTGATCAAGGGAGACAAGTGTTTGACAACGATCGTCAAAGTCTCCATAGCTCTCGACTTTTTCTCGCATTAAGAAACGATGAAATAAAAAAAAACATATTATTTTCAGGTTTCTTATTTCCCATAGAAACCTTGTGATTTTTTCCATTTGCCAGACAGCTAGAAAAAAATTCTTGAAGTGCAGTGTTTGGATCACGAGAGACAAGTGTTTGGACTGCGAACGTCAAAATTCTAAACACACCTCTCGATTTTTCCTCGCCTCAGGAAACAATAAAATAGAAACACAATATTATTATCAGGTTTCTTATTTCCCAAAGAATCCTTGTGATTCTTCCTTTTGACAAAACGTTTTTTTTTTTTTTAAAAAAAATCCTCAAAGTGCTGTGTTCCAAGTCGTGTGCAACCTTGTCCGACATTTTGTTAGAGAAGTCATCAGAATTTGCTTACCGTTCTCGACTTTTTCTCGCCCCAGGAAACAATAAAATAGAAAAGAAAACATTATTCTCAAGTTCCTTATATACCAAAGAACCCTTGTGTTCAAAACCCTGCAAGTTCTGCCCCGGTTAAGGCGAACAAAAACTCGAGTTTTTGAGCATGTGTGGCAGAAATTTTTGTTTTGCAGTTTCAAAAAATGTTTACAAAAAAAAAATTTACAAAAAAAATTATTATCAAAATAAATTTTTACAAAAAAAACCATGTCGGAAACTACATCGGAAATTATGTAGGAAACTATGTAGGAAACTATGTCGGAAACTATATCGTTGCCGTTCTCATTTTCCGACGTAGTTTATGACGTAGATTCCAAAGTAGATTCCGACATAGTTTCCGACATAGTTTCCGACATAGATTCCGTTATAGTTTCCGACACAGTTTACTACATTGGTTCCGATGTCGGAATTTTCGATAGGGTCACATGTCAATATTCTGCAGATTTATACAGGTGAGTAATAATAACAATGTTTTTCATTGCTTTCTCTTTATTTGATTAATATAATATTAAATGTTTTTATTAATATTATATTGAAGCATAAAATTAAGTTAGTAACTTAGCACTTTCAAGGGTAACGTTGAACGTTAGATTATTATTTGTGTTATTATGTAGGTTCACCC
Source organism: Ganaspis brasiliensis (assembly GCA_037103525.1). Lineage (NCBI taxonomy): Eukaryota > Metazoa > Arthropoda > Insecta > Hymenoptera > Figitidae > Ganaspis > Ganaspis brasiliensis. The sequence goes on along the minus strand of JAZKLR010000454.1, from coordinate 654,321 downwards.
ACATGACGATCCTCCTGAAATTTAATGACAGGTGAGTAATAATAGTGATAATAACAATAATTTTGATTGATTTTTTTTATTTAATTGTAAATTGAAAAGGTACAGAGAATTCTATTATTTTTAATTATTATTTTTGTTTTTATCATACCAAGTTAGTAGTTTTGCACTTTCAATAATAACATAAAAGTTAAATAATTGTTGTTATAATTTATAAAAATAGGGGAGGGTGGTACCATATCGACCCCCCTCTGTTTCTTAGAGATCGTGTTACCAGACAAATCGTGAACACCATCAAAAGAACACTTTCATAACTCTGACATTTTGACCATAGGTATCTATGGTCAAGGTATCTATGGTCAATCTAAGGTAGTAATCTCTTGGTAATATTGTATCTCGGAATTTTACGTAAAATTAGTTTTTTGCAATAATATTTTTTGTTTTTGACCTATCTTGAATTTAAGTTAAAAGTGTTGAATTGAGTTTAGAAAAATTTAAGTATAAGTTTTTCTGGTTGCTTATTGCCTCAACTTTAATACACAATATTCAAATTCAAACGCTTTCTTTGACATGAATGATCGGCAAGACATTATGTGAAATTTTAAGGGTGGTCCGAAACCGACCCCCCCCCCTTTCTTGCATTGTAATAGTAACTAAATTATTTGTAATTACCAAATAATACCTACAAATGTATTTTAATAAAATAACAATAATTAAGCTAAGATAATATAGCTTGTAATTAAGATTAGACTAAAAACACTCATTTTTTATTGTAGTGATAATTCTTTTACTCTTATTCTAAAAAAAGGCCTTAAATAATGTATTTAAATCTCTCACTTAATGAGATCCAGAGCCTCGGCAACCAGTGGAAACATGGAAAAATGATTCCTTTACTGAAAAAAATTTGACCTCAGTAATCAAACAAGTTTTTGGCACCTTTTTGGATTTTGTCTTTTAGGGGACGGTTTGGGACCACCCTCCCCTACATGTAGTAGTTATTTGGCAACAGGTAAGAAAGAATAATGTTTTCCATCAATTTATTTTTTTTAAATACAAATTCTAAAGTTAGATTTCAAGAATTTTAGCATTTTTAATTATTATTATCAATATTATTATTATAATTTATATAAAACTATATTAGTAGTTTTGCATTTTCATTTTATATTCTGTTTAATCAAATTCAATTTCGTATTTGAATTTTTAAGTTGTAATTCGTTTGGAGGGAAACATTTCTATTCTTTTTAATTTGTCATAAAAATTGTATCATTTTTATTCTAAATCGGTGGTTAGATATAAAATTAATTAATTCCTTTTTTTAAAATTCCGATTCCATAGTTGCAATTTAAATAAATTTAATCCCTTAAAAATATGAAATCAATAGAATTCCCTTTACAGAGTATGAATTCATAACAATTTAATTTATTTTAATTAAACGGAATTAAAATTAAAACGCATTGAAATTATAAAAACATGATCACTAACACTTTCTATTCAAAGCTTAAAAATTGTCTATTGGTTTCACGTGACATTTTCAATTAAAAATTTTTATGAGTGGAAATAATTTTTTTCTGATTCTATATAAAAAATAAAGAAATACATATTTTTTTATTAAATGAAAAGTACAGAAGTTATGAATTTATCAAATTTAACGTTTTGAGAAACAGATTACTAAAACGCGTTTTTCTCCTTTATTATTAGAAAATTGGAAATATAATAATATATATATATAATATCTAATGCTCTATAGAAAATTTGTTCAGTTTTTCTTAAACTTTTTACATATGTTACAAAAAATAGTGTATTTCCAATAAAAATATCTCAAAACCAAAGTCTTGGATTTTTGATTTTTTTCTTCTAACGCAGTTACAGATTGATAAAATAGTATATTATGCATCGAGGGTTGGAAGGCCGTGTTTTTTTGCCAAGCACAAATGTTCGAACAACAAGTGTAGCACGAGCGTAGCGAGTGCGAACGAGCTCGGACGAGTTCGACAAAATTTTTTTTTCACTGTTTGGAAGTTTTTTTTTACCTCTGACGCTCAGTAACCTGAAAACTGCGAGTTCTGCCCCGCTTAACGAGAACAAAAACATGGGTTTTTTGTGCATGTGTGCAGCGGCGGACTAACTAGATAGGGAATTTAGGCAGCTGCCTAAGAAGGCACATTTTCAGGTGCGGCAGATTTCGATAAGCCACACTAAAAAAAAATCGGGCAAGTTTGAGTTACACTCGTACTAAAATCGAGGGTTCCGTACACAAAACAAAATAATTTTTAATATATTTGATACTATTAAATATATAATATATAAATATATTATACATATTACATATAATATAATAAATAAAATAGAATATATAATGAATTTTTTATAAAAAATGGACCACCCTCCCCCCCTATCTTCCAAAATATTTTACTTAGAGAGTTCAAATTTTGTACAGGAATGTATTGTCAGGTATAAATAACATAAAAATTACAGAGAACGTGATCGTGATTGCATTTTTAACGAAAAATCCAGAGATTTTAGCAAATATCCATAAAAAATACCCAAAATTCATTTTATTTCCTTAACAACGCTATGATCAACTTCTACAATCATGTTCTCTACCATTTTTCTGTAATCTACACGTGAAAATACATTTGTGTACTAAATTTGAACTCTCTAAGTCAAATTGTTTGGAAGTTATGGGAGGGGGGATACGGTAATTTTTAAGCATTTTTTTTAAATCGTTGGTTTTTGCTTAAAAACACTATGATAACGATCTGCAACAAAGTTCTCTATAGTTTTTCTGAAATCTATATGGCAAACTACATATGTATACCAAATTTCAGCACTCTAAGTACAATAGTTTGGCAGATATGGAGGTGCCCAATGGGAAAAATACGATTGGCGCAACATTGGTCCAATATTGTACAATATTGGGCCAATATTGGGAGTGTAGAAACCAATGCCAAGACTGCCAAGCCTCGGAATACAAAATTGGACATTGCAGATATCAGTTTCTGTCAAAAAATAAAATTGGATCACGACATATTTTAATGTTTTAGGGGTCACTAACAATAAATCTAAAACCTGATTTTCAAAATTCAAAATGGCGGACCCAATATGGCGGAGGAATTTTTTAAAATCCATGAAAATCGCTTAAAACTTGTTACTCGGGGGTTTTTGGGGTCACTGATAACGAATATAAACTCAGATTTCCAAAATTCAAAATGGCTGACTCAATATGGCGGACGAATTTTTAAAAAAATGATGGAAATCGCTTGAAACTTGTTCCTTGGGGGTTTTTAGGGTCACTGATAACAAATCTAAAATTTGATTTTCAAAATTCAAAATGACGAATCCAATATGGCGGACAAAATGTTAAAAATTCATTGAAATCGCTTGAAACTTGTTACTCGAGGATTTTTGGGTCACTGATAACGAATCTAGTTATGCCATGCTGGGCCTGGGCCAGTTACCGACTATCGGTAATGCATATTTATACTTTAACGACCGCGAAAAGTCGTGTTTCTACCGGGGTTATCATGTTACCATCAGTCGGTAATACAGATTTCTTCTTTGCAGGCAGTAAACATTAGTGTTTTTCATGGTGTTAGATTAGTAAAACAGAACACTCTACAGAAACACTAATTTCTTCCTGGAGATCAAGTAGAAATCTGCATTACCGACTGATGGTAACGCACTGTCTTGCAAAAATGCGATACTTAGTGGTCGGTATGCTAGAAATCTGCATTACCGACAGTCGGTAAGTGGTGCAGGATCAACATAGCATAATTACTAAGTTTCTAATAATTTCAAAGAACTTTTAAAAATTTGTCAGCCATGGTGGTTACGCCATTTTGAATTTTGAAAATCATTCATTATAGTGCCCCAAAAACCCCCGAGTACCAAGTTTCAAGCGATTTCCATAATTTTTTTAAAAATTCGTCCGCCATATTGAGTCCGCCATTTTGAATTTTGAAAATCTGAGTTGAGATTCGTTATCAGTGACCCTAAAAACCCCCGAGTAACAAGTTTCAATCGTTTTTCATCATTTATTTAAAAAATTGTCCGCCATATTGAGTCCGCCATTTTGAATTTTGAAAATCTGAGTTTAGATTCGTTATTAGTGACCCCAAAAACCCCCGAGTAACAAGTTTCAAGCGTTTTTCATCATTTTTTTAAAAAATTGTCCGCCATATTGAATCTAAACTCAGATTTTCAAAATTCAAAATGGCGGACTCAATATGGCGGACAATTTTTTAAAAAAATGATGAAAAACGCTTGAAACTTGTTACTCGGGGGTTTTTGGGGTCACTAATAACGAATCTAAACTCAGATTTTCAAAATTCAAAATGGCGGACTCAATATGGCGGACAATTTTTTAAATAAATGATGAAAAACGATTGAAACTTGTTATTTGGGGGTTTTTAGGGTCACTGATAACGAATCTCAACTCAGATTTTCAAAATTCAAAATGGCGGACTCAATATGGCGGACGAATTTTTAAAAAAATTATGGAAATCGCTTGAAACTTGGTACTCGGGGGTTTTTGGGGCACTATAATGAATGATTTTCAAAATTCAAAATGGCGTAACCACCATGGCTGACAAATTTTTAAAAGTTCTTTGAAATTATTAGAAACTTAGTAATTATGCTATGTTGATCCTGCACCACTTACCGACTGTCGGTAATGCAGATTTCTAGCATACCGACCACTAAGTATCGCATTTTTGCAAGACAGTGCGTTACCATCAGTCGGTAATGCAGATTTCTACTTGATCTCCAGGAAGAAATTAGTGTTTCTGTAGAGTGTTCTGTTTTACTAATCTAACACCATGAAAAACACTAATGTTTACTGCCTGCAAAGAAGAAATCTGTATTACCGACTGATGGTAACATGATAACCCCGGTAGAAACACGACTTTTCGCGGTCGTTAAAGTATAAATATGCATTACCGATAGTCGGTAACTGGCCCAGGCCCAGCATGGCATAACTAGATTCGTTATCAGTGACCCAAAAATCCTCGAGTAACAAGTTTCAAGCGATTTCAATGAATTTTTAACATTTTGTCCGCCATATTGGATTCGTCATTTTGAATTTTGAAAATCAAATTTTAGATTTGTTATCAGTGACCCTAAAAACCCCCGAGGAACAAGTTTCAAGCGATTTCCATCATTTTTTTAAAAATTCGTCCGCCATATTGAGTCAGCCATTTTGAATTTTGGAAATCTGAGTTTATATTCGTTATCAGTGACCCCAAAAACCCCCGAGTAACAAGTTTTAAGCGATTTTTATCGTTTTTTTTTTTAAATTCGTCCGCCATATTGAGTCAGCCATTTTGAATTTTGGAAATTGGACTTTAGATTCGTAATCAGCAACCCCTAAAACCGTAATATATGTCGTAACCAAATTTTTTTTTTTTGAAAGAAACTGATATCTGTAATATTGGTTCAATATTGGTTGAATATTGTATTCCGAGGCTTGGCATTGGTTTCTACACTCCCAGCCTTGGCCCAATATAAATTCCAATATTGGACCAATATTTAGCCAATCGTGAGCCTTGGCAATTTCCCATTGGGTGACTTAGGATTTTGAAATTTGGTACATATATGTAGATTTACGTGTAGATTACAGGAAAATTATAGAGAAAGTGATGATTATAGCACTGTCAAAGTTATAACACTAAATTATGGCCCATATGTTAAAAAAATGCTCAAAAATATTGTTATTTCATTGACAACGCTATGTTCAACACATACAATCATGTTTTCTATAATTTTCCTGTAATCTATACGTGAAAATACATTTGTGTACCAAATTTGAACTCTCTAAGTCCAATAGTTTGGAAGATCAGGGGGGGGATACAACCATTTTTTAACATTTTTAAAAAAAAATCTTTTTTTTTAGCGCAAAAACAGTATGATAACAGCCTGCAACAAGGTTTTTTTATAGTTTTTCTGTAATCTACACATCAAACTACATATGTGTACCAAATTTTCGCACTCAAAGTACAACAGTTTGGCAGATAGAGGGCAAGAATGGTACAAATTAAACGAATTTTTGCTAAAAAATGACTTTATCCCCCCCTTACCTGCCAAACTATTTGACTTAAAGAGTTCAAATTTGGTACAAAAATGTACTATCATATGTAGATTACAAAAAAAATATAGAGACCGTTGTGGTGATAGCGCTGCAAAAGAAAAGGCAAGAGATTTCAGCCAAAAAATATCAAAATTTCTCAAAAATCTTGTTATTTTCTTGACAACGCTATGTTCAACCCCTAGAATCATGTTCTCTATAATTTTCCTTTCATCTACACGTGAAAATACATATGTGGGCCAAATTTGAACTTTCTAAGTCAAATAGTTTGGTGGCTAGGGGGGGGATACGATTTTCGACAAAGTCTTGCCAATAGGGTTCCGTGCGTACACTTGTGGTGTACGGAACCCTAAAAAAGAAAAAAAGAAAGATATGTCTGGAAGGGCGGCAATTTTTAACAACTGCCTAGGGCGGCAAAATGTGTTAGTCCGACCCTGCATGTGTGGTAGAAAAAATTTTCCTATAAATACGCGTGTAATTTTTCTCATAAATACGCGTGTCAAAATTGCTGTATTTATAGAAACGTTGCATTTCATAAATTCATAACTTCCGTAATTTCCATCCCATAAAAAAATTAAACAATACGTAAGTATTTTCTTTTTTTTTCATACATATAAATACAGAAAACAAGTATTCCATTGAAAACAAAAGTTTGAATGAAAATGTCACGTAGTATGTGAATATTAGGACTTTCACAAAAATTGATATTAGAAAACTAATGGTTGTAAGAAATAACCATTTATAAATCAATAAATATCTTTTGATACTCTGAATAGAGAACACGAAAACCAAACTAAGCATATGTACTATTCTGTTTTGTCTTCTATCACATAATCAAAATCGGAACTTCAAGTCGTTTCGTTTCTGTTAATTCTATTATTAATAGTTTCTTTTGTTCATGGTATAAACCACAGAAAACCTATTTTTTAGTTTTCTCAGTTTTACTCGAAATTAGAAATTTCGAAAAATGTCTTAAATAAAGATGGTATTATTCTTAAAAACACACATTTTAAATCTTACACAATTTTTCGGTATCTTTAACAGTTCTTAAGGTAATCGCTAATTATGTCAAAGCTTGAAAATGAATACACTGAAAAAAAAAATTATTTGACTCAATTAATTCAAATTATTTGATAAATATTTACTTCGTTCAAATATTTTTTAGTTGGATCTAAAAAATATGTATTTAATTCAAATAACTTGAATTATTTGAATCACGTTTATTTAAACCAAATAAATCTTCTTTGGATCAAGTAAATAATTAATTTAATCTAATAAACGAATATATTTAATACAAATGCTAAATTATTTGAAACTATTCATTTATTTATTTCACTCAAGTATTTGGGTTTTTGGACACAATTAAAAATTATTTGACACAATTAATTTATTTTATGAATTAAAGCAAACCGAATTATTTAATATAAATAATGTATTATTTAATGCTAATATATTATTTTATAAAAACAAATAAATAGTATTTCAGTCAAATAAATAATTTATTGAAACGAAATTTGTGAGTTATTTAAAACTATTCATTTAATTATTTCTCTCAAGTATTTGGGTTTTTGAGACAAATAAAAATTATTTAAAACAATTAATTTCTTTTATGGATTAAAGTAAACCAAATTATTTAATATAAATAATATATTATTTAATGCTAATATATTATTTTATAAAAACAAATAAAAAGTATTTCAGTCAAATAAATAATTTATTGTAACGAAATTTGTGAGTTATTCAAAACTATTCATTTATTTATTTCACTCAAATATTTGAGTTTTTAACGTTAATAAAAATTATTTAACACAATTAAATTATGTTATGAGTTTGTAACTAATGTGTGAGGCTAAATAGGTGTTTTTGTAATTTTGAAGTCAAGTCAGCGTGGCTTCGTGGGTAGCGTAAGAGTCTCGTATTGAGTGCGTCGCGGGCTCAATCCCACCATCCGTGCGAAATTTTATTTCATAGTTTATATGTTAGGTTATAATAAGTGTTAACTAAATATAAGTAAGTAAGTGTAAAATAATCAGTATTTAAATAATAAGAATGTTATGAATGAAAATTACCATACTTATAATAACATTAAATAAGAGTAAACTCAAAAACAAAAGAGGGGTTACATTTTATTCATACAAACTAATATTTATTTGCTTTAAAAATATAAATGAAATAATTTTTTTAATTGATTTAAATTATCAGTTATTAGCTCCAAATATTTAATTTATTTGACACAAATTACTGTTTATTTAATGCGATAAAATAAAATACTCAGGTCGAATAAAACATTATTTAAATGGAATAATTTTCATAATTGATTTAAAACATTAGTTACTAGCTCCAAATATTTAATTTATTTGACACAAATTACTGTTTATTTAATGCGATAAAATAAAATTTTATTTGAATGAAATAATTTTCATAATTGATTCAAAACATTGTGGACTAGCTCCAATTATTCCATTTATTTGACTCAAGTAATTTATATTTGATACAAATTAGTCTTTACTTAATACAATCAAATAAAATACTTAGGTCTAATAAATAGTTATTTGGTTCAAATACAGGTTTATTGGATAATAGACAAGTAAATAATTTAATTGGATCAAATAATTTTTTTTTCAGTGTAGAGTAGTATAGTAGAATATGGTAGCATATTTTCAGAATTTCAAAAAAATGTGCTGAACAGAGGATGTAGGTTTCATAGAAGTACATATTTTATGTTCTATATATTTTTCCAGAAAAGTTGATAATTTTTGTTAAAAATGCAAGACCCCAAGAAAAGCAACAAATGCTTAGATCGAACTTGAATATAAGACATACACTTCTTATAGTACGTAACCTCTTTTTCCCTACAATTGTATAAAAATACGATTTACTTTTTATGGTACCCGAACCCCCTGTACGTGGTTCGTACTTTTTACGGTTTCCGTCATAAAATTCGAGTAGTCGATAATTTTCTTTATTATTTTTGTAATCAGCGCATCAAAATACTTAAATATATGTAGTTTCATCCAAATCGGCGAGTTGACCTATTCGAAACTTGATCCAATTGAGGGTCCGGATTCCATAATGTGTTACGCGTGACTAACGTAGGCCCCGCGTTCAGCGAGAACTCACTGAACGAGGGGCCAACGAAAGTCACGCGTAACACCTTATGGAATCCGGACCCTCAATTTTTTAAGTCAGTTTTACACTTTTCTTAAAATTAGCCTTCAGTCTATTTAATTAAAATTATAAATGTTTGCAATTATATTTTATTTTATTTGTTTTTAGTTTTATATGTAAAAAAATAGTAAATGGTAAGTTTCTTAAAACTGAATTTATTGAATGCATTAATTTTTTATGAAACCGAAGTATAAAGAATCGATTAATTGTACGATTATATGATCATTGAAGGATTTCTTTCATACACGGATTTTTTCATTTCAAAATACAAGTTTATAATCTATTTTTTCAATGTCTATTATTTAATCTTAATACATAGAAAAAATTTTGATCTTTGATTCAGAAAATATTACTGAATAATTCCAGTATTTTTTAAGATGAAAACAATTTGCTATTTGGGTAAAAAATATATTTCTTTGAAGTTTTAAAATTACCTGTACTTTTTCCTGTAATGCATTTCTGAATTTATTTCAATACATGTGAAACATGCATAAAATATGATTAACCACCAGATTTAATAAAACTTTTAATCTTATTTGAAACATTTCCTCAATATTGCACGATTCTGTTTTGCGTAATGTTTCACGGACATTGAATTGAAATGTTCAGATAACATATGGTAGTAATATTTCCTCATATGTGGGAATTTTGCTGCTTTAACTAAGCTTTACTGAACTGCGAATTGCAATATTGCGAACCTTTTACTGCAAGGTTCAAGAAAATACAGAAAATATTTGGTGCTGTACTGGGTATCAGAATACTGTTAGTTAAAAATAAAATAGAATGTTATAGTTCTAGGCAAATGGAAAATTATTAGTACACGATTACAAAATAATACGAATAGAAAAGTACTAAAAGAGATATAATTAGAAATATACTTTTAAATGAATAGATAAAAATTTGTAATCTAATAGACCCGTCGTACAAATTCGCTTTTTTATTTTTCCTGTAGTACGGCTTTAGCCGTTTTGTTGGAAAATTCATGGTCTGTTGTCAAATTAATACATCATGACTCCAATTGGAATTTTACGATTCAATTATTTAAAAGTAAGAAGGAAATCTTAATTGACATGGATAATACATCCTTTTGTAAATAAATACTAATCGTTCGTTTTCATCAATAAAATAATGAAACTTATTTTTGGTATCTATTAGTGTTTAGTTTATTAAATACTAGCTTTCGAGCCCCCCTTCGGCGGGTATCGAAATCTAGTAGCGTGCCATCAACAGTATTTTTTGACCAAAAGTATTTTCTGACAGAAAGTATTTTTTAAAAGCATGCATTTTCCGACAGAAAGTATTTTTTTACAAAAATTATTTTCATGCAGGTGTTTGAAACAAACTTGAATGTACTTATTCCGAAAAGCTTGAACCTTAAATTTTTTTGATACTTCGTATGTTTACGTAATTTGATGCACTGATTACAAAAATCATAGTGAAAATTGGCGCAAATTTAAATTTCATGGTAAAAAGATGTATAAAGTATCATAATAATTTTGGTTGTTTGCATTTATCTCTTTAAATATTGCAAATATAAAAACAAATTTATACAAAAGATGTACATCTCATTAAAACACACATTTTATGTTTGATGCATTTTTTACTGAAACCAATTAGTTTACGAAATAATTGCAAAAAACATAAATCACCATAAATGTGACCAAATACCCACATTATATCAATATTAAATTACCTACAGTCGTAATTACGTTATTAAATGACATAACATTACGTTCATTACGTAACGTAACGTTAATTACGTAACATTACATATATTACGTAATAACGTAAAATTGCGTACAATCATGTAATAACGTAAAATTACGTAATTTTCGTGCAGTAATTACGAAAATCATATTTAAAAAATTGTAAACTTGATCATTTTTATGATAAATACTTTAAAAACCAACACAGCAATAGGTTTTCCCACCGTTGTCTACATTACACTTTGAGTATGGCACCCCAACCCCCCGGTATTTTGTCCAAGACACAGAACTAAAATTTTTTAATTTTGTGCCTTATAAGGCCCAATTTTTGTTTCTGATAAAATCCCAGTTAACGACCTACAATACACACATATACTAAATTAAACTGCAATTTTTTTGATTAACTGATTTTTCGTTTTTTTACCTAAAAAAAATTCAGATTTAAAAAATGATATTTTTTATTGTTTCATCTAAAATTGATTTTGATATTTATTCTTTGAAATTTATAGACAAATATGTTGTTAGGAACATAAAAAAATGAATGCAAAAATATTAGAAGTAATCTAACAAAAAGTCAGTACTCTAAAAAAATTTGAGGTTTTTAATTTTTTTTGTAAAATTCTTATGTTTTTCGTTCTAATTAAAATTTTTTAATTTTTTAAGTTCACAAACCTAATTTGGGTCAATACCTAATATTCCACAAAATTTTGTTTAAATCGGACAAGTCATTTAAATGTGATTGGCGTACAAAGTTTTGTGATATATCCATATACATTATACATATGTGACTGTCCATGAGAAAACGTGCCTTACCTCCCAAACGTCAACTTTACAGGATGAGCCTTTAAAGTTGCTGCAATCCATTGAAGCCAATGCAACGTGCCTACGCTTCTTGCTAAATAACACCAAAATGTCTTTAAAACAACAGTCTTTTATTTTTGTAAATGAAAGAGCAAATAAAGATTTGTCGGTTGTCATTATAAAATAAAAATTTTTTTTTTTGGAGCTAAGGCACGTTTTGTCATGGACAGTCACATATTATGTATGTGTGTACATGAGGTATAAAGATTATTTTTTTACTCAGATGTGAAGTAGTAAGTCTCTGGTACTCTGCTAAATTTCACATAAATCGGCTAAGCCGTTTTAAAGTGATGTCCGACAAAAAATCGAGAACAGACAGACAGAATTTTGTTTTTTTTTGTATTTTTGCGATACTTATCACTCAAAAGGAAAAAGTATGTAAAGATTTTTGAGTTTGGTACAATGTACAGACAAAATGTTGATTATATTTATATTGAAGATAAATTAAGATTATTATCTCATATATATATATATATATATATATATATATATGTACAAATAATAATAAAGATTAATTAAATAGGTACTTTATTCATAAAAAATTTATTATAATTAATCTAATTTTACGTATAAACAACGATATTAACTTACAAAGCAATTATTATTAGATTTATTATTAAAATACAAACTAATTATGTTTAAGGATTCAATTAAATAAAATTTTTTTAATTAAAATCTATTTTCATTTTATATTCACACAAAAAAATTTTAATTAAAGAGAAAATTTTACAAACATAACCTAAAATTTTAAACATTTTTAGGTAATGCTGATCATATCGGGTTACACATATGTATGTAATTATGTGCATATGTGTATTATGTGTATTATGTGTAATTATGTTTGTGAAGTTATATGTCTGTGTTTGTGATTGTCTGTATGTGAGTGTGTGTGTTTATGTAAGCATGTGTATGTGTGCAAATGAATATATGTATAGATGAGTGTAATATATATATATATCTGTATCTATATATGTATGAGCGTATATGTAAAAATGTGACTTAATCGTGCATCTCAGCTTCTAATTATTATTTCTTAATTTTTTTTTATAAATCTAATTTGATTGATTTTCCCTAATACTCTGCCAAATTTCACATGAATCGGCTGAGCTATTTTAAAGTGATGCCCGGACAAAAAATCCTAGGAAGACAGACAATTTTTTTTTTCATTTTCCTGATCCTTATCACTCAAAACGAAAAAGTATGTAAAATTTTTTGAGTTTGATGCAATGTTCAGATAAAATGTTGATTTTATTTATGTAGATAATTGTAATAAAAACGTTTAGAATTTATTATTCTAAGATTAATAACGCTTCTAAATATAATTTACATTTTTCATACAAATTAAGCACTTAGGATTACAATGAAATTTTTGTAAAGTGTACACTGCACAATTTTTTTCAAGTTTGTGAACAAAAATGTGGTGTTTTCATGAAACTAGTTAGCTCTCTAGGTGTTTAGGTAAGCAACAGATTCTTTAATAAGTTAAGTATGTAAGTCAATGTCTTTTGGAAATAATAAAACGCAACGTTCTTTATCCCCATTACAAATTAATTAAAAAAAAGAATTTTTTATAAAAGTTAGAGTCGATTCAATGTGGATTTATCGAATTACAAATGACCAAAACTGCAAATAACCTTATGACATTACCAATTAATTATTAACACATTTTATAAAATTGCACCAAAGAGTTTCAATGCCAACTTCTCAATCATAAAACAGTTTATTGTATTTGTTAAATCTAATATATGTGTACATGATTTTCACAAGTGTGACAGTTAAAAGACAGAAGTACATATTTTTTCAATATCAGGAATTACTGTATACCAAAAAGATGATTTTCGTGACATTTTATTTCACATTAAAAACTACTTATTTCTTTATGCAAGGGAATTAGTGACTTCCTTATATCACTAAATAAAACAATAAGTTTATGATTTACAATTAAATGAAGAAAACGTAAGCACGCGCGCTCGATCTCGTGCTGGTAAATATGATGAATGTTAATGTCGCTTTCTATTCAAAGCAATGTCGTTTGTTCGTTATAATAACCATTTTGATTCATATTAACGAACGTTTTCTTACCGAGAAGCTTTTCTACTTGCACTCACTACAGGGACATTAATCATCTTGTGCCTCTCTCAAGTATATATTGTGACGTGGTTTTCCTTTATTGGAGAGCCACGTACAAACAAGCTCGGGGGTGTTCGCCGACATTCTATCTAAAATTCCAGATAGTTGCGCAAATGATAGCCAACATTTACTGGACTGAACAAGCTAAGTCCGAACTCTAAGATGAAATACGGTTTATTTTTATTGTATTTTGTAACGCTAGTTCAGTTAAAGAATGGATTTTAGTATCAATTTTTATATTTACTTTTGCATTGGTTTTTTACAAAAGTGAAATATTCGCACTTCTTGGAAAATGTTTGTTAATTAGGTACGGGCGTAAGCTTACAAAAGGTGACTAGACGGTCCGAAAATAAGAGGAGAAGACTGGCAGAACCGTAACGTACCTTTTTATTTTTATCCAATTTATTTGCCGAGATTTGGAAAATCGCAGGGGCCATAGATGATTTTCCGACAGAGGTGTCGCATGGGTCCAAATAGCCGTCCTACAGGCACCGCGCCAACTAAAAGCGCAGGTCATTGGGTCAGACAACCACGCTGTCCTAGACAGTTCGAACTTGGCTTCCAGGTTACCGTCAACGCTCCTGTGACGAAAGATCTGTAAGTTTGCTGGAAAAAGAAACGATCTGAGATGGACCACTAGGGGATGCTGAGGGCTCTCGAAAGTTAGTGTCCAGCCTCCGTTTTTTACCACCTAGTATTTATTTTCTTGGATCCGCAGAATTACCAGCAGACGAAGCCGGCTAGTCGATTCAAATAATTTACAAATAGAAGTGCGGATTCTTGCACAAGGTAACAACGAAAATAAAGTGTATTTTTCAAGTTAGTTCAGTGTAAGATTCATCCAGAAGTTCTTATTTCCTTCCCTGTAGCATCCGGAACACATAAAATGGGGTTATGTCTGCTTGGTAATTGAGCTAGTGCAAGGTGTGCGGGTAATAGGAGAAAACCAGTGAGGATCCGGTTAGAATTCATACCTGACGCCTCACATGAAATAAACAGGTCATCGTAGGTCGTTGACAAGATCGAAGGTTGGATCTTGTCAAATCAATTTCGCTGCCGCCAAAGTCACCACTTTTGGAACGTGGGTCAGGTTGAATTTTTTATCGATTACACGATTTTCGTTACAACAGTATCGCTGAACTCAAGAGCCGGCGCAATAGGGAAAAGAACATAAGGAAAGGTTGAAGGGAAAAATTGAATTCAGTAAGTTTTGTCCCTCCCCCCGCACCTTTTTACAAAGAATAAATAGTAAAGTTAATAATAAGAGAAGTATTTTTCGATCGAAATGAGCAAAAGTTGTGTAGGTAAAAAAAACACTAACACATTAAATACACCAAATAAATTATTTATTGGCGACGTTTCGTCCACACTTCGTGGACATCTTCAGGCTGTAATAATAACAAGTATAACACTTAGTATACATTTTTTAAACGCGAACCAACACGGAATTTAATTTTTAGAGAAGAATTTTTTTTTTTTTCATATTTTTGTCAGAAATGATTTTTATTAATAGTGATCCGAATTGCATAAATGTTAAAGAAAATTTCGATGGTTTAAACAAAACTTACAAACATCTTCTACAAAAAAATTTTCCAATTTCTTGATTGCTTTTAACTATATTTGTATAATTTATTCTAATTTGGTAACTTTGTTTTGATTTCTCAATGTCAGTCTGTATTTGTGCTCGTCGCTTATATTTGTAATTGTCACTATCGCACTTTCGTTTAGTTTGTCACTGACCCAGGTCCTATAAACACCTGATCTAAAATGACTAATCACACTCTGTGATATTTAAAGAAAATTTATAAATTTCTGTATGAGGTAAAAATTTTTTCTCTAAAAATTAAATTCCGTGTTGGTTCGCGTTTAAAAAATTTATACTAAGTTTTATACTTGTTATTATTACAGCCTGAAGATGTCCACGAAGTGTGGACGAAACGTCGCCAATAAATAATTTATTTGGTGTATTTAATGTGTTAGTGTTTTTTTACCTACACAACTTTTGCTCATTTTGATTGAAAAATACTTCTCTTATTATTAACAATGATGAGCGACGAATTATTACTTTCTAAATAGTAAAGTTATTGTGAACTTTAATTCAAAGTAAACGTGAGAAAGGTTGAGGAAGAGTTACCCAAGTGAAAATTTAAAAATAGAGTTTGTGTTGAGAGTTTGCACTTACAGGTGAGTAAAATTTTTTTTTACTTTCTGTTCTGCTTTATCTTGTGTAATCCTTGCTGATCTCTTAGAAAACTTTTAATCTAATTGATATTTCCTGGAGCACCGGAGAAACATTGTTGGTAATTTCTCCAGCTGAACAGAAATTTCCAAAAAAATTTAAATCTTGCATACTTTCTTTTCGACTTGTTCGGATCGATAGGTTTTGCGGGAAGGATCAAAGTCGTTTGGTAAATCAGAAGGTAAAAATAAGAGACTAACTCACCTGATTGGATAATTTTTGGGTTGACAAATTAATCCGGGAAAGAGAAAGCAAAATTGGAAGCCCTAAAATAAAGTATCTCGAACTCAAATAAATATCGTCTAGGCAGTAATGATCACTACTACATAGTATCCTTTTTTCTTTCTCGTCTAGAAACAGGGAAGTAGTAGTTTGGATGTTTTTTCTAAATATTTGAGTGATATAGGTGAGGGAAATTTATTACGGAAGGCTCCATAGATCGCAGAGAATTTTAGAAGTTTAAGGTAACGATTAGTTATACCAGACATTTAAAGAAATTTATCGGGCTCTAAGGAAATTTAGATTTTTGATATCAGTAACACATCAAACCTCGCAGTAACTATTAAAAGTTATGGATATTTTACCAGTTCGATTGAGAACTTAGGGAATTGAGCTAGTTATTTACCATTCTTGCAGAAAATATTGAGTTTCGGAATCGGTAACTTACCCCACTGGTAGAAAACGTTTGATTCTGACGGGAAATTTAACGCCCACACAGCACCGGAAATTCTCTGAATTTTCCCTGAATATCCGTCTACATTTCTCGAATATTCGAACCTAATATTCAAGGAAGTTTCGAGGAAGTAGTAAAATGTCCGCCTGGAAAAATATTGGGCGCGCAATTTCCCTGAAAATGTATTTCTAATTTTCAGGGAATTTCCGCATCTAACATTCCTTTAATATTCATGGTATTCGTATATTCACTGTACATGATGCGCACTGGTCGAACTTGGTTTCTATGACACTTACGGCTGCGCAGTAGTTTTTAATGTTCTAGAATCCTACGGATGTTGAATATCATATATTTTTGATCAATTACCAGATCAAAAAAAATTTTGGAAATTTTTTTTTAACTTTCCCTGAATATTAAAGGAATGTTAGATGCGGAAATTCCCTGAAAATTAGAAATACATTTTCAGGGAAATTCCGCGCCCAATATTTTTCTAGGCGGACATTTTACTACTTCCTCGAAACTTCCTTGAATATTAGGTTCGAATATTCGAGAAATGTAGACGGATATTCAGGGAAAATTCAGAGAATTTCCGGTGCTGTGTGGGCGGTTTCACCAACAAATTAGGAACTGGAATCGGTAATTTACTACATGCTTTAGGAAATTTACTATTCTTACAGGAAATTTTGAATTTTAAAATCGGCAACTTATCCCACCGGTAGGAAACATTTAGCCGTGACAGGAAATTTATCGGTTCCATCGAGAAACTGGGAAATGAATCGATAATTCACCACACGCTTTGGTAAATTTACCATTCTTGCAGAAAATTTTGTATTTTAGAATCGATAACTCTCCCCACTGGTAGGAAACATTCGATTTGGACAGAAGATTTATCGGGTCCACCAAGGAACAAGAAATGGACTGGGTAATTTACCTACCGAACAATTGAGCGTAAGGATGGTAGACGAACCCCATAAATGTCAGACACCCCCAGAGTAACCGAGTCCTAAGACCGTACCGACGGTATCCGCAGACAGAAAACAGAAACCGGCAAGGGGTGCCCTAACACACAAAACTCGCGAGACTATTGTAGTCAACGACCAAGTCAGAGATGGGAACGGTTCCAACTCTTGGGAAGTGAACCAAGCTATTCTCAGCATTCTTAGATCAGAAACCACGTCAAAGGAATTGACGGATACAAAATCGGTGTTACTGTTGCAATTAAAAGTAAAAGAGCCACCATCGGCAGATCAAGGATTAAGTTTGAGAGGGTTTACGATTGTCAGAATAGGCAACACCTTAAACATACAAGCCCTGAGCGATAATAGCGCTTCACGAACCGTATTAAAAGACATCGGTTTGGCAATATCCGACCGATATAAAGTAGACCTCCAACCTACAGTTAATAAATCAGTGGTAACAGCTAATAACACTGTTAGACCGGTAAAGGCTTTTTGCTACCTTCCAATAGAGGTTGACCAAGCGCAAGATAAAAAATTTCTGACTACCCCTACCAGATTGACTACTATACCGAAGAGGGGATCGAAACAAATACAGGAGAGCAGAGGCCGTATCTATCCGACAACAAAACAGGTACATGGCCTTCGAACAATTTAGACCAACGAAAGGGAGAATTTAGAGTACTATGTTATACCTTTCTTGAACCCGGTTCCACACTGCCTACCTTGCAAAAATCGGATGGAACATGTGATCCAAGTTGGGAATTTTGAACCAAATAAGCAACGATTTTACCATGTCTCTCTGATAGCCCTGCAAGCAATGCATAAAGAGACAGCGAGAATGCTGGCGGAAGACATTATTGAACCGTCAAAAAGTGGTTGATCTAGCCCACAGTGGTCCAAGAGAGCATCAAAAGTGGCCAAAAGTCAAGTATTAAATTTAAGTTAACTTAATTTATTTTCGTCTTGTAGACAGATGAAAGTAGTTGGAAAATTATTTTTGGAACAATTTACAATGTAGTTTAATTTTAGTACTCAATTAAAAATTTTAAAAATAGTTAACAATTAGAAATTTAAAAACGACGATAGTAGTTGTTCTCGTCCAAATAATAAAAAGAATATAGTTAAAAATTTAATTATTCCCTTCTGAAATATATATAATAGTTTTAAAAAACGTTTGTACGTGTTTAAACATAATACATTCTTTATAGAGAAAGACGTTAAGTGCAAATTTCACTTGACTTATAGAGTCGTCATTTCTCTGGATTGACAGATGAGCTAAGCTGAGCTTAGTATCATAATGGTTTTTCCGTCATTTTATTTCGAATTCTACATACTTTAATTTAATATTGCGGCAAATATGCGTCATTTGACTTTTAGTGGTTCATAATTGCCTTTTTCGCTGTAGTTGCATGTTTTTCATGTTTCAGTGATTGATTGATATGTTAGTACAAGTACATCATTTTTGGAGGTAGTAGAATTATTGTAATTAGTGATATTAAAAGAATGTAGTATTACTATCATTATTTTTATTCCATTATTATATAAATCTGACGTGTATTACAATGCCATGCCACTACAGTAAACGTTAAATCATATTTTATATGCACTTGAAACGTCGATTTGGTACTAAGCCTCGAGATGTGCTGCATAGATTCCAGATAGTCTTACATCCATAATCTTTCGTTCGTTGTCTTGAATATGACATTTTCAATTCATTCATTTAGAGTCAAATTCGTAAACAGTGAGAGCTTACAAGTAACGTAGATAAGTGAAGATTAAATGCTACAAACCGTAAAGTAGTGAGTTTGTTAGAAATTCAATGTACTAAAACTGCTTATCCTTTATACTCGATTTACATATTAAATTTCAAAAATCTAAGACCAAATTCGTAATCAGCGACCCCAAAAACCTCCAAGTAACGAGTTTCAAGTGATTCCAATGAGTTTTTATTAAACTCGTCGGCCATATTGGATTTGCCATTTTGAATTTTTAAAAAGTAATATCAGATTCGTAATCAGCGACATCAAACACACCCGACTAACAAGTTTTAAGCCAAACAGATAAATTTTCAAAATATCGAACGCTATATTGGAGCCACCATTTTGAAATACTGAAATCTGACGTCAGATTCGCGATCTGCGACACCTAAAGTCCCCAAATAACAAGCTACAAGCAAATCAGATCAATTTTTAAAATAACATCTGCCATATTGGATCTGCCATTAAAAAATGTTTAAAATCAGACATCAGAATCGTGATAAGCGTCACCAAAAACTACAGGGTATCAAGTTTCAAGCTTATCAGATTAATATTCAAAATATTAAACGCCATATTGGATCCACTATTTTGAATTATTAAAATCTGACGTCAGATCCGCCATCAGCGACATCTAAAAACCCAGAGTAACAAGTTTCAAGCCAATCAGATCAATGATCAAAATATCGTCTGCAATATTGGATCCGACATTTTGAATTTTTGACATCTGACGTCATATTCGTGATGAGCGGCACGAAAAACCCCGGATTGACAAGTTTTAAGTCGATTCGATAAGATTTTGAATTTTGTCCAGTTTCGGTTGTTTCCCGGCCCACTGTGGCAGTGGTAATGGTCCGAAAGGCCGACAGAAGTTATTAGATGTGCATCAACTTCCAGAAACCTAATAAAATTGCGAAATTAGGCACATATTTATTGCCTAAGAAGGACATGTTCTTGGAGAAACTTCGAGCTGCGAAGTATATCACAACACTAGATCTAAATTTTGGTTATCACCAAAATCCTTTAGCAGTAATTTTAAAGAAGACACCGTGTTTTTTGTTCCAGGTATGGGATTATTCAATTTTAGTTATATGCCGTTCCAGTTGTCAGGAGCGCTAGCGACGTTCCAGAGACTGGTAGATTCTTGGTAGAACAAGATATGGAACCGTACGTCTTCACTTAGATAGACAATATAATGATTGTGAACGAGACGTTCGAAGAACATAAACGATTGATAAAGAAGGTGATAAGTTGACTACAAGAAGCAGGTCTTACGATAAATCTATAGAAAAGTGAGTTCGTTAAAAGAACCGTCGGATACCTGGGATTCCTCGTTACCCATGAACGTCTGCAAGTAGATCCGGAAAAGATCGAGCCTATAAAATCATACTATTAGCTCAAATCGGTAAAATACCGATGAGAGCGATTTTGACACTGGTGCTATGTTAACTCAAAAACAAGATGGCGTAAATAGGGCGATTGAGTACTTGAGCCGAACGCTCACAAATTCAGAACGGTAAAGGAATATCACCGTAAAGGAATGTGTCGCGGTTATTTGGGCCATTAAGAGATTTTGACATTACCTGGAGGAGTTTCATTTTACTGTCATAACGGACTATAGCTCCTGGAATACAGCTTCGAATTAACGCACCGGAAAGGTTTAGATCACCTAGTTCCGGACGCACTCTCAAAAATGTAAGAAGAGGAAATATCGTTACCAGTAGCTGCGATAACTACAGTTACGGACCAGTGGTATAGCCAACGTATGAGAGACGTGGATGAAACCCCGCTGAAATTCCATAAGTGGAAAGTCACCGGTATAAAACTTTATCGATACTTCCCAAACTCGCTGATTGATTCGGTAATAGAAGATTTAGATGCCTGGAAGCTTGTGATACCAGCTAACCAAAGACGAAACGTTTTTCGCAAGGTGCATCTCTAACCACAAACTGCACACCTCGGAATAGAACAAACATATTGTTGCGCTTCGGTCAGTACCTGTGACCCTTATCAAAAGGTTAAATCGGACCATCGATCTGCTGCAGGCCTTATAGGTCGTAGGATAATCCAACAGCCCTGGACCGTAGTTGGGACAAACATAATAGGTTCTTGGCCCGAAACGGCATTAGGATTCAAACCGGAACGAATAGTTAGAGAGAATAGAAAAACTAAATGAGTTGCAACAACTAAATGAGTTGCAAGACCTGGTTTCCATGCAAATGAACAATGCGTTTGATAGGTAAAAAGCAAACCATGACTGAAGACGTCGACATGCCATTTTTCAAGTAGAAGACCAGGTTATGTGCGAAAAGCAAGTGATATCTTCCGGTAAGAAAAGTATCAAGCGTGGTTACGAAATAGTGACGGAAGAGGACAGATCGGTAGGCAGGTTCCCCATTAAACTCTTAATCCCCTAAAGACGATCTAGAGATCTTATGTTTATTCTAAACCCGGATTTTAGATTTTACGCTTATTTTAATTGCTTTTCATGCATTTAGCATAATTACTAACTAGCATCATACAGTCAAAAGAAAACGCCCATCTTTGGTCTTCAAACGAGCAGCAACAGTACCAAAGGGAAGCAGACCGCCCAGGAAAACTGTCAGCTCGAATGGAGCAAGTACTCCAAGATTTCGGCCAAGTCAAGCTGCAAATCTAAAAATGATGATCGACCCAAGACAAGAACTAGATATAAGTCATGGTCAAAGACAGCAAAATGAAGGAGACGCAAGACCGGGGCCGTCCTAGCCAAGAAACGCTCAAAGTCCACGGGAAGTGCCATAACAGAACAGAATAGTCAACTGCCTACGCCAAGGAGCATTCCTAGCTCCAAGAAATATCCACAAAGGGAGAAAACGCGATCGACCACCCAAATCCATCCGCAAATTAATGAAGTGCCGTGAAAAGCAGCAAGCAGAAGCGGAGCGATGGTGCGAAGAGGCACGTTAAGACTAAGCTTGTCAGGCACTCGAGGAGCGTCAACGAACAGAGAAGGAAGAGGCTTGTAGAAATCGACTCCAATATTTGGAAGAACAAGCCGAAAAACGACGGGAAAGGTATTGAAAGGCTGCCGAAATCACAAGAGCTATCGTCAACGATCTGTACGAGGCTGCCTGGGAGGCAGGATAAGAAACCTACGAAATTTATCGTAAATTTACCGTAAATCCAGTAAATCGTGTCTTCCTGCTATTTTATATAAAATTTGTATTTAAAATAAAGTCATAATAACCAGAAGTTCCTGAATAATCAATATTGAATCTTTCAGGTGTATTTACAATGCGAAACACTTCGTTTTGTAACATTTTGCCACCTGCGAGGAGATTCCTAACCTAAAAAACACAAGTTTTTTTTAAAAATCATTAAAATTGGTCTTTTGATAAAATATTTTTGATAAAAGCAATCAGAGAATCCGTACAAAATAGTTTCATTTTTAATAACATTAGTCTATAGAACAAGTATTGTCGAATTAATAAATATTTTTACGCTGAGAAAAATGTATTACCAATACCGCACAAAGTGTTTCCGTGGATTCTTCACACAGAGTCTGTGTCAAAAAAGAAATAATTTTATATGAAAATAGCACGGCCCGTACGAGTACAGCAAGGGTCGGTGAAAAAATAGCATGAATTTTTTGCGACTCTCACAATTGCGTACGTTTTTTATAACAGAGTTTTCTCGGTATAATGTTCTTGTAAAGCTATAAATCAACAAATATTTTGCTATAAACTATACTTGAAAAATATAATTATAATTTTGATAGGAAATTATTAGAACCTTTTTTTCTTAAGCAAACATTATTATGTATCACAGTTGTGAGTATTGATGTAAAATAGTACATTTCGTAACGAGAGTAAACCGAAGGAGTTTTTGACACGAGCGCAATGTTTTTGCAACAAGGTGGAGGCGACGCACAGTGTGGACAAAAGCACTATTTTGGACAAAAATCATCTGACAACCCAAAAACGAACTGATTTTAATTATTGTTTTTTAAATACTTATGAATGTTTGTAGTATAACGCTTAACTGCTACAAAATCAAGATTTTTTATTAACTAAAATAACTGTTAATAACTTTTAAAAAGTAAAAAATTGCTTTTTGAGAAAGTGATTTGCAAATACTTTGACGCAAGAAACTATATAAACTTATATATTTTACACACTAAACTTGTCTAGAATATTTTTAAATGGTTCGAGTTATAACACAACAATTTTTAATTTGTTTAAACAATCTTAGTTAACAAATAAATATCTTCCAAACGTTTCCTACCTTAGATTTCGTTTCTATTGTAAAACTAATTAATTACTATTGGGCTAGAGTTTCGAAATACAGTTGGGGATGATAACTAACAATTTTTAAATTGTTTAAACAATTTTAGTTAACAAATAAATT
This sequence comes from Ganaspis brasiliensis, assembly GCA_037103525.1. Lineage (NCBI taxonomy): Eukaryota > Metazoa > Arthropoda > Insecta > Hymenoptera > Figitidae > Ganaspis > Ganaspis brasiliensis. Next base: position 630,363 of record JAZKLR010000454.1, on the reverse strand, counting down.
ATTTTGAAAGTTTTCTTTATTTTAGATTTCGTTTTTTTGCAAATTTAACTGATAACTATTGGCCCTGTTTTATAATAAAGTTTAAGATGTTTAGTAACAATTATTATATTCTTTAAACAATATCTTAGTTAACAAATAAATTACTTTGAAATTTTTCCTTACTTAGAGTTCTTATTTTTTTGTAAAACTAATTAATTACTATTGGTCTAGAGTTCTAATACAGTTGTGAATGATTACTAAAGTTTTTTAAATTGTTTATACGATTTTAGTTAACATATAAATTATTTTGAAAGTTTTCTTTATTTAGATTTTGTTTATTTTGTAAATTTAATTAGTAACTTTTGGCCTAGATTTATAATACAATTTTCGATGTAAACTAATAATTATTAGATTGTTTAAACATTATCGTAGTTAACAAATAAAATACTTTGAAAGTTTCTTTCCTCAGATTTCACTTCTTTCATAACTACTTGAAAGGCTCTAGGGTAAATTTCATTATACAATTCAAAACGACTAAGATATTGTTTAAACAATATAATAATTTCTACTAAAAATCTTAAGCTCTACTATAAATCTAGGCCAATAGTTATCAGTTAAATTTGCAAAAGAAACGAAATCTAAGTAATGAAATTTTTCAAAGTAATTATTTGTTAACTAAAATTGTTTAAACAATTTAAAAATTGTTAGTAATCATCCCCAACTGTATTTGAACTCTAGGCTAATAGTAATTAATTAGGTTTACAAAGAAACGAAATCTTAGGTAGGAAAAGTTTGGAAGATATTTATTTGTTAACTAAGGTTGTTTAAACAAATTAAAAATTGTTGTGTTGTAACTCGAACCATTTAAAAATATTTTAGACAAGTTTTGTGTGTAAAATATATAAGTTTATATAGTTACTTGCATCAAAGTATTTGAAAATCACTTTCTCAAAAATAAATTTTTTTCTTTTTGAAAGTTACCTTTGCTTTTTAAGGGGAGGTTCTCATTGCGGCGACGAAAAGCAGCTAAAATTTTGTCCCTCTTTTGCAGGGGACAGTTAAGACTCAGAGATCTAGATTTTTTCTGCAAATATACATGTATTTTTGAACATTTAAAAAATATTTCTTATTTCCATAAAAATTCAAAATGGCGGCTAATATAGTGAATCTCCTGAGCGAAGTTTTTCAAAATGATACATCTGGTAAGCACTCTGTACTCTGCAATTTCTATCCTATTACAATCCTAAAAGAAAAACGAGAACCCTTTCGGCTACGTTCACGCGTAACTCATTTCTTGCGTTTCCTATTGGTCAATTAGGTGTTCGATATTTTCGATAATGAACTAATCGATTAATATTTCTTTAAATTGTAAAAATTAAAAGTTAGTTATTAATAATATATATTGACATTAAATTTGTGAAAATTGTTGTTAAAATGAGTTGTCGTTCACTTAATAACAATTTATTTATTGGATGTAATGATATTGGCAATTCAGTTCCGCTACTCGTTTTTTGTAGACAGTGAAGTTGGCTGTGTGAAATATAAAGTGTGTTTACGTTTGCTATTAGTAAAAGAAATATATATTCTTTTAGTAAGTATTTATTTATGTTATTATGGAGTAATAGTGTATTGTGTGGACAAACATTTGTTAATATTGTTTAAATTGTGTCATTTTGTTTTAAAAGGGATTTTGACAGGTAGAGGTTGTGTATTCTTAACTTCCCATTCCTGTTAAAATTTTATAATAATGAATTAACAGAGCATAGTTTAATTTTAAAATTTGTAAAGTGTGTAAATAGTGTATTTTCGTTGTAAAATCGTGGCGTATGTAATTTTGGTTTAAAGTGATTTTGACAGGTAGAGGTTATGTATTCTTAACTCCCCATTTCTATTAAATTGCATGTTATTTTAGTAAGTATAATTTTATAATAATTAATTAATAGTGCATTATTTAATTTGAAAATTTGTAAAGTGTGTAAATAGTGTAATTTCGTTGTAAAATCGTTGCGTATGATTAAGTTCTAAAATTAATTATTTAGAATATTTCGACACCTACCGACGACAAAATGCTATGTCAATCGCTGATTCAATATGAAGCCGTCTTAAACCCTACTGAAAAATCCTATATAGGATCCTACATAGGATCCTATATAGAATCCATATGGATTCCTATGAGAATCCACGTAGGATCCTATATAGGATCCTATATAGGTATTGTCCTATACGAATCCACGTGGATTCTCATAGGAATCTATGTGGATTCCTATAGGTCGCCTATAGGACAAGTCCTATATAGGATCCTATGTGAACTCTCATATAGGAATACATGTAGGATCTCATATAGTATCCTGCATAGGCGTCCCAAAAAATTTTTGTACACCCTCCTACATATGATCCTACGTAGGTTCCCATATAGGATCCTATATGGGAACCCATATAAGATCCTACATGGGTACCCCCAAAAATTTTTTTGTACCCCTTCCTCATGCGCAGTCGTCTTTTACGTATTCTACAATACTTACGCCTGCGCAGTAAATATTTTTCGTCCTTATAATGGTGCTTAATGTATATTTGAATAAAGTTGTTAAAAAAAACAATTATTTCTGTGTACATAATTTTTTTTGGGCGCCCATAAAACATCCTATATAGCATCCTATATGGGAACCTACGTAGGATCCTATGTAGGGGGGTTTACAAAAATTTTTTTAGGACGCCTATGTAGGATCCTATATGAGATCCTACATGTGTTCCTATAGGAGAATCCACATAGGTTCCTATACAGGACGTGTCCTCTAGGCGACCTATAGGAATCCACATAGATTCCTATGAGAATCCACATGGATTCCTATAGGACAATACAATCCTACGTGGATTCTCATAGGAATCCATATGGATTCTATATAGGATCCTATGTAGGATCCTATATAGGATTTTTCAGTAGGGAAGCTTAGTGCACAGGCCCGAATTTACCAAACATGGGGCCATAGGCAAACGCTGTTGGGGGCCCATGCAAGGAATGGATTTTTCCAAAATATTCTCGAAGTCAAAAAAGCTGCTTCACAACTTGTCCTTTGTTTAATAAGCGGTCTTTTTGAATTTCTTAAAACTTAAAATTATTTTTTAAAAAATATTTTTCAGATTTTTAAATGTCTAAACAAAATTTTTGAAAGTACTTTTTGTGGAAAATATTTTAGCTGGTGGGGGCCTTTTTTGGTGGGGGCCCCTAGGCAGTTGCCTAGTTTGCCTACATATAAATCCGACCCTGTTAGTGCAACATGATCCTTTTCTTATTTTTGGTGCAAAATAAACCTTTCTCAAAACTTTGTGATATATAATCCTATGTGAAATGACGTTCAATATAATTCATTTTCAAGTTTGAGCGCAAGATAACCCTAATGTTTTCAATGTAAATTAATTTTGCCAGCGTACTTTTAATTCAATGTTTATCACAACTTATATTCTTATAAAATTTAATTGTTTTTAATTGTACGAAATACAGGGGATTTAGTTTGGATTTTAAGACGTCTTTCTGTATAATAATAAAATATAATTTTACGAAATACAGGGGGCTTGGTTTGGATTATATGACGTCTTTATTATTCTTATTATATAATAATAATTATTATTATTATTATATTTTTGTAAATGAAAATGCCTTAAAATCTAAAAGAATCCCTCGGTATTTCGTAAGAATTATGTTATATTATTATATGTAAGGCATTTTAGTATCTAAAAGAAACCCCCAGTATTTTGTAAGAATTATGTTATATTATTACACGGGAAAAATTTATTTATTAAAATTAATTCAAAAGTCGATGAAAACCAGGACATAGAGACATTTTCATAAAGCTTGAAATATGATTGCATACTGATTCATGAGCACAATAGAAAGAATCATCAAGCAGTCGATTAAACTTAAATTCTGGTGTAGTAAAACAGAGTAAGAAATGATTGATTAATAAGTAACCAAAGGTTGTTTACGAAATGTTCAAAATATTTCCAAACGTTAATCCCTACCACTTAAAATTTATTCAACAGTCGTTGAATCGAGGAAACGTAACGCCTATTATGCTATAGTTAAGTGTCACTCATTTCATTCAAAAAACTCTCACGTATTGTTGAATGGCCGATGGGAATAATGCGCTGTCTTGTGACGTTGCAATTTTGCACGTCACAAAAATTGCGTCAAAATAATGAAATTGCACTAATACTTCCCTTTTATTAATGTTTATGAATTTCGAATATTTTGAGAGCAAGGTCCTCACCGAAACTCCACTCCACGAATCGGTCACGAATGCGCTACAATTGTTTATTGGATATGTTTCTGCCGTTTTTTTCTTTTTTTGTTTTATATTAGTTCGAGAAATTCAGGAATCTGCGAAATAGAAGAAGGCGAACTGCGAAGACACACATTTTCTGACAGGAATCGCCGACCAACGTGGAAATTCCTACCAACCAATAATCCGTATTTGCTAGATTTGTTTATCATCAGTCAGCTTCAGCAACAATAAAAAGGACTCAACAGGGTATCGTTTCGTCGTTACGTTTTGGAATAAAAATACCTCCGTCGCCGCAAGACTCTAGCACTCTAACAGATGAGCACGATGAGAGGAAAATATTTGGAACAAGGTCCACCTTTTGGTAGTGCAAGATTCGAGCTTGTAACAGATGAGCATACCTGAGGAAACCTTTTGACAGTGCAAGATTCGAGCACAGTACCAGATGAGCCTGTCAAAGAAAACTTTGTTAAGCACTAACTCACAAAAGTCGCAAGATTCCAGCTTCATGACGGATGAGCATTTTGTGCGTTGAAATTTGGTTACGTTGTCCTTCAGCGATTGCAAGACTCGAACTTGTAATAGATGAGCACACTGGAGGAAATTATTGTTAGGATTTTGTTGTTAACTGAAAAACAAGACTCGAGCACAGTAACAGATGAGTTTGAGGTTAACAACACTTTGTTGTTATGACACGTCTGCCAACTTTGGATCAAGACTCGAATCGGATGGATTATCGAGTTGGATGGAAAGAAATTCGTCAGCTAAGGTTAGAATATAAATCAAGCTCAAGTTTGCCGATGTATTACGGAAGAATAGCTGAGAAAATAGTAAGTTGGTTTCGTCAAAAGATTCAAATTCGAAAGGATTTCGCGCCACTTCCTAGTTTAGAAAATGTGTCCACCAATCAGCGCTCAGCAACGCTACAGAGGACTCGTCGATCGCCGCCAAGAAGATTCCACTCTTGATTATGTTCTCGGTTCTTTATGGATTTTGTTAAGAAAATCGGACACTGTAAATTTTCCTCTCAAATTGGCCGACACGCTATTAAAAGATACTGATTTTCTAAGAGATAAATAGATTAGATTAAAATATTATATTAAAAAAAGAGACCACAGATCTCAACGACATTAAAGTCTGTAGGTAAGTCGTTTTAATTACGTTCTGGCTGGATATTGTTTTCTTTTAAATTTATTAAAATTTCACTTATGTATTAATTTGCACATGGTGGAAGCACGCTACGCTAATTTTCGGTTTTAAATTTAATTAATCTGGCTGAGTGAAAGTGAACTTTTGGTGTTGGAATAACATAATCAAATTATAATAAATTTCGGGAGTTTGGATTCTAGTTAAATGTCGGAAAAGTTTGTGTTTGATTTCTCTTTTGCGTATCTATTAGATGAGAATAAAAATGTGCTCAGGCGTTCGAGTCAAAGATTTCCTAGCAAATTTCAAGTGTCGGTCACGATATTATTTGACGAGTAGTCGGCTATTAATAATATCAATTCTTTACGTAATTTAAATTTCTATTACCATTAGAATACTATTTTGGTATAATTTACTTTTCGTTTGATAGTGAATTATCGTGAATTCCGAGACGCCATGTTGTCGATAAACCAGATTGTAGTTTAGTGAATCATTCATTTCATTTAAGATGATAGTAAAATTGAAATCTAAGTTGTTAATAATAATAAAACTCATCTTTCTCAAGAAAATAGCGTTGGCCTCCCGGAAATTAGTTGGCAATTTTGTTTCTTTTAATTATCTCATGTATAATAAAATCTCACTTTATTAAATTGTGACGCGTGGAGTGGAAAATTTCATTGTTCAGCTACGATTAGATTTTTATTTCCGATTGTTAGTAGAAATCAGTTTTTTTTGTTTGTTTTGATTTTAATTGCGTAGAGTCATGAATACCGAACTGCTATCCATAAGCAATGTTGATTTTCAAATCTCAGATGATATTGTGACGTTTTCAATTTTCTTTTGGTAAATTTTTAACTATTATTTTGATGAAGTCCTCAACTGGAATGTTCTCTAGTATGATTATTATCAGAAATTCTAAATCTAATTCACTGATTAAACTGTTTTAATTGTTCTGAAATACAGTCTTTTTCTTTCTTTTTTTTTGAACTCTCTAACATGGACGAATCTCCCCACTCTCCCTTGCTTTCAGCTAAGCTAGCCAAGCAAACGAAAAGCTCCTCTCTCTCAATTCAGAAAAATAAGTTACGGTAAATTGAATGTAAACTTCAGTTTCGTATTTCGGTAGTTAAGTTGGTAATTACGATGGCTAATCAGTTAGCCAGGCGCCCAACGGATTTCGGTAAGAATAAATTCTCTTTTGTTGGTTTAGTTGGTCGGTTGTAAGCTAAAAAATTTTTTGTTAGGTTAAGTTTAGAAAAGAGGATTTATTTAATTTTTTTGAAATGTAAGTTTCTTATATTGAGTTTAATTGATTTTGTTTGAGTTGAATGAATTGGGAGTAGAGTTGATGCTAATTAAATTTAACTTGAAGATATCAGCTGTTGACGAACAATTATTTCGGGTTTAGGTAAGTTAAAATTATTTTATTTTTATTTCATTATTTTATCTTTTTTTTTGTTATTTTGAGACCCAACCCCCTCCCCGAAATTAACGGTTCTCAGAGTCTCAAGCATCGTCGTGCGATAAGAACCAGCGTTCGAAACCCGGTTGCAAGATTTTTCGTTAATACATTAAAATTTGCGTTTATATTAGGATAAATATAATTGTTTGAATTGATCGAGGAATTTATTTTTAAAATATCCATCTCAAATTTTCATCGACATGTTGTACGTTTTCATCGACTGTCGTTAAGTTTTAATTGATTTCCGTCTAAACTTTCAAAATTCTATGATATTTATTTCTTAATTGTTTCCCAAAGATTTTTATAAAATGTTGATTAAATTTTATACAAATGTCTCTATGTCCTAAGTTTCATCGACTATTTGAATAAAATTTAATAAATTAATTTTTTCCGTGTATACAGAGAGACGTCTTAAAATCCAAACCAAACCCCCTGTATTTCGTACAATTATGTTATATTATTATACAGAAAAACGTCATAAAATCTAAACCTCTGATAGCAAACTGAATTGTTAATATAGCGCCTGCAACTTTTTTTGTTACTATAACAAAAAAATTTGCTAAAACAGCAAATCATTATCTAAGGTAGCAATGTCTAATTTGTTAAATTAGCAGTTTAACTAATTTGTTTTGTTGTTTTAGCAATCCATTAGCTCTCTTAGAAATTTTTTTTGTTATAATAACACAAAAACTGCAGGCGCTATTTTAACAATTCAGTTTGCTATTATTACAATTCTTTTTTCTCAGTGCATTGTCGAATATGTTTTTAATCGAACATAAATTAATCCGAATTGTGACTTAACAGAATTTTTGGGTCAAAAATTTTATATTTAAAAGAATTTTCATTTGACATAAATCCTTTTAACTAAATTTTCATTTAAAGAAATTGCAATTTAAACGAATTTATTCTAGAAGAATTGTTTTTTTACAAAATTTTGAGTTGATCGAATTTTTAAATACCAGTATATTCATTTGACAGAATCTTCATTTGTCTGAAATTTTATTACTACGAATTGACATTTGATAATAAATTAAAAATTCAGAATGTTGATTTGCCCAAAATTGCAAATGGCCGAAAATGTATCCGATAGAAATATTTTGGTGCGAATTTTAAAATTGACAAATTACGATTTTGTTCATATATCCTGATTAGTCAGTTTCAAAATTTGCGCCAAAATATTTCTGTCGGATACTTTTTTGGTCATCTGGAATTTCTGGCAAATCAACATTCTGCATTTTTAGTTTTTTATCAAATGTCAATTCGTAGTAATACAATTTCGGACAAATGAAGATTCTGTCAAATGAGTATTCTGGTATTTAAAAATCCAATCAATTCAAAATTTTCTAAATTAAAAATTTTTCGAAACTAAAATTCGTTTAACTTGGAAATCTTTTAAATAAAAAGTTGGTTTAAAAGATTTCTGTAAAATGAAATTTTTGTTAAATATGAATTCGGTGACCTTAACATTATGTTAGGTCAGAATTCGGATTAATTTATGAATTTATGTTCGATTGAAAACATTCGAAACTGTAAAATCTCGACCAAAAGAAGATTCTTCTGGATAATTTTAGAAATATTACAAACATAAATTATAGGTCCTTTAAAAATACACATTTTATCATTTATGCATTTTTTACAAAAAGTCAATAGTTTTTTTTTTTTTTTCAAAAAATTTTCAACCATCAATAATTCGCACTCTTTTGATATTATCTCATAAAATATTTAAAATTTTTAAAAAAGGGAGACAAAAGTTGTAGATTTTATAAAAATGTACATTTTATGTTCTACATATTTTTTACTAAAAGATAGTATTTTTTATAAAAAATACAAAAACGTGTTAATGACCATGAACATGGTCTATAGCTATAAATATTATTACTGAACAACAGTTTGGTTAATGTAAACAAATATTGCCTATATGTAATTTGTTTTACAAACAGATTCTACCTTTTAAATTAATAAGCGTTAAAACTAAAGCTAATAGGATTATGGTAATTTTCAACACTATTCAAATTTTATTATCACTATTTGATATTTTATTTTTGCGTTTGTTTGTTCATTTAATGAAACCAAGCCAGGATTTTATTTCTTTCAACTTAAAGGGGGGGGGGGGGGGTCCAATATAAAATAACACATGTCATTAAACAAATGTAGCGAAAATATCAAGCAAAATATAGTGAAGGGTTCCATAAAATGTTTAATTTTTACGGAATTTTTTATTGTGCAGGATACCGAGGGGTTGGTGTGGCATAAAAAGTAACATTTTTCTCATTGTATATGGGGGGTGTGAGATGACAAAAAATAGAATCTGTCCGTAAATCAAATTACATAGTTAATATTTGTTTTAGTATAACACACTACAATTCAGTACTAATATAACTAAAGACCATGTTCATGGTCATTAAAAAGTTTTTGTATTTTTTGTGAAAACCACTAACTTTTAGTAAAAAAATGTATACAACATAAAATGTGTTTTTTTATAAGAGTGTAATGCCAAACATTTTAAAGGTGAAACAGTAAATAAAAAAAAAGAATTCCTTTATGAACTGTTGTGCACATGGAGGAAATGCATTTAAACCATTACCAACTTTACCTTCCATACTATAAATTCTATTTGATGATAGTCATAAAATGTCCAAGCATTTTCAAGAAAATATCAGACGTTATAATAATTCATTTTGTTTTGCTTCCTTTAATGCTAATTTATATACTTTCAATAGTTCCAGACCTGCACCATACTGCTTCAAAGTACATGGTCAGTTATATTATCAAATTAATAATTCCCCCTATCCAGCACATGATGAAAATCCCTCTTACGGACAATTATTTATTATTGATCAAAATGAGGCAAATGATATCTGTTCCAATTTCACTTCTCACTTATATAAGGATATACTTGATAATATTGATTATGCTCTTAGAGATTGTAATATCTTTGCTCAATCATATCGAATGATGCACGAGGAAATACAAGAAATGGTGCTTGACAATAATAAATATATTAAACCTGAAATGCACTCATTATTTACATTAAAACCAGGAATGTATACTAGACGATACGTCACCTAATCAAACGGCATCAGATAGGCCTGACATTATTTCACGGGTTTTCCAAATAAAGATGAAGGAACTCATTAAATATATAGTTAAGGAACATCTATTCGGTGAGTTACTTGCATATGTTTATGTTGTTGAATACCAAAAGCGCGGAATACCACATGTTCAGATCTTAATCACATTAAAGCAAAATTACAAAAGAACTGTATCTGAAGTTGTCGATAAATATATTTCTGCAGAAATTCAATTTCCAAGTGATAATCCTTATCTTCATACTATTGTCATAAAACATATGATTCATGGGTCATGTGGCTCTTGGTGTTAAGACGATAAAGGACAATGTTCCAAACATTTCCCCTAACCCTTTCAGAATGAAACAACACTTGATGAAAATTGTTATCCAACATATCGTAGAAGAAATACCGGTGTTTATAATCGCACCAATGGGCAAACAGCAGACACTTAGTATGTAGTACCATATAATATTGAATTATTACAAAGATTCAATTGGCACATTAATGTTGAAATTGTTTCAAGCATTAAGTCTGTTAAATATTTGTATAAGTACATTTACAAAGGACATGATTCTGCTGCTGTCGTTATTACTCCATCCGACAATACTAATCCCATTTTGGAACATGATGAAATAAAATACTTTATCGATACACACACCATGGGGGCTGTTGAATCGTGTGATAGAGTATTTTGAAGACCACTACAATGTAAAAGTCATTCGATCACTCGCTTACCAGTTCATCAACGTAATCAACAAACTTTCGTTATTCCTCTGGGAGACAATATAGATTCCATTACAACTGCCTTAGAAAAAAAACAATGCCAATTGATTATTTTTATTTAAATGAGCGTGATCCAGAAGCTCGCCATTTTACGTATCCTGAAGTACCATGCCATTACGTATTTAAAAAAGAAAAAAGAGAAACTATATGCAAACGGTTAAGACGTGAAACACAATTTAATGTTATTGGTCGCATGTATTCTTCAAGTCCCACCCAAGTAGAACTATTTCATCTTCGATTGTTACTTCTTACTGTCAAGGGAGCTTAAAGTTTTGAACACATTCGAACAGTTAACGGTCAACTTTATGACAATTTTCGTGATGCATGTCTAGCTTTAGGTCTCATTGAACATGATGCAGAATGGCATAATGCTATAAAGAAAGGAGAAACTTGGATAATACCTAGAGAGTTAAGACATCTATTTGTTCGTATCTTAATTTCTTGCCTACCAATTTATCCACATGAATTATGATACACATTTAAAGTCGCATTATCAGATGATTTCAAAAGGGAGCATAGTGATGAGGGAGCTTATCAAATTCTTTTGAAGAAATTAATAACTTTCTTTTTAAAGATGGTTCTGACTTCAATCAATTCCCTACAATGATTCAGTTACAACAGTATAATATTCATTCCGTTAATGATATAAATGTCAATACTTGCACAATTTATCATGCACACATTAGCAAAACACAATATTTGACATTGAATTTCAAACAGAAAAATATCGTTGATACCATCTTTAAAGTTGTTATGCAAACCGAACGAACGTCTACGTCATGTTTCTCTCACCTTACGAATTAAAATTACGATTTCATGAAGGATTGTGTAATGGAACACGATTAAAAATTTTAGAACTTGGATATAATTTATTAATGTGCCGAATTATAACAGGTGATAATGCTAGAAATATTGTTTTCATTAATCATATTACATAATACTCTGAAAACATTTATTTTTAAACGGAGACAATTTCCAGTAAAAATTGCATTTCCAATGTCAATAAACAAAAGTCAAGGACAAACGTTCAAGAAAATTGGAATAGACCTTCGTAAAAACGTTTTTAATCATGGACAACTATATGTTGCATTCTCCAGAGTAAGATCCTAGAGTCATTACGTATTTTCATTGGAGATCAACGAAGTAATTCAAATATTAAGAAGTACGTATACGAAGAATTATTCAATAATCTTACAAGTTCCATTTAAAATAATTTGTCCATGAATAATTTACATAATTATAGAAACAAAGAATTAAAATTTTATATTCTGTGTCCATTTATTTCAAATTAAGAAAATGAACATCAAAATCACTCTCCATTATTGCCAAAGTGAGAAAAGTTTGTAAAACTTCTTTTTATTATTAAATGCAATGACAGTATTCCAATTGTATGCTCCTCTGTAAATGTACAATTTACTTGCAATTCATATTTAACACATACTTCATTTTTATTCCCTTTTGTTTTTACCATTTTCTTCTTTTATCATGACAAGAATAACATACTTACAGTTGGATAAAAAATCATCTTTCATTATTGAAAGTTTATGTTAATTTAGTCCTTTATAAGTCAAACGACACGTAAAGCTATTTCACTTCAAGATTGAAGTACCCTAAAAAAACTCATACATCATATTAGGCCTACATTATTCTGCATTTTCTTCCACATTTACTACATCAATGGTGATTTATTTATTATGTTACAATAACATATTATTTGCAAACAAACTGAGATTTGGTATTGTACTATTGAAAATTGCAGAATTAAGTATTACCAATCATTTCCTATTACTACATCCCTCATCCAATTCAATATTTTCATTCTAAAAATGTTCCTCCGACACATCTAATGAGCACGTCACACTTTTTACAAATATATTTTCTTTACATTTACTGTTACCAATTTTCAAAACAAATATTTTATAAACATTACTTTCATGTTATCAGATACTACAACAATGCTCAGCACAATAACATACAAACAAGTTTTATAATTCTTATACATCATTTTCTATATTAAACGCGTAATAAATTATAACAGAAATAAAAGAATAAAAACGCAAGAACTGCATACACTAATTTCTAATACTTATCTCACAAATATTAAAAGCACATTCATCCTTTGACGTTTACCAAATAGAAAAAAAAATTACATCCAATACCAGCTTACACATTCTCACCTAATTTCAAATTTTGTTCCAAATTCATGGAGTACCCCCAAACTACCCTTCTGGAAAAATGGGACATGAAAATAATGACACGGGTGAGTGTCATTCATTTGCGTGTCATTTTTTCGCGACCACACGAAAAAAATGACACGAGAGAAAATGACATGGCAAAGGATACATAAAAATGCCATGATGCGCAGTTGTATTCTACGTATTCTACAGTACCTACGACTGCGCAGTAAATTTTTATCCTCCCCAAAATGGTGCACAATCTATGTTTATATGAAATCATTGTAATATTTATAATAATAAAAAAAATTTTTTGGTGCATTCTTTGCCATGTCATTTTCTCACGTGTCATTTTTCTCGTGTGGTCGCGAAATAATGATACGCAAATGACACGAAAGTAATGAGACGCATCCGTGTCATTATTTTCATGTCAAACTTTTCCTTAAAGGTAAAAACACGTCATGTCTTACATACACGTTTCATACTAAACATAACTGTTCAAATTACTTTTCCCTACAAAAGTTTAAGATATTACATGATAATATTTCCAAACTTCTTCCCCTCCAATTGTCGCACTACATTTCTTTATATATTTAATTTTTCAACAAAACAAATAATTCCATAATCTCATTTCATTTTTAATTATATTATTCTCATTTCCTTTAAGAATTCAAAGAACTATCCATAATACTATATCTGAATACGTAAACACGCGCGCTACAGCGCGCATTCGGTCTCGTGAACCAAAAATTTTTATAAAGTAGACATCCTAAAAAATAGGTTATACCTAAAATATAGTAAAAAATTAGAAAAATAATAAAATAACGGATACTTTAAAGCAAAGTAGCGTTTTTCACACTACTTTTTTATCTTTGACCCTTTGTAAAAAATCATTAATGTTAACAAATATAACATGTTATAGGCATAACCCCAGCAGAAAATAATTGTGGGTAAGTACCCAAAAGGGTATGTTTATTGGTTGAAAACTTTATATGCTACAATGCCCACAGTTTGAGAAACCTGGTTTCGAGAAAAACGCGTTTGATTATAATGTGAATGCACGAGCTGTTGATGTTTTCAAAATGCTGTGGCATTGTTATTATTTGTTGGACTAAAATATCCTTCTACTCTTATATTCTAGACATATATAGCTTTTAAATAATGCATTTATAAAAAATCTTGTTCCGAGAAAAGTATGTTTAAACCTTTGAAACTACGTAAATACCACGGGACGTCGGTGCGTTCCAGACACTATATAAACGTAAATATTTTTTGGACTCAAATACCCATTTACTGAGATATTCTAAACACATGTAGCTTTCAAGATATAGAAAGAATAAAAATAAAACTTTAAAAACGGTCATGAGAACCTTTCCTAAGAGAAAATGTTTTTATTTATGCAAATATTTATGTTTTATACATACATATTTTCATTTATGTTAAACATAAAATGCCAATTATAAAAATTGAATTGTTTACAACTAATAAAAAAATTATTTTAATTACTTTACCCATTTAGAGGTGGTTTGTAAGAATCTCCCATTTTGGTTAAATGGGAGTTGTATCTCCCATTTGTCGATACAATACTATTTCCATAAAAAATAGACATGATTAAAAAAAAAATCTTGTTTTTATTGTTAATTAAAAAAAATTAGCAACAATATTCAAAATTTGGCTCCCACAGATCAATCCGTAATTTTATAAACTTTCATTTAGAAAAAAAATTTAAAATTGCGTGAAATCTGTGACCTGTAGACGAATTTGTCCACGACCACCTAGTTGTGCCCCACTTTGGGTGGCTTCTAAGTGATAAAAATTCTTGCTATAACCTGGAAAAATTAAAGGACATTTTCCTCAATCTTTGTAGCCAATTTGGACCATGCGTGATTTTTTTTTTGGGAAACTATTAATTGATTTCAAAACTATATTACCTCAATTTTCTTAGAGGTGGCTTCTAAGGGATGAAAATTCTTGCTATAGCCTAAAAAAATTATGGGAAATTTCCTGAAGCGTTTCAGACATTTCAGACCATGTGTGTTTTTTTTTGGGAACTAGTAATTCTGTGGCTGAAAGGCAGAACATCATAACTGCATTTTCATTGTTTTGAGAAAAATCTGTTTTTGTTTTTTTTCTTGGTTTTGTAAAATCAAAAAATTAACCAATATTTTTGGTGTTTGGCATTGTATCCTATTTTCTAGTGTAGTTTTTACATCTGTTTATCAATTTTAATAAAATATAAACGCTTCAAAGAAGAATATCAATTCTTTTTTTCGATTTGAATGCAGTTATGTTGTTATGTTATTAATTATTTTCTACGTAAATAAACATTTAAATCACTTTACCGTTATGAAACTTTAAAGAGCATTACTAAATAAACTCAAATCTGGTATTATCTCAAATTCGATAAAATGTTAGTTATGATGTTATGCCTTTCAGCCACAGAATTAATTTCAAAAATTTTACCACTCAATTTAATTAGGGGTGGCTCCTATGGAATGAAAATTCATTCTATGACCTGTAAAAATTATGGGACATTTTCTTAAAGCTTTTAAGCCAATTTGAACCATGTGTGATATCGTTTTGAGGTAAATACTAATAGATTTCAAAATTTTATCACCTTAATTTTCTTAGGGGTGGCTTCTAAGGGATGAAAATTTTTGCTATAGCCTCAAAAAGTTGTAACACATTTTTCTGAAGCTTTACAACCAATTTAGACCATAAGTGATTTTTTTTTGTAAATTAGTAATTAATTTTAAAATTTTATCACCTTAAGTTTTTTAGGGGTGGCTTCTAAGGGATAAAAACTTTTGTAATGACCTGGAAAAATAAAAAGACATTTTTCGAAAGCTTTTCAGCTATTTTAGACCATGTGGGATTTTTTTTGGGAAAACTAGTATTTGATTTCTAAATTTTATAACCAAAATTTTCTAAAGGGTAGCTTCTAAGAAATGAAAACACTTGCCACTGCCTAGAGAAATTCTGTGACATTTTTCTGAAGCTTTTTAGCCAATTTGGACGATGTGTGATTTTTTTTGGGGAAACTAGTAATTGATTTCAAAATTTTATCACCTCAATTTTCTTAGGAGTGTCATCTATGGGATGAAAATTCTTGCTATGGCCTGGGGAAATTATGGGATATTTTCCTAAAGCTTTAAGCCAATGTGGACCATGTGTGATTTTTGATTTTAGAAACTAGTAATTGATTTCAAAATTTTATCACCTCAATTTTTTTTAGGGGTTGCTTCTAAGGGATGAAAATTCTTTCTATGACCTGTAAGAAATTATGGTTCATTTTTTTAAAGGTTTCCAGCCAATTTAAACCATGTGTAATTTTGTTTGTAGTAAATAGTAATAGTTTTTACAATTTTATCACCTTAATTTTCATGGGGTGGCTTCTAAGGGATACAAATTTTTGCTATGGCTTGGCAAAATTATAGAATATTTTCCTTTAGTTTTTTAGCCAATTTGGACCATGTGTAATTTTTTTGGGGTATCTAGTAATTGATTCCATAATTTTATCACCTTAGTTTTCTTAGGGGTGGCTTCTAAGGGATAAAAATTCTTGCTATGGCCTGGAAAAATTATGTGACATTTTCTTGAACCGTTTTATCCTGTTTAGACCATGTGTGGTTTCTTTTGGTGAAAATAGTCATTGTTTTCAAAGTTTTATCACTTTAATTTTCTTAGGGGTGGCTTCTTAGGGTTAAAATCCCTGCTGTGGCCTGGAAAAAATATAAGACATTTTCCAGAAGCTTTTTAGCCAATTTAGACCATGTGTAATTTTTTTTGAAAAACTAGTAATTGATTTCAAAATTTTATCATCTCAATTTTCTATGGCCTGGAAAGATTATGAGACATTTTCCTCAAGCTTTGTAGCTAATATACACAATGTCTGATTTTTTTTTTTTTTTTGAAAATAGTAATTGATTTCAAAATTTTATCAGCTTAATTTCCTTAGGGGTGGCTTCTAAGGGATGAAAACTCTTGCAATGGCATGGAAAAATTATGGGACATTTTTCTAAAGCTTTAAGCTATTTTGGACAATGTAGGATTTTTTTTTGGGGAAACTAGTATTTGATTACAAAATTTTATCACCTTAATCTTTTTAGGGGTGGGTTCTAAGAGATGAACATTCTTACAATGACCTTAAAAATTATGGGACATTTTCCTGAAGCTTTTTAGCCAGTTTCGACGACGTGTGATTTTTTTTTTGGGAAACTAGTAATTGATTTCAAAATTATATAACCTCAATTTTTTTAGGGGTTACTTCTAAGGGATATAAATTCTTGCTATGGCCTGGAAAAATTATGTGACATTTTATTGAACCGTTTTATCCTGTTTAGACCATGTGTGGTTTCTTTTGGTGAAAATAGTCATTGTTTTCAAAGTTTATCACTTTAATTTTCTTAGGGGTGGCTTCTAAGGGTTGAAATCCCTGTTGTGGCCTGGAAAACATATAAGACATTTTCCAGACACTTTTTAGCCAATTTAGACCATGTGTAATTTTTTTGAAAAACTAGTAATTGATTTTAAAATTTTGTCATCTCAATTTTCTTAGGGGTGGCTTCTAAGGGATGAAAACTCTTGCAATGGCCTGAAATAATTAAAGGAGATTTGCCTAAACCTTTTTAGCGAAATTAAGATTATGTGCGATTTTTTTTTTATTAGTAATTGTTTTCAAAATTTAATCACTTCAATTTTCTTAGGGGTTGCTTCTAAGGGATGAAAATTTTTGCTATGAGCTGAAAAGATTATGGGACATTTTCCTCAAGCTTTGTAGCTAATTTAGACAATGTCTGATTATTTTTTTTTTTAAATAGTAATTGATTTCAAAATTTTATCACCTCAATTTGCTTAGGGGTAGCTTCTAAAGGATAAAAATTCTTGCTATGGCCTAGAAAAATTATGGGACATTTTTCTAAACCTTTCTAGACAATTTGGACCATGTGTGATTTTTTTTTGGGGAAAATAGTAATTGTTTTCTAAATTTAATTAGCTTAATTTTTTTAGGGGTTGCTTCTAAGGGATGAAAATTTTTGCTATGAGCTGAAAAGATTATGGGACATTTTCCTCAAGCTTTGTAGCTAATTTGGACAATGTCTGATTTTTTTTTTGAAACTAGTAATTGATTTCAAAATTTTATCACCTCAATTTGCTTAGGGGTGGCTTCTAAAGGTTGAAATCCCTGCTGTGGCCTGGAAAAAATATAAGGCATTTTCCAGAAGCTTTTTAGCCAATTTAGACCATGTGTAATTTTTTTTGAAAAACTACTAATTAATTTTTAAATTTTATCATCTCAATTTTCTATGGCCTGAAAAGATTATGGGAAATTTTCTTCAAGCTTTGTAGCTAATTTAGACAATGTCTGATTATTTTTTTTTTTAAATAGTAATTGATTTCAAAATTTTATCACCTCAATTTGCTTAGGGGTAGCTTCTAAAGGATAAAAATTCTTGCTATGGCCTAGAAAAATTATGGGACATTTTTCTAAACCTTTCTAGACAATTTGGACCATGTGTGATTTTTTTTTGGGGAAAATAGTAATTGTTTTCTAAATTTAATTAGCTTAATTTTTTTAGGGGTGGCTTTTTAGTTATAAACATTTTTACTATGGCCTGAAAAATTAAGGAACATTTTTTTGAATCTTTTTAGCCAGTTTGGACCATGTGTTATTTTTTTTTTGGAGATAATAGTTATTTTTTTTAAAAATTCATCTCCTTAATTTTCTTAGGGATTTCTTTTAAGTGTTACGTTTTGATGTACAAAAACCCTTACAATATTCCCTAGTTCCTCCTTTTAAATCAATTTCAATTAAGAACTTGATTTGGGATGAGGATTAAGTCAATGAGAGTACTAAAGTTTATTGTAGAATATTTATTTATGAGGTTATTATAATGAGTAGAGGGATTTACAAAAATGATTTTATAAATTTAGCCTTACTTTCGAAGATGGAAAGATTGATGTTTTACTCGCAGATTTGTAGAAGGCAAGCGATGAAATAGTATTAGCCTTGCAGTAGATTAGCCGTTGAGTAAACAGACGAGGATCCTAATCTTAGATGTCGATGCAGGTGAATTTTGTAGAAAATAGAAACTTCTTGCAGGAGACTTTTAGTTTGTTTTTCTCACAAAACGGTGTGAATTTCCGTTATTTTGTAGAGTGACAACTTGGACCGAATAGAATTATCACTTATTAAAAGCAATACGTTACTATGCAGTAAGACTGTAATACTGCAAGTAATTTGAGTAGTTGAATGTGAATAACTACTGACTAGATGGTAAGACTGTGTATTATCAAGTTTGTAAAACTTCGAACTGCGCTAGTCAACCTGATGCTCCAATTTATATTGGAAAATTGGGAATGCTAATGGCTGCCTAGAAAAAAGATGTCCGCTTCAAAAAAAGATGGACGCTTAGGAAAAAGATGGCCGTCCTAGCTTCACCTTCCTCTTCCTTCCCCTGCATGAATTCTAGGTTGTAATACTCCGCATTAAAGTGAAAGTATATCGTAGTTCTTGAAATTTGGAAAATGTTTGTCTTTGCTTGTCTCTTCTCCCCGTTCCCTTTACAGGTGTCTAGACTTGTAGTACCCTCCACCAAGAGGTAGCTGTCCTAGACTTGCGTTTGTCTTATGTTAACATAATCTCTTCCTTCCTCAAACGTTTTCAATTTTAAAATCACATCTACTCTTGTCTAATATTCGTATACAATATTAACCAAAATGATATACAATGATAAGAATTCTTATATCTATAAGAATTGAATAATAACAATGTATAAAACAACATATAAAGTATATATATAGGTTACGAACGTAACATAAGAAATAAAAATTCTTACTATCGCCTGGAAAAATTATGAGATATTTTCCTGAAGCTTGTTAGCTAATTTGGAAGATGTGTGGTTTTTTTTGGGGAAACTAGTAAATGATTTCATAATTATATTACATCAATTTTTTTACCAGTGACTTCTAAGGGATGAAAATTCTTGCTATGACCTGGAAAAATTAAAGGACATTTTTTTAAGCTTTTAAGCCAATTTGGACCATTTGTGTTTTTTTTGGTATAATAGTAATTGTTATCAAAATTTTATCACCTCAATTTTCTTTGGTGTGGCTTCTAAGAGATGAAAACTCTTGCTATGGCTGTTACGCACTCAAGTAAAAAATAGTACTTTATATTAGCCTTGCTCACATTTGTCAACTTGATAGATTAAGTATTAATGTACCTAATATTTTATAATTAAAAGCATATATTCTAGAAGATCTCTTCTAGGAATAATTTTGTAGGCCAGGACTTGCTTTGAGAATGCTTGGAGTATAAGTCCAGAATGAAGGTGGAGAGAGTAAGACGCCACGATAGCGTTTTTTCCACTATCGTTTACAGTCAGACTCCGCGAAGTCTGACTGATCTGACGCACGCCTTATTCTACTGCCGCTCGCGGCTCTCGCTGAACGCGTCGACCGTGCGCGCATCCAGTCACGCAGCTTTTCTCTCTCCACCGAATTTTGTACCCCCATACTCCAAGTTCTCTCCAAGTTATAGGCCCTCCCGCCTCTAAAAGTCGGCCCTTCGTTGGTTTGGTCGCCCCCCCCCTAAGCTCTTGGCTTCCTTGAGCGCAGAGTGTCTTGGTTCCCTTGGACGTTTTTCCCTAACACTCTGGGCTTCCTTGAGTGTCCGGTCCCCCTTACACTCTTGGCTTCCTTGAGCGTGGCATGTCTTGGTTCCCTTGGACGCCCTTCTATTATTCGGTCAGCTCCTCTCGTATGCGTTTTCGTCGGCCATCAAGTCGTCGTCTTCTACTTCCATGGAGATATAGAGAAACCCTATACTAATTTGCCATTATTGTCATAGGGTCGTTTCAAGAAACAATCTCAGGAGAGGAGCCAGCGACACCGTCGGCAGGAGGCAAACACAAAAATCTTTGTATTTTCACGTTTCACACTGAGAACCGTATCAAATGGCGGCCCGTACGTGGGGCTCAGAATCAACATCTTTTACTGCAAACTCACGAAGAATCATGCTCAACACACCATTGCCTACTAGTCGACTTGATCGCCCCTGCATGATGTTCTCAAAGATTTAGCCGGTTTCCGAATTCCAAAAACAAAATTCGGTGGTTCTCAACTATTGCACTCTACATTTACAAAATGCATAGGCAAACAAAATGCAACCAATGACACAGCAATTTTAGAACCTTTGAACTACCACCCTCTTCCCATTATCTTCTTCTATGGTATCACTGTACAAGTGCACCCCAAAATTCGGAGAGACGTTCAAACCTCTATCTCATTTTGTTATACCTTTATGCACAGAAATATTTGGGCATCATTTTCGCCGTGGACACACAACTAACGTCTCCGGCATATCGCTCGAGAATCACCGCATACTAAAATTGTCAAAAAACTTTTGAATTTTGCCAAACGCAGAAGTGTCTACATCCAGGTATCAACATGAAGATGCACTTTCAAATCCACTACCGAGAGTAACTGCATAAGTGAACCGCTCTAACAAATTTTTAACTACATAGACATTCCACCGACTTTCAAGGGGCAGAAAAAATTGCATCTAACCACCAGTGCACAGATATACCTATATCTCCACCATCCGGTGTTGCTGAATAAGCGCACCGCACCAAACAAAGAGAGATTTACAAAATTCTCTCTTTATGAAGACACCCTATCGTCCCATTCACACTATCCAGTGTCGGTGAACAAGCGCACTGTTCGAGTCAGAGATAGACTTCCTACATTCTCTTTAACTCTACCATCGCGCCACGGGAGACGCCCATTTCTCCCATGCACACTATCCGGTGTCGCTGAACAAGCGCACTGCACCAGTCAGTGAGAGACATCCGTGTTTACATCTCAATCCACCATCTTATCATGCGCAGAAGTGCCAGTGTATCATTCGCGCCATGGAGACGCTCTATCGTCCCATGTACACTATCCGGTGTTGCTAAACAAGCGCACCGTACTAGTGAATAAGAGTCTTCCAAAATTTTCTCTTACACCATCACCTTGAATGCGCAGAAGTGTCTGTGCACCCTCGTGAGAACGATCATCCAGCCGCTTTGCAGAGGATTTTTACAATAAAGACAAAGAAGGCAACGCCAGGAGGCGCTGTGTATCACTTAACAATCCAGAAGTTTAATAATTGTCAATATATATAATTATGGAAAAAATATATATTTACTGCTGCTATGACTCGGTATAATTTGAATATGTGAAATAGAATTTATCGATTTCTCCGAGTCAATTTGGCCAATTAGGTCCATTAATAAATAAACAACATTTGTTTCTTTGACGTTTCGACTATCGATGTAGTCCTCATCAGATCTATAATTTTATTATTGTTATTTAATACATTTAATTTGAAAATCATTTATTATTTTTACAATTATTTTGAAACAAACAGATGAGAGTACATACATATATAAAAATATCCGTAGTGATTATTTCAATTATACATTTTCTTAACAAGCTTCTCACATTTCGTCATTTTTTTTCCAACATGGTATAATATCATTGTTATAAACTAATTACGATTATTTATTACCATGCGAACAACAATATATTTTGTCAAATAAATTTTCAATTCATACTTTTGCGTGTGGATTGTATGATTGTCAATTTGTAATTGAAAGTTCAATTATAAATTTTGTTTACATATTTACTATTTACTAAGTGATACAAGGAGAAAATTAAACGAACTTAATTTTAATTAGTCAGCTAAGTTATTTATTTATTTTTGATTTAATTTCTCGTATTATGGAGTCATATTGCTTATTAAAATTTAAAATGTCTTCTTTTCTATTAATTGAATTTTTTTGTAATTTTATATGTATCATTTCCGACACAAGCCGTTTTTTCTTTGATGGTTCTCTGTCGAGTATTTTTGTATTTTGCCAATCAAAATCATGTTTGAGTCTGTCTTTGTTAATTACTGATTTTTTGTGTTCTAACATTACCGTATCTTTTCTACTTTTGTGTTCATTTACTCTTGTGATTAACATTCTTTTGGCCTGTCCTACATACGATGCCGAGCAATCATTGCAATTTATTTTATATACCGTGTTAGTTATGTCGTTTTTATTAGTTTTGTCTTTTATTTTTTTAATTAAAAAATTGAAATTATCTTTTATTGTTGATAATGTATGGATGTTGAATTTTTTTGAAGTTGAAATACAAGGAAAATACGACTTTTGAGACTAACAAGGATAAAACTAATTGGTTCAAAAATTTAACTTCACGCGACATTCCGCAAAACATTATTGATGTAGTATCTTTAGGGCCAAAATTTAGTCCGTTAACTTCCTTAAATAATAATACAATTATTGAACACATAAAAACAGTGGAACAATTTATAACTTACAACAAAGTAAGCCAAAATACGGCCAACAAATTAAGAAATCAATTAACAAAAGATTTAGACCTTTTTAAAAACAAGACGAATCACATAACGCTTGATGGCAGAATTTTTGCAAAAAAATTAAATGACACTAAAAACTTTTTAAAACTAACAAAAACATTATTTTTACAACTGCTGACAAAGACAACACCACAGTAGCAATAGAGAGAAATGATTATTACAACAAAATGACAAATTTATTATCGGACAAAAAAATTAACTTTCAACTTCAAAAAATTCAACATCTATACAATACCAACAATAAAAGATAATTTCAATTTTTTAATTAAAAAAATAAAAGACAAAACTAATAAAAACGACATAACTAACACGGTATATAAAATACATTGCAAAGATTGCTAATATTGTTAATCACAAGAGTAAATGAACACAAAAGTAGAAAAGATACGGTAATGTTAGAACACAAAAAATCAGTAATTAACAAAGACAGACTCAAACATGATTTTGGTTGGCAAAATACAAAAATACTTGACAGAGAACCATCAAAGAAAAAACGGCTTGTGTCGGAAATGATACATATAAAATTACAAAAAAATTCAATTAATAGAAAAGAAGACATTTTAAATTTTAATAAGCAATATGACTCCATAATACGAGAAATTAAATCAAAAATAAATAAATAACTTAGCTGACTAATTAAAATTATGTTCGTTTAATTTTCTCCTTGTATCACTTAGTAAATAGTAAATATGTAAACAAAATTTATAATTGAACTTTCAGTTACAAATTGACAATCATACAATCCACACGCAAAAGTATGAATTACAAATTTATTTGACAAAATATATTGTTGTTCGCATGGTAATAAATAATCGTAATTAGTTTATAACAATGATATTATACCATGTTGGAAAAAAAATGACGAAATGTGAGAAGCTTGTTAAGAAAATGTATAATTGAAATAATCACTACGGATATTTTTATTTATGTATGTACTCTCATCTGTTTGTTTCAAAATATTTGTAAAAATAATAAATGATTTTTAAATTAAATGTATTAAATAACAATAATAAAATTATAGATCTGATGAGGACTACATCGATAGTCGAAACGTCAAAGAAACAAATGTTGTTTATTTATTAATGGACCTAATTGGCCAAATTGACTCAAAAAAATCGATAAATTTTATTTCACGTACACAAATTCAGAAGTTTGTTCTAATTCTGTAAATCCACCAGTGGGTGGAGTTATTTATTGTTTAGGCGACATACTCTTGGTCTGTCATTTTCTTTTCTAACTTTTACGTTTTAACTTACAGCTTAAATATTTTTCTGAATTGTAAACCTGCCTTAAATTGGTTTCATTACTAGCTTCAAATTCAACTCTTTTTTGTATCATGTAAAACAAAAATCATAATCTAAACTGAGTTAACAGATGTAAGCAAGGTCATTTAAAAAAGGAGGAATTTGTTACGCACACTAGTGCAAAATAGTACTATATATTAGCTTTGCTCACATCTGTCAACTTAATTGATTAAGTATTAATGTAACATATTATAATTAAGCATATATGGTAGAAGATTTCTTCTAGGTAGAATTTTGTAGGCCAGGACTTGCTTTGAGAATGCTTGGAGTATAAGTCCAGAAAGAAGGTGGAGAGGGAAAGACGCCACGATAGCGTTTTTTTCCACTAGCGTTCACAGTCAGACTCCGCGAAGTCTGACTGATCTGACGCACGCCTTATTCTACTGCTGCTCGCGGCTCTTGCTAAACGCGTCGACCGTGCGTGCATCCAGCCACGCAGCTTTTCTCTCTCCACCGAATTTTGTACCCCCATACTCCAAGTTCTCTTTGGCGAGGCCCTCTCGCCTATAAAAGTCGACCCTTCTACCCTAACGCTCTTGGCTCCCTTCAGCGCAGCGTATCTTGGTTTCCTTGGACACTTTTCCCCAACACTCTTGGCATCCTTAAGTGTCCGGTCGCCCCCCCCCCCCCTAATCTCTTGGCTTCCTTCTGCTGCCATGTAGATATAAAGAAACCCAATACTAATCCGCCATTATTGTCATAGGGTCGTTCCAAGAAACAATTTCAGGAGAGGAGCCAGCAACATCCTCAGCAGGAGGCGAACACGAAAATCTTTGTATTTTCACACTGAGAACCGTATCATGGCCTGAAAAATTATAGGACATTTTTCTTAAACTTTTTAGTCAATTTGGACCATTTTTTTTTTTTTTTTTTTTTTGGGAAACTAGTAATTGATTTCAAATTTTTTAAACCTTTATTTTCTTAGGGTTGTCTTCTAAGGCATGAAAATTCTTGCTTTGGCCTGGAAAAATTGTGGGACATGTTTCTGAAGCTTTCAACTCATTTAGACCATGTGTGATTTTTTTTGGGGATAATAGTAATTGTTTTCAAAATTTTATCACCTCATTTTTCTTAGGGGTGTCTTCTAAGGGATGAAAATTCTTACTATGGCCTAGAAAAATTATGGAACATTTTTCTGAAGCTTTCAGCTAATTTGAATCATGTGTGATTTTTTTGGGGATAATAGTAATTGTTTTTTAAATTTTATGACCTCAATTTTTAGGGGTGGGTTTTAAGGGATGAAAATTCTTGCTATGGCCTAAAAATTATGGGACATTTTCCTTAAGCATTTTAGCCAATTTAAAACATGTGTGGTTTTTTTGGGGATAATAGTAATTGTTTCCAGAATTTTAGGACATGTTTCTGAAGCATTTTAGCCAATTTGGACGATGTGTGATTTTTTTTGGGAAAACTAGTAATTGATTTTAAGATTTTATCACCCGTATTTTATTAGAGGTTGCTTCTAAGGGATGAAATTTCTTGCTATGGCCTGGAAAAATCATGGGACATGTTCTTGAAGCTATTCAGCCATTTTAGACCATGTGTAATTTTTTTTGGGAAACTAGTAATTAAGTTTAGAATTTTATCACCTAAATGATATTAAGGGTGGCTTCTAAGGGATGAGAATTTTTGCTATTGCCTGGCAAAATTATAGGACATTTTCCTGAAAGTTTTTAGCCAATTTGGACAATGTGTTTTTTGTTTACTGATAATTATAATTGTTTTTAAAATTTTGTCACCTAAATTTTCTTAGGGGTGGCTTTTAATGCATGAAAATTCTTGCTTTGACCTGGAAAAATTATATGACTTTTTCCTGAAGCTTGTAGCCAATTTGGACCATGTTTTATTTTTTTTGGGATAATAGTAATTGTTCTCAAATTTTAATCACCTTATGTGACGTGCTAAATTTTCACGCAGAATGTTTCTTCTAATCACTTTAAATTCACGCGAGGATACCACACACGAGCGTCGAAAAACAAGCAAACCAAAGCCAAATGTTTTTTACTAATAAAATTTTTGTATATTAATTCCCAATTTCTTTGTTTATACTTTGTGAAAATCACGAGGTATTGTCTGCTAGCTGTTTCCCTCCGTCACCACAAATGTTTTAACATCAAGAAACCCAGATCGCCGACTCTGTGTTCAATCTCGACCCGAATCCTCGTTCTTTCCCCTACCAGTAGTTGTCGCCACCGGCTGGACGATCAATACATTGACTATGGATCCATAAGTCGAATTTGAATAGCCCGCGTGGGTATGCAGCTCGCCCAGCATTCTACAGATGTCGCACTCTGCCGAAAATCAATATATTGACGCTGGAACTAAAGATTATTTGAATATTCCGCCACGGGACCCAACCTCAACTTACTTCGAGCTAACGAAACCAGATGACAGTTATTTCAAGAAATTTGCCAAAGTTTTTTAAATTAATCGGATTTTTGGCAATCCGATAATTGTATAATTGACGTACATTAGTTAGACTCTGTTGGGAAGGCTTTTTAATATTATTTTGGACTATCGAACTGAAACTCTAATGCTACGGCCCTGCCGTCAGTAGCTTTGTTTCCTGATTTCAGGTGAGGGCGATCCAGGAGGTGGAAGTATGAAAGTAACATCGGCAATGTTCCCGAATCCAGAAGAAAGAAGAAGTACCCTGATGCCCTTAGACGGTTCAGCCCTGACGGAAGTCGCCCCAGTTGACTCCAGTGGTGCAAGTTAATAGAGGATGGAAAGCGGAAGTACAAGAGAGGAAGGGAGAGAAAGAATAGCGAGAGCACATGTTCAAGGCGGAAGTAAGAATTCATCACTCTCTGTTCTACGATTCGACAGGTTAGACGTTCGCTGGTGGGAGCAGCGTCTTAGAATAAAAATTATTTTGTAAAAATTCCATAAATGGCTAGATATTTTATAAAATTATAGAGAAGGACTTTTTCGAGGATTTTTACTATTTAAGTAGGCTTCTCTTGACATTAGGTATAGTATGAATCCTTCTCGGGAGTGTTTCGCGATTTTGTTTTTCTTGACCATGTAAATTATATAAATTTAGATTCCTCAGGAGTTTAAATTCTATCTCGCTTTTGTCTGATTAGACTCGTACAAATGTTTCATTGCACATATAGTGATTAATTATTAAATTATTTAAACCTTTGTATTAAAATCAAAAGTCGAGTCGTGGACAGTTGTGTGAAAATCAGCTACATTGAGAGTCGTCATTCAAACTTGTTCGTTTGAATGACTAACCGGCTACCTTTTCTCTTTATATTTTGCCCCTAAACTTTAAAGTCATGCCGTAAAATTCAAAGTTAAAAACATCAATTATACGCGAACAAAATGGCTGCAAATGGCGCCTAAGCTTGCTTTTCCCCTTCAGCCCATCTGGTTATCGCATCAAATTAAAATACGCTATTTTGAAACACTCGGAGTCAAAAATTCTAAACTCGACTTATGTATAACGAAACTAACGAGTTTATATTGAAATAAAATAATGTTAGAATAAGAAAATTAGTAGAGAGTTGCAGCTGTTGCGCTCGAGAGTCAAGTGAAATAAAGTCAAATACCGAAAGCTTACACTCGCTTTATCATCAAAATATTTGAATTTAATTATCAGGTGAATAATCATAAACTTGTGAATTTGTTTAATTATCAAAATATTCGGGTTTAATTTAATAAAAGATTGTTTATAGATTTATGAGTTCATTTTATTATAAAAAGGTTCAGATTTGATCACTAAATGATTCTATATAGATTCACAGGTTTATTAATTGTCATTATATTCAAAGCCATTTATTAAATGAATGTTTACGAATTCGTGGAATTTATTATGATTATCAGAAATACTCAGAATCAATTTCTGAGTTGTATGTGATGAAATATCGATGATTATAAAGCGTATGGGCCACCTTTTCCCGATTATGTTAATTTATTTTGTTTATTGAAATTTCCATGTATTGAATCTGATTATAACTTTTTATTCTAACGTTGCCTTTTTCCCCATTGCAAGATGGTCTTCTAAATTTTGATGGAAACTTGTAAACGCTCAGGTGTATATTCTCTCCTCCCTTAAATTTTGTTATTTATTCATAGGTCCCCAAATATGATCTTTAAAAATTATCAATAATGGTTGTAAATTGGCGCTTTGAATTCGACCTTTGTACATTTTGAATAAAAGTTGTAAATCGGCGCTTTTGATTCATTCTTTATAAATTACGAATAATGGTTGTAAAATTAGCGTTTTTTATTGGAAAGGTTCTCTGCAATTAAATAAATTATTTATTTACATTATTTCGTTGGTTTAATAATGAATTTTCTCTCAATTTTTTCTTCGAACTACTCCCTCTCTCCATTTAAAACCTGACTGCCCAGTATTTCTTTGATTCCCTAGAATAATTGGTCTATTTTGCTATTTCATTTTTTTGAGGTTATGATACTTAAGCTGGAGAATCGTGTTAAGATCCGATGATTAATCATCTCGCGATTTAGAGTATGTTCTCTTAGAGATTTGAAATGATATCGTTAGATCTAAGTTTTAATTGTTGTTCGTTACTGCCCCCCCCCCCCTTATTATTAAATTTTATCAATTGTTGCATCGTATCGCTTTTGAATCTACTTTGGATAGCTCGGTATTCAATTTAGACATGTTCTTGAGTTTTCGAATTTTCTTTCCAATATAGTTGCGTGTGCTTGAGGAAATAAAAAGATTTTAACCCGGTTCTAAAAAGTCGTGCTCACTTGAGGAAATATCTTTGGTTTGTTTCTATATAGTAGTATTTACTTGAGAAAATGTCAGATGTTGCTGACATATCTTTCCTTTTTGAGAATTTAGAGCCTTCCCCCGTAACGTAGTTTTCAATTGAGTAAATTTTGAATTGTTTAACGAACTGGCGCCCAACGCCCCTTTTTTGAATTACCTTCCCCCTTTTTTTTATTGCAGAAGACCAATGAATTCTAGGAATCAAGAAATTATTTTCGTAAGTAGATAATAGCGTTCAATTAAGACTATTTTGTGAGATGTACTGAAATCTTGTAACTTGAATTTACTTCGATTTTGTAAGATGTCTAAGAGTAACTTTCTTTCTTTTTGTAACGTAGAGCTTAATAAATTGAATTCGAATTTGATTTTTAAAATATAGAGTTTTCCCTTTTTATTGATAATTTTTGTGGTATATTATATCATGCTGAATATAATCTTCTATGATGTCACCACCTCCGGGGTAAATAAGAGAGAGATTTTCAGTAAGTATAAATGATGTTAATTTAATTGTTGATCGTTTAAGGTTATGTGTCAAAAGACACGTGTTGTTTAATTATAGCTTGGCGATCTGATTTATTGTATTCTGAAGCCTGTCCCTTTCTTAATATTTAGATTTAATATTAGTTTATTTAAAAATTTGAGGTTAGGTAAAAATCTACTTCACAAATTGGCGCCCCACGTGGGCTTTCTTTTGCTTAGTTACGAATAATTTTTTTTGTTGAACTCTTAGAGAGTAGAGAATAATTTTTTTTTGAATCATGGTTAAACGTAAGGAGTAATTAAGGCCCTAATACAGATGTTTTATAATTTCTAAATTGAATTAATGAAAAGCAATTAACATTTTCTTATTTAAGTAACAATTATTGTTCTGTTTATTGAACAGAACTAAAAACATTAATAAAATCCCTCTGAGTCAAAAGAGCAACCAATGAACATGTTTACTATTCAGCAGTGTATAATGAACTAAATATAAAATTTAATATAATATTTTTTTTGATTTTTTTTAATTATTAATCCCACAGGACTAGTTTCCTTCTATCTTGCAGATTCAGATTATAATAAATCTGAGTCTCCTGGTTTGGTTTTCTCTCTATTGACGTTCCGGTGCGTGTTCAGTTGCAGCTCTCTAATTGATGAAAATTATCTTTTTGATAAATTCCTGAATTATTTAAAATAATCATATGATTAATATTATATTTAAGATTATACATATATATCTTACTGATGCAAATATTGTGTTTTGATTTAAAAATTAGGCAAGGCATCCCCTATTAACCCCTTTACATATTAAAAATTGAATTTCTGTAATTCCTATTTAAATAGATCCCGACTAAGATTCATGATGAGTGACTTGGACGACACCAATACTCCACCACGAAATGGCGCTGACGGTAGACAAGCGGCCTCCTCGAATCTTTTCCCACCAAGTGTGGCTGACAACAGTCAGACTATCTCATCGAATCTTCCTAGACCAAATGGCCTTAAAATGAACTTGGCTGCCTCAGCAACCCCTACTCAGTCTAAAAACAACTCTGAATGTGACACTTCGCCGATTTCCCCCACCACTTTCTTTAACAGACAGTTTGAGTCCGAATATTGGACCATAAAATTAAATAAAGAAACTGTAACAATGGAGATACCGAGGCACGACGGAGTATCGATACGGGTTCACATGTCTAGAGATGTGCAAGCAAGCAATAAAGAAGCATCCGACTTAATACTCAAAGTTGAAAACAACATGGTTACGGTTTCAGAGAGACTTGACACAGGTAGATCGGATGAAACATTTTGTAAGGGAAATCTCCATGATCAGATCGAGAAGAATCAGCTACTAACTGAGGGCAAAATGCTAGTCACTCGGAACTTAAATAAATCCAACGGTCAAAAGTCCAGAGCAAAGAAGATGAATGAGGTTCAATCACCCAGTGTACCCTCCACTAGCCGTGTCTGAAATCTCAAGAAAGGTGATGATCCCCAAGAAGTTAAATGTTCAATGATTTGTTGGAACTGTTATCTCCCTGGGCATCGAAGCAGTGAGTGTCAAGAGCCTCCTCAAATTGTTTGTTACTCTTGTGGTATCAAAAGAGTAACAAAGCCAAATTGTCGGAAATGTTCGGGAAACGAAGAACAGAATCGCTTACCAAAGCCAAAGCGATTTTATCAGAGGCTGAGAGGCCCCAGGGTGACCAGAGTCGCGTTCAAAATCCCCCTCTTCCCAACTTCTACCTCAGATCATTCCTTTGATGTCTGAGGATAAGATAGATCCTTAAAATCTCCCGAAACCCTCGGTACCTAAAAAAAATAAATAAATAAATAAAGTTTCTAGCTGCCAAAATTTATCTGAAAATGATGTTCCTAAATGTGAAAGTTTATTGGAAAATAAAATTCCTAGCTGCGAAAACTTATCTGGATCCTTGACAGATGAGATTGAAATCTTTAGTTGTGAAAATCTACCCGAGTCCACGAGAGCGAAGATTTCGTTTAAGATTACTCCTGAAACAAGTCTCCAGACTAGTCAAGAAAAAGACATCCTGGTTTTCTAAAGTGAAGCAAGTCGTCTAAGTTATACTCCAAATTTAACGGACCCCATGAAATTTCTAAAATCTTAGCCCCTTGATATATGAACGAAGTAATTTTTTTTAAAATTTTTATATATATGATAAAGTAGACAAATATCACAAACAAGATTTAAAACCTTATATTAATTCCCGTTAAATTCTTTTGATAAGAGAAATAGGATTGGTTAACGTTCCAAATTCCTCAATAATACCGATCGATGACTACCTTATCCCCTATTGTTGAAATGACCGAGACGGAAATAGAGACTTCGAGTCATCATAAAAAAAAAAGAAGAAGACCATAGGGATCCTCACCCGTGGAAAAGAAATAGCGCAGTTGGAGTTAGATATCTTACGAGCAGAGCTGCGAATTGAGTACAAAGAGTCGCCAAGTATACGAGCATCTGGGGAAAACAAAAGTCGTCATCCAGGAACAAAAAGGCGTTCAGACGAATCTGACTCAGACAGGACTGACTTTGACTAGGCTGATTGACTACGTTCCGCTAAAATATGCCCTGACTGCTATTTCATTCGAAGATCGCCAGGAAGGATGTCCCAAATCAAGACGAGTAAGTGAACGAACACCAAGGATATCCTTCAGCCAAGCTCCCGACCCCTTCCTCCGTAACGTAGTTTTCAATTGAGTAAATTTTGAATTGTTTAACGAACTGGCGCCCAACGCCACTTTTTTGAATTACCTCCCCACTTTTTTTTTATTGCTGAAGACCAATGAATTCTGGGAATCAAGAAATTATTTTTGTAAGTAGATAATAGCGTTCAATTAAGACTTTTTTGTGAGATGTACTGAAATCTTGTAACTTGAATTTACTTCGATTTTGTAAGATGTCTAAGAGTAACTTTCTTTCTTTTTGTAACGTAGAGCTTAATAAATTGAATTCGAATTTGATTTTTAAAATATAGAGTTTTCCCTTTTTATTGATAATTTTTGTGGTATATTATATCATGCTGAATATAGTCTTCTATGATGTCACCACCTCTGGGGTAAATAAGAGAGAGATTTTCAGTAAGTATAAATGATGTTAATTAAATTGTTGATCGTTTAAGGTTATGTGTCAAAAGACACGTGTTGTTTAGTTATAGGTTGGTGATATGACTTTTTGTATTCTAAAGCCTGTCCGTTTTTTGATATTTAGTTTTAATATTAGTTTATTTAAAAATTTGAGGTTAGGCCTTGAAAAATAATGGGACATTTTTCTAAAGCTTTCAGCCAATTTGAATAATATGTGATTTTTTTAGGGATAATAGTAATTGTTTTTAACATTTTATCACCTCATTTTTTTAGGGGTGGCTTCTAAAAGATGAAAATTCTTGCTATGGCCTAAAAAAATTATAGGACATATTCCTAAAGCCATTTAGGCATTTAAGACCACGTGTGATTTTTTTTGGGAAACTAATAATTAAGTCAAGAATTTTATCACCTGAATTATATTAAGGGTGGCTTCTAAGGGATAAAAATTCTTACTATGGCCTGGCAAATTTATAGGACATTTTCCTAAAGCGTTTCAGCCAATTTGGACTATGTGTGTTTTTTTTTAGGATAATAGTAATTGTTTTCAAAATTTTATCACCTCAATTTTCTTACAGATAACTTCTAAGGAATAAAAATTCTTGCTATGGCCTGGAAAAATTATTGGACATTTTCCTAAAGCGTTCAGCCAATTTCAACCAAGTGTGATTTTTTTTTTATAATAGTTATTGTATTAAAATTTGTATCACCTCAATTTTCTTAAGGGTGGCTTCTAAGGCATGAAAATTCTTGCTTTGGCCTGGAAAAATTATTAGACATTTTCCTTAAGCTTTTTTGACAATTTAGACCATGTGTTATTTTTTTGGGGAAACTAGTATTTGATTTCAAAATTTTATCACCTCAATTTTCATAGGGGGGCTGCTAAGAAATGAAAACTCTTGCTATGGCCTGGAGAAATTATAAACATTTTTTTAACGCTTTTTAGCCAATTTAGGCGTCGTGTGATTTTCTTGCTATGACCTGGAACAATTATGGGGCATTTTTCTGCAGCTTTCAGACACTTTGGACCATGTGTGATTTTTTTTTTTGATAATAATAATTGTTTTCAAAATATTATCACCTTAATTTTCTAAGGGGTAGCGTATAAGGGCTGAAAACTCTTACTATGGCATGGAGAAATTATGTGCCTTTTTTAAGCATTTTAGCCAATTTAGGCAATGTGTGTTTTTTTGGGGAAACTAGTAATTGATTTCAAAATTTTAGCACCTCAATTTGCTTAGGGGTTGTTTGTAAGGGATGAAAATTCTTGCTATGGCCGCAAATGATTATAGCACTTTTTCCTACAGCTTTTCAGACATTTAAGACCATGTGTGATTTTTTCTTAGGAAACTAGTAATTGATTGCAAAATTTTATCAACTCAATTTTCTTGGGGTTGGCTTCTAATGGATGAAAATTCTTGCTATGGCCTGAAATAATTAAAGGAGATTTGCCTAAACCTTTTTAGCGAAATTAAGATTATGTGCGATTTTTTTTTTCATTAGTAATTGTTTTCAAAATTTAATCACTTCAATTTTCTTAGGGGTTTGCTTCTAAGAGATGAAAATTTTTGCTATGTCCTAGAAAAATTATGGAACATATTTCTTAAGCTTCTTATCCAATTTAGACACTGTGTGATTTTTTGGGTAAACTAGTAATTGATTTCAAAATTTTATTTCCTCCTGTTTCGTAGGGGTGGCTTCTAAGAGATGAAAATTCTTGCTGTGGCCTGGAAAAATTATAGAGCATTTTTCTGAAGTTTTTCAGCCATTTAAGACCATGTTTGATTTTTTTTTAAAACTAGTAATTAATTTCAAAATTTTATTTGACCTTAATTTTTTTCGGGGTGGTTTCTAAAAGATGAAAATTTTTGCTATGGCCTGAAAAAATTATGAGACAATTTTCTGAAGCTTTTTAGCCCATTAGGGCGATGTGTGATTTTTTTTGGGGAATCTAGTAATTGGTTATAAAATTTTATCACCTCAATTTTCTTACAGGTGTCTTTTAAGGAATGAAAATTCTTGCTATGGCCTGGAAAAATTAAAGGACATCTTTCTAAAGCTTTTAAGGGAGTTTAGAACATGTGTGATTTTTTTTGGGAAACTAGTAATTGGATTCAAAATTTTATTACCATAATAATATTGGGGGTGGCTTCTAAGTGATGAAAATTTTTGCTATGACCTAGAAACATTCTGAGACATATGTCTTAAGCTTTTTACCCAATTTAGACACTGGGTGATTTTTTTGGGGTGCCTAGTAATTGATTTCAAAATTTTATTTCCTACTGTTTCGTGAGGGGTGGCTTCTAAGAGATAAAAATTCTTGCTGTGGCCTGGAAAAATTATAGGGCATTTTTATATACTTTTCAGCCATTTAAGACCATGTGTGATTTTTTTTTAAAAAACTAGTAATTGACTTCAAAATTTCATTTCACCTTAATTTTCTAAGGGGTGGTTTCTAAAAGATGAAAATTCTTGCTATGGCCTAAAAATATTTTTGGACATTTTTCTCAAGCTTTAAGTCAATTTAGACCATGTGTGCTTTTTTTTGGGGAAACTAGTATTTGATTTTAAAATTTTATTACCTCTATTTTTTAGGTGTGGCTTATAAGAGATGAAAATTCTTGCTATGGCCTGGGAAAATTAGGGGACATTTTTTTGACGCTTTCAGCCAATTTGGACCATGTGTGGTTTTTTTGTGGATAAAAGTAATTGTTTAAAAATTTTATCACCTCAATTTTCTTCGGGGTGACTGTGAAGGACTAAAAAATTTTGCTATGGGGACATTGCTATGGGGACACATGCGTTCTGCGCATGTGCGATTTAAGACTTTATTATTTATTGTTCTGGTGATTTGATTACTGATTATTAACGATATTGTCTTTGTAATATCCGGACCATGGTGAACTGTTCAGAGTGTCAGTTGCCAATAGCGAGAACTGATTCGGATACTGTGGCATGTGATCAGTGTAATCCTGTATTAATATTAATATTTCGAAGAATCAGTTTGATAAATTAAAAAAATTAGGTACAGGTTATGTCTGTACAAAATGCAAATTGAAGAAAAATAGTGACATATCTAGGGAGAGTGAGAAAACAGAACTTGTGATTCCAGCTGGATTCATGGATGCAATAAGGGCTGCCGTGCAGCAGAGGCAGTCGTCTTTCCTCCAAGATATTAGTAAGCAGATTGATACCAAATATCAGGCATTTGAGACTAAACTCGATACCTTTCAAGTTGAAATTACAAACTCATTGTCTACAATGAGGTCTGATATTGCGGAAAACTCTAAAAAGATTGGTATACTGGAAGTTGATTCGACAGTTCACAGGGAAACGCTAGAGAAGGTAAAAAAGGAGAATGAAATTCTTACGAATAAAATATCTTTTTTGGAACGTTCCTTGAATATGCAGGAACAGGTTTCTCTATTGAGTTCTCTCGAGGTTCATGGACTTCCATCTAAACCCAATGAGGACTTAAGCGCATCTTTTTGTGAAATTGCAGGGGTCTTAGATGTGTCAATTGGGGTGGATGACATCTTGAATATTTTTCGTATTCGAAAAAGTGAAAACTCCACGAGCTCTCAACCCTCTACTGTAGTTGTTAAGTTGTCTCGGCAAAATTTGAACGACAAACTGATTGACCAAAGGAAGAAAAGAGGTAACTTCTCAACGTTAGATATTGGCTGGTTAGAAAACGAGAAGTCGTACATTTATCTACGCGAGTCATTAACACCTTGGAATCGGCGTATCTATGCTGCAGCGCTGACATTGAAACGGGAAAATAAATTGAAATTTTTGTGGATTGCCGGTGGGAAGATCTTCTGCCGTAAGGAGGAAGCTCGAATTGGACCGGACTTCAGAGTTTTGATTTTAGACCTTATTGATGTTGACGACTTATTTTTACTTTTTGCTCTACTTTTTTATAATTTCTTATTACTATCTTGTGCCTTTTTGGTAAGTTCAAATGACTTTCTTTTTTTATGTTCATAATACAACTTGCAATTGCCTCTCAATTATTTCTTGTTATTGATATTACTTTCAATATGATGAAATTGTATCGATACTTTTTTGTTAAAAATTTTTATGTGTTACTTTTTTGGTGGAATTTTCTTGAAAGAATATGTAAGCTCAGAACCTATTGCTGCCTTAACTTATTTTTGTTTTTGCAATGGCGACACTAGATATTTGTCACGTTAACGCTCAGTCTCTTCCCGCTCATTTCCTTGAATTCAAAAAATTTTTTAGTTTATGTTCTTACCATATTATTGCAGTCTCAGAAACGTGGCTTACTGCGGACTATCCAACTAATTTTGTTGAATTGGACAATTACATGCTCTATCGTAGAGACAGGGAGGGTCGTAGGGGTGGGGGGGGGGGTTTGTTTATATGTTCACTCTAGTCTTCGCGGTACTGTGATTTCGATGAATACCGAAGGGCACTATCCTGCTGCTGAATACTTGTTTTTTGAAATTAAAACTGAAATTGATACTGCCCTACTTGGTGTAGTGTATAAGCCACCAAAAGCTCAATTTGGTAGTGAATTTGAAGCGCAAATTTGTTCCTACTCATCAATCTACAATAATATAATTATTATGGGAGATTTTAATACAGATTTAAATAACTCTAATTCACAGACTACGTACTTAACATCCCTTCTTTACTCGACTAGCTTAGTTATAGTTCCCCATAGTTCCACCCATCATACTGCAAAGACTAGTACTAGAATTGACTTATTTATTGTAGATGATCTTGAGAAAGTATCCTCATACGCACAGCATTCTATTTCTTTTTTGTCATCTCATGACCTCATTAATGTTAAATATCATTTTGAGGGTATTCAGCGGCAGGAGCCGTTATGTAACCCAATTCGCAATCTTAGAAGAATTGATGAGAGGAATTTTTTATTGCATTTATCTACATGTGATTGGGCAAGTATTTTTGCTGAGACCGATATTGATATTAAGGTCGAAAAGCTTAGTCAATATCTAATCACTGCTTTTGATCTTTTCTCACCTTTATATGTACCTAAGCAACGGAAAAGATTTTCTCCTTGGATGACGGAAGAAATTAGATATCTTATTAGAGAAAGAAATCGACTGCGGAGAGTAGCGAAAAGAACGGGTAATGTGCATGCTCAAATTGAGTTCAGAAAGACTCGAAATCTTGTTCAGACCAAGATCAGGGATGAATATAATAGATACAATTATTTACAGATTGTCAGTAAGAGTAAAATAATGAATGTTTGGCATTTGCTGAAGAAATTAAATCTCACCCACTCCAACAAAACTTTTTCTGATCAAAATTTTTCTATAAAGGAATTTTTGGATATCTTCTCTGTTTCGTCTCTACTATCCTACCCTTCTAGTGAACCACCTTCTGTCACTCCTAACTGTTTTGATGACACACGTTTCTTTTTTTCTGATCTCTCCCCTGACATATTACTTGATATTATTGTTGGTTTTAAGACTAACGCCACAGGAGTCGATGGAATTTCAATGAATATGATTAGACTAGCTTTGCCCATTATTTTTCCTGTTTTACTTCACATTTACAATTATTCACTTCAAATGGGGATTTTCCCCAACAAATAGAAGCAAACTACTATAAGGCCTATTCCGAAGTGTACTAATCCCACGCGAACCTCTGAATTTAGACCTATTTCCATTATCTGTGCGTTGTCTAAACCGCTAGAACGTGCTGTCTATAAGCAAATGTCCCAATATTTGACTGATAATAATTTGTATGAACCTATGCAATCTGGTTTCAGACCAAAGCATAGTACCACTACAGCTTCTCTTAAATTCACTTCTGATTTAAAAATTGCTTTGGACAAAAAAGAAATTACTGTTGGTGTATTTTTTGATTTTACGAAAGCGTTTGATGTAGTTGATCATCATCTTTTACTACGTAAACTTAGCTCGTTTAATTTTTCTAACTCTGCTATTAATTGGTTTAATTCGTATCTTAGTGGTAGAATGTGTCGGGTAACTAACAGTAAGGGTGAATTTTCGGAATAAGTTAGCCTTCAGTGTGGAGTACCGCAAGGCTCCTCACTGGCACCCGTGCTTTTTAGTCTCTTCATCTCTGATCTTGGATCTTTGCTTAAATACTGTAAATATCATAAATTCGCAGACGATTTTAAATTATATTTATCAGGTTCTCCCTCGGATATATTGAATCTAATGAAAAAATTGCAGGAAGATATTGATTTGATAGTTTCTTGGGCAAGGATGAATGGTCTCACACTGAATTTGTCAAAAACGCAAGCGCTAATCATAGGTTCAACGAGTCACAGTGTCGCGAATATTTTGGGTGTAGTTCCTCCTCTTCAGGTGGACGGTAACAGCATTGTTTTTCAGGAGTCTGTGAAAGATCTCGGAATATTAATTGATAGAACTTTGTCCTGGAAAGAGCATGTGCTTGGAATCTCGAGAAAAGTTTATTCGATACTTAGGCATTTTAGTAGGAATAGGGATTCTTTGCCAACAGCCACCAGAATATTAATTGTTAAAAGTCTCATTTTGCCAATTTTTGATTATGGCTGTCTGGTTTATGATGATCTCTCTAATGAGTTAAACACTAAACTAGAGCGCACATTGAATGCATGCATTCGATTTATCTTTTGTCTATCAAAGGGTGAGCATATAACTCAATTCAGGAAAAGAGCAGGGCTTTTTAATGTAGCAATGAGGCGACAGTTTTTTATGGGTAACCTATTATTTTCAATCTTTCATACTGGGATGCCAAATTATCTTTTGGAGTTTTTTGAATTCAGGGGTTCACAGGAATTAAGTCAGCATAGGCTCAGGGATAATAAATTAGCTTTAAAAATTCCCAAGCACCGAACAAATAAATTACAGAAATCTTTCATCATAAGAGGCGCAAGGCTGTGGAATAAAATCCCAGCTGACATTAGAAATGTCAAATCACAAGAGACATTTAAGATTCTATTTTCTAGATTTCTTAATTCTCTTGATAGCTCAACATTTGAAGTTTCCTTCTGGTAATTACTGGTAGAATTTTATTTGATTAAATGTATTTTATACTGCTATTTAAATTTATAGTTAAAGTTTATCTTTTTTGTTTGTTAATTCTTTAGTATCTAAGTTTATTTTTTGTAATACGCACACAATTTTGTATACTGATTTGGTTCCTTGAAGGGCTGTTTAGCCCTAGGGACTTATTTTTCAAATAAATAAATAAAATAAATTTTCCTGAAGCTTTTTCGCTACTTTGGACCATGTGTGACTTTTTTGGGGAAACTAGTAATTTCAAAATTTTATTTCCTACTGTTTCGTAGAGGTGGCTTCAAAGAGATAAAAATTCTTGCTGTGGCCTGGAAAAATTATAGGGCATTTTTATATACTTTTCAACCATTTAAGACCATGTGTGATTTTTTTTTTAAAAACTAGTAATTGACTTCAAAATTTTATTTCACCTTAATTTTCTAAGGGGTGGTTTCTAAAAGATGAAAATTCTTGCTATGGCCTAAAAATATTTTTCGACATTTTTCTCAAGCTTTAAGTCAATTTAGACCATGTGTGCTTTTTTTTGGGGAAACTAGTATTTGATTTTAAAATTTTATTACCTTTATTTTTTAGGGGTGGCTTCTAAGAGATGAAAATTCTTGCTATGGCCTGGGAAAATTAGGGGACATTTTTTTGACGCTTTTAGCCAATTTGGACAATGTGTGGTTTTTTTTGTGGATAAAAGTAATTGTTTAAAAATTTTATCACCTCAATTTTCTTAGGGGTGACTGTGAAAGACTGAAAAATTTTGCTATGGGGACATTTTCCTTAAGCTTTTTAGCTACTTTGGACCATGTGTGACTTTTTTGGGGAAACTAGTAATTGATTTCAAAATTTTATTTCCTACTGTTTCGTAGGGGTGGCTTCTAAGAGATAAAAATTCTTGCTGTGGCCTGGAAAAATTATAGGGCATTTTTCTGAAGTTTTTCAGCCATTTAAGACCATGTGTGATTTTTTTTTTTAAACTAGTAATTGACTTCAAAATTTTATTTCACCTTAATTTTCTAAGGGGTGGTTTCTAAAAGATGAAAATTCTTGCTATGGCCTAAAAATATTTTTCGACATTTTTCTCAAGCTTTAAGTCAATTTAGACCATGTGTGCTTTTTTTTGGGGAAACTAGTATTTGATTTTAAAATTTTATTACCTCTATTTTTTAGGGGTGGCTTCTAAGAGATGAAAATTCTTGCTATGGCCTGGGAAAATTAGGGGACATTTTTTTGACGCTTTCAGCCAATTTGGACAATGTGTGGTTTTTTTTGTGGATAAAAGTAATTGTTTAAAAATTTTATCACCTCAATTTTCTTAGGGGTGACTGTGAAAGACTGAAAAATTTTGCTATGGGGACATTTTCCTTATGCTTTTTAGCTACTTTGGACCATGTGTGACTTTTTTTTTTTAAACTAGTAATTGATTTCAAAATTTTATTTCCTCAATTTTCTTAGGGGTGACTTCTAAGAGATAAAAATTCTTGCTATGGCCTGCAAAAATAAGGGGACATTTTTTGAAGCTTTATAGCCTATTCGGACTATGTGTGATTTTTTTGGGGGAAAATAAATTCAAAATAAAATTGTTTTCAAAATTATATCCCCTTTAATTTTTTAGGGGTGGCTTCTGAGGGATGAAAATTCTTGCTATGACCTAGAAAAATTATGATACATATTTCTTAAGCTTTTCAGCCAATTTAGACACTGTGTGATTTTTTTGGGGACACTAGTAATTGATTTAAAAATTTTATTTCCTCCTTTTTCTTAGGGGTGGATACTAAGAGGTGAAAATTCTTATGGTGGCCTGGAAAAATTATGGGACATTTTTCTCAAGCTTTAAGCCAATTTTGACCATGTGTAATTTTTTTGGTGATAAAAGTAATTGTTTTAAAATTTTATCACCTGTCTTTTCTTAGGGGTGACTTCGAAGAATTGAAAAATTTTTACTGTTGCCTGGAAAAATTACACAGCCCCACAAAAAAAAAAAAGTGTCATGTACTTTTGACCGGAATACCTTAGCCCTATGTATTTTGACGCGCTGAACACGAATCCGAAGTCCATTTTGCTCCATCACGTCAGGATTTTTTTCTAACCTCAAAATCAATAAAATGACACGTTTTGTTCATTAGCATGTGAACCCGACTTAACATTAATACATGCCTTGGGCAAATAGAAAGCTTGGATTGTGACCTTTAAAACGCTTTTTTAAAAATTGTTCTACGATGATTTTTAACGAAGTTATGATGTTTTATTTAAAATATAAATTTTTTCCAAATGTAAATAACACTTCAATCATTGATGTGGTATGGTGTAATGGAAAAAAATGATTTTAAATAAAACATCATAACTTCGTTAAAAATCATCGTAGAACAATTTTTAAAAAAGCGTTTTAAAGGTCACAATCCAAGCTTTCTATTTGCCCAAGGCATGTATTAATGTTAAGTCGGGTTCACATGCTAATGAACAAAAAGTGTCATTATATTGATTTTGAGGTTAGGAAAAAATCCTGACGTGATGGAGCGAAACTGACTTCGGATTCGTGTTCAGCGCGTCAAAATACATAGGGCTAGGGTATTCCGGTCAAAAGTACATGACACTTTTTTTTTTTTGTGGGGCTGTGTTATGGGACATTTTCCTAAAGTGTTTTAGCTATTTGAAACCATGTGTGATTTTCCTTTTTGGAAATTATAGGACATGTTTTTGAAGCTTTTTACCCAATTTCGAGCATGTGCGTTTTTTTTTGGGGACACTAGTAATTGGTTTAAAAATTTTATTTCCTCCTTTTTCTTAGGGGTGGATACTAAGAGGTGAAAATTCTTATGGTGGCTTGGAAAAATTATGGGACATTATTCTCAAGCTTTAAGCCAATTTTGACCATGTGTAATTTTTTTGGTGATAAAAGTAATTGTTTTAAAATTTTATCACCTGTCTTTTGTTAGGGGTGACTTCGAAGAATTGAAAAATTTTTACTGTGGCCTGGAAAAATTATGGGACATTTTCCTGAAGTGTTTTAGCGATTTGAAACCATGTGTGATTTTCCTTTTTGGAAATTATAGGACATGTTTTTGAAGCTTTTTACCCAATTTCGAGCATGTGCGTTTTTTTTTGGGGACACTAGTAATTGATTTTAAAATTTTATGACCCTAATTTTGTTAAGGATGGTTTTCTAAGGAATAAAAATTCTTGCTAAGGCCTCAAATAATTAAAGGATGTTTTTCTGAAGATTTTTAGCTAATTTGGAGCATGTGTGATTTTTTTGGGGAAACTCGTAATTGCTTTTAAAATTTTATAACCTTAATTTTGTTAAGGGTTGTTTCTGAGGGATGAAATTTCTTGCTATTGCCTGGAAAACTTATGGGACATTTTCATTAAGCTTTCAGCCAATTTTGACCATGTACGATTTTTTTTTGGGATAAAAGTAATAGTTTTAAAATTTCATCACCTCAATTTTCTTAGGGGTGGCTTCTAAAAGATGAAAATTTTTGCTATGTCCTGGAAAAAATATTGGCCATTTTTCTTAAGCTTTCTGCTAATTTGTACCATTCGTGATTTTTTTAGGGGATAAATGTAATTGTTTTAACCCATTAAGGACGGGATGTACAAAATTTTCTCAAGAAGTTTGATATTTTTTTTTCATTGGTAAAACATAAAGAGAAAAATGTTGCAACAGTTATTTCTTATAGTACAAGAATCGCTCTTTCAAGTTTTGCAATAAAAAATAATGTATGTTTATAATTAAACTAATTACAGTTCTTTTTTAATAAAAAACCCGATTTTTTTCGTTTTTTTTAATGTATGAATTTTTTTGAACCCTTTATGGTAAAGTATCTCTAGTATATCTCTAGTAGTTATAAATAACGTGTCAAAAATGGATAAGCTAAAGAATAGAGCTATTC
Source organism: Ganaspis brasiliensis (assembly GCA_037103525.1). Taxonomy (NCBI): domain Eukaryota; kingdom Metazoa; phylum Arthropoda; class Insecta; order Hymenoptera; family Figitidae; genus Ganaspis; species Ganaspis brasiliensis. Next base: position 586,494 of record JAZKLR010000454.1, on the reverse strand, counting down.
ACAGAATTAAATTTCAAAATGGTGCCCACAAAATGGCAACTGAATTTTAATTTTTATTGCAAAATCATAGTCCTGTGTACAAAATCAGAAAACAATTTTCTCTTTTCATAAAACTAGGTACCTAAGGGTTTTTGGGGTTGCTGATTATGAATCTGAAATCAAATTTAAAAAATTCAAAATGGTTGATCCAATATGGCGGTCGAAGTTTTGAAAAGTTATTGGATTCGCTTAAAACTTGTTACTCGAGGGTTTTTGGGGTCGCTGATTACGAATCTAAAGTCAGATTTTAAAAATTCAAAATGGCGGATCTAATATGGCGGACGAAGTTTTTAAAAGTAATTGGATTCGGTTGAAACTTGTTATTTGGGAGTTTTTGGGGTTGCTGATTACTGATAAGCTTGTAAAAGTGTTAATCAGCATTAAATCTTTTTAAATTTCTCATTGAAAAATTATTTCTTGTTAAAAATATTTAAATTTTAATAAATAACAATATAATTAACATTCTCAGCAATAAAACATAAACTGTTATAAAAGTCCAAAATTCCACTTGTTGAATACTTATAATCTTAAGAATTACTTTTTTACAGACTTGGCAGAGTGCAATAAAAGAAATTGATTTTAAACAAAATTTAAAAACTGTAACGAAGTGAAATTTTGATATGCTCCGAATTTGCTCGCCGGAGCCAAGGTTCTCTGATTATATTCACTTATGCTGGAACAACTAGATTTTGACCATAAATATCTTACTTAATTTTCTACTGTAGCTTTGAGGTTAGGTATAGTCAGTAAAGCTCACAGGATTTCTATTAGTAAGAAATAATAAATAAATATATTGTAATCAAAAAAATAAGTGTACAAAAATATAATATAATAATATAAAATAACAGAGCAATAATTAAGAAATGAAGTTTAACAGTAGTTTAAAGAATAATAAAAGATTATAACAAAATAAAATATAATAATAAAAATACAAATAAATATGCTTGAAGAGCCGGCGTTACAAAAAAAATAAGAAAGAAATCCTTTTCTTTACATCAGGACTTCGTCCTGCCCGAACTCTCTTTGAGTTTGGTTTTCCGGAATCAATAAACAGATAAAAAAAATACAATGTAGATTACGTACTAATATAATAAATTTAATTCAATGAGAATTATCCGGTATACTCGGTCGCAGATCGATTCGGTAAACTCCGTCTCCAAAACAATATAAATTACGGACGAACCGCTAAAAAATATTGCCGCCGTCATTTACCGTGATGTTAAATAAAATTGACCATCTAGACACGTATGATCAATTCGCGGTTACGTAAAATGACATTAATTATCAAGTAAGACAAAAAATTAATTAATTCATTACTACGTTAATTACGCGCTTTAGTCCAGTAAGAAATCAATTAAATCTGAACGCGTAATTTCAGGAGCGAGGTGAATTTATCTGGAGAACAGTTAGACGGATGCGGGTGTTCACCTAGCATAGAGTCTGTTCACCAGTGACGTAGCACAGGGGAAGCCCATGCGACAATCTACGTCATGACACGGCGCGGGAGATTTTAAAATTGTTTCGAACACTTTCCTACGTCATAAGCGTTCTAGCAATTTTCTCGAATTCTCTGATCATTCGTGAAGGACCACGACGATGATCAGGAATTCGTCACGGAGTAACTTTACTCAAGTCAGGATTCCTTAGTCTACGAAATAGATGTCCAGAATTTTATCGTTCCTGAGACTCCACGATGAACTGTGACAAATCTCAGGGCGATCCTGGCCAAAGGAAAGCAAAAGTTTTCCTTTGATTTTTCATTGGAGGACCAATGCTAAAATCTCCGGAAAGGTTTCCAGATATCATTTCTTGAAGGACCAAGACTATGATATCTGGAGGAGTCAGAGAGACTTTTCCCGAGATGTTCCTCGGTTCGCCCGTTGGGGCCGACTCCTCGATCTACAGTCGTGCAGGTCGATATATAGACGCGGCTTCTAGTAAGGGGCTGCGCGATCATATTATTTAGCGCCATCTGCGCTGTGTCTGGCGTTCCGCGCCATCTTCCGGCGATGCGCGTGTCAGGATGCGCGGCTGTCTAGCAGATACTTCTGCTAGACCACGTTTTGACAGTTTAAAAATAAGTCGAGAGTGTAACTTAACCTCAATGTTAAATTTTAATTTATTTTACTTAAAATAAATTATCGAGTGGAATTAAAAGTCATGTGCAATTGTGAGGTTCGTCACAAAACAAATTATCATATCACGCTTAATTTCAAATTGCAGTAGAAAAAGTATCACCAAGGGGTATGAGGGAGCTCTAAGCAAAATAAAATATTTATCGCGTAATATGTAAATCACCCGATATTATTATGAACAAATACAATGTTAATGATAAGTTATAAACAAAACATAATTTTTATGTTAAGGTAATTATGTTAAAGTAATTAAAATTATGTTTTGTTTATAACTAATTATTTATATTATTTTATTTGTTCATAATAATAATAATAACAACGGGTGGTTATAATAAACAAAATCAGATCGATTTTAAAAATTCATCCTTTCAACTGGAAAAACGGATTGTAATTTGTTTATTTATAAACATATATAATTTTTTATTGCAAAACTTGAAAGAGCGATTCTTGGACCATAAGAAATGACTGTTGCAAAATTTTTCTCTTTATCTTTTACTAATGAAAAATAATATCAAACTTATTAAAAAAAATTTGTACATCCCGTCCTTAAGGGGGTCACCCCATGTGATAGATTCGAAAAATCGAATTTTTTTTTTCGTCGTATATCGCACCTATAACATATGCAGAATATGTGGGTAAAGTGATTTAAACATATTCGTCGCTGTTAAAAATTTTTTACAGTGAGAAGGCAAGATGTTCGAGCGCACAGTCAAGCTTTCAACGAAGTGTGTCACTGAACCTTTTGTGTCGCTTCTGTTTTTTATCCGCGAATTTTATTATTACATACACATATATATAAGTAAAAAATAAATACATTTAGAAAAACTTTAGTTTTCTAAACTATATTTTCGAATATAACGGCTGTTTTAGTAATAGTTTGGAATTCATGGCTTTATTCGTACTTGAACTTTGAAACGCGTTTTTCTCGAAACCACATTTTTCGAACTGGCGACCATGATTTCTCAAAAACGACTTAACCGATTTTGTTCAAATTTATAGAGTATATTCAGCTCATGTGTGGCTATCGCCCGAACCAGGATAATTGAAAAAGGTCAAGTCGCTTTTTTTGTATACAAGAAAATAGACGCAAAAAATCGCGTTTTAAAAAAAAAAAAATTCAAACCCGCGTAAAAAATTCAATTTTTAATATTTTCAAAATATCCCGGTTCCGGCGATAGCCACATAAACACAGATTAAAATGCTATTTCATTTTTTGATTTCTGTTCAGCCAATCATTTGGAATCGTGGTCGCCGATGGACCACTTTTTTATCACCAAAGCCACTTTACAGTGTTATAAGTCGTAAATATTGAAATGTTTTTAATTGAAAAAATTTGTATTTGTAGTTAAAATATCACTAAATATATGGAAAAAAGTCCGAAGTTCTAAGTTTTCATGGTTCTGAAAAAAAACTTAAGAAAAAACGCTTAAAAAACGGCCCGTCACATGGGGTGACCCCCTTAATGGGTTAAAAAATTATCACCTTTATTTTCTTAGGGGTGACTTTGAAGGGCTGAAAATTTTTGCAATGGCCTGGAAAAATTGTGAACGGTACAGGGTGAAAAACAGTGAATAAGCAACTTTATAATTGTATATTTGAGAAAACATACAAGGTAAACCCGACATGGAAGAAGGTCGGAAACGAACTAACTGAGTAACAAGAACAACTGTCAAAAATAGTCGATGAGGCCCGAAGGGCCGCTTTTAAAGACAAAGCAGTGCTCGCAAGTGTTTATGTAAATGGAAAATTGATCTAACACTTCCCCTCAACCGTGGGCACACATAACTTTTTCTGAACTGGGATAACTCTTAAACTTAGTTGATGCTTTCCATGCTTGGGTCCTGTCAATCCTTTAGTGAGCACATTTGCTGGGGTGTCTTCCGAAAATTTATATTTGATATCCACATGTTTTTCTTTCAAAACAGATCTGACAAAATGGTGTCGAAAGTCGATATGTTTCAAGCGAGAGTGAGATACCTGATTTCTCGCTAATTTTTCAGCAGCTTGAAAAAGTTTTTGTTTGTTTTCTGGCTTCCCAGCTTACGTCTGCTTCTGCCAAGATAAAGGCGTAGCCGGTGTAAGAACGTCGGTCGTCTAAACAAAATCCCCAGTCAGCATCCGTGTTACCTTCTAAATCTTTTCCTCTTTTTGAAAATTTTATTCCGCTGGTTAGAGTTACTTTTAAGTATCTCAGGATCCTTTTTCCAGCTGTCCAATGATCTCGAGAATAGCAATTATTAAATTGACTTGAGAAGTTAACAGCGAACGCTATGTCCAGGTGCCTTCCAACGGCCAAATACATAAGAGAGCCTATAAGTTCACGGTATGGATACAAATCCATCCCTTCTTTGAAGATTTTTTCTGATTTGGTTAGTTTAGTACTTGGATCCAACGGAGTTGAAACAGTTTTTGAATCTTTCATTCCAAATCGGTTTAATAGATTTTCGATGTAATGCTTTTGAGTAATGCTAAGCTGGTGTCCATCTCGAACAAAATCCATCCCTAGACAATGATTGATCTCGCCTAAGTCCGTTATTTGAAATTTCAATCGGAGTTCTTTGTAGATATAATCATATCATCTACATAGACGACAATGATCATCACATATTTTCCTGATTTTGCAGTGTATACACAAGGATCGGATACTGATGATTTAAATCCCAAGCTATTCATGGCTTCATCCAGTCGTTTGTGCTATTGGCGTCCAGCTTGTTTTCGGCCATAAAGGGATCGATTTATTTTGAGCACCTTGTCTCCTTGTTTTAAATCGTCAAGCATTTTGACGATATCTTTCTCAGATTTGTTTTTGATATTTTTCGAGTTAATTATTCGTGATAACATTTTCTCTAGAAAGTTTGGCGGTGTCATGAAAATATCTTCGCCTAGATTTCCGTTTAAGTAAGCGGTGGTTACGTCGAGTTGATGCACGATCAAGTCTTGTGCCACAGCTACAGCCATCACTGTTCGTATCGAGCTTAGTCGAGCTACAGGCGCGAATGTCTCGTTGAAGTCAATTCCAGAAAGTTGACTAAAACCTCGGGCGACTAATCTGGCCTTTATTCTCACGAGCTCTCCATCAAGTCCGTATTTGTTTCTGAGAACGATACGGCAGCCTATGACATTGTGATTCTTTGGACGATCATGTATCTCGAATGTGTCATTCTCGATGATTGATTTGAATTCGTCTTAAATTGCTTGCTTCCATTCTTCTGCGTCTTCTCCGGATAGCGCATCCTTGACTGAGATTTCAGTATCAATACCGGCAACTTCATCATCTTCTGGTCTTTTTGCTGTATTAATTTTAACGTTCACGCGATGAAACTCCTTCCTCGGTCTTCCCCTTTGTCCTGTTTTGATTATTTTCGGGCGACCCGGTCCATTCCAGGTTGGTAGTTCTTCTCTCTCGACAATAATAGGATTTTCAGGTATTGCTTGGTTTTCTCTTTGTTGATCAGGATCGTGTAGATATTCTCTTAAATCTTCCACTTGTTGCTGACGGGGAGTGAGAAAGATTTTCACTTCGTGCGATTCCTTTTTCGCGTCATCAAAGATTATCTTTTTCGTTTTAATGCTCTCAGGCCTTAAGTCTTGAAACTCTGTATCTTGTCCGAAATCTTTTAGAAACACTACATCACGAGAAACCTGAATTTTGTGTTCGTTTGGTATCCAAACTCGGTAGGCCTTTGCTTCCTTGGAATATCCTACAAAAACACATTCCTTAGAACGAGCATCGAATTTCCCTTCATTATGAGATTTGTCGAGTGCAAAAGCTCTACTGCCAAATATTCTAAAATAAGAGATATCTGGTTTCTTACCCATCCAAAGTTCGAATGGAATTCTGCCTTGGATTCTGTTGGAAGGACATCGGTATTTAACATGGTTGGCAGTTGCAATAGCCTCAGCCCAAAAAGAAGCTGGCAGGTTCGCTTGAATTAGCATGCATCTTTCCATCTCCAGTAAGGTGCGATTTTTCCTCTTTGCCACTCCGTTCTGTTGTGGTGTATACGCAACTGTCAATCTGCGCTGAATTCCGTGAGATTGCAGAAAAGGGTCGAAATGCTTATTGCAGTATTCACCTCCATTATCAGATTGCACACATTTGATTTTCTTACTGGTCTGTGTCTCGACCAACGACTTTAACGTTTTGAAAGCTGGTAACACGTCGTCTTTTTGTTTCAGGAAATGTACCTCTCCCCAACCAGTGCTGTCGTCAATGAACGTAGCAAAATATTTTGCTCCTCCTAGAGATTTTGTCCTCATAGGACCACAGATGTCTGTATGGATGATGTTTAATAACTCATCACTTGGTGTCGATTTTTTTCGGAATGGGTGAGCTGGATAGCTTGCCTTTTAAACAAGTTTCGCAGGCTTGTAACTTTTTGCCTTGGCTAACTTTCACACGCACAATTTCCTCTTCCGCGATAAGTTTCCTTAGATCTCTTTCGTTAAGATGACCTAAATGTTGATGCCACGTGTTTAAATCTTTTGTGTTTGATACCGATACAATTGTCGCAGTGTCGACTTGTTCTTTAACGTAATAGAGTCTGTCAATTATGTCCGCGACCATTTTAGTATTTCCACTTGAATCGATCACTATGGCTTCGTTCTTACAAAAAAGAACTTCGAAACCGTTGTCTGTTATTTTGCCAACAGACATTAAATTAGAACGTAAATCTGGAACATATAGACTGTTTTCTAGTCTCACAGTTTTTGAGTCGTTATTTTGAGCTAAACCGATTTTCACAGTTCCTTTACCTTCAATTTTCGTACATGCGTTATTTGCAAGATTTACGGTGTCGTCACTTTAACTTTGCACATTTCCAAACTTTTCTTTATTACCGCACATATGTGACGTGCATCCACTGTCTAAACACTACAATCGATCATTTGCACTCTTACTCACTTTTAAAACTGACTGACGATGAAAATAACAAAGTTCTTCAGCTTTACCGGCACTATAATCGGTTTCTTGACGTCTGAAAGTACAATCTTTGGCCTTATGCCCCGTTTTCTTGCATCGTGAACATTTGAATTTAAACGGAATATTATTAGACTTCTGGTATTACCCAATATTATAATTTTGTCCGTTCGGATTAACAGGATTTTTAAGGAAATTTCCTTTCCCCTTCAAACGGTTTGCAAACATGGCACCTTGAGTATTTTCCCGAACTTTGCTTCTACGCGCGTCACTTTCTTTGAGAATTTTTATTTTTAAAACTTCCTGTGTTGGCAAATCGTCTCTTGATTTAATGGCACACCTAACATTCTCATAAGTCGCGGGTACACTGTATAAAAGCAAAATTGTTAAAAGGTCTTAGTCACTTGCACTTCCATTTCTTCTAATTTGTCGACTGCGTCGAAGAATCGTCGAATATGGTCACGTGCAACTTCCTCCTCAGCCATCTTTTGTAGAATCAGCTGTTTCAGTAACGTAGTTTTTCTCGCTGGTCCTAAAGATTGGTAGATTGACTGTAGTTTGATCCAAACATCGCGTGATGTTTCACAGTTTTTAGTTTGTTTCAGTTCTGGAGGACTGATGGATAAAATCAAGTCAGATTTCGCTTTTACATCAGCAGCAGTCCAGTTTGCGACTGCATTCGCGAATTCTCGCGTTGGATTTCCGTCTGCTCCTTCGATTATTTCAGATTTAATTATTGTCCCGTTTACGTATGACCACGAGTCATTTTTTATTAGAAGAGCTTCCATTTGAAGTTTCCAGGTGTCATAATTGTCTTTATTTAGTGACTCGATCAATACGCTTATTCACAACAGCACTCATTTTTAAACGCGGAACGTTCGGTTTCGAACTATGGCGTCGCTCACAGAGACTCGCGTCGCGTCTTTTTCAGTCACTACGATAATTATGCACTAGAAAGAACTTTTTATATAAAGTTTTCACTTTCTCGTCTTGGGCCTATAACCTATGAACGGTCCAGGGTGGAAAACAGTGAATAAGCAACTTTATAATTGCATATTTGAGAAAGCATACCAGATAAACCCGACATGGAAGAAGGTCGGAAACGAAAGAACTGAGTAACACGACTTATGTCGGAAACATTCGATGAGGCCTGAAGGGCCACTTTTAAAGACAAAGCAGTGCTCGCGGGTTTTCATGAAAATAGAAAATTGAATTAACAAAAATTATAGGACATTTTCCTAAAGCTTTTTAGCTAATTTGGAGCATGTGTAATTTTGTATGGGCTACTAGTAATTGATTTTAAAATTTTATCACCTTAATTATCTTAGGGGTGACTTCGAAGGTATTAAAATTTTTGCTATGGCCCGGAAAAATTATGGGTCATTTTCCTAAAGCTTTTTAACTAATTAAGACTATGTGTAATTTTTTTGGGGGAAACTAGTAATTGATTTAAAAATTTTATAACTTCTAAGAGATGAAAATTCTTGCTACGGCCTGGAAAAATTATGGGACTTTTTCCTAAAGCTTTCATCCAATTAGAACCATGAGAAATTTTTTTTGGGGATAATAGTAATAGTTTTCAATATTTTATCACCTCAATTTTCTTAGGGGTGTCTTCTAAGGAAAGAAAATTCTTGCTATGGCCTGCAAAAATTATAGGAGATTTTCCTGAAGCTTTTTAGCCCATTCGGACGATGTGTGATTTTTTTTAGTGAAAATAGTAATTGATTTTAAACTTCTATCATCTTAATTATCTTAGGAAAGGCTTCAAAGGGATTAAAATTGTTGCTAATTTTTTTTTTTGCAAATTTTAGCTGATTTGGAGAATGTGTAATTTTGTTTGGGAAATTAGTAATTGATTTTAATATTTTATCACCTCAATTATCTTAGGGGTGACTTCGAAGGTATTAAAATTTTTGCTATGGCCCGGAAAAATTATGGGTCATTTTCCTAAAGCTTTTTAGCTAATTAAGACTATGTGTAATTTTTTTGGGGGAAACTAGTAATTGATTTAAAAATTTTGTAACTTCTAAGAGATGAAAATTCTTGCTACGGCCTGGAAAAATTATGGGACATTTTCCTAAAGCTTTCATCCAATTAGAACCATGAGCAATTTTTTTTGGGGATAATAGTAATAGTTTTCAATATTTTATCACCTGAATTTTCTTAGGGGTGTCTTCTAAGGGAAGAAAATTCTTGCTATGGCCTGCAAAAATTATAGGAGATTTTCCTGAAGCTTTTTAGCCCATTCGGACGATGTGTGATTTTTTTTAGTGAAAATAGTAATTGATTTTAAAATTCTATCATCTTAATTATCTTAGGGGTGACTTCAAAGGGATGAAAATTTTTGGTATTGCCGGGGTAAATTTTGAAACATGTTTCTAAAGCTTTTTAGCTAATTTAGAACATGTGTGATTTTTTAGGGGAAACTAGTATTTGATTTAAAAATTTTATCACCTCAATTTTCTTAGGGGTGTCTTCTAAGGGAAGAAAATTCTTGCTATGGCCTGCAAAAATTATAGGAGATTTTCCTGAAGCTTTTTAGCCCATTCGGACGATGTGTGATTTTTTTTAGTGAAAATAGTAATTGATTTTAAAATTCTATCATCTTAATTATCTTAGGGGTGACTTCAAAGGGATGAAAATTTTTGGTATTGCCGGGGTAAATTTTGAAACATGTTTCTAAAGCTTTTTAGCTAATTTAGAACATGTGTGATTTTTTAGGGGAAACTAGTATTTGATTTAAAAATTTTATCACCTCAATTTTCTTAGGGGTGTCTTCTAAGGGAAGAAAATTCTTGCTATGGCCTGCAAAAATTATAGGAGATTTTCCTGAAGCTTTTTAGCCCATTCGGACGATGTGTGATTTTTTTTAGTGAAAATAGTAATTGATTTTAAAATTCTATCATCTTAATTATCTTAGGGGTGACTTCAAAGGGATGAAAATTTTTGGTATTGCCGGGGTAAATTTTGAAACATGTTTCTAAAGCTTTTTAGCTAATTTAGAACATGTGTGATTTTTTAGGGGAAACTAGTATTTGATTTAAAAATTTTATCACCTCAATTTTCTTAGGGGTGGCTTCTAAGGGATGAAAATTCTTGCTATGCCCTGCAAAAATTATGGGACATTTTCCTGAAGCTTTCAGCCAATTTAAACCATGTGTGATTTTTTTTTGGGAAACTAGTAATTGATTTTAAAATTTTATCACCTCAATTTCCTTAGGAGTCACGGTGTGCCTAGAGCGACTTTAATTAAAAGTGTTTTGAATGTGGGATTTTTTTATTGTTTCTAGTTCTCTGATACACTACAAATTTTTTAATGCCAAAAAGTCAATTATCCGTTTTTTTTTCAAATATGAATCAAATCTCAATGTATTTATTTGCATATGTTTTATTTTGCACTTTTTTTCGATAATTTTTGAGTATTATTTCTTGATTAATTCCGTAAAATTCAAATATGAATCAAATCTCAATGTATTTATTTGCATATGTTTTATTTTGCACTTTTTTTCGATAATTTTTGAGTATTATTTCTTGATTAATTCCGTAAAATGATTAAAAATCAGTTTAAGAATTGTTACACGATGTTCATTTTTTATTTACTACAATTTTCAGAGACTTTAAGAAGGTATCCATCTTGGGGACACTTTTTTTTTGGACCGAAAATTTTAACAATTAGAAAAAATGCTTTAAAAAATGTTTATGTTAAAAAAAAATTTTATCTCTGTGGCCATAAGTTACTTTATGAATTGTACTTTTATCCGGTATTAAACATTTTAATATATTTTATTTGGTTTTGATTCCACAGCAATAAATCGAAAGGGTGTCCAACTTGGAGTCCTCTGCTCTATATATTTTAAAAAAAAGTCAATTCAATAAAAATTTATTAATTTTTAACCACATTTTTTTATACTTTCTAAAAATTCATTTATTAATCAAAAAGTTGAACGTTTTATTGACATCACGTGATGTTTTTCGTAAGCGTCGATATTCAATTGTTAGTTAACCTTTAGTTACCAATCACACTGTAAAAAATTTTTCGGAAATTTTTCCGAAAAAATTCGGACAGCACGGAACCCCAGACGGTGGAAATTTTTCCGAAAAAAAATTGGTTTTATTTCCAACTTTTTCGGAAACTTTTCCTACTGTTGAAGAGGAATTTTTTCCGAAATTATCGGAAATTTTTCCGCATATGAAGTTGGACATTTTTCCGAATACGTCGGATATTTGTCCTGACATTAAGTTGGAATTTTTTCCAAAATTACCGGAAATTATTCAAATTTTGTACACGGAAAAAAAGGGTTGGGTTTAATAAACAAACGAAAATTCGTTTCTAACCAAAGTGGGTGGTTGACTATTATATGGCCTGACCCAACTCATATATGAAACATTTCATGTACAGTTGTAATAAAGAAATATGTTTATCCTGATAAAAAAAATGCCATTGATTATTCAATAATAAAAATCAAATCAACAGATTTAAAACATTAAGGAAATTTATATTTTACAGTATGGGATTTAAGTTTGTTTTTACATACTTATTTAATTCAATTGTTGTGTTGTGCTGAAATTACATTTGATTATAAATTAACATTTTATTTATACCTTAAACGCAACTAAATGCATACATACGAAATTTTTTAAAAATCCTAGCGACACTGAGATTCGAACGCACTAACCCTAACGCTAAACGCAAATACGCAAATTACGATATGAGCACCTAACCATTGAGCCATCTTGGCTATGAAATTCTCTTTTCAAAGAACTTGGTGATCTCAAGTTTCGTTTGGTCGCCACGTGCAGATGAACCCCCGCAATGGCATCGCCCGTCAACAATAGACTCTCATAAATTTTGGTCCTATGGTTTAGTTAGCATTACTGGCACACATATTTTCACCAAAAGGAGAATGGCAATAAATTCCTTTCGACAAATTTTTTTGTGAATCCATTATTTTAAAGATTAAGACATTTTTTGGGAGAAGATTTTTAAAAATCTTATCCAAATAAAATTTAAAAATATTTATCTGAAATAAGAGAATTTATATTCGGAGAAATTTTCATTTTTTGTATAATCTGTATATCTGTTTATATTATTAAGAAACATTCAAAGATAGAAAACATTTCTAATATTAAAATTTAAAATTTTATTACAATCATTACTAACTATGTTTACTTTTTTTCTGATTGAAATTAACATAAGATTAAATTTATTTGGTAAAAAAATTATTTATCGTTACTAAATTACCAATAAATAAAAGAAGTAAATATTCTTAACAATATTAACTGGTTCAAACAAAATAGTTTAAAATTAAATTATACGTATTAGGAAAAATAATTGAGAACAATAATTAATCGATATTTAAAAATAATAAAAGAATACAGGCTCGGATACAGATTATCAATAAAATGAATACAAACAAATTGATTAACTTCAATAAAATGAATACAAATAAATTCATTAACGTTTTAAACAATTTCATTTATTTATATTAATAAAAGTAATATTTTTAAAATGCAAACATTGCTCAAAACAATTTTTTTTTATAAATTAAACAGAAGAATTGAATATTAAAATATAATAGTAATAAATATGTAAAACAAAATTTTTATAACAAAAACATGTTAGATCTATTAGTTCTGTATCAACAATCTTTTAGTAAAATTTTTGTTCTTCACATAAATAAATTTTTCATAATTATAATAAATAAAATAATTAGAAGAAACCAATTAAGTCATTTGTATTTTTTAAAAAATGAAACTAGGAGTTCCTTTTAGTAGGAGTACAAAATAACATTTGTTCTTCAAATAAATAAATGTTTCATAATTAAAAAAAAATAAAATAATTATGAGAAACTAATTAGGTCATTTTTATTTTTAAAAAAATGAACCTAGGAGTTTCTTTTAGTAGGAGTACAAAATAAAATTTTCTTAGATTGAGCAATATAATATGCACAAGTTAAAAATCCGTTTAGTTTGGAAATTTTTCTGAAGTTTGAGAAATAATTTTCGGTTTTTTGTGGAAAATGTATTTTTCCGACTGCATTCGGAAATATTTCCTTTTACTATAGGGGGCGAAATTTCTGTACCGATCCAACTAAAAAAAAAATTTCCTCCGATTGGGCTAAAACTTGCCCTAAGTTTAGGTCTATGCATGAGTACATTAGCCACCAAGTATTACTAAATTTCATCATTAACTGTGTAGTGGGGAGGGGGGTCAAGTTTTTGATGAATGGTGGGTGGACTAGTTTTTCATCACTCGTAACTTTTATACGGTCAATCGCACAAATTTTTGACCTATATACTTTTGAAAGGGTTTTTTCTGCTCTTTTAAACGGTAAAAGGAATTTTTTTGAAAATTAAAAATTTGACCCTTTTTTTAAAAAATCAAAAATATTTTTGACTTTTTTTTCAAAATCGACATTTTTTTTTCATTTTTTATTTTTTGAAAATAAAGTTTAAAATGTATACTTTGAGTACACCAAGTATGAAAAGGTCCTTTTTTTTTGTTTTCGAGATATTAAATAATGAATTTTTAAAAATTAAATAAAAAAAAGTAATAATTCTTTAAAAAAGTAAATTTAGAATTAATATGAATTTTTATTCTAAAGACAATAAAAATTTACATCCAACAAAACCCAAATATATAACATTTTGCATAAAAAGTATTAAATAAAAAAAATTTAAATAATTATTAATAAAAAGTTAATTATCACATTCTTAGCGTCCAAACAAAAAAAAATTATAAGGTCAATTGTCTTTTTATTGTATGACTTATTTATTTGTTTATTTATTTATGTGGATGTTTTTTTATTTATATGTTTAAGAAAAATATCAAAAAGTACCTACCTATATTTTTACAATCGCTAGTAAAAAGAAATTAAGGAAAATAGCTATCCGTGTACTTTAAGTAGGATCACAGTTTATATCCCCTTTGTCCACAAAATTGTTTTCGTTTTTTTTGTCTTTAAGAATATAGTAAAATATTGTAGTACTGCTGTCTTCTTTTTTTATTTCAATTATAGAAGTATTAAAATACTTTTTCTGTTGTAATAAAATAATCTTGTTTTGTCTAATAATGTATCCTTTGCTTAGAGTAGTTCAAATTTTGGCGCCTATTTAAAGTAGTATCAAAAGTTGCCACAGGGTGTCCAACTTTTCTATTTCTCACAGTACAGATGCGTATTATATTTTATATGAGAGCTTAATATTCAAGTTTTTTATTCTATAAGGATACGTTTTCAGGTTTGTACAAATTATCTTGGTTTCTTTTTCGTATTATATACTTTTAAAAAACTAATAATATTTTTGTATTGTTGGAATAAGTTTTCTGTCAGATATTAGATCTTTTAAATTCGAGTTTTAAATACATTAAACGCAGGTTTGTAAATCTCTCTTTTTATATCGTTTTCTAACATATAGTGTAAGTAAATTTAATATTTTCTAACAATCGTTTTATTTAATAAAATAGTTTTCATTTGTTTATTGGTATTTTAATCAAACATGGCTCCTAGTAAGCCATTAAAAGTTTGTTATAATAGATGCCTTAATCCCTTTAAAAGAAAAAGCCATCCAAATAAAGCATTACGTCCCGTAGCTGGGAGTGTACAAAGTAGATACTCTTTTCCACCAGGAGCAAAAATTTGCTTGAAATGCAATTTTGATTTAAAAGAAGAGATGAAGACTTCAACAACAGTTGAAAAACCTTCAAGCTCATATATTGAAGCACAGGAAAATGAAGTAAGTGAAATAGATCTTGAAAAACCTGGTGGATTTATTGAAGAAAACGGTGATCGGACAAATGATAATGACTTTGTTTTAACTCCAAATAAAATAACTAAGTCTAAATGTTCTGATGACGATTATGAACATCACAAATCGTGTGTAGAAATCTTTGACCAAATTAAGGAAAAATTTGAGAACTCAGACAATTCAGCAGAAAAATTTCAGCTTCTTACACTTTTACCAAAATCTTGGAGTCGTAATAAGATAATGACAGAATTTAACGTTTCCGATAGACATGCAAGAAATGTAAAAGATGAAGTAGCTAAATATGGTATTTTGGCTTTTCCAAAACCAAAAAAAGGAAATCCAATATCGACTGAAACAGTGAATTTAGTTAAAGATTTTTACAATCGTGATGATATCATTCGCATGATGCCTGGCATGAAGGACTTCATATCTGTCAAAAATGCAGATGGAACTCGTCAACATGTACAAAAAAGGCTTTTATTATGCAATTTAAATGAACTGTATGAGCAATTTAAATCAGAACATAAGAACGTCCAAATAAGTTTATCAAAATTTTCCCAACTTAGGCCTACCCATTGTGTGTTGGCTGGAAGTAGTGAAACACACTGTTTGTGTTTGCACGTATCACGAAAATGTGAAATTAATGCTAAATGAAATTGATATTAAACATTTAACTAAAGACCATCAATTACAATTAGCTGATTATCATGATTGCATAAAAGCTATAATTTGTCCTATTCCGAGTACTTCTTGTTACTTAGGAGATTGTGGACTATGTCCAGGTACAAATGTTTTAAGAGAGATTTTAATTAAAGCTTTTGATAAAGATTGTGTTGAAGAGGTAAAATGTGAAATTTGGATGCAGACCGACAGATACAGTTTAAAAACATTCGTACTAAATGTTGATGAATTTACAGAAGATTTATGTGAACGCTTAAATAAGTTGAAAGTACATGATTTTATTGCCAGAGAGCAAGCATCTTTTTATAAAAATCTAAAGGAAAAATTAGTGCCAGGTGAGTTTGTCATTTCATGTGATTTCGCTGAGAATTATGCCTTTATTGTTCAAAACGCTGCCCAAGCTTTTCACTGGAACAACAATCAAGCTACCATCTTTACAGTAGTCATATACTATAAAGTAGAAGATAATTTGTTACATAAAAGCATGGCTATTATTTCGGACAATTTGTCACATGACACTGCGAGTGTATATGAATATCAGACTGTCATCATGAACTATTTGAAAGAAAATTTTGAAGTAAAATAAGTTTTTTACTTTACAGACGGAGCAAAGCAGCATGTTAAGAATAAATATTCTTTTGCTAATCTTCTAGCTCATGCACAAGATTTTGGAGTTCCTGCAGAATGGCATTATCATGCCACTGCCCTTGGTAAAGGTGCTTGTGATGGCGTAGGAGCTAATATAAAAAGAGGAGCTGCTCGTGCAAGTCTCCAAGCCTCTTCAAAAGAACACATTCTTAATGCAGAAAATCTATTTAACTGGGCAAAGAAAAACTGCAAAGAAACTCACATTTTTTTTAAAAGTAAAGAGACTCTTGCTTCAACTACCCAAATGTTGAAATGCAGATTCGATAGTGCAGTAACAATAACTGGTAGTTCTCAATACCATTCCTATATACCACAAGAAGATGGTAGAATTCAACTAAAAAAATTCTCATCTGCGATGGAAAGTGACTTTTTTCCGAAAACGTTGAACAAAACTCCAAGAAAAAGAAGGAAAAATCCAAAAGCAGTCAAATCTAATACAAAGGTTTCAAAAACAACGAAATTAAACAAAACCAATAAAAAAACTAAGTAAAACAATCTCAATCATTTAAATCTAATTACACATATGGAAAATATTATCATACAACTCATTACACAGTTACAACACAAAATACGAATCATATTTTTAACAAAAGTTAAAATTAACATATTAACACATTTACATATTACACAGCTGTAATGCAGGCATTGAAATAACTCACATGACAGTCTAAACCCTGTAAAATGCAGAGAGCAGTACTACAATATTTTACTACATTCTTAAAGACAAAAAAAAAAACGAAAACAATTTTGTGGACAAAGGGGATATAAACTGTGATCCTACTTAAAGTACACGGATAGCTATTTTCCTTAATTTCTTTTTACTAGCGATTGTAAAAATATAGGTAGATACTTTTCGATATTTTTCTTAAACATATAAATAAAAAAACATCCACATAAATAAATAAACAAATAAATAAGTCATACAATAAAAAGACAATTGACCTTATAATTTTTTTTTGTTTGGACGCTAAGAATGTGATAATTAACTTTTTATTAATAATTATTTAAATTTTTTTTATTTAATACTTTTTATGCAAAATGTTATATATTTGGGTTTTGTTGGATGTAAATTTTTATTGTCTTTAGAATAAAAATTCATATTAATTCTAAATTTACTTTTTTAAAGAATTATTACTTTTTTTTATTTAATTTTTAAAAATTCATTATTTAATATCTCGAAAACAAATAAAAAGGACCTTTTCATACTTGGTGTACTCAAAGTACACATTTTAAACTTTATTTTCAAAAAATAAAAAATGAAAAAAAAATGTCGATTTTGAAAAAAAAGTCAAAAATATTTTTGATTTTTAAAAAAAAGGGTCAAATTTTTAATTTTCGAAAAAATTCTTTTTACCGTTTAAAAGAGCAGAAAAAACCCTTTCAAAAGTATAAAGGTCAAAAATTTGTGCGATTAACCGTATAAAAGTAACGAGTGATGAAAAACTAGTCCACCCACCATTCATCAAAAACTTGACCCCCCTCCCCACTACACAGTTAATGATGAAATTTAGTAATACTTGGTAGCTAATGTACTCATGCATAGACCTAAACTTAGGGCAAGTTTTAGCCCAATCGGAGGAAATTTTTTTTTTAGTTGGATCGGTACAGAAATTTCGCCCCATAGGTTAAAAACCCGTTTTGTTTGGAAATTTTTCCGAAGTTTGAGGAATAATTTCCGGTTTTTTGTGGAAAATGTATTTTTCCGACTGCATGCGGAAATATTTCCTTTTACTATAATTTAAAAATCCGTTTTGTTTGGAAATTTTTCCGAAGTTTGTGGAATAATTTTCGGTTTTATGTGAGAAAAGTATTATTCCGACTCCATTCGGAAATATTTCCTACTACCAAGGGATAAAAACCCCATTTGATTGGAAATTTTCCCGAAGTATAAGGAATAAATTCCGGTTTTTTGTGGAAAATGTATTTTTCCCATTCCATTCTGAAATATTTCCTACTACTGTAGGTTAAAAATCCGTTTTGCTTAGAAATTTTTCCAAAGTTTGTGGAATAATTTCCGGTTGTATGGGAAAAAAGTATTTTTCCGACTCCATCCGGAAATATTTCCTACTACTATAGGCTAAAAATCCGTTTTGATTGGAAATTTTTCCGAAGTTTGTGGAATAATTTCCGGTTTTCTGTGGATAAAGTATTTTTCCTCCTCTTTTCGGAAATTTTTCCTACAAAATATTCGGAAACGTGTGTTACCTACCAGTTTCGGAATAATTTCCTACTAATTCATCGGAGAAAATTCCGAAATTTTTTACAGTGCAACCAATCTCTAACTGTAAACAACATGTTGTTAACAGTTTTGTTAACCGATCTCTAACTGTTACCAACATGTTAACAATTAGACATTGGTTAATTGGTAACTGAAGGTTAACTAAAAATTTAATATCGACGGTTAATGGCCTAGAATGGACTTTAGTGACTGTCAAGTCGGTGAGGGAGAACTCTTCACCCTTATAGAATTACAGAAAGTAGGCAGTAGGTTGAAGCCAGGCAAGGCGCCTGGAATCGACGGGATAAGCAACGAGATCTTTAAACAATTGATCGTTGCTTCCCCCCAGATTCTACTAGATTGTTACAATAACTGCCTAAAGCGAGGAGAGTTCTTCCGCGACTGGAAACGACAGAGGCTGGTCCTCCTAAGAAAAGGTAACAAACCTCTAGATAAAGTCTTATCCTACAGGCCTATATGCCTGTTAGATACGATTGGCAAACTTCTAGAGGACATGGTTCTGCAGAGAATGCAGTCTCACTTGACCGGTGAGAATAGTTTATCTGAAAACCAATTTGGTTTCCGCAAGGGCCTGTCCACAGTAGACGCCATTTAAGAGGCGGTGGACTTAGCTAGACAAGGAAAGGACAAATTGGGACCAGGGAAGAAAAAGGGCTTTTGCGCGTTGGTAGCCATTGACATACGCAACGCGTTTAATACCGCGCGATGGGAAGATCTCATCAAGTCGATGAGAAGCAAAGGAATACCGCCCTACTTGTTGCGGATAATGCAAAATTATCTTAGCGACAGGTGGGTCATATACGAGGGTGACACCTGCACTCTGAATAAAGAGATGCAAAGAGGTGCCCCTCAAGGATCGAGGATAGGACCATTCGTATGGAATGTCTCGTATGATGACTTCTTGCGAATGGGTCTACCCGAAGGCGAGGTGATCATCGGCTTCGCGGACGACGCGTTGATCGTGTGCACTGCCGAGAGCACAGAAGCCCTGGGCGTATTGGCAAACGAATGTCTGCGACGGGCAAAGCGCTGACTTGAAGACAGAGGCCTACAAATGGCTCTGAAAAAGACAGAAGCGCTTCTAGTCACAGACAGACGTGGTTATACAGCCCCTGGTATCCAGATAGACGGATTCGAGGTCAAGTGGAGGAAACATATAAAATACTTAGGTGTAGAATTGGACAAATTCCTGAATTTCAAACATCACATCGCTGTAGCATGTCAGAGGGCCGAACAGTGTTCGTCAAATTTGGCTCGCCTAATGCTGAACATTGGGGGGTCTTCTGAATCGAAGAGGAGACTGGTGGCGAGTGCTGCCCTATCAAAACTGCTATACGCAGCACCTGTATGGGCTCCTACCCTGCGAAATGACAGAAGTAAAACCATCTGTAAAAGGGTACTGTCCGCGCAAAGAACTGTTACTAAACGTATCATTTCGGCATATCGGACAGTACCGACGTGTGCTGCTCAGGTCCTTGCCAGCGTCCCGCCGGCAGATCTTTTGGCACGAGAAAGGGAGGAGGTTTTCCTCCTTTTCAAAGATAGGATATCCACCCGTTATACGGATGACAATCGACCCAGCAAAGACAAAATTCGCCGAGATGCAAGAAGCAGACTCATCGTCAGATGGCAAGAAAGATGGAGCGGGGAGGAGACAGGCCGATGGACGTATCGGCTGATACCAACACGCGCCACCTGGATAAGTAGGAGACACGGAGTAGTTTCCTACTACTTAACCCAGGCCCTCACAGGGCATGGACGTTTTGGCTCATACCTTGAGCGATTCAAGAAGATTGCCAGCTCGGAGTGTGTGTACTGCGAGTTCCCAGTGGACGATCCAGAGCACACACTCTTCAGCTGTAAACGTTGGGACGCGGAGAGGGAGGTGTTGTTCGCCGGTGTAAACTGCAAAGTTACATCGGAGAACATGATCATGCTTATGACTCGCTCTATCGAGTATTGGCGTACCATCGAGACCTTCATACACTATGTTATGAGGGTCAAAGATTTCGATGGTCGCCAAAGAATGGAGGTCTCGTAGGATTATGCAGGAAGTCGCGTCAGTGACAGAATAGGGGATATAGGACCACTCCTGATGGCGATACGTCTGAAATTGGCTAGCCGGGAGTGGTTTTAAGGTCCCCAGATAAGGGTGTGTTCTTAGCGGGTTGGCAAGTCGCCACCCCCGCATAACCCTGTAGTACGGGCTACAGGGTACCTGAGAGCAGGTTTTCACATCCTACGCAAAAAAAATCGACGCTTACGTAAAACAGCACGTGATGTCCATAGAACGTTCAACTTTTTGATTAATGAATGACTTTTCAAAAAGTATAAAAAAATGTGTTTTTAAATTAATAAATTTTAATTATGTTGACTTTTTTCAATATAAATATATATATATATATGGGGAGAATCGCCAGTTGTGAGAAGGCTCCAGTTCTGAGAGAGTCCATTTTTTTAACCCGAAATATAAAAAGGCTGATTGGTATACATGAAAACATTTCTTTTTATACGAGCCAACTTTTGCGTGTACACCGAAGCGGATATAAGTATTGTTTGTGTTAGATGCCAACACTGTGTGTGAAAATCGACTAAAAAACTTTTTTTCAATATGTGCAAAGTACTTTTTTTTTAAGTTAATTAATTGGAAAAGCTAAATGTTATGCATTTTTATTTAGTATTTTCCTTCTATTTTGTAATGCAATATTGCATTGTTTCAATCTACAGTTGGAAATATTTTTTTTTTCCTTTTTCAAAATAGCGCCAATTTCCGGTTGTGAGACACAGCAAGTCACCAGTTGTGAGACGGTGGCGCCGCCCATCTGGAATAGCCTATATTTTTCGTTATGCAGCATAAAGCGCTCTGTTCAGTTTAGTTCGTGACGTACATTTGATAACACAACAATTATTTATCGCGCTCGAATAGCGCGACCTCGCGCGAGTAACCACTGGTTAATCGAGCACGCGCGGGTATTTGAGATGTATTTTTGTCAGAAGTATTTAGAGTTTCACTCTAATTTTTACATATCTTATAGGAAAAAAGTCAAGCTTTCCATTGAGATAGGTTAAATTTTTTTTTAAATCTCCGATTTCGAGATACAATCAAATTAACACTTTGACCTTGAATTTAAAGGTCAAATTTATTTTTTACAAAAAAATATTTATTATCATCGAATAGCCTGTAAAAAAAGCTTTAAATATCACTATATATATTTTAACTTTTATGCAATCTACTTAAAAATATAGTAAATTTAAAAAACTACATTTTAAAAAAATTCAAAATTTTAAAACTGTGTAAAACTATTTTATGGAATTTGAAAATATTTGGTATTTACACTTCCACTAACAATGGAAACATTTTAGCAAAGTTTGAATAAATTTTATTTTTTGACCTGGACAGTTCAATAATTTTGCCCCAAATGGGTCCTTTCATGTGAAAAGGCAAATAACTTTGTCCACTCGTAGTTTTAAGCTATTGCAAAGTTATATAGCTTAAAATTGAGAATTTTTTATGTGCAATCGAATGGCGAGTGGCTCATATTGACATTTTCAAAATGGCGGCCACCACAACTACATATGTGCAATAATTTAAAAAATTTGCGTTTTTGAAACTTAGAGAATATCAAATTCAATACATTCATTTGAATTCAGTTGAAAATTGTTATTGGGGCGTTTTTGGGGTCGCTGAGAACGAATCTAACATCAGAATTGAAAAATTCAAAATGTCGGATCCAATATGGCG
This sequence comes from Ganaspis brasiliensis, assembly GCA_037103525.1. NCBI lineage: Eukaryota > Metazoa > Arthropoda > Insecta > Hymenoptera > Figitidae > Ganaspis > Ganaspis brasiliensis. The sequence continues at coordinate 564,343 of JAZKLR010000454.1, read as the reverse complement.
GATATTTTTAAAAAATTCAATACATTCACTTGAAATCAGCTGAAAATTGTTACTCGAGGGTTTTTGGGGTAGCTGAATACGAATCCAAGGCAAGAATTTAAAAATACAAAATGGCGGCTTCAATATGACGGAAGATTTTTTAAAAACTTACTGAAATTAGCTGAATATTGTTACTGAAAAGGGTCTTGGAGTCGCTGATTACGGATTTGATGGTTAAATTTAAAAAGAAATGAATCTACTCAAATAACGAAATGACGCGCTTAAAATTTTTTTTTATCAAAGAGAAGTCCTGAAAAGGACTGATTGTAATTTATTTTCTATTTATTAATATTTAAAAGTGGTCCACTCTTTAGGACTTGAATAGTCAAGATAAAAAAATATCAGGCTCGACATTAGAACTCCAAGAACCTTCTAGTAACAATATTCAGTTGATTTCGGTAATTTTTTTAAAAATCATCTGCCATATTGGATCCGCCATTTTGTATTTTTAAATTCTAGCATTGAATTTGTATTCAGCGACCCCAAAAACCCCCCGAGTAACAATTTCCAGCTGATTTCAGTAATTTTTTTAACAAAATGTCCGCCATATTGGATCCACCATTTTTAATTTAAAAATTCTAACATTGGATTCGTATTCAGTGACCTCAAAAACCCCCAAATAAAAATTTTGAGCTGAATTCTGTTGAATGTTTTGAATTTATAAATTTTATCCGCCATATTGGATCCGCCATTTTTAATTTTTAAATTCTTACCTTGGAATCGTAATCAGCGACCTCAAAAACATTAATTTTAGTGGGTTTAAATATTCGTAGTCACAAGATGTAAGATTCTCTAAGTTTCAAAAACGCAAATTCTTAAATTATTGCACATATGTGGCTGTAGTGGCCGCCATTTTCAAAATGTCAATATGAGCCACCCGCCATTCGATTGCACATAAAAAATGCTAAATTATAAGCTATATAACTTTGCAACAGCTTAAAACCACGAGTGGACAAAGTCAGTTGATTTTTCACATGGAATGACCCATACATATAGGTATATATATATATATATATATATATATATATATATATATATATATATATATACATATTTGAAAAAAATTAATTTCTAAAATATTTTTTCAGTTTTAGAGAAGATTAAAAAGAATAAATTCAAAATTTGTCAAATTTAAAAATTAAAATTCACTTTTTTCAAAAAGCGCCCGACGGATAATTAAGTTTTTGGTCTTAAAAAATGTGTAGTGTGTTAGAGAACTAGAAACAAAAAAAAATCCCATATACAAAACACATTTAATTAAAGTCGCTCTAGGCACACCGTGGGGTGGCTTCCAAGGGATGAAAATTCTTGCTAAGGCTTGGAAAAATTATGAAATATTTTCCTAAAGCTTTTAGCAAATTAAAAACATGTGATAATTTTTTGGGGAATAATAGAAATTGTTTTCAAAATTTTTTCACCTTAATTTTCTTAGGGGTGTCGTCTAAGAGATGGAAATTCTTGCTAAGGCTTTGAAACATTATATGACATTTTTCTGAAGTCCTTTGGCGAATTAAGACTATGTGTGTTTTTCGGGAGATAATAGTAATTGGTATCAAAATTTTATCACTTTAATTTTCTTAGGGGTCCACAGTGGTCTGAATGCCAAATCTAGGTGGACAAAAGTCGGAAAATCTATCACTTTCAAAATTTTTTTTTTTAGTTTTTTTATGTTCTATTATATTCAGAGGGTCCACTTTTGTATGATTCAATCACTAAAAAAAATGTATATGACTGTATTAAGGCATGAATTGGCGAAGACTCACGCGTAGTTTATTTTGCTCTGAAAATCATAGCTTTAATTTAACAAAGCTAGTGACCTATTAAATCATCAAATTTTAAACGTTCCTATAATATGAATTCTAAAGTTTGATTTACACTCTGTAAGATACTGTAACATAAATTATTCTACATTTAATGTTTATATTAGAAAGCCGACGACAAAGGTAAGTTTGTCTGCTAATTTTATATTACAAAATTCAAAATGAAAAAAGTAAAAATGTCCAAATTTGTCTAAAAAGTTATTCATGGGAAAATGTTTATTAAGCCTTAAAGTTTCCACAACCATTAACACTTTCTGCCACTTTTTGCCACTTTTCGATATTTTCATGTTTAAAACGAATCGTGAAACCCGGTTTCAGATGGACAAATCTATTTCCTCACAGACGTTTTGATGCTATTTTACACCACTTTATTATTAGCAGTTTTTGAGGTTGCTGATTACGAATTTGAAGTCAGATTTAAAAAATTCAAAATGGCGGATCCAATATGGCGGATCAAAAAATGAAGAAATTATTGTATATCAATTAAACATGGTATTTAGAGGTTTTTGGGGTTGCTAATTACGAATTTGTTATTAGATTTCAAAAATTCAAAATGACGGATCCAATATGGCCGACCTAAAAATAAAAAAATTAGTTTTCTTTAATATGACATGTCATTTGAGGGTTTCTAAGGTCGCGGATTACGAATCTGAAGTCAGATTTAAAAAACTCAAAATGTCGGATCCAATATGGCGGATCAAAAAATGAAGAACTTATTGTAGGGGAGACCGAGGAGGAAAGTAACAGAGGTGAAAAGTAACAACGTTTATAACTTCTAAACCAATCAGCGGACAAACATGATCCTAAAGTAATTTTTAGTCAGTTTTACCCCCTCAACCTCCCCCATATCATGCGCGAGCTGGTTCAGGAACCGTATGTCTGATATTGACTTCAGATAATCCGTGACCCTGAAAACCCATTAATGCCATGTTATATTTAAATAAACTAATTTTTTATTTTTAGGTTGACCATATTAGACCCGCCATTTTGAACTTTTGAAATCTGACTTCAGATTTGTAATCCGCGACCTTGAAAACCCTTAAACGCCATTTTATATTAAAGTAAACTAAATTTTTAAATTTTAGATCGGCCATATTGGATCCGCCATTTTGAATTTTTAAAATCGAATAACAAATTCGTAATCAGCAACCCCAGAAACCTTTATATATTATGTTTTATTGATATACATTAATTTCTTCATTTTTTGATTCGCCATATTGGATCCGCCATTTTGAATTTTGGAAATCTGACTTCAGATTCGTAATCCGCGACCTTAAAAACCCTTAAACTCCATTTTATATTAAAGTAAACTAAATTTTTAAATTTTAGATTGGCCATATTGGATCCGCCATTTTGAATTTTTAAAATCTAATAACAAATTCGTAATCAGCAACCTCAAAAACCTTTAAATACCATGTTTTATTGATATACATTAATTTCTTCATTTTTTGATCCGCCATATTGAATCCGCCATTTTGAATTTTTAAAATTTGACTTCAGATTCGTAATCCGCGACCTTAAAAACTCTTAAACGCCGTGTTATATTAAACTAAACTAATTTTTTTAATTTTAGGTCGGCCATATTGGATCCGCCATTTTCAATTTTTCAAATCTGACTTCAGATTCGTAATCAGCAACCCCAGAAACCTTTAAATACCATACTTTATTGATATACAATAATTTATTCAGTTTTTGATCCGCCATATTGGATCCGCCATTTTGAATTTTTAAAATCTGACTTCAGATTTGTAATCAGCGACCTCGAAAACTGCTAGAAACAAAGTGGAGTAAATTTGCATCAAGGCGTTTTTGAGTAAATAGTTTTGTCCAGCTAGAATCGGGTTTCAGACCACTGTGGGTCGCTTCTAACGGATAAAAATTCTTGCTATGACCTTAAAAATTATTGGAAATTTTCCTAAAGCTTTTCAGCCGATTTAGACCATATGTCAATTTCTTTTTGGGAAACTAGTAATTGTTTTCAAATTTTGATCACCTCAATTTTCTTAGGGGTGGCTTCTAAGGAACGTAAATTCTTGCTATGGCCTGGAACTATTATGGGACAGTTTTCTTAAGCTTTGCAGCCAATTTGTATCATGTGTGATTTCTTTGGGGAAACTAGTATTTAATTTCAAAATTTTATCACCTTAATTTTCTTAGGGGTAGCTTCTGAGCGATGAAAATTCTTGCTATAACCTAAAAAATTAAGAGGACTTTATCCTTAAGCTTGCCAGCCAATTTGGACCATGTGTGATTTTTTTTTGGGAAAATAGTAATTGTTTTTAAAATTTTATCAACTTGATGTTCTTAGCGCTTGCTTCAAAGGGATGAAAATTTTTACTGTGGCCTGAAAAAAGTATGGGACATTTACCTGAAGCTTTTTAGCCAATTTTGAATATGTGTGATTTTCTTTGCGGATAATAGTAATTGTTTTCAAAATTTTATCAACTCAATTTTTTTAGGGGTGGCTTCTAAGGGATGAAAATTCTTGCTAAGCCCTGGAAAAATAATAAGACATTTTCCTAAAGCTTTTTAGACAATTAAGACCAAGTGTGATTTTTTTAGAGAAAACTAGTAATTGATTTTAAAATTTTATCACCTAAATTTTCTTAGGGGTGATTTCTAAGTGATAAAAACTCTTGCTATGTCCTGGAAAAATTATAGGACATTTTTCTAAATCTTTTTCGACAATTCGGGCCATTTGTGATTTTTTTAGAGGAAACTAGCAATTGATTTCAAAATTTTATCACCTCAATTTTCATAGGGGTGGTTTATAAGGGATGAAAATTCTTGCTATGACCTGGAAAAATTATAGGACATTTTTCTCAAGCTTTGTAGCCGATTTAGACCATGCGTCATTTTTTTGGGAAAACTGGTAATTGATGTCAAATTTTTATAACCTTAATTTTCTTAGGGGTGGCTTCTAAGGGATAAAAATTCTTTCTATGGCCTTAGCAAATTAGGGGACATTATTCTAAAGCTTTGGGAGCGTTCACAAATGACGTCACGCATTTTTTTCAACTTTTTGACCCCTCCCCCCCTCCCGTCACGTTCTGTCACGTGAGAGTAAACACGTACCCCTAAAAGGACGTCACGTTTCTTGCCCCCCCCCCTTATTTTTATGATAATTTTATTTTCAACGTTAATAACAAAAAATTCAAAATTAATAATTTTCAATTGGTTTTATTATTCTAAATTTGCAGTTATTTGGGTTTATTACTGATATTTGGTTAATTAATAGATTATACATTGTGATTAAAAAATTTTCTTATTTTTTGCACAACAAATACATTAAGGACTGTTTCAAATCATATACCTCGAACTTTAAGTATTAAATAATTCATAGTCCAAATAATTTTGGACCATGTCTGATTTTTTTGGAGAAAATAGTTATTGATGTTAAAATTTTATCACCTCAATTTTCTTAGGGTCGCTTCTCAGTGATAAAAATTTTTGCTAAGGCCTGGAAAAATTATGGGATATTTTTCTGAAGCTTTCCAACAAATTTGGACCATTCTTATCAGAATTCGTTACACTGTCACATATATTTTCGTACTAAAAATTATTAATTGACTAGATAGTGATCAAAGTTTGTATAGTCAAACACAGATATGTAAGAAACCGGCATTGTATTCAAAAAAGGACAATAGGTACCTGTGAGAGTTGGAATTAATTAATTTTTAATTTTTTTTCACTTTTTGTGATGAAGATAGGACAAATTGCAACTTCTGGCAACACAGTATTTTACTTGTCAAAGTTTTGAGGTTAGAGTATATCTATATTTATATACTTAAGCACGCGTTATTTAAAATACAAAGCAACAACTGATAGTGAGGTGTAAGTTAACTCAGGGGCGCGATTAAATCGGTAAGTCCTACACTTACATTCAAAATCCGATACGGACTCAACGGGCAAGGAGTGTTGTTGGTTTAGTGCCGGAGGCGTGAATTTGTGTGGAACAAAAAAGTCGTTGAGACGTAACCAGATGAGGTATCCCCGGTTCAGACGGGTAAATTTCTGAACTGTTACGTTGAAATACGACACGAACTGTCGAAATACGACACGGGAAAAATTGAACAATGTTCCATTGCTCACTATTCCGTACTACTCCACTAGGACGATACAGTATGACTCTACAAAATAGAAAAATCACCGAACTGCCCTTATTACAGACGTTTAGGAAGTTCTTATTTCAAGGGCTTCCAATCAACAAAACGTTAGCCCGCCCTAAAAGGAAGGATGATAAACCGAGTCTTTCCTCACTCCATTTAGTGCGGTAGTAAATAAGGATTGAATTATTGTAAGTATTGTATCGTTCCAATTTATACTTTTCGTTTCCAAAACTTTTTTACGAAATCTGAATGTTTCAAACCTGGTTAATTCAATAAATGAGCAATTGTCTGATATAATTATACTGTTTAATTGTTTATTAAATTTTCCTTAAAACTCTTAAAATAAAAATGAAGATATGTAACAAACATACTTTCTACCAGTTAGAGAAACCAACTCACAAATATAATAAACTTAATAAATTGAGTAAATCTTTAATTTATTTTGGCTGTTTGTTCCCGAAGAGGGGTAAAATTAAACAAAGTGGTTTTTGCATAATTTAACCCGCATGTAACCAATAGTTGGTGGCAGCGGTGGGATATTTTCTCACGTTTATTGACCTTTATGACTACTAACGTGTAGTAATGTTTACGACTACAAAAAAAATATTATTTGCTTTCAAATTTCTTATAAACTATGCTACATCAAAATCTGAATCACCTTACACTGCAGAATAGATTTTGATTGTTATAAAGTATCATCTTGTACTTTACTTTGCAGTCAAATCCGAAACCATTATTAACTATCTCGTACAGGTTTCCAAGCGCAATAGCGAGTCTAATTTCACTACAGCAACATAAAACAATGAATGGTAGTAGAAATTCTTTTTCATTATTCTTGATCATTCTGTGTTCGAACCTCTCATCTCACAAAGCAACGGAAAACGTAATTTTCGATTTTAAAATTTGATTTTAAATTTTAAGTGGAACTTGCATTTAAAACATCATAGTGTCAAATAATGTATTGTTATATTCTTTGAAATTCTTGAAAAGTTGCAGGTATTCCGTTGGTGGTGTCAGTTATTTACCAACAATAAAAATTACAATTTTAATTAAATAGAAATTCAAATAATTTTTAAATTTAAATAATTAGGTATATTTGAATGTCTTCTTGCTTAATTGATTTAATATTATTTTTCAATTTAATTTAAAGTAGCAATTTTTTATAATTAAAATTGTCATTTAACATAAACTTTTTATTTACTTGTAAGACTAAAAGTTTTGACTATAAAAATTGCAAAAATTTTATACAGGAGTTCTTTCAAACTACAATTTATCCTGGATTTTAATAACTAAATCTTTTTACAGAAAAAAATTCAGAATTCAAATTTATAATATTTTAAATATAAATTTCACTTGATCTTAAATGCTGTTAATCCCAGTTTTATCGATTCAAATTATGCTCAAAATTTCATATTTATAAAATTTGGACTGATTGAAGTTTTGAAATATACTATAAACTTTGATATAAATTGAAGTTTTTCTTTTATCGGGTGATGTCTAAAATAGTTTAAATACGCATAGTTAATTTCTAAAACATTTAAAGGTTATAATAACTCAACCATAAACTGAATAAAGTTTTAATTAATTAATGTTAAAATAAACTTAAGTTCACTTCGTTGAAAATATATTTTTCTAGTTTAAAAAAATAAAAATTGAATTGACAGAATTCTGAAGACATCTTGTCTTTCATTCTTGTCACACTTGAAATTTGTCACTAATATAGATGTTTACTTGTTACAAATAGTCTGCTACTGTTGAAAAAAATGTATTTTTATATTAATTTAAGGAGTTAGTACCACATCTTTTTTCAAAAAAATCGATTTTCTAAAAACTGCAGATTCTTTTAGTATATATATTGTAGAAATGCTGTGAAAACTATTATTTTGGTTGGAAACTTTGATAACGTATAGAAAAACGGGATACAATGTAAAAGTTTTGAAACCCACAATGGTAACCAGTGCCAAAATCGTGGCCAAAAATCGAAAAAGTAATTAATCCTGAGTATTTCAGAACCAGAATTAACAAATTTCGTCAAAATTTGTGAATTGTAGACATTTTTAAATAGTAATTTGCATATTCTGACGCGTAAGGGATATTTCCTTGAAAAAGAACATGTTTTCTTAAATTCGCTTTTTCTCAAAACAACGTTTCTTGACCTGGCAAACATCCTAGAAAAAAAACTGTTTCACCGATCGTGCTAAAATTTGGATGGCTTATCCTACACATGTACGGCTATCGTGTGAACCAAAATTATAATTTTTTGTTAATTTTTTTGTTAATTTTTTAAACAATTTACTTTGAAAAAACAAGGTCAAAAATGAAAAAACTCCGCCATTTTGATTTTTTTCATTAAAAATTTTTTATCGAGGTTCACACGATAGCGACAAGCTTACTTTTCAAGAAATTAATTGATTTTTGTTTTTTAGTTTACCTAAACTTAACATATCGTGTCCGCCAATCACAAATAGGAGTAGTTTCAGGCGGTCATGACTGTAAGATAATAGTTAATAAACAAGGAATAAAAAATGTTTGTTAATAGCTTAGAAACACTTCTTTAATGTAAAAAAAGATTGAAGTAATTAAAATAAATTTTGTAATTTAAAAAAAAGTTTAGTAAAAGTCACTGAGATGTGGTACTAACCCTTTTAATGATTTTAATTTCATTTACTTAATTAATAATTTTCCTGAATTTAAAATTGAAATTAAGTAACAAATTTATTTTTTTTTATATTTAATAATTATTTATTAAACTTTAAACGTGTTTTTATTTAAATCTACTTTACAGACTTTAATAAAGATTCAAACACTCTAAACATAATATGTAAATTGATGAAAATCTTAAATTATAATTTATAGGTGTTAATTATTTGTATAATAAATTTTCAGGGTTTTAATTACTTCTAAAAAAACAGAAAATTAATATAAATAAAAATGTAAAATTAAATATGACGAATTATATCATTATTAAAAAGGCGATCATCGATTTCATTTATTTTTAAGTTTTTAGTGCATTTATTTTATATAGTTTATTCCAATTTTAATCATTTTCATGTTTAGTTTAGTTTAGAATTTTCATGCGCTTTTTTAAACAGAAAAAAATACATATCAAATTGCATTCTCCAAATAAATATAGTACTTTTATTCAAAAGTGCTTATTTTTTTTATTGTATGGGTAAATTATTAAACTTATTCAAACTTTAATTATATCGTAGGTTTAAAATTTGGAACAATTCTAACTTTAATCAGTTGAATTGGATTGACAAAAATGAAATTTACAGAAACATATAGTTTTAATGAAAGATTTGACAAGCTCATGATCAGGATAAAATTTCATTAAAATCAAGGATTAAAAATTTTTCACAAAAATGCATTGATCATAAGAATTGCATACTTTCAAATTTCTATAAATTAAATTTTGATTTTGGGTTCCATTAGTTTTAAATTTTATTGATACCTTAAATATTCTTACTTAATTTTCTACTGTCGCTTTGAGGTTAGGTATAGTCAGTAAAACTCACAGGATTTCTATTAGTAAGAAATAACAAATAATATATTGTAAACAAAATTAAGAAAAGTACAAAAAATAATAATATAATATAAAATGGATTTAAATAAGAAAAATAACAAATGATAAATTTAACAATAAAATATACTAAATAAAATACAATAAAAATGCTTGAAGAGCCGATGGTAAACAATAAAAGAAATCATTTTCTTTTCTCTTTAATCCAGGACTACGTCCTGCCAGAACTCTGGTGAATTCTGTAATTTCGGAATCTATAAACAAATAAAAAAAATACAATGTAGATTACAAAAATAATAAAATACCATATATTTTATTCTACTAGAATTTTCCGGTATATTCGGTCGCGGATCTAATCGGTAAACTCCGTCTCCGCTCAATATAAATTACGGACGAACCGCTAAAAAATATTGCCGCCGTCATTCACCGTGATGTTAAATAAAATTGACTATCTGGACACGTATGGTCAATTCGCGGTTACGTAAAAAATGAAATTAATTATCAGGTAAGAAAGAAATTAATTATTTTATTTCCACTTTAATTACGCGCTTCAGTCCGGTAAAAATCAAATATATCTGAACGCGTAACTTCAGGAGCGAGGTGAATTTATTTGGAGAACAGTTAAACAACGCGGGTGTTCACCTAGCAAAGTCTATTCTCCAATGACATAGCACTTGGGAAAAGCCCATGTGACAATCTACGTCAATGATCCGTCGCGGGAGATTTTTAAAATCGCTTCGAACACTTTCCTACGTATAAGTGTTCTAACAATTTTCTCGAATTCTCTGATCATTCGTGAAGGACCACGACAATGATCAGGAACTCGTCACGGAGTATTCTTTACTCAAACCAGGATTCCTTAGTCTACGAAGTAGATGTCCAGAATTTTATCGTTCCTGAGACTCCACGATGAACCGTGACAAATCTCAGGACGATCCTGACTAGAGGAAAGCAAAAGTTTTCCTTAGATTTTTCATTGGAGGACCAATGCTAAAATCTTCGGAACGGTTTCCAGATATCATTTCCTGGAGGACCAAGACTATGATATCTGGAGGAGTCCGAGCAACTTATCCGAGATGTTCCTCGGTCTGCCCCTGAGGGCCGACTCCCCGATCTACAGGCGTGCAGATCGATATATAGACGTAGCTTCTGGAAGGGGCTACTCGGTCATTTTACTTTGCGCCATCTGCGCTGTGTCTGGCGTTCCGCGCCATCTTCCGGCGATGCGCGTGTTAGGATGCGCGGCTGTCTAGCAGATACTTCTGCTAGACCACGTTTTGACAGTTTAAAAATAAGTCGAGAGTGTAACTTAACCTCAAAGTTAAGTTTAATTTATTTTTTCTAAAAAAATAAATTATCAAGCGGAATTAAAGTCATGTGCAATTGTGAGGTTCGTCACAATTGTATTGGTTGAAATTTTAGTCATAAAATTTGGATTAATTGAAGCTTTGATACAATGAACATTTTCTTTATAATTTGAAGTTTTCATATATGTATTAAAGTTTGTATTCTTAATTTAAATATGAATTGTTGAAATTGGAAAATAATTAAAGTTTATAATAATTTAAATATAAGTTGATTAAAAATTTGAACCAAAAGTATTAAATAATTGAAGTTTATAATTATCAAGATTTGAATAATTTATACTTCCTAAAAATTGAAGTTTGAAACAATTTATATAAGTATTAATACAATCAAGTTTATAATTTCTAACTTGCAAATGTGAAAGATTGAAGTAATTTGTTGTTCTTGCCATTACGGACTAATATAAAAATGACTTATGAATCATTAAACTTTGGCTACATTACAGTTTTGATTAATTAAAGTTTAACATAATTTAAATTCTAATTGATAGGAGTTTGAAATTTAAATTATTTAAAAAAAGAAAAATTTAAGTTTTGTGTTAGTAGAAATTTTGAAAAATGGTTTGTTATTAATTGAAAATTGTATTGTTTGAAAAAATGTTTTTAAAATAAGAAGAACTTATTATTAGACGTTTGGAATAATTGAAGTTTATATAAAAGTTCAAGTAAATATTGTAAAAAAAACATTGTTTAAAATAAATATACTAACTTTTCGTAACGCACTATAAAAATTTATGTTTTCAACTTAAGAAGAAAAACATCTGATCTATTCTCCAAAATTTCTGTCTACTTATTAATTTCCAACAATTTTTAATTATTAAAAATTCATTCTCAAAAGGCAATCTGATAATAATTAATTAAATTTAAGTAAGTTCAATGTTTATTTTTCATTCAAAGTTCTAGCCAATCGAACATGCATTATTTTTTTGATATTAGTGTATATGAAAAAGTGTCTTTTCTGTCAGGTAATCTCTCTTATATTTTAATAATTCCCATAGAAATTATGTTACAAATTATTCAATTGGTGGTGAAAATTCGTATTTGTTTTCTTTTGTTTTAGTAAATAAAAAATTCTTTAGGAATTTTCTGGATAAAGTAATTATCGTTTTTATTTAAATTTATCTCTCCAAAAGAATCAATTACGATAAAAAAATGAGACGTTTAGATACCAGCATTCGTGTCTATTTTAAGGACATCCAAAGTTATAGAATTATAAAAGTTCTAATTTGCTAAACTCAAAAATTCAGAAATTAATAGCACTAGGAATTTTATTCTTTTGTATCTTTGGTTTTTATTCTTTTGTTTTGTTTTCGTAATTCAAAGGTTGCAGAATTCTGTTGGTGGTGTTAAATGTTTCTTAATTGCACCACCAACTAAACGTTTCGTAAATTATAATTTATTTTGGAATTCAATTACATTGAGATCTTCAAACGAATCGTCTCAGTGCATTGATGACTTTTCAAAAGTTTGTTAACAGTAGGTCAGTAAAAATGTAATTTAGTGCATTAAATGTAACTGTCGCCTCACCCAATTATCATATTACAGGTCATTAATCTGGTAGTTGGTATGTTTGCTTTGTTTTATTCTTTCAATGCGTGTGCTGCTATTACATTCTGCAAACTATTCCGTTTGTGGCGTAAGACTATGCTTTTCTTATATGCCATAATAATACTTGTAAATCAGAATAATCCTAGCCTTTATTAGTTTAAAAAAAATAATAAAAAGTTATGATTATCTCTCTTAAAACAAGTTGCTAATTATAGGTATCTAACTGCTAGTAAATTATCCTATAATTCAAATTAAATTACTGTCTAAATTCTATACGAAAATGTTATCCTACATGGTAAGAAGAGCATACAAAGTTTACATTCATAAAAGTAAGATACATTACATGTATGTTTTGAAATGCTTATTAGAACCGTCAACTATGACAGGTGTTTAATTTAATGCAATAATTGAAGATTCTTTATTCACAAGTAAATTCGAATTAGTTTCAATTTCCATTAAGCTTTCCTTGCCTGCTGGTTAAATAATAAAGATAGTATACTTTAGAATCAAATGCGATTTTAAAGGTATAGAATAAAAAACATTGTGAATTATACTATCATACTAAAAATTCTGTTTTTTTCTTCTGTTAATAAAAATAATATATTGGATTTAAAAAAATTTACAGAATGCATTGGATAAGATTCAAGTTAATTGTTTAAAAAAAAATAATTATAATAATAATAACACCTTTCTATGTATTGCCAGCCAATATCGGTACTGGCGAGAGTATGGCAATCTAAATTGTCGATTATTACATTGGCTGAACGACGGGATGTTAATACCTGTCTGTATACCGACTATACTGACAGAGTTGGATCGTTAATAATTAAACAATTTTAAATTTAACTCTAAAATTGATCATTTTTAATAAAAATAAAATAAATCTTGTTTAGCTATCAATATTATTATAATCAAAAGATCAGTTAATCATGTCCAGAAGCTTGTATTTTATAGTTATGTATTTATAACTAACTACATAAATAATCAAATTAATTAAAATATAAAATAATTATGGATTGAATTAAATCGCAACGCTGTTTTATTATATCAAATTGAATTTAAATAAGCTGAAATTAGCTTTAAACAAATGAACTGTAGATTATTTTATTGCATAAAAGTTTTCATTGAACTTATTCCAACCACATCAAAGTATTGCTTTATTTTAACTGTGTGGATATTAACTTAATCCTTGTATCCGGTTACTTTAAAACAGTAAAAACCAACTTCTACTTCGTCTATTAAAATCAACAACATTTAAATAAACTGAGTTTTGTAATCCTATTTTATATTAGTTTACTAAATGTACTAGTAGAACATACTGTAACCCTTCTCCTCATGTAGTCCTAATACAGATATAATTGAATAAATAATTTAAAGGTAAAACATAAACCAGGTTTGAAACATTAAAACAGAATGGTTTGATCCATATAAACGAACTGACTGCTCTGTGAATAGTAGTACAATTCCTATTACAAGATGTAAGTCAGTATTTGAGAATATGCGAAGATATACCTTGTCAGCAAAGTCAAATCCAAGGCTGTCTCAAAAACAGGTAAGTATTAAATTTCAAAATTCATTCTTAAAGCAAAATGTTAATATGTATGAATTCTGATCCATTTTTTTACATGTATAGTAAGTCGATTGCGAACTGTTATGCTAGATTGAATTGAATTTTCTTAATTCGACGAAAAAAAAATATATTAACTCTCAAACATTCAAAGTTTCAATTAATGTTTGCAGTAACAACATTTGACGGCCAAGCGTCAAATTAATTTAGATTAATTTGGCAATATTTTTATACAGTAATTTATTCAGTTTTAAGCGTCTAATATTTTCTGATTTTAACCGACTGATACTTTTCTTTTAATAAAACTTTGTTCTTATGTTTCCCACTTTTTTATCCTTTATTGTAATAGATTATAAATTAAAAGGATTGTCAAAAAACAAACAAATAAATAAATAAAAACTACTTTCAGAACTTGTCAATCAAATAAATAGTATGAAAATTCGAGAAGTATGAACAATCAGAAAAGAAGTTTGTTGTGTTTAACACTATCCAGAGTTTTTCGAACGATACACTGTTAAAAGAGAGTCTGAATTCAAGATATGTTCTAAATTCAACAAGCCCTACTATACAGATGTTTTTGTGAAAAACACTCCTTAATCTGTCTGAATTTACAATACATTTTAATTTTGAATTAACCATTTCAAATATATTAATATTTACATTATTATGAAAATTTCAAGTGTGTTTCTTTATTGTCACGACTAAAGATAAGAGAAAAATCGGTAAAAATAAGCAATAGACGTCTTAAAATTGTTACGTCTTAAAACAAGACTGCTTTTCTGACTTACAATAAGACTTTCTTTTTACTGTGTCAGATGGCTAAAATGAAACTTTTAATGAATTAGACGATGGTATGTTTCATATAGAATAAAAGATTGAAAGCTTGTTGTAGTAAAATTCCAGAGTTAATAAATACGAAACACTCTTAAAGTTGAACAGTAAAGGAAATGCAGTTAAAAAAAATTATTTACTAAATTAAATTAAAACAAGTAATAGATAACTTATTGTAGACTGAAAAAAACGAAATTCATAAAAACAAAATTTTAAAGTTAGGGACTTCAATAAAGCAATAGCTGGTTCAATTCGCATTAAGCACTTTTGTAATTATTATCCTTATCAAATATTTATTTATTTATTTAATATATAATACACGGGTGTAAAGAACCCATTAAAGTAATAATAAAAATTTAAAATATAACGAGTAAGAATAAATTACAAAAATACAAAGTCTGTTAAAGATAGAATTTTTTCCAAAGTTAGTTTTATGAAATGTAACATAGAATGGAAGCATATGCCGAAGTGATCTTTGAGGAGCAGAAAAGTCAATAAGCAATAAAACCTGAGGACATTTAATAAAACCGTTGATAACTTTAAACATAAATAGAATATCACTGAACATAAATCTAGACTTTAACTCTGGAATTCGCATTTGAGTTCTCAATAGAGAATAATCATGAGTGCCCCTATCAAACTCGATGCGTAGTTGGAACGCAGCAAATCTGAGAAAGCGATTTTGGACTCTCTCAAGTCTAAGAGTATGAATATTATGATAGAGACACCAGATCACAGAACCATACTCCATAGTAGATCGCACGAACGAGAAATACAGAACCCTTAGAGTTGGCAAATTTTTAAAATTAGTTATTATAAAACCAAGAGTTCTAATGGCTTTATTAACTACATTCGATATATGTTTGTTAAAAGACAAGTCAAAATTAAAAGTAATTCCAAGGTCACATACGTCAAAGATCTTTGATTAAGAAAGATATTGTTAATTGAATAATCATAACGAAATGTCACTAATTTTCTAGTAAAAGATATGCATGAGCATTTAGCGACATTCAATGGCATACCGTTCATGATACTCTAATTATATAATCGATTTAAATCATTTTATAATAATGAACAATCATAAAGGTTCTGTAGAAGATAAAACATTTTTAAATTATCCGCATATAACAAAATCCTCGAAAATTTAAATACATATTTAACATCATTGATGATATATTGCACATTATATTCATAATTTAGTCATTGATTCAGTTATTCTTTCACATATTACATACATCAATTGCTCCTTATATATTCTCTTTAATCATTGATTTTTTTATAAATATATATATATAAAAAGGTAGCCAGAGTTCTATTATTCTCATAATTCAATGTTATAGTTCAAGATGAAAATACGAATCGTATGTCTCTATTGTGCTTTATGCTTATTGTTTAACTAGAAAAATTTTTATGACTTAAAATGAATGTTTGGGTAGGCCAGTGAATGAAACGTTAAATGACTAATCCCATTTTTTTAAAGAAAACATTACAGCATCCGAGTTCAAAATAGAAACCTTTTTTATCTTATTTTATTATCTATAAAGTATTCCCATTAAAACTTCAAATTAACCTTTTTTTTTGGAAAAGAAGGCTTTTAAAAGGGGCTAAATCAAGTCAAACTTTTTCCAAAATTGTCTTGAATAAATAAAAAGAATAGGAAATATAGAATAAGAATAACCTTAAAAAAAGTCCTCATGGTTACATTTAGAAATAGTTAGCTCGCAGACTGCAAAATCGAATACTACAAAATTGTTAAAGGAAGTCCGATCGTGTTGAACCAGACTATCTTATGACATAAAAGCATCAAGTTCAGCAAATAATTGAAGAATAAAATGCATATTTTACTGTATTAAAATGCGCGATTCATGAGTTATACATTTGTTTCAATGAATAGTAATAATAATAATAATAATAATCATAATAATTATAAGTATATAAATTTGAATTTTATAGCAAATGAATAAAGATCGTAACTATTAATATTTTTCAAAAGAAAAAACATACATATATTATAAATAAAAATCGGGCAAGTACGAGTTAACCCGTACCAAAATCTAGGGTTCCGTACATTTACGAAACAAAGATATACCTTATTAACAAACAGAGAGCTCTAACTTGGTACACATATGTATTTTCACGTGTAGATTACAGGAAAATTATAGGGAACATTATCTGGATTGACAGTCAAAACGTTGTAAAAAAAGAAAAACGGCAAATTTTCGAAAAAAAAGTTTTTTCTCCATGACTTTGAAACTATTTGAGCTAAAGGGCTAAAATTTGATACATTTGTATATTTTTATGTACAGATTATGAAAATTAATTAGAACGTACAAATTATGAAAATACTTCTACCTTCAAGTACATGAAACTTTTGCTTAAGTGTACAGGCTTGTATTTCATATAAATAACATAAAAATCAAGAATTTTTTTAGGGGGAGGCCCTGAAATTTTTATAGGGTTTCAGGGCTTATAACAGTCTTGATTATAGGTCCTGTGGCAGCCAAGATCAAGCCTTATATAAGATTAAATTTTTTTTTTGTTGAAACAGGAATAATTGTTATTTAATAAATTACTTTTTATCTCTAAAACTACTCCCCCTCAGAGCTGACGATATAACGACAATTTCACGTTAAAATAGAACAAAAATCCTTTAACAAAATGGAATATTTTAGTCGTGTATCCTGAAAATATAGACAAGAAATCAAATAATTAAAACATGTAGATCCCTTGACAAACTTATGTACTTTGCCAAATATATAAAAAGCAAATTTGTGAAACTCTGATTTATTTTGCAAAAAATTAAGACTACTTATACAAAAATATAAAATCTTTTAGACTATATTCGGTCTTCGTCGACATTTTCAGTTTTGACGTTGATGCTTATACTTCGTCGGCACAATGATCTTAATCTCCTGTCCATCGCGGAGCTCCGGCCTGTCTCTCATTACCTTTTCGAATGAGTCGTGAACTATTGGAGCTAACAATGCCTCGATTGCTCGTTGACGCTTTTCCTCCGAAAACTGAGGTGGCAACTTCACACCTGCTTCATTGTCTTCTGAGTCGACTCCAATTAATGCGTTCTCCCTAATCAGAAAACTCCTGATACGGTTCGGGAAGTCCTTAGAGTCGTCGAATTTAGCTTTGATTGGGCATTTTAAGTTGTCGATCTCTCCATCGACGAGGTATCTATGATCCTCCGGGATCAAATATGCAGGCCAGGTAGCATAATTTAGGCGCAACCAGTCGACGATTCCTGCGTGTCGAAAATTGCAGTCCGGACACTCCGGATAATATAAGTATTCCGACTTACCGCACCCAGGATACGTTCCAAAAGCTTGTTCATGCTCCACTCCATGTGGATGGATACAATCGACGGTATCCAATCCATCCGCACCACAGACAGTACAGAACCCTGGCCT
Source organism: Ganaspis brasiliensis (assembly GCA_037103525.1). Classification (NCBI taxonomy): domain Eukaryota; kingdom Metazoa; phylum Arthropoda; class Insecta; order Hymenoptera; family Figitidae; genus Ganaspis; species Ganaspis brasiliensis. The sequence goes on along the minus strand of JAZKLR010000454.1, from coordinate 546,123 downwards.
ATAAGGAAGTTTACAGATCCTAAAACCATGGCCAGGAGCTCGGCAATTGACGCATGCCGTCACGAACCTTTTCCCCATGGTAGTTACATAGGTTTGTGTTCCGACATCGACCTTCTTTGCATCCTTGGCGGGGACCAGAAGCTCTGCTCGTTTCCGAATCAAACTCTTTAAAAGATCCTGGCTCACGATCCTGCTGTCGACGAAGTACAACGGCTGTACTGTACCCTTCGGATTGACCAGCCCTGGAACTCCCATCTCCTTCAGGACCTGGTCAGGTAAGGCAAACGGTGCAGGAGCAACCCTGACAGATGACGCCAGCTGTGTTTCGGCCACCCTGGCGATCGTAGTTGGCTTTCCAGTCGACTTGTTTATTTCCACCGGGTGTCCAACGTTGACGATGCGTCTCCGTCTAAGATTTTCCTCATGGACATCCGACGCCGTCACCCTCACAACTGTCTTAAACTTCAATTGAGGTGGCTTCCGCTTCCTCAATTCCTCAATAAGTGAGTTGACCTCGCCTGTAATGCGGTCCAGTCTTTCTCCTGGTTTAGGGAGGACCCGATAAATAGTCGACGCCACTGACTTAAAATCGTCGTCGTCCAAGAATTCCTCCACTGCCTGGCTTGAAGTTCTTGGTGGCAAGGGACAGGCCTCATCAGGAAATCCATCCTCGGTCGACCTTTCCATCTCCTCTTGTTGCAAGGCTTTCTCTAACTCCAGCTTATTTGAGTCAAACTGGCCCTGTAACTCGGACATTGCTCGCTTCATCTCCTCCTTCTGTTGCCTCATCTTCTCCATGAGAGAGACAAGGCCTTCCACGCGGCTTGATGTCGACATCTTCTTTAGCTGCTGGTCTTAATCCTTAAAATTACATATTACGGAGACTTCGTCGAGGTATTTTTATATCAGTTACACAATATTTTCCTATATACTTTCCAGACTTGTTGACTAATTCAACTGTTGACGAACCCAGAACCTTACTGATCAAAACCGGACCCAAATACTTGTGTGCCAATTTAGCAGAATAATTTTCTGCCTTGTTGCTCAACTTTTTATTTGGATAGTAAACCTGCATACCCGGTTTAACCTCGATTAGCTCCGATCTACTCACATTCGCGATGGCAAGGCGTTTATCCGAATAATTCTTTAATTTTAACTCAATTTGATGTCGTAACTCGTCAATTTTTCTCATTCTATCGATCCAGAAAACAACTGAATCGTCCAGAATTTGACCCTCATCTTTTTCAGGCGAATTTTCATCACGTTTAAAACTACCTCTCTACCGTGATTCAAGAAAAAAGGTGATATCCTACTTCCTGCATGCGGTACCGAATTATATCCTAACTGGAATTTTGACAAATTCTCGTCCCACTCTTTATGATCATGTTTAAGAAACGCGGCGATCATAGGTTTAACAGTTCGATTAAACCGTTCAACCGGATTAGCTTGAGGGTGTCGAAGTGGCACAAACACTTGCTTAACTCCTCGAGCTATCAGGTATGGTCCCACATCTTTATGTACGAACTCCTTACCGTTATCCGTTACTATCGATTTAGGAGTTCCCCAATGATCGAATATTGTGTCAAAATCTTTAACTACTGCTTTCCCACTTTTTCTACGAATAGGGAATAATTCCAAATATTTAGTATACAAGTCGGCTATCACAATAACACCGATATTTCCCTTTTTGTCCGAGTCTGCGTTTCCATTGTATCAACCGATTACTGATACCAAGGGGAATGTAAAAACCGAGTTGATAACTTTCCTTTAAGAGGGTGTTGATTATATTTAACCTTTACGCAAACTTCGCATTCTTCGACATATTTTCGTACATCCGCTGACATACCAGGCCAATAATAATTTTGACGAATTCTATCGAGTGTCTTATCTTTTCCTAAATGCCCTGCTTGAGGTAGATCATGGTTATCATGTAATATTGCTATTATTTTACCTGGTTTAATAACCCTTTTCCAAGGATTAATGTCATCTATTAATGCTTCTCATAATCCGGGCGATGGTAAAATAGTTCGTCGTTCTCTATTTTCCAATCGACGAATCTATTTGGTTGGTCCTTTACCAAGTCGTACTTTGTTTTGTACCAATTCTGGTCACAAATACTTATTGCTTGAATTCGACCTTGAATAGTTTCTTCAACTATTTTTCCCCATCCTTGAGGATTGACGTCGAGGTTAAACATTCGAGAAAGCGCATCTGGTGCTTCATTTAAGGTTCCTCGTCGGTGCTCAACTGACATATTATGTTGATAAAGGTAAATTGCCCATCTCGCAAGCCGTCCTACAGGATTTTTCAATCCATGCAACCATTCGAGAGCTTGGTGATCTGTGATCACCTTAAATGGCATTCCTTCCAGATAACATCTAAGTTTCTCGACGGACCAAACAACTGCTAAGCACTCTTTCTCAGTCGTCGTATAGTGCATTTCAGCACCCCTCAACGGTCGACTCAAAACTTTAATAAGGATTTCCTTATCAGAGTTTGGATCTTTTTGGACCAAAATAGCACCAAGACGAAAATCACTGGCGTCTGTATATAACATGAATGGTTCACCCGGTATAGGCACATAAAGTCGAGGGGTTTCAATAAGTGCCTTCTTGACGTCATCAAAGGACTTTTGCTCGACCTCAGTCCATTTCCAAGGAACTTTTACGCTCGTCAGCTTATTTAAAGGACCCTGTATTCTAGCTATATTTTTCAAATGCCTATGATACCAATTCACCATTCCATTAAACTGTCGCAATTGAGATCTGTCTTTAGGTACTGGAAAATCGATAATTGGTTGGACCTTTTCCGGATTTGGTCTCATTCCCAACTCATCGACTATGTAACCAAGGAATTTTACTTCCTTACAAGCAAAGCTGCTTTTCTCGCGATTTATTAACAACTTCGCTTCGCGGAATACCTCAAAAACCAAAGACAGAATCTTAAGATGTTCTTCAAAATCTTGGCTGACTACTATCCAGTCGTCTAGATATGTAAAGACCTGTTCTGACCATTTACTAGGTAGGTCTCTGTTATGGATCAAATCTTGCATTTTTCTTTTAAGGGAGTCCATAAGGCGCTGAAATGTGGACGGAGCTCCGGTTAAGCCATAAGGCATTCTAAGCCATTCCAACAATCCTTTTCCCTCTACTACAAAGGCTGTATATTTTCGACTTTTCTCTTCCATAGGAATCTGATGGAAGGCTTCACTCATGTCGAGTGTCGAAATATATTTCGCTTGATGTAGCTGAGACAAGATTGATCTCATATTATGGAGTGGATAAGCTGGCTTCTTCGTCTTACTATTTAATGGCTGATAGTTTATGCAAAATCTCAAGCCACCGTTGGCTTTTGGTGCAACTACTGGCGAAAATGCCCACTCGCTATTACTCCACCGGACATAACCTTTTTCTAGCAACCGATCGACTTCTTCGTCGATAAATCTACGAACTATTTCGCTTCGACGGTAAGGTTTCTGACGATGTGGTTTACTATCGTCTAATTCTATCACGTGTTCTACTAGGTCTGGTAAACCTGTCGACTCCTTGTCAATTTTATCGAATTCGTGGTCTAGAAAATTCTTTAATTTTTCATTCTCCGCGACCGAAAGTGCTTGCAAAACATTAGGATTGTTAATGTGGTAAGCTAACGGGTATTTATGTTCACTTCCAGCAAGGGTCCAAGTTTCCGAAAACGGATCGACTTTAACTTTAAAATTTAGCCAAAAATCCATTCCCAAAATTAATTCACTAGACAGATTTTCTAACACACTGAACCATTGCGGACCATAAACATCTCCTATATCGATGACAAATCCCGTGCCTCCCTTCGACCTAACAATAGACTTATCTCCTAAGCGCACACCTTTTTTTGATGATGAATCTTCCACTAACTCGTCAATTTGGAGGTGTTTTACTCTTTCATAAACTGAGCCTCTTAAAAACGATCTTTCGCCACCGCTATCTATTATTCCCTTAACCTTTTCCCCGAAAATAGATATTTCAACCGGAATTTTAACCCTTGCTTTCGGTTCTCTTAAAGGACCGTTCGAGCAATAAATTTTCCGTTGGGAAAGTCGGCAAAGGAAATGAGGTGGCAAAAGACTTGGCCTCCAAGTTTTATAAGAGACTGTCTCATTATCAAGTGAACGTTTCACACTTTGATGACTTTCTTCATCAATAAAAGTCGACATATTAATTATATTATCTTCCTTATTTATCTTCAACCCACGGATCAGATTCTCTACTTCTTCATTTTCGCTATAGTATTGAGACGAAAGTTCGTCAAGCAATTCTAGACATAAAGAATTTTGACCCACCTTATCCGTTACATTTGACGAATCAAGATCTTTGGTGGCCTCAATATTACTGTCATTATTTGCGCTCTTTTCACTGCAAGAAGATACTTCCTCTTTTGTGCCCTTATTTTCAGTCAAACGAGGAGCCATTACTGAGGGCTTTTCTCGTTTCCCTTCCTTTCCGGGCAATCTTTATTATAATGTCCTTTCTTCTTACAGATGCAGCAAACAATTTGAGGATCAGAGTCACAACTTCTGGCTCCATGACCCCTTTGGCCGCAATTTAGGCAGATCATTCGCTCACGGTCAAATGGCTGCGAAAAGGTTCGAGGTCTGTCCGCGTTAATTGAATTTATAGTTTCGTTACCAGAGCCTACTTGATTCCTTTTCTCGTTAAATCTTTTCAAATTGTTCTCTAATCTATTTCGAGTTAAGGACTTTACTTTTGTCGACAATGTAGCATTGTTTTTATTTGCTAAACTTTTCTGGGTAATTGCATTCAAGTCGACTGTTGAATCATCGCAAGATTCTTCCGGATTTGAGTCGACGTTTTCTGACTCAGTCTCGGAATCCTCATAATTTTGTACGACATTCAAACTCGATCTTGTAAATCTAACTCTACTAGGCTGAGAATCAATAGCGCGACGATATAAATAACTCCGTTCGCTAACGTAGTGCAGAAAATCATCATAATTATTCAGATTTAGGTTCAATATCTCGAACGTTAGTCGAGGATCGAACTTGGTCAATATCTGTTTAAGTTGTTCTCTGAACACTGGCGGATATTGCATTCGCTCAAATATAAGACGTGCTCTACAGGCAAACTCCGCCAGAGTTTCAGATTTCTCCAATTTAAGGTCTCGAATCTCAAGGAAAAGGTCCGCGTCGTCTTTCTTTACCCGCCATTGATACCGGAAGGCTCGCGAAAACTCTCTCCAAGTATTCCACGATTCCTTATTGACGAAGTAGCAGGCCTTATAAGGCCCTTCAAAAACCTTCGACAGATATAGAACAAAATAATCTCTAAAAATACCACTCGTGTTCAGATGGTCTTCCAGGATCAATAGAAACTGTTCTGGATCTCGTTCTGTTTTTGGGAACAAAATTTTCCACGACGCAACGATCCTTCCAATTTCCATTGAATCCACATTCTCATCGTAAACATTCATGGATGAAAAATTATTTCGCCCATTTACTCGTCGACGCGTATTTGGTATATATTCACGACGTGTGGTTGGAATACGTTCATCTCCACTCGAATCGTTGTCATGCCATGAAAACAATGATTCCGTTCGACGATTTGAACTAAATCTCACTGTATTTTCGTTATCATGATCACGACGACTACGTGGATGTCGTTCTCTAGTATTCTCATTTTGATTTTGCCAATTCGAAAAGTCCCGCTGTTCATTCGTTCGTCTCGCCTCGGCATTAGGAATGTTCATAAAATATGGATCTTGTCCACTACTTATTAATCTCTGATAACGATCTTCGGTGATAAAAGTTTGTTCGTCGACTATTCTTCCGTCCGGTAATAATTTCCCTACTATTAAACGTGTAAGATTAGGGGGTTGCGCGGAAGATGTTGGGAAAGCATTTTGCTCCATGATTCAATACAGGTCGTCGATCGGTAACAGATAATTTTAAATGCTGTAAAAGCAAATCGACTTTATTTTTTAAATCATCAACCTTATCATCGACTTTTTTATTCAAATTAACCAACCCGTTACTTAACACTCCCACCTCCCTGGTAACTGAAGCGAACGAGTACTGGAAATAAGTAGGAGTGGGGGTAAGGATTGTTCTACCCCTTCCCCTTCCAGCGCCCGTTCCAGAGAAGAGGCTATCTAGGGATCCTCTTTCGTTCTCTCCAATTTCACCGCTTGACATTGTACCGCCAGTTCCCGATGGGGGAAATCCCAAAAAATCTCCATCGCTCTGGTCATCCGTTTGACCCGACTGTTCAATCACAGTTTCTGTCGAATCGCGAGAAAGACTTTGTTTTTCTGTTGGTGGTGGGGGTGAATGTCCAACCGGCATTTTAATTTGTTTTTAATTTAATATTCCTAACTAATGATATAAGAAGGAAAGATAGAGAGAAAAGAGAAAAACCTTTTGTAATAAAAAAATATTTAGTAAACCGTTAACCAGACGACACAACCTATACCCGTAACAAGGAAACGCCGTGCCAACTCGAGTCGCGGATAAAATTGTTTTAACAACAACTTGAATACCTTTAACGGAGTACCAATCCAAATCAAATTATCTCAGGCAACAATTAATATTTGCTACCTTTTAACAAACCAGGCATTCAGGTAACTACAGAAGAATTTAAAAATTAAAATTCAACTGTACAACAATATGATTCTCAATTCTCGTTCGATTCGTAAATCCGAAATAAAATGCGTAATGAAGAGCACTTCAAAAAAAACTTTTATAGTTCAATTTAATAGGAAAAAAAATAACTAACAGAAGATAAGCAATAAATAATAAAGCAACTAATTAATTTTAATTTTAAACATAAATGGTAACAAAATTTGAATAAATATGAAAAAGAAGTTTTAATAATTAGTGTAAAAACAAATTTTTAATAAATAATAAGAATTAATTTAATTAACAAAAGAAAAAATAAATAAATAAAATTTAAATTAAACTCTATTTTTATTTTAATTTTAATAAATTGGAATTTAAATTTCACTAAGATTATAGCTTTTAATTTTGAAATAGAATTTTAATATTTTAATTTAATTTTCTCTTCTCACGTTTCTATCAGACGAGTCGAATCCTTTGTTGTCGACCAATTAAGGGAAATTAACGCCCTTGCCAGTTACTAATGAGAAAATTTATAAAATCTCGCAACAGGCATAAAATTTTATCGACAATTTCAAAATTAATTAGGAATTACTAATTATTTAAAAGAATTAGCTTTTATTAACAATATTCTGTAAAAAGATAAATTAAATAAATAATAATAAAGCTTTCAATACATAATAAATCAGATTAGCACACAAATACCTAGTAATTAATAAATTATAAAATACATTAATATTATTCAACTTATCAATTTCAATAAATAATTAAAATTCAATAAACTAATAAATAATAATAAATTCTAGTAATTTTCGCCCAGCACCAGAGCAAAGTCTTAGAGCTGGCAAAAAAATAATTTGTCTCGTGGTCAAAACAAGATCTTAACCAGTCGACTTTCACAATATTAATTTTTTTGAACCAAATTTTTAACTTTTTAATTGTTCGTCAACAGAAGAATTTCACAAAAAATAAAATAATTGTTAATTATTGTAGCAAGATACAACAAATTAACTGTCAAAATATTACAAAATAAATCTGTCAACTGAATACTTATTACTCAGTGACAAGCTGTAGCAAGATGCAGCACGTCAATTTCAAACAAAGTCAAAACAAAAAAATTTTGGAACGTCGTACTATGTAGCAAGATACTAATTATTAAAACGTCCAAAAATAATACAACATAAATAAATGTCAAACAATAAAATTTGTGATTCCTGGATTGCTTAAAACAATAAAAATTTCAAAATAATTTTGTAAGAATTTTCAATTCAGTAAAATTTTCAATATGATTTTTATAAATAATTTTCAAAAATCACTCACATAACACATTCACTAAAATTCACTTATAAAATTTCAATTTTCAAATCTGGAAAATATTCGGGTAATTTTATTAGAAATAATCAACTTATTTCCTTGTCGCCAAACATATAAACAAACGTGTCGAAGGTCGTACGCACAAAGAAACATAAACTCAAAAGTCTAAACATCGACCATTCGAAACTCAATATTAAATTTTCAAAAATTAAATTTTCTATAAAAAAAAGTTTTACAAATTTTACAAAAAAAGTATTTAAATAAATAATCCCAACGGCCCCACGTTGGGCGCCAATTGAAACAGGAAAAATTGTTATTTAATAAATTACTTTTTATCTCTAAAAACTACTTTAAAATTATTCCTACACCTCACGCGGCCGGGTTCAAAGCTGTGAGGGTTCAAACTTTAACTTTATGATTTTAATACCCGAGCGCCTGTCGACTAAAGATCGACATATTTATAATGAGCATCAAAATTTATACCAATTAAATAAAATAAGCAAGAGAAACTCAAGGCAGGTAAAATGGGTGAACCCAGTGAAACGACAATAATTTGGCGACAAAAGGTATATTCAAAAGATTCTACTTACAGATTTTGTCGACAATAAATACTTTTAATTCTTTTGTCACTTTCGCTGAACATCTGTTCCTCACACTTTAATTAATTAATAAATTCGAGAAGTCGACACAAAATTTAAATGAATTTACACAATTTAGAGTTAACCTTAAAGGTCACAAGTCGGTTGCAAATCCAGGAATGCCATGATTTCGCTATTTCGACCGGCATCTCGTCGATCAAACGAGAGCGCAAGCGCAAACGTCACATGGCCTCTAGGACCGCAACATTTGAATTTAATAACCCAGAAACTCCACAAAACAACAAATAATTTAAAATAAATTGGAGTGCTGAGTCGCTAAAATACAATACTGTCACATTGTTATTTTCATAATTTTGCAATTATTTTTAAAAAAAAAGTGATAACAGTTTTCAATTGCGTTTTATATCGTTTTTTTAAATTCTGAGTATACCAATAAAAATTTTATTGGTTTGAGGGGTACTGTAGAACAATTAGGGTGAGCTCTAGCATAGAGGTCTAAACGTCTTTATGGTGATTTTTTGAATTTTTTTTTGTGACCTCATAATATTCAATTTTATTTCCAAACATAATTTTTCCATAATCTGCATGCAAAAATACACGAGTGTACCAAATTTTAGCCCTCTAGCCCAAATAATGGCAAAGTTAGGGAAAAAAAACTTTTTTTTCGGAAATTTGCAGTTTCTCCTTGACAACGCTATGGTCATCAATTCAGATCATGTTCTCTATATTTTTCGTGCAATCTACACGTGAAAATACATAAGTGTACTAAATTTTAGCCCTCTAGGTCAAATAGTTTAGAAGTTAAGGGGGGTGGGGCAATTGTTTTTGGCTACGGACGCACGAGTCTCGCTTTAAGGGTTCCGCCGAACACCAAAGGTGTAAGGAACCCTAAAAATAAGTAATTATAATCTTACAGAACGCAACAAGAATATAATCTTATATTCATCCTTATATTAAAAAAAAGAGAATTATCTAACAAGAATAAAATCTCATTATTTAGTTTAAACATTTAATTCTAAAGCTGATTCAAATTACTTATTTGTGAAATTTATGAAATCCTATAACAGGACTTAATATCACAAACAAATACCAAAATATCGTGGCTGAATGTTAGAGAAATCTTATAGTAAAACTAATCAATAATCAACAAATCAAAATAATACCCTGGCAAACATTCGCAATCGAAATAAAACATCCGAATTAACATATTTTCATGTTTCTTAGATTACCCAATGTAATCTACCCAAACTGCAATTGTTCTGGTTAACTGATGACAACAGCTTGTACACAGAGGCGTAGCTACGTGTGGGCGAAGTGGGCGACCGCCCAGGGCCTCGCGCCTACTTCCTATGGATTTGCGCCTTCTAGGGCCTCGCGTTTCCCAAGAATTTGTACTAGAAAGGGCCTCGAGAACGTCATGCTGCCCATTCCTATATTCCACCTAGCTACGCCACTGAATATATTTTAATGAAAAATGGACTAAATCACTTCACTCAGGTCCTATTTTCTTTAGAATTTCATCTACTTTTAGGAAATAAAAATAAATTTTTTTTAATAATTATCCTTTGTGCGCTTAAAGATTTTTTAAATTCTTAAAAAATGGGTGGACTGACAAATTTGGCTGGTACTGTATATTAAAAAACTGTACAATCTTAATAAATTTTACATTTAATTTCAGAATTTAACTGTTTCATCGAATAAAACTAACTTTTGTTGAGTATTTTGTTTATTCTATAAAAGTGGTTTTTGAGGTTAGAAGAACAAGCGTCAAGTTGAATTTCTAAAATTTTCTTTGCATGTTTTAGGCGACAGGCTTGTTTTTAATGTATTAACGTTTTTTAATTATATTTGTTAATATCAATTAAATATTTGTAAGATTCTTAAACATTAGAGAATATTCTTTGAGAAAATGTCATTACTTCTATTCCAAATGACATTTAAGTTAAAAAATTTGCAGTTTAAAAAGTAGTTTATATTTCACCTTCTGAAGTGCTAAAAATATTTTTTCCTCATATTATTTATATTTTTTTGAAAAGTACAAAAGAATGCTTCTTAATTAATTAGATAGATCTCAACTTACATATCTACATACACAATTGTTTAAGAAGTTTCATTATTTCAAATATATTAAAGGATTCTCGTCTCAGGCGCTAGCCCGTATTAGGCCATTATCCCCTATTTGCAAAATTTTTTCTTTATTTCAATATTAAATTTTTTTAAAGATTTTTTAACACGTTTTAATATTGTACAGAAAATTGAACACATTTCTTATCGCCCTAAATATCTTTGGTTAAGATACAAAATTAAAAATTCTTATTAGGAAAAATTATAAAATTGACGTTTTTTCGCTTTCAGACTCGTACATAATTTTTATGAGTTTAAATATCTTTAGTTTAGATACAAAATTAAAAAATTAAAAAATTTTACTTGTAAAACTCATGAAATAGGCGCTTTTCTTGTTTTCTGATCAGAAAATATACTATATATTTCAGTTAGTTTTGAAATAAATTATGCAATTATTTTGGTTTTAGATTTTACTTTTAGGTTATGTTGCATACGTATTCTTGTAGATCACGTGATATGCTTTCAGACATAGAAAAAGGCAGGTACTCTCTCTATCCTTTTTTATTCGGTTATTCCCTATTTTTCCAATAAAGCACTCACAAAAATTTTTGGCGCCCCCTTCGATCTGGCGCCTTGTTTAAATGAACAGATTGAACACCCCTCGAGCCGGCACTGCCAATAAATATGACACGGACATTAACATATTTATGGAAAGCTAGAGACCTTAGCTAACTACTGGCAAAGAAACTAAATTGATTCCGTCGAATAGAAAAATTGTTTTCATAAATTTAATAAAGTGGTTATTTTTTGCAAAAAAAATAATTTTATTTTGGTTGTCGGCTCCCTTAAAAATTTGCTAAAAATGGGAAAAAATGAACTGAACCCACCTTATATATAACAAAAAAAATTATTAATTATATGATTAAACAAGAAATTATTTAAATTGTTTGAGTTATTTTAAGTTTAATTTAAAAACTAAAACTTATTAATTTTAAAGGCTTTTAGCGGCAAAACTACCGCATAAGATAGAACTTTTTACATTCACTTCAGTCCCCTTTCAATGTAATTAACTTCTAGTTCACTTCCACTTCACTTCCATTTCACTTTTACTTCACATCCACTTCAATCCAACTGCATATCCACTTTACTTCTACTTCTTTTTTAAGTTCACTTTAATTACGCTTCACTTCCACTTAAATTACACGTCATTTCCACTTTACATTGATATAAGCATTATCTTTGTCTCTCTTTGTCTCCCTCTTTCACGCATAGAACTTAGACTCCCCACATCACTCCCATGAACCACTGGAAACCCTTAAAATTCGTAAAAAAACTATTTATAGTTGTAAGAAATTACTTATGATTTTATCCACGACAATATTTCGCGATTTATCTAAAAACTGATGGTGCCCACAACCCAACTTTGCAATCATGTTAAAATGTCATGAAAAAGATTTTGGTTGTATACATTGTTGTGATACTCGGTATTGGATTACAAAATATATTATATTCACTGTGTAAATATGCATTAGATACAAGTTTTGGTTGATTCACTTTGATATTTGCCACTTTTAAAAATATTTCAAAAAACTTTTATTTTAATAAAAAATATATAAGTGCTTTAATGTTATTATAAAAGTATATCTGTTTAAGTTGGTTACATGTTTTTTTAATGATAACCCACTCCAACAGGGCTTAGCCTCTTGAATGGGGAGGGGGCTTAAACCCCCAAATTTCATAACAATTGGTTTTGCGTTCCATTCGGAAGTACACCTACAGTTCTTATAGTTTTCACGAAAAATATTTGTACCATAAAAAATCTTTACCATAAAAAATCTGTAATATAACCCTTATTTTCTTAATTGCAAAGGTTAAAAGAAACATTTTTAAAATGCGAGCTGTTTATAAGCAAAGAGGGCATGTCCAGTAAAAACATTGAAAAGTCGATGTTTTTTCCCCTATAAATTGGTTTTCGATGTCGCCGCTTCGTATCATCGTAGAGTCGTGCACTAAAATTAACGTCGAGCTACTCCTTAAAAATAAAGGGTAAATTCTTCTGTATTCTTAGACGAAACAAGTAAAACCATTTTTTTTTTTTGTTTGAATTATTTTTTGAAAAGTATCCATTTTGAAAAAAAGTACCTATATAATAAAAGATATGTACCTACTTTGATAATAACTACCGTCAAGTGGGGCTATTTTGTGCACAAAACCGCTCTTTTTCCACTCTATGCTTTATTAAAATTTAGAATTTTAAAAAATAAATAATTTATCTATTCAGTTATGTTGTAGACATCTTTCTAAAGGTGTCCTATGAGATAGCCGACAAGAAAAAAATTTTAGTCTGAGTTAAAGTTGTGCACAAAATAAACCCCATGGTGGGGCTATTTTGTGTATCAAAGTTTGCTTATTTACAAAGTTTTGTAACAAAAATTTTTGAACGCTTTTGCTGCATGAAGTTTTTTAGATTTTTAGATTATTTTTAGATATTCTAGAGTATAATAAAGGAAAACAAAGCCAAAAATATTTTTTTCCTAGGAATTGTTTAACTAATTTGAATATAAAACACTAAAATTTTACAGAAATGTAGACGCTTTTGCTGCATGAAGTATTATTTTGAGATATTCTAGAGTATAATGAAGGAAAACAAAGCCAAAAATATTTTTTTCCTAGGAATTGTTTAACTAATTTGAATATAAAACACTAATATTTCACAGAAATTTAGATTTACAAAAAAAGTTATTTCTTTAACAAAATTTTGCTTTAAATAACTTCTGTTATACTTCTTGAGTTATTTTAAGAGAAAAAGTTTCAAAATTAACTTGAAAAGCATGTAATTATTAATGTTACTTTTTTGAGGTTTTTAAAGATCCATGTGTAAAACTGAAATTTTATGCTTATTTCTTGTCTTTTATAAAAAAAAGAAGACAAAAATGTTTTAAAACGAAATTCTAAAGTAATTTTTACTAGCTACAAAACAAATTATTGAAAAAAACTTGATTTTAAAGAATGCACAAAATAACCCACCAAATCCTGGTTTTTCAGTTTTTTTACACTTTTTTCTTAAAATAAGCAATAAAAAGTTAGCTTATCACGTATACATCATCAAAACTAAATTGTTAACAAGTATTATTAATACCTTTAGAAACACTTTTAAACTTCCGGAGATCTGATCAGAATTTTAAGAACTTTGAAAATTTTGAGCTTGCTTTTTACGGCTTTACTAATTTTTTTCTGATTTCTGCGTAAGAATTAAGTAAATTCATTTAGTACTCTCTGTAGTTTAGTTATCAGAAAATATTTATACCAAGTAGTAAACTTAAGCAACTGATATAAAGATTTTATTCATTAAAAACCTCGCGTGCACAAAATAGCCCCACGGCGCACTTGACGGTAACACTTTTCTTTCCATCTATTTTCAAATTTATATATTTTTTTCGCAATATAACGTATCTATTACGTAACTTTTACAAAAAAAAATTACTGAAATTAATTATGCAACACATTCTACACGGCGTAAAAAAGCTCCGATTTTTAGAAATGCAATAATTAGGCGAAAATAATGTTAAAAACTGTTAAAATAAAAATATGAATGAGAAATGAATAAAATTAAATTCAGACATCAAGTTTTAAAAATAGACACCGAAAGAGAGTAAGTAATATTCCTTACCTTGAAAATTTTGTTTTCCAGTGTTGGATTTTAAAATAAAAAAAACCAAATAAATTTGTTTTAGTATAGAACATTATCATTTTTAGTCCAACTCTTCTGTTATAAAAGGTTTGTTGTTAATCTAAAATAAATAGTTGAAAATGGAAAGATTACTACACTGAAAATTTATTTCACAATTGCTCTTGACCAATCAAGTCTTACTTGAAGACCCCTCCCTACTACTTGAAAAAGCGACACGCCCAGGTATACGCCCAGATTTACGCCCAGATTTACAAATTTTCAAACTTGCTTAGCAAATTATTACTGTAAATGTTTGGCTAAAGGTTTTGAAAGTTGAAGAAAAATGTAACATTCTGTTAGGATCCAGGTCAATACCTGACCCTTTTCTTCCTAAACAGGAGAAAATTTCTTTTAAAATTTTTAGAAATTTAAATTTAAATTAAAAATTATTTAAGGGGCTCATTAAACTTTTTTTTTTACAAATAAAAGTATTTTGGTATAGAAAATTATTACTTTTATTATATTTTTGTTATAAAAGGTTTGTTGTTAATCTAAAATAATGAGTTAAAAATAGAAAATCCCCATTAATAAACTAAAAATTTAATTCACAATTGCTCTTGACCAATCACGTTTTACTTGTACTTACAAAGGGGACACGCCCAGATTTACAAATTTTCAAACTTGTTTAACAAATTATAAGTGTGAATGTTTGGCTGAAGGTTATAAAAGCTGACAAAAAATATAACCTTCTGTCATGATCCAGGTAAATACCTAACCGTTGTCTTTCTAAAGAGGAGAAAATTTCTTTTAAAATTTTTAGAACTTTAAATTTAAATTATTTAATGAGCTCATTAAACTTTTTCTTTACAAATAGAAGTGTTTTGGTATAGAATATTATTATTTTTATTATAATATTTTTGTTACAAAAGGTTTGTTTTGTTGTTAATCTAAAATAATGAGTTAAAAACCTATGAAATAAAATTTCGCACGCTCAAGGGGGGATCGAACCCACGGCCCTATGGACGAATTCGCTCGCGGTGAACGCGCGCTATTAGTACCACTCGGCTACGACGGGTAGTTAAGAGTCAATAGAAATAACTTTGTGAGGTTCAGACCTGGATTATGTGCTATTTACATTTTAATAGTTCTGGAACATATTCATTATCAAAAATAAATGAATAGAATTTATTTATCCTTCGTTTATACTGATATACAGTTTATACAATCCAATCTCCTAACTTATTAATATTTTATAAATAAATATTTTTGTAAAATATTTGCAAAATATGTAAACAAAATTAACTAATAATTTATCATTTTTATTTATAACTTTAATTTAATAATATTATTTAAATAATTAATTTCAATAATATATAATACAAAAGTAAATTATAAAAATTGTTTATATATAATGTATTGAAGGGCACTTTTATTTAAATAAAGAAATTTATTCAATTTGTATAATTAAAGTTTTTTTGAAATGAATGATTTTACAAAATTACGCTATCGAGCACGTAATCATATCTTCAATATTTTTTAAATTTGAAAATTGTCTTTAAATTATTTCGTTTGGTTATGATTCTTTGAAATTTATTTTTTTAAAATAAGAAAATAATTGTTTACAAATTTAATTTACTTCTAATATATCTTACAATTAAGTAAAATTACATAATTTTTGTTTGTTTATTTATAGTTTATTTTATACAAAATTAATAGTAAATATTCATAAAATTACTAAATCTGCAGCAGTTGTAATATTTATTATTTAATTAATAATACTTTTTATATGTATATACTTTAATATATAAAAAAATATGTAATATGATAAGTTGAGCAATTGTGTCACAGTTGATTCAAGCTTGAATCTAGATTGGATGTTCAAGCTTCGCGCATGAGGATTCAAGCAGTCTTGAATCAAGCATGGAACGAGCATTGGTGTCCAATCTTCAACCAATATTGAACGACAGTGATTTAAAGACTGTTCCCAGTCTCGGTTACCCACTCCCGGTGTCAAAGCTAGAATCAAGCCTCCACCCAGCGTCAGCATTAGTTTCTTGCGCCTGGGTAAGAAAACAATTTATTAAAACAATGAGAAAATTCTTTGAAATAAAAAATGTCATGGTTATTATTAAAGAAATGAATATGTCCGGAGAATTGTAATGTATTTATAATTTCATTTAATTATTCAGTTATATAATTTATTAACTCATCCCTTACGGGTTCGAGGGCCTCCGCTCCCTTTACATTCAAATACAAATTAAGTACAACAACGCTTCCATTTATCCTTCCTTAAACTTTACTCTAAACACATAATTTATTATTATTTATTAAGAAAGAAAAGTACACAGGGCTAGAGAGCCCTCAAAAGAACAGAATATACAGAATTAGTATTATATCAAAATGTCGTGGCCAGAGATATAATCAGAATAATAGATGATTATTAGAAACATAATAATTTTAAACATAACATCATATAAGTTGTATAATTTTAAGCATTCGTATAACAGATATAATATAAATATTTGTAAAAGTAATCAAAAATGGAAACTAAAGAAACAAAAGATATTAAGGTTATAGAGATCAAGTTACAATCAATGTCGTTGAAATATAGCCGATAGGCTCAATCCAGAATTAGCAAAACATAGCATAGTATTGTTTCAATACCAATAAGTAACTTCAAAAATGGAACCTTTAGAAATAACCAAGAGTTGATAAAAAAGTTTTTTGAATACAAATGGAAAGCAAGCATTTCTAATATCTAAGGGAAGCTCATTCCACAGCCGGGTGCTTCTTATAACGAAAGAACGTTGAAGTTTACATGTACGGTGTTTAGGTATCTTAAGAACAGCAGTTCTATCACGAAGTCTAGGTGCAGATGCCTCTTTAGAGGTCTTTCACTCAAACATTTTAAAGAGGTATCCTGGAACCTCACTGCGAAATAAGGAGAGACGAAAGTTTCCTCAAAAATATTGTCTACGCATTGCCACGTTCATAAAACCAGCTCTAGTTCTATAGCGAGATATATGCTCTGAATTTGTAATATTAAAAAAAAATCTAATACAGGCATTGAAAGCCCTTTCAAGTTTCATATTAAGCTGGTCCTTGATGTTATCATAGACCAGACAACCATAATCAAAATAAGGAAGTATTAGGCCTTTTACAAGTAATAAGCGCGTTGATGTGGAAAGTGAATCCCTGTTTTTAAACAACTGCCTTAAAGTAATGTAAGTTTTCCGACAAATACCATGTATAATGTATTTGCTCTTCCCAGGACAGGGACTATCCAATATAAGTTCTAAATCTTTAACTTTATCACAAAATTCTATACTTCATCCATCAACTGTCAGAGAAAAATTAATACTGGTACAAGATGGTGACTTGCTTGATGGACCAATTATCATAGCTTTTGTTTTAGTAGCATTAAGCATAAGACCAGTACCTCTTGCCCACTCAAATACCACATTTTTGTCCGTTTGCATCAAGTTAATTATACGGGAAAGAGAGAATAAAGGGCCAGAGAGGTAGAGTTTAAAGTCGTCTGCAAATTTATGATGTTTACAATAGAGAAGACCTTTACCTAGGTCAGAGACATATATTTTAAAGAGTAGTGGTGCTAGTGAGGAACCTTGAGGGACACCGCATTCCACTTTGGTCCAATCAGAGTATTCACCTTTACAATTAGATACCTACTCTTTGCATTCGGTAGCTAAGATAGGATTTGAACCAGAAGTAAGTAGCTTTGGAAATCTTAAGGGAAAGTAGTTTTGAGAGTAACAGATTATGATCGTCACGGTCAAAGGCTTTAGAGAAATCGAAAAAACAGCAAGTGTGATTTCGTTAGCATCCATAACTAATTTGATATCAGTAGTAAATTTCAAAGAAGCTGATGTTGTACTATGCTTATGCCGAAAGCCTGATTGCATAGGATCTTGTAAACTTAAACGATTCAGATGCTCTGTCAGTTGTTGGTGTACAATTCGTTTAATCGGTTCTGACAGTGCGCAAAGAAGGGAAATTGGTCTGAAATCGGAAGCAGATAAAGGTTTATGGATTTAAGGAATGGGTCGAATGGTAGTTTTTACCAAATATAAGGAAACACACACCTGTTTGTAGCGAGTAATTATAAATGTGCAAAAGGACAGGAACAATAATAGGAAGGGCAAGATGAATCATCTTGATGGAAAGACCATCAACTCCAATTGAGTTGGTTTTAATTGCTGAGAGAGACCTAAGTAATGTATCAGGTAAAATATCAGCGAAAAAGAAATTGTTATCATCAAAGTTCATTTAGAGAGAAATTGTAATCATTAGTAAGATTATTACTACCAGAAATTAGTTTGAATTTTTTAAGTGTTTGACAAAGGTTGTCAGGTTTTTTAACATTTTTCAGCACTTGATAGTTATATCTATGGAAGGCGTCTCTCAACTTCGTCTGAACTGTATTGCGTAAGTTACTATATGTATCATGGATAGATGGTTTTTGAGTTCTCCGAAAGATTTTGTATAGCCGGTTTCTTTCCTTAATATGTGATCGAATTTCCTCCGTTATCCAGGGTGTAGTTTTTTTATTGTAAGGGGCATGTAGAGGTGCAAGGATATCGAATGAAGATATAAATATGTCATTAAGCTTATTGACTTTGCTATCAACGTTTATATCCTCATAAATACTGGCCCAGTTCTCCTGAGATAAGTGTAAAATGAAATAATTCATGTTGATATTTTTAAGGTTACGTAAATTGGTGTAGGGTACTGTGGAGACTAGATTCCAGGAAATTCGAAGGTGATATTAATTAAGTCATGTTTAAAAAGGAAAGAGACAGAGTGTTGTGAAAAGAGAGGGACTTTGTCAAGATCATCAACTAAGAACATATCAATACGTGTGCTGGAAGAAGCTGTGTGGTGTGTGGATGTGTGTGGAACAAATGAGAGACCAGTAGAATAGAATAGGGATGTTAAATATTTAGTATGGCTATTTAATATGTTAAATTTGTGTTAAAGTCACCAGTTATAATAACGTTATCATAGTTAGAGATCAGTGTACAAATGTTGGATTCAAAAACCCTACCAAAAGAAGCGTTAGGAGGTTTATAGACTACTCCAAGCAATGCAGTATTTTGGAGATTTAATTTCCACAAATAAAAACTCGGCAGTAGGTAAGGAATAATCGGTACTTGAGGTAAAAAAAGTAGTATGCATACTGTTATGAACATATAAACAAATCCCACCCCCCTCCTACGTCCCTCCCTGTCCCTGCGGAAAAGCATATAATTATCAAGCTCAATTGAACAAGAAAAATCATTGTAAGTTAGCCAAGTTTCTGAAACGGCAATGATGTGGTAAAAACAGGAATTGAAATATTTGTTAAATTCAAGAAAATGGGACAAAAGAGATTCAGCATTGACGTAGCAGATTTTAAGAGCAGTCATTGAAATTTAAAATAGAAGTTTTTAATATAAACAAGAATAAATAAATGGGAAGACAAAAACCAATAAAAATAAAAAATGATGTCAGTGAGGTTCCTGGAATATAAAATGAAAACATGATTAAAAAAGAAAATGTGTAAAAAAACAAGTAAGTAAGACAGAAGTACTTCGTGATAGAACAGCTTTTACAGTAACCGAAGAATAATACATATTAAGGCCAGGTTCCTCCAAAAAACGTGTTTTTTTAAACTTATTTTATTGATATTACAAAAAAAATTTTTGAATCAAACTTTTTTCATATACAAAGACACATAAAAATACTAATTGAAAATTTTTTTTTTTTTTTTCAAAATGGCAGCACCGAAAATGGCTGTTCAAAAAAATCCCTTTTGTTGGTGGGTGTCACGATATCTCTAAATCCATTCAATTGAAAGCAATAATCAAAATGGTTTTTTATTCTGTATGACATTGGCTATGGTGTAAACTAAAATGAAACATTTTGACAAAAAAAAAACAAAATGGCGGGACTTTTCAATTTTTAACCCTTTTTTTTTACTTTTAATTGTTTATAACTTTTTTAAATAATGATGAATATTTTTGGTTCTAGTTCACACCATAGAGAGACATTTGAAGAGTAAATTGACGTTTGGTTCATGTTGATAAGTGCAATAGTTTCTAAATAAGAGTGACACCCAGTTCAAAAAACGTTGTTTCGAGAAAAACGTGGTTCTGAGAAAAAAGCGATTAAAGTTTTTGTTAGTGAAAAATCGTAAAAAAAAAGTGAATTTTACACATGTATCCAATCCGGCTACGTACACAACTTCTTCCTGGTCGTCATAGGTGTCATTTTCAAGAATTTTTTTTATTTCTTGCTGCAGTCCTGTCATCTTTAGACGCTTATGTGGTTGCTCGAGCGGCCGGATTTACCGCTTAGTGCTCACCGCTCTCCATTCTTGTATATCTACTTCTCGGTCGTGCGGACCTTCGGGACTAATTCTATATTATTTCTAAAAGTATTTTCAAGCAATTTACGGGAGAAAAAAATTTTAGATTTTTTGAAAATTGTTTAGAGGAACCTGGCCTTAAAAACTACGTGTACACATAATTGAGAGTAATAATCAAGATTGGTTGATTTCAGTAAACATAACTTGAACAAAAGAATATAAAAAATGTCGAGAATTAAAAAAAAAAGCAATTCAAATTTCAGTTCATAGAAATTATTGAAAAAAAGCCAACAATTTAAAATCAAGATAGTGAACAAAGCCAAGATGGAACATGATGATCTTATTACGCAGATTTTGGCGAAAAAGCTTGACAAGAATAGTAGGGTGTAATTGTGGGTTCGCTTCATTGTCATTTCTAGAGATATCTTGTGGAGAGGTAGAAACTCCGAGGGCTTTTGTAATCTCACAGAAAAGCCCTTGTAAATCTTTATTTAATTTTTGAGGTATACCATGAACCTCAAGTGTAGTTTGAAGAGCTACCTGTTCCTGTCAATGAAGATTTTGTTCAAAAAGATGCAGACGAGAAACTAAATTTTCATTTTCAGATTTAGCCTGCTGCAAAAGTTCAGTTTGGGTCGAGTCCATACCAAGTGATCACACCAATTTCAGTCATATTGAGTAATATTTACGAAATTGATATTTTGGGTTCCTTTAGGAGTAAAAAAAATAAATTTTAATTATTTTTAAAAAATTCAAAATATTTTCGAAAATATTCAAATTCGAAATTTTATGTACTATTTTTTTTGTGTTATCATAACTTCTGTAATTTTGAAGCAATTGAGATCATTTTTTTTTTAAATTACTCGTATTTAAATACTCTTTCAAAAAAAATTATAATAATTAAGAAATTGTTTATAATTAAATTTTTATTAAAAAAATTAAATTATTTATTTAAACAAAATCTAAAGTATATCATCGATCTTTTTCAAAAAATTCATAAACATAGCCTATAATGTGCTTAAAAATTTAAGCCAAAGAAAAAGATGGTATGTATTATAGTTTTTGAGAAAAAAATTATTAAGTTATGCTAGCGCGGCGCGGACCGGTGTCACCGCTACTCAACGCGTAGTTCCGTAGTAACCGAAATGTATGTATATTTTTACATAATGTAAATATAGTTAGTGTATTATATTTAAATTATAAGCTTCAGAAAGTCACACTGATCTTTTCATAGTACATGGACATCAAACTTTAGAATTAAAAAAATCGGAGAAAATAATTAAAGTAAAAAAAAGTAATTAAAAAATTGGTAATTTATAGAAAAATAATAAAAATAACTAAAAATTGGGAAAATTATTAAAATTTAAGAATAATAATTGAAAATTTGTTAAATCAATTGAAAAATAATTAATATAATTAAAAACTGGTAAAAATAAGTGAAAATAAGTGAATAATTAAAATAATTTAAAACTGAAGAAAGAAAAATAATGGACTGGTAAAATTATCAAAATTCGCGATGTTCAGGGGTGTTAATTTTTTTTCCTTTGCAATTTTAGACCTAAAATTATGGGGTAATGTCAAAAATAGAGAAACAAATAATTTGCGGAGTTTGAGAAATTTATTCTAAGAAAAACTTAAATTTTAAAAATTAAACCTCTTTCACAATTTTCATTTTTTCCATCGACAATTTTTTTGTGGGATTTTTAAATGATTTTCTACAATCCATCGTATGGGTTTTGAAAAATAAAATTTCGAAAATGACCAAAAAAATATTGTTTTTTAATTTTTATGTAATACCATAATTCTACATCTTAATTGATGTAAGAAAAAAAATGACACCTCTGAGCATCAAAAATTTTGTTGAGTTAAAATTTCACCTATCTCTCCCCTTAAAGAATGATAAAAGTAGTTTGAAAATAGTTGAAAGAAGCAAGTTTACAACGACCATTAAACAATCAAATTGTTACTCCTCTTGACTTATACGAGTGGGCAAAATCCAGTTTAGAGAAAATTAATGTAGAATTCTGTAATTACGCAGAATATGAACCTGAAAAACAATTGTTAAGTGAAAGATTTAATCAAGCTATGACCATTAAAGGTACACAAAAATTTCATTCCTTCGTACCCCTTGAGAATAAAATTGAAACAAAAATTTTTTCAAATTCTGTGCACAGCACAATTTGTAAAATAAAAAAATAAACATGACGATTAACTGTATTTATATTATGTACTAATATACATACATTTCGGTTACTACGGAACTACGCGTTGAGTAGCGGTGACACCGGTCTGCGCCGCGCTAGCATAACTTAATAATTTTTTTCTCAAAAACTATAATACATACCATCTTTTTCTTTGGCTTAAAATTTTAAGCACATTATAGGCTATGTTTATGAATTTTTTGAAAAAGATCGATGATATACTTTAGATTTTGTTTAAATAAATAATTTAATTTTTTTAATAAAAATTTAATTATAAACAATTTCTTAATTATTATAATTTTTCTTGAAAGAGTATTTAAATACGAGTAATTTAAAAAAAAATGATCTCAATTGCTTCAAAATTACAGAAGTTATGATAAAACAAAAAAAATAGTACTCAAAATTTTGAATTTGAATATTTTCGAAAATATTTTGAATTTTTTAAAAATAATTAAAATTTATTTTTTTTACTCCTAAAGGAACCCAAAATATCAATTTCGTAAATATTACTCAATATGACTGAAATTGGTGTGATCACTTGGTATGGACTCGACCTTTGAGAGTTTGTCAGGATCTCAAGAGCTTGAATCTTGCCGGTGTGCTCAGCAACATCAGATTGAAGAGAAGAGATAGTTTTTCCCATTTAAGCATTAAAAGAAGGATTAGAAGAATTATCCATTGATAGAGACACACTATTCAACGACGAGGAAGTTGACACCTTACTCGATAAGATGTCGCTGCCTTGTTGAGATATTTTACAGTTTGAACAATTATAGTTAATTAAACCTTTTTTAAGTTTGTCAAAATCTTTCTTAGATATGTTAACGTTGGCGCAGGCTGAGTGCACCAATGTACCGCACATCGAGCTAACTAAGACTTCTTTATTGTCACGAAAAATGTTGTGTGAACACTCAAGGTAAATTGCCATGGTATAAAGTAGTCACAATAAACTGCACAATAATAAGACACCAGTGTACAATAAACAGTCCCATAGAGTTCAAGATGGGCTATGAATAGTTCTTGTTCACTTAAAACACTGCACAGAGCGCGGGAGTAACTTTGACAATCGTATTAAATAATAAAGCAGAGAGCAAAAATAAGTATAACTGATCAATCGGCCATGACAGTCCAGTTTCAACTTAACCTAATCGTCGATCTTCTAATATTTTACTTAACTACCTGCCAAGAGCCTGGGCTTCCGTTTCCTGTTCCTTTTACCCTTTCAGGGTTTATCCACCTCATCGCCCACCCTTTTATAAAACTCTATTTTCACTCTTTCCTTTATCAGTCATATCACACATTCTAATCATAACCATTCACTCATTTATCTCCATATACTTCTCATCCGATCCTACCAACATTAAGGTGGGTCGATTCCGGCCTTTTTCGATTCGAGATTTCTAATAGTGCGGAAAAGTTGCTTAGTACTTCCTGATTTTAATGCAATTTTTCGTTTTGAGATCGGACTGCATCTTCAACCCCAACTCCGGCCTTGAAATTTCGGAAAAAATTGCTGCAATCCAAAGGTCGAGATACTATCCTGCTAAACTGCGCAAGGTTGTCCAATCATCAATTCAACAGAATGCTTTATTTCTCTTTCAGAAAACATCCTCCTTAGTATGATGACTGAGGAACGGGGAAAAGGCAGAAAGTTGGCCCTTGACCGTCTTCTGGTAGCCAGAGAAGCAGAGACTGACACTGTAAATGTATGGGTTAGATGTAATAAAGTGCCAATGATGAATTTCAAAGCTAATAATTATTACGATTTGATTAACTGGATGACTATTACCTTGACTGGTCCACCAGTTCTTCGTTCATTTTCTAACGAAGAGCTCATAAAAGGGTTGTCGGGAGACACTGCAGAGATATGGAAATTTAGTGAATTCTCCTCTCAAACCGTGGCCGTCGAGAGAACCGTCAACTGGTGACAGAGGCATCTTCTTAAGTTATTGGATCCCAGTCTCGTGATCGTTTTATACACTCTACACTGAATTCTAGACAACAATTGCCAAAGTTTAGTACAAAATCTGATTTTGTCAATAAAGTTGATACAGATTCAGACTAAAACAAGCCTGACATATGGTCGGTTGGTTGAGTTGGGCTTGGCAGGAATCGGATTGTATAGCCACCTCCACGTGGTTGGTTCTGGGGAACCAACACAGCTTAGCGGAGAGCTGCAACAATTTTCACCTTGCGCTGCGGCGCGCCGCCTTTTCGATCGTATCTCGGGAACCGTTCGCCCTACGGCCATAATCGTACATTCCATTTCGGTAGCTAATGACGCGACAAGCAACTTTTGTTTTATACATTTTGCCATGAGAGGCGTATTTCAGGCACTAGATTGTCAATTCACGATTTTAGGCAAATTTTCGAAATTTCAAGGCCGGAGTTTGGGTTGAAGATGCAGTCCGATCTCAAAACGAAAAACTGTATTGGAATCAGGAAGTACTAAGGCAACTTTTCCGTACTATTAGAAATCTCGAATCAAAAAAATTTCGGAATCGACCCACCCTAACCAACATATTTATTTATCCACTAACACACTTTCTTTCTTTTTCTTGCTCTTTTTACCTTCTCCCTTTCTCTTCTAACCTATTTCTAATCCCACTTTGATAACTCCTTCTGTGCCCTCTTTCACCAGCCATTCCACTTTATCCACCCAAACACTTTCTGTATTCACTTTTACTACCCTTCCGTTTCTTCTTTCCATCCACGCTTTTTGTTCCAGCAGCCATTTTATTCTTCTCTCTCTTTAGGTTCTATCAATATCTATTCTCTCTACACTTCCTTTCAACCTACATTTTTATCTTATTATTTCCATCTTAGCATTCTTTCTTCTAATTCAACAATCCACAATTTTGGTTTTTCCACAACCTCTCCTCTTACTTCCTGAACGTTCTTGATCCTAATAACAATATTTCTTTTTCTTTTCTCCTTCATAACTTCTACTCTCATCGATAATTTCCCCATTTTGATTTTTAGATCGTCATCTGCTTTTTCTTTACTCCCCACTCTTTCTTTTA
Source organism: Ganaspis brasiliensis (assembly GCA_037103525.1). Lineage (NCBI taxonomy): Eukaryota > Metazoa > Arthropoda > Insecta > Hymenoptera > Figitidae > Ganaspis > Ganaspis brasiliensis. The sequence continues at coordinate 520,278 of JAZKLR010000454.1, read as the reverse complement.
CTCCTTCATTTACTGTTACCCTCTCCCTTTCTACGAATTCTCTTTTCCTACTCTCCGCACTCTCTATTATATCTTTCTCCAACTCATCCATTCTCTTCCACATATTTTTCAAAACTTTCCTGTCCAATCCCTTTTCAAATTTTCGCGCCATAGACTCATTCCCGCCTTTACTACTTGCGTAATTTCTTTCCTCTTTATTCGGCATTGTCAAGTTCTACCTTATCTACCCAGAAGCACTACCTTTTATCTTTGTCACGATCTCCGTCTCTCACTCTCATTCAACACTCTTTTATCCTAACCTCACAATTTTGCCTACTTTCTCACGTCTTTTTACCCTTCATTTCACACTTACTTCTACATACGCTTTTTCCATTCACCTTACAGCCCTTTATTCTAAACTCACCAGTTACTCCACTACCCACCCTTCACTCAATATTAACAGATTTTCCAAAAACTATTTCTCCTTCACTAAACGCGTCAACTGCTCATCGGTACCGGAAACAGAAGCCATTTTATTATTGAGTTATCTATTTAAACGATTTTTTAATTATCTTCTTATTTATTTTTTTAAACAAAAATTTAAAATTTAATTATATGCTAATAATTAGTATTAATTAATTATTAATTAATATTTTTAAGTTAAATTTTAAAAAAATGTCCGTAAATAGTTACAAAATTTTACAAGTGTTTCTACTTTTTTTTATCCATATTTTTATGTTACTGGTTCATAATTGGTTTCAAAATTTCAAAATTGGTTTCACCTTTGAGAAAAATTTAAAAGCATAGAATAACAGAAGTTCATAATTTATAACAAAGTATCAAGAAATGTTGTTCCAATTTTCCTCACTAAATGACTTAATATATGTATTTTACAACCGAATAGGTAAAAAAATTTAGTGAATTCAAAGAAACATCAAATATTAATTTAATAAATTAGGAATAAATTTTTAAATAATAATTAATAGATAGTTATCAAAGCAAAAATTTAATGACAAATGTTCCAATACTAGAAATATGTTGTGAAAACGTTTTTAAATAAGCCCGCCATTTCCTCAGCCAATAAAATCACTTGCACCTCAAAAGAAATATTTTTTTTTATTGGCAGTCGCCTATATGGCTTAGTGGTAAGGTAGTTAGTTTGCGTGCGTCGAAACCGGGTTTGAAGCCTCGTCCCCCCAAATTTGTTTTAAAATTTTTCTCCATAATGCCAGGTTTTCTTTATCAATTAGAATAATATTTCAATCTGTATTAATAAATATTTAAACGCTTACATTAAAATAATTTTTTTCAATCTACAGGTTCTGTTGAAGCTTCTCTGAAGCTTCCCTGGAGGTTCTGTGGAAGCTTTCTTAAAAATTCCCTAAAGGTTCGATGGAAGTTTTCATGAAGTTTTTCTGGATAAACTGGTCAGTCGTGACTTAGTGTTAAATAAATAATTATATTTTTGATTAGTAATTAAGTCTTTTATTTTATTATTGCTTTTGTTCAGATATTTATCATAAAAATAACTTGGCGGAGAATAATTATTTTTATATTGTTTTTTGGAATTTTGATTATTTTTTAGGTAAAAGCAATATAGCGTAAAGTTTATGGTAGTTCTTTTATGTTTTTTGCCATAAAATTTAAATTTGCAGGTGTTGTCACTTTAATTTTCGTTATGAGAAACTTTATAAGAAAATATACTAATAGGGGAGGGTGGTACCATACCGACCCCTCGTACCATGCCGACCCCCCTCTGTTTCTCAGAGATCTTGTTACTAGACAAATCGTGAATATCATCAAAAGAACACTTTCATAACTCTGACATTTTGACCATAGGTAAATAATCTCTTGGTAATATTGTATCTCGGAATTTTACGTAAAATTAGTTTTTTGCAATAATATTTTTTGTTTTTGACCTCTCTTGAATTTAACTCAATTCAACACTTTTAGTGTTGAATTGAGTTTAGAAAAATTAAGGTATTTTTTTTTTTGGTTGCTTGTGGCCTCAACTTTAATAAACAATATTCAAATTCAAACGCTTTCATTGACATGAATGATCGGCAAGAAATTATGTGAAAATAGTGGGGGTGGTCCGAAACCGACCTCCCCCCCTTTTCTTGCATTGTTATTGTAACTAAATTATTTTTAATTTCCAAATAATACCTACAAATGTATTTTAATAAAATAACAATAATTAATCTAAGATAATATAGCTTGTAATTAAGATCAGACTAAAAACACTCATTTTTTATTGTAATGATAACTCTTTTACTCTTATTCTGAAAAAGGCCTTAAATAACACAGTTTTACAAATTTCAAACTTTTTTTTGCCAATCGCAAGTTTCCTGTTTACTTCGATTAATTTGAGTATTCTAAGAGAGAAAAAATGGTTTATATTGTTTTCCCCTCGTGCAAATTTGCTGAAATAGAAAATTTCTGTTTTTTGTAGTGAAAATGACAAATAGGGAGAACAAGTAGTTTAATTTCAACGAATATTACATAGTTAAAAAGGCAATTAAATTTTCATTCAAACCATCTGTTACCCGTTTAAATCGATTAAAAAATGACCGAGTTATAGTCAATCAAAGTTCAAATTTCGTAAATTTTTTGAAACTTTGCCACACAAATTTGCGTGAAATTTAAACTTTGATTGTCTATAACTCAGCTGTTTTTTATTCGATTTAAACGGGTAATAGATGGTTTAAAAGCTAATTTAATTGTCTTTCTAACGATGTTCTGCTAATTGGATTTAAACTACTTGTTCTTCCTACGTATCATTTTTACTATAAAAAACAGTAATTTTCTATTTCAGCAAAATTGCACGAGGGGAAAACAATATAAACCATTTTTTCTCTCTTAGAACACTCAAATTAATCGAAGTAAACAAGAAATATCCAATTGGCAATTTCACTGTAGACCTGTGTAATGTATTTAAATAAAGTAAAAGTAATTTAAGTTCATTCTAGTTTGTTGTTTTTTAATTCAAATTACAATACAAGTTCAAAATTTTGTTTGTTTTCGCTATTTTCTGCAATAAAAATAGGGGGTCGGTTTCAGACCACCCTTTTTGAGATTGTCGAAAACGTCAATTTTCGATTTTCTCTCTGTATCTCCCACTTCATGATATCCAGAGCCTTGGCAACCAGTGGAAACATCGAAAAATGATTCCTTTACTTAAAAAAAATTTGACCTCAGCAATGAAACAAGTTTTTGGCACCTTTTTGGCTTTTGCCTTTTAGAAGGTCGGTTTGGGACCACCCTCCTCTACATATAATCTATATATCAATAATAGATATTACACATACAATATTATATATAACAGTGTATAACAATATTTAATAATAAGGCATTCTTTATTTAAAAATTTGCATAAACTGGCAATTTTTCTATGCCGTTGGGTAAAATTTTTCGTTCCGTACAGTGGCAGTTATTTGTAACAGGCGCGCGTTTACAGGCGCCTGTCTTTGCTAGTTTTTGAATAAAATAGAATGGATTTTATAAAAATTCTTTTCTCTGTCAGAACTATAAATATGAGGGAAAATCAGGTTTTAAATACAAGATAAAATATTTTATTTTACATGGCATTTTTAGATTTGGATTTTTTTAGTTCCAGTCTTCTTGTTGGGTAAATTCCCTCTAGAACTCTAGAGTACGAATTCCACTTGCATTTTCAATCAACTCAATATGACCAGACCTACATTTTTCAAAAATGATGTAAATTTTGAGTGTAATTACACGGCATTTAACTACAAATTATACTTACATAGTTGACATAGAAGTAGGTTTCAGATTATGATGTAAAGTTGCTTCCATAACTTCATTGAAAGCTTGGTTGGTCATATATCTAGATAATAATAACTGAGCAGTACCAACGTTATCTAGAGTTAACGATTGTATCCTGGATATATGTACTCCAAGATCTCTATGAATACCACTACACTCAATACATATGATGATTCCGAAATTTGTTGAAAGCCATGTAGAATCTGAGGTAAGTAAAAAACGATTAAAAGGTTTAAAATCTTGGTAATATACATACAGTGCAAGTCAATAACTTTAGCCCACCCTACAGCGATTAAAGATTTTACAACAAGTTTTGTTTTTTATTTATCATTAAAATTACAAAGCTCCAAAAGGTCTCATTTGAAAGCTAATTTTTTTAGCTTTAACACTATATAAAACAAAAATTGAAAACATTTTTTGTTAATGTTTAATTAGTTTTACGACAAAACGAAATTTTTCATTTTTTTTAAGTCATAGACTTTTGTAGGAAATAATCACATTTAAATTGCACTTATAGCATTTGAAAGCTTATTTCAGTACCTTTAAAACAAATTTTTAAAAATGTTTCACGTTGATTTTTATCAAAAATATGTTTATTTGTTTAAAAAATTAGCGATCTTTTTAAATATATGATAACTCAAGAACGGTTAGGTTTAGAAAAATGTTTAAGAACTTAAAATGTTCCTTTTTTCATGTAGAATTAGAAAAAAATATATTACAATTTTTTTTTTAATTCTTTATATTTTAAGTTTCAATTGTAGGATCTCGCACTTTATACTCACTACACTTCTGTTATTAAAAGTTATTTAAATGATTTAATAGTTAAAAGAATTGATAACTATTAAGTAAATACGATCTTAAATTTGTTCGCTTGTTGTAGTGATGTAGTGAGAATAATGTGTAAGTTTCTAAAACTAAAATTTAAAAATATAAAAATTAAAAAAAAATAAATATTCAAAAAATGTTAACGAAATTTTTTTGAAAAAATTGTTTAAATATTGTTTTGCTAATTATACATGGAAAAGGAACAGTTCATGCTTTTAAATTTTTTTTTTACCTAACCGTTCTTGAGTTATCAAAAATTGAAAAAAGTGGCTATTTTTTTAAACAAATGACCATACTTTTGTTAAAAATCAACATCAAAAATATTTTTGAAATGCATTTTAATGGTGATAAAATTTGTTACAGACCAAAAAATATTTATTTTCGAAATAATTAGTAATAGTGGAAATTAGATCAGAAGAGGGACTTTTGAGATGTTCTTTTTTTTAAGGTTTGGGGAGGCACGAAGCTACCAAAATTTAGAAACCAGTGTCACGTCCTAGCGTGACCTATTAAATGTTTATAAAAATTTATACTTAAAATTATAAAATTAATAAATGTAAGAAGCATAAAAATTTATATTTTATAAATCTGAAAAGTGAAATAATCTTTCTGAGAAAGAAGGGAAGCCCTCGTTTCTAAACACTATTATCATAAATTACGATAATAGCCTCGCTCGTTCAGCATAGTCGCAAGCCTTCTCGCGACGATTCGACACATGGGTGACGCATCCGCCTACACAGTAGCGCTCGTTCAAGACGAGCGCCCATAGGACATGAGGGTGACGCTTTTGCCACAAGCGGACACTCTCGACCTTCATGAGGGGTAACAGCTCATCCTCTCGTACCACATGTACCCCAACGCAAGGACATGAGGGTGACTCCTCGCTACTCCGCAACCCTAATTTGTTCCCTCTTGTTGGACATGTATACGACTGGAAACCAATAAGCAAATCAGTCCTTCTTCTGCAATATCTAAGACCGAACCGCTGGACCAAGTCAGTCTTTCATTAACTCTTATTTCAACCCGAATCGCTGGTCTAATCTTTTGAACTGAACTCTTTGTGAAACTATTTGTCATTTAACTTGAAGGACTCCTGGTGCGTCCACCAGTAACACTGGACATTAATTGTGTTTAAAAGTATAAATTAACTTCACAACGAACTTTATTAAACCCTCTCAACTCAAGTGCGGGTTAAAAGAAGAAATTAAATTCACAACGAACTTTATTAAGCTCTTTCAACTCAAGTGTGGGTTAAAAGAAGAAATTAACACAACAACGAACTTTATTAAACCCTCGCAACTCAAGTAGGGGTTAAAAGTGAAAATTAACATTACAACCAACCATATAATTTCACCTAACTTCAATCCTTTAAGTGAAACCCCCTTTTTAATACAAGTGCGGGTTATATCGTTGGACCCCTTTTCCTCATCAAGAATAAATTGAATTCTCCAACTAAGAGCTTTTTACCTACACTGATCAACTAAGGAAACTGTAGTCTATTTGGAGCTGACTTCTTTCAATAATTGAGGGTGCCTTCCATTGTACCTCATCATCCTACCTGTCAGACCTTTCTGCTCATCCAGATTTTTGGGCCTTCATTTGGCCCATTCCAGCTTAAGAGGGCATACTCAAGTTACGAGAGGAAGTACTTCAAATTAGAACAATAGGTAAGGATATATTTTATTAAATTGATTCTTAAACCCCTTTTTAATCCTTTTCCTCTTCTAAATTAATCCTTTGTTTCAGAAGGATTTCCCTTTTATATTTGGAAAGGATTCAGATTTTCTTCCTACTGCTTCCGTCTTTTAAAAGTAGTTGCCTTTTCATGCTAGAAGAACTTTTATGCTCTTCAGTTCTACTGCCACATAAGGGTGTTTAATGGTTGAGACAAATAGAGCACAATGTTTATATTTATCTGCTTATTGAACCAATAATTACACACAAAAAACAAAATCTTAAAGTCATGATTGGCTACTTTTAAGATTTGCCTGAAATTAAATCGAAAACCGAATTAAACTGCTAAAATTTCTTCATAACATACATCTTGAGTCTTGAAATGAAAATTAGTTATTGAATATCTTGGTTTCTAGTTGTCGATGCTTGAAACCAGACACAATTGAGCTGTTTTATTAGTATATCTTAGAATGTTTGAAAGTAATGCTTACGAAGATACTTTTTAGCCTTTCCTAATAGCCTGACGTTACCAGAAAAAATTTGAGCATAAGCACACATCATATGTTAATGGCGATGCATTCAGTAGATATTTCGCGACGCGATAATTTTGAACAATTTCGTAGTGATAGGTATTTGTGTTTGTGGTGCCTATTTGTTTGTGTGAAACATGTAGAAAATTTTCTTGTAAATAATTAATGTTAGTGATTTGGGATTTGTGTATAAACAAACTTTTAGTATATTTCAAAAAATCTTGTGAAATTGTCAACATATCCCGGCTAAACTGCACTCTTAAATTTCGTATAATTTCACAAGATATTTTAGATTTTATAAAAAACTGAGGCTAATTTACAGTTTTTGAATATAATACCAAATCGCACATAAGTTTTTGAGAATAAATTTTTTAAAATATGACTTTTATTCCTAATCTGCAGCCGTAATATAATTAGATATTTCCAAAGTTTTGATAACAATCACAGCCCTGCAAATCTTAACTTTTTCTCTGTCGAATGAATGTGATCAAGTATTTCCAAAGGGAATTTTTGCGCTGAATACGAATCCGAAGTCCAAAATGTTCTTTCACGTCAAGTTTTTGAGAAAAAGGGGGTTGAAACCCCTAAAAATGCGTTTTTGGCAGGTTTTGAAAAATTATTGTGCTAAAACTGTATGTGTCAAAAAATTCGCTCTTATCAGAAATTAAAGCATGAAGTATGCCCTTTCAAATGAGCTATAGGCGAAATTGATTGCATCAACCCTTAAGGTAGGAAGTGTGTTCATGCCTAGGGGTTTTTTGAAAAAAAAACTAAAAAAAACATCACTCAAGTGCAATGCACCGATTTTCTTCAAACTTAGTACAGTACTAAAATAGGGAAAAATAATTCACACGTATTTCTTAAATATGTTTGTATTGAGTTTTAAGGGTAGTAATACTGATTTCATCCTTTAAACCTGAAAAGGGCGTTTTCTACCCTCTAAACCCTTAATCGGCATAAAAAAAAAATACGTGTGAAATATTTTTCGCCATTTTAATAGAGTACCAAGTTTAAAGAAAATCGGTGCATTGCACTTGAGTAGTGTTTTTTTTTTATTTTTTTTTTCAAAACACCTCTAGACATAAACACACACCCTACCTTAAGGGTTGATGCAATCAATTTTGAATATAGCTCATTTAAAAGGGCAAACTTCAGACTTTAATTTCTGATAGGAGCGAAGTTACTGACACATACAGTTTTAGCACAATAATTTTTCAAAAACTGCCAAGAACGCATTTTTGGGGTGTTTCAACCCTCTTTTTTTCGAAAACTTGACGTGATGGAACATTTTGGATTTCGTATTCGTGTTCAGCACGAAAAATCCCTTCGGAAACACTTGGTAGTATTCATTCGGCAAAACCGATGCTATTTTCTAATTCAAATGTAGACTTAATTTCAGATTTCTTAATAATTAACAATAGAATAATACAGTGTGAGGTTTGAAATTCAGCCCATTTATTGGCTTCTGGATAAATTTTAGTTTTTAGTGTGGCTTTTTTTCAGCCCACGATGTGTATTGCTTTCATATTATTTTCTTCTGCTGAATTTTAGCTGATAGCGGCTTTTTTCGTTTACACCTTAAAAAAAGTCAAAAATTTAGACTCGTTTTAATACTTTGTTTTTTGTGTGGACTTAAGGAAATGAGTCTACACAAAAAGGAAAGTTTAGATTCATAAGTAAAAGAAATTGCTTATTTCTACTCACCATACTACACATACATACTTACATTACCGTCAAGGCAAAATTGCCGAGGGGCGAAATTGACAATTTTTATCGATGTTGATTTATTTAGCGCACTTTTACGCTTGTGGGTCCACTGAGTCGAGACGGCACAGGTACTGACCTCATACGAACTGGCCGGTTGTTGAACAAGATTCCCGGTTGATTAAAATTTAATTAATCAAGAGTCTCACTCCATTGAGTTTCCACCGGACTCCGTCGGCTAGAAGAATTCTATTCTGTTTTTCGTCTGTCACTAGTTCTATCGGTACTAATTTTTCATGGATAGAACGCGTCGGAATTCCGACGCGCACACGTGCTAAGTCTCTATATTCTAGTCTCAGTCGACAACTTTCAGGTAATTCGTGACGGCTCGAGAAGGGACGATGTACTGCTACTTAGCTCATCTCCTGGTCCACCTCTACACCTCGGCTACGTGCTTTTTGAGTAGGAAAAATCTCTATGACTAGAAATTTTTGAGGTCAGACGTGATTATCAACTAGGATTATTATCAGGTAATTTTTTTTCTGCCGAGATCTATATTGACATTTGCTTGGGAACAAATCTCGTATGGGAGACAATCAGTACTTAGAATCGCTATGTAGCATAATACTCGCGAATCAGAACTGCTAATGCTTATTACTCTTCTCTCCTTCTCTCCTTTTATTCATATATTTTTATTTTCCTCAAAAAAAGCTAATAAATTTTTGTCCTCATTTTGAAAACCCATTAACTATTTCTCCTATAAGAGTGTATAAATTAGTGGTTTCATTGTTAATCACCGTTGTTATAACAATGGTAATAATGACAATTCATTTAATTAAAATTATGATTTACTTGCCAAATCAATGAGAGAATGAATAGCATCGCATGTACTGGCCACGTGTTTTTGTTTACATATCAGCGGATATGTAGAAGGAGAACAGAGAATTGGGATGGAGATATTAGAGATTCGCAGCACTGCACAGTGTGAAGCGGAGTACCAAACAGATGTAAGACCGTCAGATGAAGTGGACCCAGGTTCCATTTGCAATCCCGATGCACCTATGTTTCGTCACCCTGCACCCACAAGCACAAAATCATAGCTTTTTTGCTTTTCAATGATGACAATAACGTGCCTATGTAGAAGGTTATTTACTTATAATACTCCCTTTTTTATGTTAATTTGAATACATTATTTAGTTATATTTTGTGCTTTGTATATAATGCTATATTGTGGTTTTCTTTTATTTTTTATTTTATTATTGTTAACATACACTATAAAAAAATACTTGCAGAATTACAATGCAAAGTATTTTTCCGTCCCAAACATTAAATTTATATTGTAATAGTCCATCGTAATACATGATAAAAATGCAAAGCGATTGTAAAACTACACTCCGAGTGAAGAACTTCATCGTGTTGCGATGAAAATATTCATTCGGTTTGAAAATGGCTTGTAAATGTTCCACGTATAACGTGGTGAAATCACAACGCGTTGTAAAATTACTACGTAACACGATGGAAAAATTTCGCTTCACGTATCACGTAGTAATATTACAATACATTCTGATTTCTTCCCATCGACTGTGATTTCACTAAGTCGTACGTAAAATATTTGTGTGTATGTCGGTCGAATATTTTCATCGTAATACGTTGTAAATTTATCACGTGTCACGTGAAGCGATTTATTTCTATCGTGTCACGGTGTGAAAATACAACGAAATTTTTTACAGTGTATATATGAGTAGGCATGTATATATACACCCATGCTCATAAATCCATCCTTTCTTTATTTAACTATAGGGTAAGTCGGGGAGAGATGGAATACCTTTTTTAAACCACTGCAATATCTAAGGAATTTAGCAGAAAATTCTAATTCTTATAAAATACTTTAACAATAACTCTCGTACATTTGCACGTGAAACGGATTTTATTTTATCTAATTTCTTCTTAATTTATAAAGAAATTTGTATAAAAACAACAATTCCGGAAGAGATGAAATTGTCCAGGTGGGATGGAAGACGGTGCTTCTATTTTTTGTAAATGCCCTAAAGACAGAAAATTGAGTAGTAGAAGCGAAATAATAAATAAAATACACTTTTATTATGTCATTTTAAAACCTTTTTTTTGCAAAAATCTTCGAAGCTTTAAAATCTTTAATCATTCATATTTAGATATTCTCGCGAATCTCGGTTTTGCAAACAATGAAACATAATTTTATTTATAATTTTCTAGCAAAGAATTATCATTTTATATTTTGTTTATGACCTGTTTGACTCTTACGTATGTTATGAAAATTTTATTTGATGATTAATTTTCCGTGATACCATCTCTCCCGGTGTTCCAATTCTCCCGGAATTATCCTATTAATAGATTACAATAAAATCATAGAAACAAGGAAAGAAGGAAGAATCATAGTACCTCGGAATGTCTGTTGGATTACAAATATGGAGAGTGTGCTCAAAACATTAATTAGGTTTCTGACTTACGCTTAGAAGTGGACATACAGTTCTTCCGTTGTAGGCGACATTATAGTTAAGAAACAGAAGGGAGAGCAAGACGTGAAGTCAAGATCATAACAACGATCATTAGATTTTCGCGTGGACGAAGGGAGAACAGTGGCACGATCTCGTTGTGTACATTGTAGTATTGCGATATGGCTCGCCTCGAAGGCAACGCGTGAATAAGTCACTCATGGTGGTCTTAGTGACGGCTGCGTAACAGAAAAGTAGTATGCTTATTACAGTACATATTCACATATTTCACATAGGTAAAAACACACATTCCGACAAGAAATTTGTGCATGTAAACAAGGCATGTACACATGCCTTCTTACTCGATACCTTACTGTTTACAAACAGAAGATACGAGTTATAGTATAAATAGTCTCTTTAGCATGCTTGTTCGAACCCAGCCCGATATAAAATTTGATGCTTACTGAAATTAAACGTCAACTTAGTTCTTAAAAGAAATTTTGTTTTCTTTTAAGTGTCAATTTGAGTGTTTCTCTGTTGCTCAAGAAAAATCTCATATAATAAAATTAGCTTTCAAATGGTATAAGTGCAATTAAAATGTGATGCTTTGCTAAAAAACTTTATCACTTTAAAAACACCAAGAAATGAAAAATTTGTCTTTGACATAAAATTAATTAAACATTAAAAAATAAATTTTAATTATTGTTTTATATGTTTATAAAGCTCTAGAAATGAGCTTTCTGAATAGATCTTTTTGAGCTTTGTAACTTTAAGAATAAACAAAATACAAAACTTGTTGTACAGTCTTTAATCGCTGTAGAGTAGGCTGAAATTATTGACTGGCACTGTATATATATTCTTTTTAGTACGTATTTTTACAAACCGTTCTGAGAAGAGCAATCGCAGCAGTGATGATTACCAGGTAATCGTAAAACGCATCGAGTTATTGCCTGCTGAAGTTCAACTAAACTAGGATTTCCTTGACCACTTTCTGTCTTTCCACTAGCGTGAAAAGCTCTTAATAAAGCTCTCTCTTTACAGTTGACTAGAACAGACATCCAAGCTCGTTGATCTATTTCATCATCCGCTTGAAAATGGTACGTTCTGTTGTCTATAAATAAGATATGATTTATCTAATTGCGTTTCATTTTATATCATATCAATTACATCGGCATATAAAAAAATCTCGAGTACGAAGACTGACACATGCTAAGTGCTCTTCGTTGTGTTGTATTTAATGGCCTTAGAATAGTCCGACCTCGAGATTGGCTCTTAATTTCATTTTACAGGGTTGGTGTAGGATTGAAGTTACAAAAATCGATTTGTATGGGAATTTAACGACATTTCTTGGCTAAAACTGAATTTTTATTTCTTCTGACCGTTGATTTAAAATCTGTGGCTCAAAGTACATTAACCCCTTGACTGTGGATGACGAAAAAAACGGCCCAAACAGTGGATGAATTGTATACTCGTCATAATGAAAACAAGAGAATGGCTACACCAATTTTTATAAAACTTGGTAATATGGGGTTTTTCGGGTCCCTGAGTACGAGTTTGAAGTCAAATTTCCAAACTTCAAAATGGCGGATCCAATGTGGCAGCCAAAATTTTTGTAAATCTTAAATTGTCAACGTTATTTTGCGAAACATTGATAGTCGGGGTTTTTTTGGGTCCCCGAGTACGAATCTGATATCAGAGTATAAAACTTCAAAATTGCGGATCCAATATGGCTGCCAGAAATTTTGAAAAAATTAAAATTCCAACATTTTAAAATTTTTAAAACTTCTGGCGACCATATTGGATCCACCATTTTGAATTTTTAAACTTTGATATTAAATTCGTACTTAGCGACCCTGAAAACCCCTTAGTAACAAGTATATTAAAATTTCATTGACATCTTATGATTTTCAAAAATTTTTGCGGCCATATTGCATCTGACATTTTAAATTTTGGAAATTTGACTTCAAATTCGTACTCAGAGACTCAAAAAATCCCCTAGTACCAAGTTTCATAGAAATTAAATAATTGGAAGTGGCCGCACAGTTTGAGCCCACTTTATGATATTTTAGCAGCACAGACAAGAGGTTCAAATTGACTATATTAAAAAAATTAAAAATGGCAGATCCAATATAGCGGACCCAAAATGGCGGATCTTTTTCAAAATACAGTAAAACTCACATATACCGGATTCCAAAGATAAGCGGGAATCCGATTTATCCTCATAAAAATACATAATAAAAATTCAAAGGAACAGCAAAATTATCTGATTTAAGCGGAATTTGCTTGAGACTTGTTACTCTGGGATTTTTGGGTTCGTTGAAAACAAATCTGATGTCCTCTGAAAATAACAATTTTTAGCAAATTATTCCCAAAATGAAGAAAATTTAAAAATAAATTGGAAACAATTCTGAAAAAAAAAATTTGTTTAAAGTATTAATTAGGTATATAAACCTAGCCGACGAAGCGTCGTGACTAATTGTTGTTATACAGTTTTTTATTTATAATTAACAACCTTCTTTGATCGTTTACTTCTCATACACTTTTAATTATATATTTGACAAGGAGACCGTACAACATGCCCCTCACAGATTTGGATAATACTTACACAACTTCCAGTTCAGTACTAGTAATGAAAAACTGACAAGTAGTAGGACTATTTAAAACTTTTTGAGATATCGAATTTTGAAAATTCTATTTTTGCGTGTGTGGGAAAATGTCTTGAATGTTTTAAGGAATTCAAACCAAAGGGGGTAATGAAGGGATTCAGAGTGTTTTTCTAAATATGACATTTGATTTAATTTGTGAGGATTTTTCGAGAATTGAATTTGGCGCTGTTTATGGTTTGGGAATTCTCGGACTAATTCGAATTTATGAGCTCTGGCGCGACCGGATCCGAGAGTTGCTGGAAAAGAAGAGCGAATTCGTGAAATAGTGGGGTCAAAATTCGTAATTTGATAAAAGTAATATTTCGCGTAGGGCTAAACAACAATCGTGATTTTCAGTTTCATTTTGAGTTCATTGATTTTAAATAAATTCCGGTAAAGTGTGGTGCTTATGGTGGGCCGTGATCGAGCGAATTGGTCTTTATTCAAGCTGACGAATAATTTATAATAATATATTGACTGCACGTGGACCGGAAGTTCTGGGACTAAAATCCGTATTACTCGATATTATCGCTTTTCCGGACTGTTTAATACCAAAATTTTGACGAAGTATAAGCACGAGTTTTTCAAGGAACGGAAATTTATTATTTGGCGAACGTTTATTCTTTAATCGTCTAGCAACTCTCCGTCTTCGTCTACGAGTTCATCGTTTTAACACGCCTTTTCGGAACACCGTCTCCGAGTGGATAAGTTTTTTCTATTATTTATTTTCTCTGTCTGAAAGATTTATTTTATTTTATATTTGGTTCAAAAATTGACCAGAATTTCAAGACCTAACTGTAGTTAAATTTTATTGTTGACGAGAAAGTTCACACAAGTTTAATTATTGAATCGGCATCCGCCGGAAATTGAGCATCAGAAATTATTATATTCATCTGTGATATTTATTTATCTGTATTATATTTTGCTATATGTTTTTTTTTAAATCAAAATTTAACCCTTTTTTTAAAATTAATAGTACATTATGATACAAGTGCGGTAATTTGGCGATTCCTAGAGCGTGAGGTTTACAACACGAGCCGAAGGCGAGTGTGGTAGCTCACACTCTTAGGAATCGCCAAATTATCCGCACGCATGTCATACGATATTTTTTCGCAAGCTATACGGAAAGTTAGCAGTTCTCGCTGTGCGAGAATTGCTTACTTTCCGTATAGTGTGCGCAAAAATATTTTTGATTTTTTTTTTAAAATGGACCCTTTTTTCTTTTTTTTTGTCTTAAAAGAAAGCTCAAGTTGTGTACTTTACACATACCAAAAGAACATTGAAAATTTAAATAAGACATTTTTATATCAAAATTCATAACACTACGTTTAACGCGCACTAAAATTTAAACATCTATAAATTAAGTTTAAATGAAAAAATGGTAAATATTTCCTCCGAGAGGAAGCAGAAAGTAATTAAATCGAGTTTTAAAAATGATGCACATAATATTAAATATTAGGATCAAAAAATTTTAATTATTATTATAAAAAAATTTAAAGTTTTGTAATTGTTATGTCCCTAGCCCATAACCAAAAATTAAAATTTTGTTTCTTCTTGTTGTTATTTTAGTCATAAAATGGCGCCAGAATACAGGCAGCCTTAATAAAAATTAAGGTTCATGAGTAAATCGATAATTGACAGCCAAGATATAGTGTATCAAGGCAAAATAAAAAATTGCATGCGCCTAAGCTTAGACAACCCGGATAACATTGTCTAATTAATCAACCCGATTGATGACAGGGTGGATTTCGGTAATTAGTCATGGTAGCTAATAAATTTAAAAATCAGATTAAATTATATATACATATATATGAGTAAAAGAGAAAACATGAAATTATCGATTAATTAACTGTAGGATTAAAATGGCGCCTAACCACAGGCAACTTATAACTATTATGTATCTTTACTATTAGTATTACATAGAAGCTACTAAAGTCATTCAATAATATTATCAATATCGACGTTTTGACACTTTTCAATTTACCTACAATTAAATATTAATGCAACAAACATAAATTAGTATATAGTAATTTTCGGACAACGAAATTATCAGCAATAAAGAAACAACTATAATAAATAATGTGAAAGTTTCAAAACGTCGATACGATAACAAAACACTCGCAAGAAATCAATATAAAATCAATATAAAATCAATATAAAATCAATCCTAGAAGCGCCTGACCATAGGCAAGCGTACTGTCGACTGCTTCGCTATTATCCTCGGTGATAATGTAACATGCGGTCAAGGCATGATAAAACAGAAAGTTAATGGTATCGCACTCCGTTTAAAATTTAAGATCAATTATCATAATTGGATAATTATCACACATGAGTACTAGAAGACAATTATCATATTTGAATTACCCATATAGGTAATCACCACGAAGGTGTTTAAAGATGTAATTACCGAAACAAATATAGAAGGGACCTATTACCCCAAAATGAGTACTTTATTAATTATCATAAATCTCACAAAATCAATCTAAATTTTGTGTGATAAGAGTAATTAATAAAGTAACAAAACATTAGATCTTAAACTATTACAAGAAAAAATATTGGAATTTAACAAATATTCATTGATGTCCCGCTATAAGGGATGAAAAGTATGATAATTAAGTATATATAGTTTTGCCAGTATTGCCCCAGTGCGAGTGCCTGGGTTTAGGGTTGGAATCGTGCCTAAATAAGTTCAAGTTCAATATAATGGAATCATTCTTGGACTGATCAATCCCAATAGTATCAATAGACATAAAAGTTGTCAATAATCAATAATAAGTTAAATTATTGATCTAATCAGTCAATCAATGGATGATTGTGATAAATTCACATACATAGAGATATAGAAACTCATCAGTCTAGGAACGGTTTCCAATTACGAGACGTGCCTTTCCACACTTTAGCATGGCGCGTGTCTTTCCACAATTTAGCATAAACGACCCCCCACAACGGGTAAAAAAGTCTTTAAATACAGAAAACGCTCAGTAGAAGGGGTCGAATACTCTGATACCGTCAAAGTGTGAATTTGTGGAGCGACCCGTCAGTCTAGGCAACGATTTCCGCCCTAAATCTTAATTACTGTGTAAAACCACTTATAACTAAAGATTACCGCGATCATCGATTGTGAAGCTGTCGCTAAATAAACTGTATTGAAGAGGTGTGTGTGTATGAAGGAGTGCCGAGCGATCGAAGCAAAGAAAAATCAACCTTTTGATTGATAAATCGCCGGATTGCTACGCCAATCACCGCTAATCTTACCTGAGAACAGTTGAAAACATTATATGTAAGTACTTTGCTATTTTATACGAATTGAATATTGTTTTGAGATTTGATTTGATTGCATTTTGTGTGAATCACAAACTTATGATGGCTCGACATTGATTTAATGATTATGGTCTAAGATTAAATAATAATATTGTATAATTGTCACAAAGTTACTAAAGTATTAATAAACTTGTTAAAGTGTGTAATAATTGTGTAGTTTCACTAGAACAGAAACCTTAAGCGTTGGACCAATACTGGCTTAGTATTGGTAATAGTTTGTCTTTTGATTAATATAGTTGCCATTGCATTCAATCGACCAGGAATATGGGTCCTATACTGGTGGGTTATTAAAAGTAGTGTTTCATGATTTAATTAATGGTGGTAATTAAGTTATTTATTTAAAACAGATCCCATAGATCTGAAAGTGTACACCGATCCCTAAAACAAAATAAATATAAAAACTAACTCCTAGCTAGTTGATCAGTCCTGTTACTTGCCCGTCATATTTAAATTTCACTTAAATATCCTTGCCGTCACTCGGATGTAACAGTAATTTTGAAAACGATATATATAAAATTAAATTATACAAATAATTATGAAAAAATATAATATTTAATTATTAAAAAATGAATAATAATTGTTCTATAGAAAATGACATAAAAATATTAGGCTCGGTGGTTACACAAGTAGCTTTAACCAAGTTGTGTTCTTTTGATATGTTTAAAGTACACAACTTGCGCTTTCTTTTAAGACAAAAAAAAGAAAAAAAGGGTCCATTTTGGAAAAATAGTCAAAAAAATTTTTAATTTTCAAAAAAAGGGTTAAATTTTGATTTAAAAAAAAAATTTCACCATGTGAAAGAGAAGGAAGAAACCTGTCGAAAACTAACAGGTAAAATTTTTTTTCAATTCGTTATTTAGCGGCTACGATTTTTTGAAGAACTCAATGTTCTTACTTTACCCAAATCTTCAACCCCCTCCCCCCTCTACAATTTTAAATTAAATTACATAATATTTGGTGGTTAAAGTACTTAATCATAGCACTAAAGTTTGTGCAAATATTAGTCCGATTCAACAACTTTTAATTTTGACGCTGGACTCTTGAGAAAATTTGCCCATCTATATATTAAAATGTTATGATTTACCTTGTAATTTATGGTTTTATTTATTTAATGTGAATTTGATTTTATTTACATAAAAATTGAATCGTTACATATACTAATTGGCGCCCGAACAGTGACATAAGATAGCTTATTCTTTCATTTCTTTTGACATTTTTTGTGTTAAATTTAAATTTTATCTGTTCTGATTTGGCTGTGTGTGACTAAAAATATTATTGTTTGAGTCTATGACTCCTTGTACTTTAACCAAAACAACGCATAGGTCGGGTGATTTGCAAGATAGTAGTTTGTTGAATTTAGATACGAGTAATTCGTTTAATAATTCTACGATGAATGATAGCCAAATTGATAATAATTCTGTTAATAAAGATGCTCCTATCGAGCAATCAGAGGGCGAAGTTGCTGGATTAAGGGGTTAGTACCACATCTCAGTGACTTTTACTAAACTTTTTTTTTTTATTACAAAATTTATTTTAATTACTTCAAACTTTTTTTACATTAAAGAAGAGTTTCTAAGCTATTCACAAACATTTTTTATTCCTTGTTTATTAACTATTATCTTACAGTCATGACCGCCTGAAACTACTCCTATTTATGATTGGTGGACACGATATCTTAAGTTCAGGTAAACTAAAAAACAAAAATCAATTAATTTCTTGAAAAGTAAGCTTGTCGCTATCGTGTGAACCTCGATAAAAAATTTTTAATGAAAAAAACCAAAATGGTGGAGTTTTTTCATTTTTGGCCTTGTATTTTCTAAGTAAATTGTTTAAAAAATTAACAAAAAAATTAACAAAAAATTATAATTTTGGTTCACACGATAGCCGTACATGTGTAGAATAAGCTATCCAAATTTTAGCACGATCGGTGAAACAGTTTTTTTCTAGGATGTTTGCCAGGTCAAGAAACGTTGTTTTGAGAAAAAGCGAATTTAAGAAAACACCCAAGTAGCACGTAATATTACGTGAGTATCGCAGTAATATTACATTCAATATTGGTAATATTACGGGTTGATGTTACAGTAATATTACTGTGACATTAAAATGTCAGCGTCAAGGTAATATTACAGGGTAATGTTGAGGTAATATTACGTAGTAATATTACAAAGAAATATTGAGTTAATATTACAGTAATATTGAGTTAATATTACAGTAATATTACAAATCTCCTTGTAATATTAGATTAATATTACAAATATATAGTACAATATGTAGAAGACTTTCTAAAATATATTCTAAGAGCTAAGTAGCCGAGTGGTTTAAGGCATCTACCTATATGGTCAGCTTACAAGGGTTCAAGACTCGGTCCCCAAAAATTTTTTATACATTATATTTAATTGTAATATTACTATAATGTCACTGTAATATTACTGTAATATTACTTTTTAACATTACTGTAATATCACTTTGTAATATTACCTCAATATTACCTTGTAATATTATCTTGACGCGGACATTTTAATGTCACAGTAATATTACTGTAACATCAACCTGTAATATTACTAATATTGAATGTAATATTACTGCGATACTTACGTAATATTACGTGCTACTTGGGCATGTTCTTTTTCAAGGAAATATCCCTTACGCGTCAGAATATGCAAATTACTGTTTAAAAATGTCTACAATTCACAAATTTTGACGAAATTTGTTAATTCTGGTTCTGAAATACTCAGGATTAATTACTTTTTCGGTTTTTGGACACGATTTCGGCACTGGATACCACTGTGGGTTTCAAAACATTTACATTCTATCCCGTTTTTCTATACGTTATCAAAGTTTCCAACCAAAACTTTTAGAAAATCGATTTTTTTGAAAAAAGATGTGGTACTAACCCCTTAATTAAAAGTTTAGTTGATGGTTTACGCGAAACGCGCATAGAAGTTAGTGTTCCAAAGTTTGAGGATTCTTGCAACCCAAATATTTTTCTGGAAAGGCTCGAGAAATACTTTAAATTAAAATGCATTCCTTATGCGAATAGATTGGATGTTCTAGATTGGGTTTTTGAGGGCCGCGCTAGAATTTGGTATGAAACGCAAACTTTAAATAATTATGATGAATTTAAACGTAAATTTTTGGACCAGTTTTTTTTTATACCGACTCGTGTTAAAATTAAATCTGCATGGCTGGCTAAACATTTCAACCCCTCAAAGGATCAATTAAATGTTTATTTTTTAAACCAAATAAAAGATGCCCAATATTTTATTCCGAAACTTGACAAATATGAGCCGCATTACACGATTATACAGCAGCTTCCGGTCAGAGTACGAGAATTAATGGCTGCGATTGATTTTAATGATCTTAAACAAATTCTAAGTTCTTTATCACAGCTTGACTTAACTTTTCAAAAAAAAACCAAGCTCGTCAAGACCAAATATTCCTCATAGAGAAGAAAATCCGCCTTTTATTAAAAGGGGTGATTTTGATAAACCCTTGGAATTAAAAGTAGTTTTATTATATGATATTAATGCCTTCTATGTTGATTTGGTGTAAAATGTTTATTTTCTAAACCAAAAATTTGAATTAGGAACAAAAGATTTTTTGTTTTCGTTTTTTACAAACGTTTCGCACTTGACCATCATAAATTCTGATCCTTTACAATTTTAACAATACCTACATTTTTTGTAATTATAAAATCTAAAAATTTTATGAAAGCTCAGACGATTTAGCGAGAATCGGTTGGGAACCGGATTTGATTCCGTTTTGATTTACTTTGATTCCGGGAAGAAAGTTGCTATCAATTAATGAAATTTAATGAAATAAACCATTGACAATGAAAAAATATTAATATTTTAATCGTTTTTTAGAATTGAGATTTATTAATGCTCAATTTAACTCAATTCTTCTAAAGCTTTATTAAAGCTCAATTTAACTCAATTCTTCTAAAAAACAATTGAAATATTAATATTTTTTCATTATCAATGGTTTATTTAATTAAATTTTATTAATTGATTGCAAAATTCTACCCGGAATCAAAGTGAATCAAAACGGAATCAAATTCGCTTTCCAACTGATTCTCGCTAAATCGCCAGGGCTAGGGTAAATAAATTTGCGAACAACAAACAGAATGTATCTAAAGAAAATACAATGAATTTAAAAAACAAATAAATCTTTTAAATATTATAAAATTAAAGAAAAGTTGTATTTCTCACCAAAGTTTTTTTCCCGCTAGGTAGCGTACACCGAACACGTGTTCTTTTATTTTCTGAAAATTTTTATAAATATTTTGAACTTAGACACAAATTTCTTGTTTTATTTCGGGACTTGTATTGTGGTGCCGTACAGCTATGTAATTTTATTCTGTTGTTAAACACTATTTTTTATTGCTAATAGTGTTTTAAAATATTGTAACCTCTATTACATAACCTCTAAACGTCCTGATGAAATTATTGAGCTGAATCTTTGTGAAAAGTTATATTACATTTATTGATTTTATATTATAAATCTATTAATAATTATGTCACAAAAAGCGGAGAAGTACACTATAAATGCGGGAAAGACATTTCTCGTGTAGCCGCAAAATTATGTCCAGGCTGTGAATCACCGTATCACCCAGGTTCTGCTGAACTGGTTGCCACCTTACAGGATGGATCATACGTAAAATCGTCTTGGTGCTGCAAATGTTAATATGGTGACGGATGTGTGTATTAAGAAAATAAATTATCGTTCTGTGAGGAAACGCAACCTTGTTTTTTTTTGGTCTTCCTGAAACTGAGAATACTTTAAATGTGGATGTCAATAATGGTGGCGATAATAACACTGTGTCAATTGTTACCAATAAATTAGGAAAATTCGTCCCATTGACTAATTTTGAGGCCATGCAGGTATACTGAATTGGTTCTAATGCGCAGGTCCAAACAAAACCGCGACCTGTCAAAATCATTTGTGTGACGGAGGAGACGGCACAAGTGATTCTACGAACCTTTGTTGCTGTCAAAAGGCTGAAAAAACTACTAAATCCTGGTTATATCCAGATTTCAATAATGTAGAACTTGGATTTCATGATTTCAATGTTTAAATTTAATAATATTTTGTATGCAACTGGTTGCATCGTAGACTTTTGTTAAGTTTCGATTAAGTCGACTACGTAGCTTGATATTTGCTGTCTTATTTTTGAGTATAGTTACTATTTGTAACTTTTCGTTGTATAATATTAATATTATTAATTATTATATTAATATTTAAAGTAAAATAAAATTAAAGACAAACGAACTAATTTTTTACTATATAGAAATTAAAAATAATGAAAATTCAGTAGTTTGATTTAATTGTTATTTGAGATTATTATTTTAATAATTGAAATGACTGGACTTATTGAAAGTTTAATATTACATTTTTGATATTTTTTCTAATCAATATTTATAGATACATTGACTATTTTAAATTCAATTTTTGAAGTAATTGAAGAACACAAAGTTGAAACTTTCAGCATTCATCTACAATTTCTTTGTTTTAAGAATTTCCGGATCATTTTACAAAATAGCTGTTTTTTTCATGATATATTAAATTCTCCACATTTTCCTGGATTTTCAGGATCGTTAGACACACTGAATGATACCTATTTGACAAAAAATAAAACGCGAAAATTTGTAGGTTATGTTATTTTTGCGGATAAAGATGTATAGTAAAAACTATATTATATTTTTGTTTTAAAACAGATTATAAAAAAATATAATAGTTCCCTTCAATTTCGAGTTATTCCTAATTTCACTGACACTAGAACAAACATTTACCAAACCAAAAATTATAAATCGGTGACGCCGGTGCCGGTGACACTCGCCAATTTGGTATTAGGCAGCAAGCATAAGTCGCCATGATCGTCAATTGCGCAAGCGCTGAATAGTAAATAACAATAACGTCGCACACGCTACTCACTATACGCGGAATTGTGCATACATTACGTGTGATTGCGACATGCAACAATAATCAGATTTCGCCTCACTTTGATGACCTGTATATGCGGCTCATATGCCACACACTGGTAACTGCGTCATACGTGACTGCGAAATGCTAGCAAAGTGCGACGCATTGTGCGACCCGTATAGAGTGCAGTAATCGTGCGTCGCACACTGGATCGGACATTTTGAATTTTCGAAATTTGACATGGTTTTCGTTTTTAGTAACCCTAAAAACCCCTGAATAAGAAGTTAACAAGAACTAAAAATTTAGTTTTAGGCAAGAAATGTATACAAATTCATTTTTGTATGTTCAACCCCCAACAACCTTGTATAATGAAATCAAGATCTAATCTCGAGGTCGGATTATTATGAGGTTATTGGATACATCACAACGAAATAGTACATTGTGTTCCGAGGAGGTAAAATGCGCGTTTCTTGGCTAAGCTTAATTTGCAGTACGAGGCGAAGCCGAGTACTGTAAACAAGCGAGGACGATAACAAGCATTACCTCTGAGGTGCACGAATAGGTATATACTTTGCCTGCCTATTATACATCAATTTAATATTTAATTTAAAAAAAATAGTTTATAAAAAAGGGATAATTTTTCATTTTCACTAAAATATAGAGATAAGCGAATCAGAAATGTTATGATTTGAATAGAATCGAATCTATTTTAATTATTTAGAATTAAACCGAATCTATTCAAAATTGTTCGAAACAACTTTAACTTCTAATTCTCGTAAAATTTAGCAGTAGAGATTCTCTATTAATTTCTTGAAATGAGTTTTCACTGCATTTGAAATAAAAACTGAGCTTTTTCTATAAGAGTAAAAAGTATGTTACTTTCACTGTTACTTTTACTCTACTTAGATTGAAAATTTACTCTAAACAAAAAGATGACGACTATTAGCATAGTACTACAACGGTAATTGTATCACTCTAATGCTCAATGTTCAATAACTATAGTTCACATTGTGTAGCTCTCCAGACACTTATTTCCCTAAAGGTCATCCAGAACATACACAGAGAAAAATATGTTGGATTAAAAACTAAATTTCGTTAAAATGAAACAAAACTTTCCTGTTGGAAGTAAACGGATTCAAACTTTATCCTTTTGAATCCGCCCTTTATTCGCTAATATTCATTTAAATCTTTTCTCTATACTTCTGTATCCATTTGAATCCGTTGTCTATCTGCCCGTCCTTTTTAATCCTCTATAGCTATCCATTTCTCTAATACGTATAAATCCACAAAGGTCCGTTTTTATCCGGGCTAACCAACAAATCAATTTACATTTTAGAAGCCCAATTTCTAAGGTGAAAGTTATATCCGAGACAATCATTCTTCATCCGTTTGTATCCTTTCTTTAAAGAAATGTTTTCCTATTTGACTCAATCCGCCGATTACAATCCGTCTTTCTATCCTTGCCTATCCGTGAAAGACTTAAATCTTTAGAAGAGCTTTTTCACGAATAAAAGTTTTATTTGCGCAATTAATTCTCTATCCATTTGTATTCTTTCTTCAAAGAAATGTTTTTCTATTCAATACAATCCGCCAATTAGAATACGCCTTTCTATCCTTGCCTATTCCTGAGAGACTTTGATTTTTAAAAGATCTTTTCCACGGATAAAAGTTTTATCCGTGCAAATCAATTTCTATCTGCTTCTATCCTTCTTTCAAAAAAATGATCTATCCGACTTAATTTGCCCATATTAATCCGTTTTTCTGTTCTTGCCTAGCAGAGAAAGACAAATTTCTAGAAGACCAATTTCACGGATAAAAGCGAGGGGGTTCTCACTCGAGAATTCTTTGTCTCTATGTCTCTCTCCTTCGAATTCTGCTGTCTCCGTCTGACTCATATGACGTTCGTAGGATTACGCGAAAGTCCGTACAATTCCGTTCCGAGTGAGAAGCCCCTCGGATAAAAGTTGGATCTTCGCCAGTCATTCTCTATCTGCTTATATCCTTTCTTCATAGAAAGACTTGTTTATACGTCCTATTGCGCTGATTTCAATACCAATCTCTATCTTTCTCTACCCGCGAAAGACTTTAATTTTTAGAAGAACAACTTCACGGATAAAACCTTTTTGGCACAAATGTCATTTGGCCTAAATCCACTAGGCCTAATCTGCTCTTTCTTTTGGTGGATTATGGGAATCCAACATCAAATGGAGCTTTATTCGAGCAATGCCTGACCAAATTTGGTGCCGCTGGGTTCGTGAATACGTACATATACTCCAACAAAGAAAAAAATGGACAATAGAAAAGCGTAACCTAAGAGTTAACGATGTGGTTCTTATTATTGACTTTTCTCTGCTTAGGTGGGGTTCTTGGCCTCTTGGGCGAGTTATTAAGGTTTAATCTGGAACGGATGGGCTCGTCATTTCTGCTACTGCTCGCGTAGCTTTCGGCGTCTATATCCGACCTACTGTTTAACTATGCCTTCTTCTTGTGATGCCTTGTTAAGTATTAAAATCTAAGTTAAGCTTTCCGTTGCTCAAAACCTCTGTTCTGCATTGTGAGTGGACACCAATTTATATTTTTTCTAAAATTCGATTATTTTTTCTTTACAAAGAGGCGTGCGGCATTAATTGTTAAGTAGTTAGCTTTGCTGAAATCTATTCATTCTTCGTGGGTTTTGTTTGTTACCAGGCCATCGGCCTTCGAAACTAATATAATAATTTTGGCTTCCCACCCTACAATGGTCTGAAAAACCCTAAGCAAGGATCCTTTTCTCTTGGACCAGAAAATCATTGTGTCTCCGAGAAGCATTACATTAACATCGTGTTTTCTTTCTTAGCTTTGCTATTAGTAACAAGTGTTCGTTCGAGCTTCGCTATATTAATATTTGTGTTTGTGTAAAGTTGTGTTCATTGGAGTTTTCCAGCATTAAATTTTAAGTAATTAATATAAATAAAATCCATGTTAACTTCAGAATTGTTAAGATTCATTCACGCATCAAAGTCCATCCCTCCTTACTACGTTCATTTGGTTTTATGCATGCCAGTATTTTTTAACCTAAAAATTTAACTAAATATAGTAAAAATTTTTGTTTCTTGCTTCAAAACAAATCTATTGACCTATTTAAAGTTTATATTTTGTAAAAATTTTAAAAAATAGATCGCAATTCTCAAATTTCAAAGGAATTAAAGTTTTCAAATATTTAAAAAATAACTTATTGCTTCCTCCATGAAGAAGCTAATCTTGTTGTTGGGGTGGAAGCAAAATGCTCATAACATGAACATATTTTTCTGCTTGATTGAAAGCAATGTTTTCTTATTTGCCCAAATCTGCTGACTTCAATCTGTATTTCTATCATCGTGTATCTTTCTGAGGCTTTAAATTTTATAACACGAATTTCTCGCACGAAACTTGTATCCATTAAAATCATTTTCTATTCGCTTCTATTAATTAATTAAAGCAATGTTTTCCTGTCCGCCTTAATTCAACGATTTCAATCCGTCTTTCCATCCTCGGCTATCTATTAGAGGATATCATTTTTTTAAAACAAATTTCACGGACAAAACTTGTAATCTCGCAAATCGTTTTCTGTCCATTATTATAATTTCTTTGAAGAGAAACTTGATTATCCGTCCTAATTCGTCGATCTCAATTCATATTTTTATTGTTGCCTATCCGCAAAATACTATAATTTTTTAAGCCAAATTTTGCACATAGAACTTATATGCTCACAAAAGTCGGCTCAGTCTTTTTTGAATGTTTCATTTTTATCTAATGAAATGAAATTTACTTTATGCAATATATCACATCTTTATTCATACATTATAAAAAAGCTGTTCTTTTAGTTACAATAATAAAAAAGGTTATTGTCCTTTCATTAAAGTTAAAATGTATTTCCTTTGGTTCTTTCAAATTATAAATTCGTGTTAATAAATTAAATAAATTGAGTTTTATATAAATATTAATTGGACGTCCTTTAAAATAAAAGGTATTTGTACAAACATTTTACTGTATAAAAATATTAAGAGAAAAAAAAATAACCAATTGTTACAAACCAGAAAATATTTATTTTTTACGTAATTAGCAAAAGCGGAATTAGATTAAAACCCATTAACGCCCAAATGCACAGATTTTTTACTGCAAATTCGAGGCCAGTTCTTTCCCAAATCAGAAAGGAGATTTTTATCGGAAGTACCATTTCTTATGTATTTGAATGCGCTCTTACGAAATATGCCATCGAAAATTTGTTTAAAAAATTATTTTTATCTTTTTTTTGCACTTTTTTGCACAAAATCACGATTTTTTAACGCTTTTATTTTGATAAAACGTGAGTTTCATGTCGAAAAAAAATTTTTTGACATCCAGGAAATACAAAAAACGTGCACTCGATAGTTGTACTTTAAAAATATGTAAACACATTTTCACCCTCCACCCCTGTTTTTTCAAAATGGCGTCTTGAATTTTCAAAAACTGGCATTATTCACTCTACTTTGCTCCAAACTTTATTTTTCCATCAAATCATAAGGACAAAGACTTTTCTTGTTTTTTTTACTTGAGTGGACTCAATTATTCCATAAATAATAAAAAATTCAAAATGGCGGATTCAAGATATCGGACAAAATTTTTTAAAATTCTCTAAATTGACTGAAAATGTTTACTCGGTTGTTTTTGGGGTCTCTGAGTACGAATATGTTTGTTAAATTTAAAAATTCAAAATGGCGGATTCAAGATGGCGGACAAAATTTTTTAAAATTCTTTAAATTGGATAATATAGGTTACTCGGGGGATTTTGAGGTCTCTGAGTACGAATATGTTTGTTAAATTTAAAAATTCAAAATGGCGGATTCAAGATGGCGAACAAAAGTTTTTAAAATTCTCTAAATTAGCTGAAAATTGTTACTCGGGGGTTTTTGTGGTCTCTGAGATCGAATATGTTTGTTAAATTTGAAAATTTAAATGGCGGATTCAAGATGGCGGACAAAAAAATTTTTAAATTCTCAAAATTGGCTGAAAATGGTTATACGGAGGTTTTTGGAGTCTCTGAGTTCGAATATGTTTGTTAAATTTAAAAATTCAAAATTGCGGATTCAAGATGGCGGACAAAATTTTTTAAAATTCTCTAAATTGGTTGAAAATGGTTACTTGGGGTTTTTTTGTGTTTCTAAGTTTGAATATGTTTGTTAAATTTAAAAATTCAAACTGCCGGATTCAAGATGGCGGCCAACATTTTTTAAATCTTTAAATTTATCTTAAAAAGTCATCAATAAGCCATTTGGAATGGTCTCATCTAAATCATATATGTTAGGAATTGTTTTTGCCTTAACACATTCATTAGCTTACATAAGTTAAAGATTGTTTTGAACGTCTTTAGTTTTGAGACATCTTCGAAAAAGAATCTTTTAAAGATGCAGCTATCTTTTTCCGTAGCAGCATTAGGTAAATACTGTGATTTAGCAATAGCTGAAAAAGCTTGTATGTACTTTATATCACTAAATTCTGAGATATGAAATGTAGAACCTCCCAAAAATGCAGTTTTAGAATGAGAAGATCCTCTTAGTTTGAGAAGATTCCGCTTATTTATTGAGAGGAATTAGCATTAAAGTGAGAGGATCCTCTCATTCTAAAACTATTTTTTTTTTGGTGAAATAATAGATCTTGACGATGAATTGACATACAAATTCTTTGCTTTTATAGCCTATTAACATACCACCTAACATTTTACATTGTTCTTATTTCAAGGCTATAAATATAAATAATTTAATTATGATCCAATCATAACTTTACATGTTTTGTATCTGAGTACCAAAGAAAGCAAAGAAGCAATTTAGAGAATTTTAAAATATTTTAGCCGCCATCTTGAATCCACCATTTTGAATTTTTAAATTTAACAAACATATTTCAACTCAGAGACCCCGGGTCGCCCGCATTTTCTCCAAAACTTAATTGTCAGAATATCCATTTGACCGAATTTTATTTATCCAAAATTGCATTTATCAGATATCTTATTTATCCAAAAAAGCATTTATCAAAAGTCTCTTTTGTCCGAAATTTAAATGATCAGAAATCTAATTTTGATGAAAATGCATTTACCAGAAATCTCGTTTGTCCGAAAGGTAAATTGACAGAAATCTAATTTATCCAAAATTGTATTTATGAAAAATTTAATTTATCCGAAATAGCATTTATCTGAAATCTCGTTTGTCCAAAAATTAAACTATCAAAAATTTTAGTTATTAAAAATAACATTTATCAGTAATCTCAACTGTAAGGATTTTCAATTATCAAAAATCTAATTTGTTCGAAATTGAATTTATTAAAAATCTCCTATGTCCGAAATTTCATTTATCAGAAATCTTATTTGTCCGAAATAGCATTTAATAGAAATCTCGTTCTTCAAAAAATTAAATTATTACGAATTTCATTTATCAAAAATTGTATTTATCAGAAATCTCATTAGTACGAAACTGCATTTGTCAGAAGCCTAATTTATTAGACAAAGCATTTAAGAGAAATCTCATCTGTCCGAAATATCATTTATAAGAAATCTAGTTTTCCCAACATTGTAATTATCAAAAAACCCATTTATCCAAAAGTGCATTTTACAGAAATCTCATTTGTCCGGAAAATTATATATCAGAAATTTCATTTGTCACAAATGTCAATTATCAGTCTTTTTATTTATCGAAAGTTGCATTTATCAGAAATCTCATTTCTCAGGAATTGCAATTATTAGAAATCTCATTTGTCAGGAATGTCAATTATCAGTAATCTTATTTATAAAAAATTGCATTTATCAGAAATCTCATTTCTCAGAAATTGCAATTATTAGAAATCTCATTTGTCCGATATTGCATTTATCAGAAACCTCATTTATCCGAAATATTATTTTTCAGAAGTCTCTTTTATCAAAAATGTTAACTATCAGTAATCTTATTTGTCAAAAATTGCATTAATCAGAAACCACATTTCTCAAAAATTGTTATTATAAGAAGTCTCATTTGTATGATAATGTATTTATTAGAAATCTCATTTGTCAAAAAAATCAATTATCAAAAACCTCATTTATCCAAATTTTAATTTGTCAAAAATCTAATTTATCAAAAATTGAATTTATCAGACTTCTTAGTTGTCCGAAATCGCATTTAACAGAAATCTAATTTGTCAATATTTCCAATTATCAAAAATCTAATTTGTCCAAAATTGCATTTATCAGAAATCTTATTTGTCAATACTTGCATTTATCAGAAATCGCATTTGTCCGAAATTGAACTTATCGGAAGTCTCATTTATCCAAAAGATTATCCTTCATAACCTTTAATTGTGCGAAAGTCCGTGTACAAGAAATCTCATTTTCCCAAACTTCCATTATCCCAACATTTTTCTTTCGAAGCGAGTTGCCCGTCCCTGGTCTATTCGATGGTTTCGGTGAAACAGAATAGATGTCGCTCCGAATTCCTACTGAACTGCACTGTGTTTTACCGATTAGACCAGGGACGGGCAACTCGCTTCAAAAGAAAAATGTTGGGATAATGGACGTTTGGGAAAATGAGATTTCTTGTACATGGACTTTCGCACAATTAAAGGTTATGAAGGATAATCTTTTGGATAAATGAGACATCCGATAAGTGCGATTTCGGAGAAATGCGATTTCTGATAAATGCATGTTTTGACAAATAAGATTTCTGATAAATGCAATTTTGGACAAATTA
The DNA here is from genome assembly GCA_037103525.1 of Ganaspis brasiliensis. Classification (NCBI taxonomy): domain Eukaryota; kingdom Metazoa; phylum Arthropoda; class Insecta; order Hymenoptera; family Figitidae; genus Ganaspis; species Ganaspis brasiliensis. The sequence continues at coordinate 489,715 of JAZKLR010000454.1, read as the reverse complement.
GATTTTTGATAATTGGAAATATTGACAAATTAGATTTCTGTTAAATGCAATTTCGGACAACTAAGAAGTCTGATAAATTCAATTTTTGATAAATTAGATTTTTGACAAATTAAAATTTGGATAAATGAGGTTTTGATAATTGATTTTTTTGACAAATGAGATTTCTAATAAATACATTATCATACAAATGAGACTTCTTATAATAACAATTTTTGAGAAATGTGGTTTCTGATTAATGCAATTTTTGACAAATAAGATTACTGATAGTTAACATTTTTGATAAAAGAGACTTCTGAAAAGTAATATTTCGGATAAATGAGATTTCTGATAAATGCAATATCGGACAAATGAGATTTCTAATAATTGCAATTTCTGAGAAATGAGATTTCTGATAAATGCAATTTTTTATAAATAAGATTACTGATAATTGACATTCCTGACAAATGAGATTTCTAATAATTGCAATTCCTGAGAAATGAGATTTCTGATAAATGCAACTTTCGATAAATAAAAAGACTGATAATTGACATTTGTGACAAATGAAATTTCTGATATATAATTTTCCGGACAAATGAGATTTCTGTAAAATGCACTTTTGGATAAATGGGTTTTTTGATAATTACAATGTTGGGAAAACTAGATTTCTTATAAATGATATTTCGGACAGATGAGATTTCTCTTAAATGCTTTGTCTAATAAATTAGGTTTCTGACAAATGCAGTTTCGAACTAATGAGATTTCTGATAAATACAATTTTTGATAAATGAAATTCGTAATAATTTAATTTTTTGAAGAACGAGATTTCTATTAAATGCTATTTCGGACAAATAAGATTACTGATAAATGTAATTTTTAATAAATAAAATTTTTGATAATTTAATTTTTGGACAAACGAGATTTCTATTAAATGCTATTTCGGACAAATAAGATTACTGATAAATGTAATTTTTAATAAATAAAATTTTTGATAATTTAATTTTTGGACAAACGAGATTTCAGATAAATGCTACTTCGGATAAATTAAATTTTTGATAAATACAATTTTGGATAAATTAGATTTCTGACAATTTACCTTTCGGACAAACGAGATTTCTGGTAAATGCATTTTCATCAAAATTAGATTTCTGATCATTTAAATTTCGGACAAAAGAGACTTCTGATAAATGCTTTTTTGGATAAATAAGATATCTGATAAATGCAATTTTGGATAAATAAAATTCGGTCAAATGGATATTCTGACAATTGAGTTTTGGATAAAATGTGGGCGACCCAGAGACCCCAAAAACCCTCGAGTAACAATTTTTAGCTAATTTAGAGAATTTTAAAAAATTTTGTCCGCCATCTTGAATCCGCCATTTTGAATTTTTCAATTTAACAAACATATTCGTACTAAGAGACCCCAAAAACCCCCGAGTAACCATTATCAGCCAATTTAGAGAATTTTAAAAAATGTTGTCCGACATCTTGAATTCGCCATTTTGAATTTTTAAATTTAACAAACATATTCGTACTCAGAGACCCCAAAAACCCCCGAGTAAACATTTTCAGCCAATTTAGAGAATTTTAAAAAATTTTGTCCGCCATCTTGAATCCGCCATTTTGAATTTTTTATTATTTGTGGAATAATTGAGTTCACTCAAGTAAAAAAAGACAAGAAAAGTCTTTGTCCTTATGATTTGATGGAAAAATAAAGTTTCGAGCAAAGTAGAGTGAATAATGCCAGTTTTTGAAAATTCAAGATGCCATTTTGAAAAAACAGGGGTGGGGGTGAAAATGTGTTTACATATTTTTAAAGTACAACTATCGAGTGCACGTTTTTTGTACTTCCTGGATGTCAAAAAAATTTTTTTCGACATGAAACTCATGTTTTATCAAAATAAAAGCGTTAAAAAATCGTGATTTTGTGCAAAACAGTGCAAAAAAAAGATAAAAATAGTTTTTTAAACAAATATTCGATGGCATATTTCGAAAGAGCGCATTGAAATACATAAGAAATGGTACTTCCAATAAAAGTCTCCTTTCTGATTTGGGAAAGAACTGGCCTCGAATTTGCACTAAAAAATATGTGCATTTGGGCGTTAATGGGTTAAATATTAAACTTTTGAGGTGGACTGTTTCCCAAGGTTTGAGGAGGCACCAAGCTGCCGGAATTTAGAAACCTATTAACATTTAAATTAGGTTTAAGTTATGTCGGATCGTTCTCCGTCTTTTAAAAGTAGTAGATTACTTATAGATTACTTATAGCTATTCACCATGCTACATACATACTTACATTACCGTCATTATTTATTTAGCGCAATTTTGTGCTTTTGGGTCCACCGAATTGAGACGACGCTGGTACTGACCTCGTACGGACTGGCCGGTTGTCCAAATAAGATTCTGAGTTAATTGAAGTTTATTTAACCAAGAGTCTAGCCATAAATTTTTTCTTTAATAATAGTCAAAATTACACGCGGATTAAATGGCTTTAAACGGCGCCATAGTTTTTTTCTCTCCCTTTGCTTTTTTCTCCCCCCTTGTATGGTTACCACATGAATAAAAAAGACGCCATATTAAATCATTTAAATTGAACACGAATAAGACGATAATTTATTAACTATTAATCTTATACTCAAAACTAAAAATGTGTAGATAAATATCAATGTAGATAGTTGGAACTTGTTCTGACCGAGCCTTTTAAGATGAACGAAACCTTCAAATTTCTAAATGTGTTTAAACTTATTATAAATATTGAAATTAGAATTTTAATAATTTATTATATTTTTATGTAAAGAAGTGTTATAAAGTTTTTGGCAAGTGTAAACAGTAGTGAACAATACTTTAATCATGACAGATCTGTGTCAAGTTTTGAGAGAAATGTGCCATCCCAGGCGCGCAGGGACGATGATTTGAGGCTTTATAAAGCTTGACGGAGGACTGGTCAATCTTGATTGAGGATTGGAGAGTCGGAGGAAGCAAGACTCGTCCAAGCTAGAATGTAACAGCGATTCAAGCCTGACGCTCCAAGCTTGGTTGAGGATTGGAGTCCAAGACTCAATCAATGTTCGGAAGTCCGATTACAGCTTCGTCAAGCCTGATTCCACTGTCGCTTACCGAAGACAGAACGTTAAATAATTATTAATATAATAATATTCTTGTTGTATTATGTTGTTAATAATGATAATTTCTATAATAATAATAATAATAATAATAATAATAATAATAATAATAATATTATTTTATTATTATGAATTATATTATTATATTATTTATAATTATAAATACAATAATAATATTATTATGATCATTTTTTCTTAATTACTGTACTGCTGCAGATTATCATAAAATTAATAAAATAAAAAAAATTTTTAATGTTCATCTATAATTATTTAAGTTGATATTCTTCAGATTGTTTTTTTTATAATTTAAGATTAATTGCACATTTATACACTTAATTATTATCGATCTAAGATTAATTAACATTTTTAATACATATAAACACTTAACCTATGAAATAAAATTTCGCACGCTCAAGGGGGGATCTAACCCACGGCCCTATAGTCGAATTCGCTCGCGGTGAACGCACGCTATTAGTACCACTCGGCTACGACGGGTAGTTGAGAGTCAATAGAAATAACTTTGTGAGGTTCAGACCTGGATTATATGCTATTTACATTTTAATAGTTCTGGAACATATTCATTATCAAAAATAAATTAATAGAATTTATTTATCCTTCGTTTATACTGATATAAAGTTTATACAATCCAATCTCCTAACTTATTAATATTTTATAAATAAATATTCTTATACAATATTTGAAAAATATGTAAACAAAATTAACTGATAATGATTAATTATTATTTAATTATTTATAACTTTAATTTAATGTTTTTATTTAAAAATTAAATATTATTTAAATAAATAGAATAGAATTTATGTATCCTTTGTATTTACTGATATACAGTTTATATAATCCAATCTCGATCCTAACTTATTAATATTTTATAAATAAATATTTTTGTAAAATATTTGCAAAATATGTAAACAAAATTAACTAATAATTTATCATTTTTATTTATAACCTTAATTAAATAATATTATTTAAATAATTAATTTCAATAATATATAATACAAAAGTAAATTATAAAAATTGTTTATATATAATGTATTGAAGCGCACTTTTATTTAAATAAGGAAATTTATTCAATTTGTATAATTAAAGTTTTTTTGAAATCAATGATTTTACAAAATTACGCTATCGAGCACGTAATCATATCTTCAATATTTTTCAAATTTGAAAATGGTCTTTAAATTATTTCGTTTGGTTATGATTCTTTGAAATTTATTTTTTTAAAATAAGAAAATAATTGTTTACAAATTTAATTTACTTCTAATATATCTTACAATTAAGTAAAATTACATAATTTTTGTTTGTTTATTTATAGTTTATTTTATACAAAATTAATAGTAAATATTCATAAAATTACTAAATCTGCAGCAGTTGTAATATTTATTATTTAATTAATAATACTTTTTATATGTATATACTTCAATATATAAAGAAATATGTAATATGATAAGTTGAGCAATTGTGTCACAGTTGATTCAAGCTTGAATCTAGATTGGATGTTCAAGCTTCGCGCATGAGGATTCAAGCCGTCTTGAATCAAGCATGGAACGAGCATTGGTGTCCAATCTTCAACCAATATTGAACGACAGTGATTTAAAGACTGTTCCCAGTCTCGGTTACCCACTCTGGGTGTCAAAGCTAGAATCAAGGCTCCATCCAGCGTCAGCATTGGTTTCTCGCGCCTGGGATCTGTCTATTTTTTCGGTCTACTATGTTTAATTTTAGTAGGATCCGAAATGAAAGACGATGCATTGTTGGCTTATGCTCTTATTACTAGCTTTGATTTGCTTGCTAAAGATTGTTATTGTTTTAGACTATTATTATTGTCTGACGAATTTCTTTCTTGATTGAAATATTGTTTAATTAAATTATTAAATTAATATTGTAAACAAATAATGACAGTATAGCATAGGGGCCACCTGTGCGATGATTTATTATTACCCCCTCTATTTTTAGAGTTTCACTTCTTAATTGATTGAAATTTTCTCTCGATCGCTGTTTCCCACACTTACTAAATTTTGTACGCTGGTCACCTGAGATTTCGTTTACATATGTAAGCACACTCACTGAATTTTGTACGCTGGTCACCTGAGATTTCGTTTACATATGTAAGCACACTTACTGAATTTTGTACGCTGGTCACCTGAGATTTCGTTTACATATGTAAGCTTTTTTTAATTATATGTGAGAATAAAATTCAATCTTTGAAAGGTCGTAAAATACATAAAACACGTAAAATTGTTTTTTGTGTATTTATTTATTGTGTGTCATCCTCATAATTGAGAATTTTAAAAAAATCGGGCAAGTTCAAGTTACACTCGCACTAAAATCGAGGGTTCCGTACACAAAACAAAATAATTTTTAATATATTTGATACTATTAAATATATAAATATATTATACATATTATATATAATATAATATATAAAATATAATATATAATGGATTTTTTATACAAAATTGACTACCCTCCCCCTATCTTCCAAAATATTTTACTTAGAGAGTTCAAATTTTGTACAGGAATGTATTTTCAGGTGTAAATTACATAAAAATTATAGAGAACGTGATGGTGATTGCGCTGTCAACAAAAAATCCAGAGATTTAAGCACATATCCATAAAAAATACTCAAAAATCATTTTATTTCCTTAACAACGCTATTATTAACTTCTACAATTATGTTCTCTACAATTTTTCTGTAATCTACACGTAAAAATACATTTGTGTACCAAATTTGAAGTCTCTAAGTCAAATTGTTTGGAAGGGGGGATACGGTCATTTTTTAGCATTTTTTTTAAATCGTTGGTTTTTGCTTAAAAACACTATGATAACGATCTGCAACAAAGTTCTCTACAGTTTTTCTGTAATCTATATGGCAAACTACATATGTATACCAAATTTCAGCACTCTAAGTACAATAGTTTGGCAGATATGGAGGTGGCATTGTACACTTTTAGTGCATTTTTGCTAAAAAAATGACCGTATCCCCCCCCCCCCTTATCTTCCAAACTATTTGACTTAGGATGCTGAAATTTGGTACACGTATGTAGATTTACGTGTAGATTACAGGAAAATTATAGAGAAAGTGATTATTATAGCCCTGTCAAAGTTATAACACTAAACTATGGCCCATATGTTAAAAAAATGCTCAAAAATATTGTTATTTCCTTAACAACGCTTGTATGTTCAACACATACAATCATGTTCTCTATAATTTTCCTGTAATCTATACGTAAAAATACATTTGTGTACCAAATTTGAATTCTTTAAGTCTAATAGTTTGGAAGTTCAGGGGGGGGGGGATACGACAATTTTTTAGCATTTTTTAAAAAAATCGTTTTTTTTTTGCTGAAAAACGCTATGATAACAGCCTGCAACAAGGTTTTCTATAGTTTTTCTGTAATCTACACGTCAAACTACAAATGTGTACCAAATTTCAGCACTCTAAGTACAATAATTTGGCAGATAAAGGGCAGGAATGGTACAAATTATACGCATTTTTTCGAAAAAATGACCGTATTCCCCTCTTATCTGCCAAAATATTTGACTTAGAGAGTTCAAATTTGGTACAAAAATGTAGTATCATATGTAGATTACAGAAAAATTATAGAGATTGTTGTGGTGATAGCGCTGTAAAAGAAATGGCAAAAGTTATCAGCCAAAAAATATCAACATTTCTCGAAAATCTTGTTATTTTCTTGACAACGCTATGATCAACCCCTAGAATCATGTTCTCTATAATTTTCCTTTCATCTACACGTGAAAATACATATGTGGGCCAAATTTGAACTTTCTAAGTCAAATAGTTTGGCGGCTAGGGGGGGGGGGGGGAGGGTATGATTTTCGACAAAGTCTTTCCAATAGGGTTCCGTGCGTACACTTGTGGTGTACGGAACCCTAAAAAAAAACACAAAATATACACCAAGATTTAGAAAATGCACTGTTACTTAATCACATAAAACACAAATTCAGAAATAATAAAAAATATTTTTTTTACTTAAATTAAAATTCGACGTAACATAGTTATAAATCAAAAATTAAAATAAAATTCTTTTTACAAAAATATACAATTGTCGTGATAGTAAAAGCATCTTGTTTAGACTAAACTTAAAACTAATCGAAGTAATTAGACAATATTTAGGTAAATAGTTGTCAATGAACTTTCATTTAAACAAAGAGGCACAAACGAATAGAAAGAGAAATTCGATCATGAGTTCAATCTGTCCCCTATTGCGAATTCCCATATGGGATCCGATTAGGAACCTTTATGGATTCCTATATGGGAATCCACATGGGGATCCATATGGTATTCCATATTGGATCCTATAGGAAACCATATGGTGTTAAAGAATGGGTACCCAAATAGGTTCCCATATAGGAACTCATGTGGGTACCCATTTGTTATCTAATTTCATATAGGAACCCATATAGGAACCTATATGGGTTCCTATTTGTTGTGTAATCTTATATGGGATCCCATATAGGATCCTATTTGTCTTTTTTTACATATAGGAACCCACATGGGTTCGCATGTAAGCGGTTTGCATATATCACATAGGAACCCATATGGGAACCTAGATGTAAAAAAGACAAATAGGATTCTATATGGGGACCTATGTCCTATTTAAAAATTATCATTTTCTATAAAGACGCTGACAGACATAGGAACACACATGTGTTCCTTTCAGCGAATTCTAGAAAGAAACATACTTTTCCAAATTATTCCCAAATGGGAATAAAATGTACTGTTAATTAAAGTCATATATCTATATGACGCGGCGTATATTGCCATGTGAGGAGTTGTATCCTCACTTATTTCCTGGTCTACGTGGACTCACTCTTCTTATAATTTTTACGCCTTGAGTTAACAGTGAGAGACACTGATAATAGCACTGCCATGCGGCGAGTGTGTTAACTAAACAATGAGTTCCTATATGGGATCCTTTATGATTTCCTATAAGTCATTTAAGAGCTAAAAGCGTTCTTCCTTGCCGACATAACATGAGAATTTAAAAGATATAGTTAATTCCAGCACCGCAGCATCAACAGGCGCTTTTACCTCTTAAATGACTTATAGGAAATCATAAAGGATCCCATATAGGAACCCATTGTTTAGTTACCATACTCGCCGCATGGCAGTGCTATTATCAGTGTCTCTCACTGTTAACTCAAGTCGTAAAGATTATAAGAAGAGTGAGTCCACGTAGACCAGGAAATTAGCGAGGATACAACTCATCACATGGCAATAGACGCTGCGTCATATAGATATATGACTTGAATTAACAGTACATTTTATTCCCATTTGGGAATAATTTGGAAAAAATATGTTTCTTTCTAGAATTCGCTGAAAGGAACACATATGTGTTCCTATTTCTTTCAGCGTCTTTATAAAAAATGATAATTTTTAAATAGGACATAGGTCCCCATATAGGATCCTATTTGTCTTTTTTACATCTAGGTTCCCATATGGGTTCCTATGTGATATATGCAAACCGCTTACATGGAAACCCATATGGGTTCCTATATGGGATCCCATATAAGATTACACAACAAATAGGAACCCATATAGGTTATTATATGGGTTCCTATATAAAATTAGATAACAAATAGGAACCCACATGGGTTCCTATATGGGAACCTATATGGGTACCTATATGGGTACCCATTCCTTAACACCATATGGTTTCCTATAGGATCCAATATGGAATCCCATATGGATCCCCATGTGGATTCCCATATAGGAATCCATAAAGGTTCCTAATCGGATCCCATATGGGAATTCGCAATAGGGTCATTGACAGGGAAATAAATTTTATGAAGGTATAAGATGATGGAATTTCTCTTTCTATTTGTTTGTGCCTCTCTGTTTATATGAAAGTTTGTTGACGTCTATTTACCTAAATATTGTCTAATTACTTCGATTAGTTTTAAGTTTAGTCTAGACAAGATGCTTTTACTATCATGACAATTGTATATTTTATTAAAAAGAATTTTATTTTAATTTTTGATTTATAACTACGTTACGTCGAATTTTAATTTAGGTAAACAATTTTTTTTTATTATTTATGAATTTGTGTTTTATGTGATTAAATAACAGTGTATTTCCTAAATCTTGGTGTATATTTTGTGTTTTTTTCAAAATTTGCCTTATGAGGATGACACACCAGTTCATCATAACGTAGCAATGACCAAATAAATAAACATACAAAAACCAATTTTACGTTTTTTATGTATTTTACGACCTTCCAAGGATTGAATTCTCCTCTCTCATATGTATTAACACGGAAGGGAATTTTTTACTATTTTTTTAATTATGTTTTCTAATATGTTCTTGTTATTTCATTGTAGACCCCTCTAAATAGTTTTGATGTTTTCATGGACTATCTCGTTGAACAACGTTTTCGATATTCTGAATTTTCAGAAGGAATAAACTCTGAAATAATTTTAATCGAATGGTTCTCATATGATTTTCTCTCAATTTCTCTTTGAAAACACTTCCTCTCTTTTGATTTAAAAACTGACTGCCTGGTACTTCTCAGATTTTTGGAATAATTGGTTTCTCATTTTGAGATTTTGAGTATTAGCTGGAGAATCGATTCAGAGGATTTTAACTAAATTCGTTAGTGATAAGTTATAATGGTTGTTCGTTACCAATCCCCCCTTATAGCCTGGGACTCCACTAAATTACCTTCTCAACCTGTTTTGCAAGATGTTTCAACTTCATGCATCACATCACTTATATTATGGTATTTGGATCTGCTCCAACAGGGATGGTTGTATCCGAACTACTTTGATGTCTAGAGAAACAATGCCATCCTTTACAAAGAAGGCACAATTTAAGGCCAGGTTCCTCCAAACAATTTTCAAAAAATCTAAAATTTTTTCCCCCCCTAAATTGCTAGAAAATACTCTTAGAAATAATGTAGAATTAGTCTCGAAGGTCCGCACGACCGAGAAGTAGATATACAAGAGGGGAGAGCGGTGCGCGCTAAGTGGTAAAGCCGGACGCTCGAGCGGGCACAGAAGCGTCTAAAGATTACAGGACAGCAGCAAGAAATGCTGCTTTTGTTGTTTGTATAGACGAAGATTTTGATGAACATTTAAAGAAAAAAAACCAGTTGGTTTTTGTTTTACACATACCACGTAATTTTGTTTCCAAAAAAGTTTTGTAACAGTTTTTTCTTAACTTGGAAAAGTTATTTAAATTTATGATTTAGAATGAGTACTTAACGTTATAAAATTCTTTATTTATCGTATAATAATATCCTAAAATGAATTTACTAATTCAGAGTTCGTATATATATTTTTACTAGGGATTAAAAAATGGTGTCATGTACCCTAAGATGGACAGGCCTCAAATGTCAATGCATTTATTTGCATATTTTAGATTTTACACTTTTTTCAATAATTTTTTGTGCCAATTAATTAATACTTTTTACTGTTAAGCTATTAAATTGAAGTTTTTAGAAATGTTATTTCTTGATAAATTCCGTAAAATGATTAAAAATTAGTTTAAGAATTGTTACACGATGTGCATTTTTTATTTACTACAATTTTCAGAGACTTTTAAGAAAGTGTCCATCTTGGGGCCACTTTTTTTTAGACCGAAAATTTTAACAATTAGAAAAATTGTTTTAAAAAATGTTTATGTTCAGAATAAAATTTTATCCCTGTGGCCTTAAGTTACCTTATAAATTGTACTTTCATACGATATAAAACATTTTTATATATTTTCATCGGTTTGGATTCTACAGCAATAAATCGAAAGGGTGTCCAACTTGGGGCCCTCTCCCCTACAGAAAAAAGGGAAGCATTCCTCAATTTTCAGCCTCTGACAGAAAGGCTTATGACGGTCAGCACCTGACTGCTAATAGTGTAATAAAGCAAAAAACTGGATATGTTTTTTGCAAATAATTCAGGAGAATAATTTTTTTTGCAAATTTTCTTTAGCTCACCATCATCAGTTCTGTATTTTGCATAATTTGCAATTTGTCTCAGTTTGTATCAATATTTGAAACGAAGATAGCATGATTGCAGTTTTTTTAAATAATCTCAAAAAGTTATAACAATAATTGAGTTTTTTTAAGATAATATTGCTTAGAAAGGTTCGAGAAATGTAGAAAAAATTCAAAACTGCGATAGGACTTTTTTTTAAAGTATAACAAGGCAGCAAAGTTGCAGTACATAAAAATGAGGCGAAAATTCATGCTCTTTTTTTCTTTAAAAATTCATAACTAACGAAAAAAAATTTTTATACTTTCCTATTCTTTACAATAACATAGAAATGATGTAGCTACTGGTTTCAAGAGGTCCCAATATCGTGCGATTTTTTTTACATTTGTAATAAGCCGTCAAAGACAGATGTCTTTACTTTTTGAACCGATAGTAGTTAGACATACTGCTCGTGCTGTATAATAGGCAAGGGTCAAACATTAACCAATTTCAAAATTTTTTTTTTTTGCTCTAAATTTCTCTTCCCTTACGTCAACTTTTTATCACTGGAACGTTTAAAGTTTAAAAAGTTTGGTACTTTCGGCCCATCCTAATAACTAGACATCGCCGCTATGCGTTTTTCCGATCTGTTCTTGAAATTGAGATTGAAATTCTTTGGACGTCATAAGACTCGAGTGACATGAAGGGGATAGAGTACGCAGTTGCTCATCGCAAGGTTAGAGTTTTAAGCTCTACAAAGGCATCTAAAGAAGGTAATTTTCGCAAGGTTATGTATAGGGAATGTATAGGGTTATGAAATATAAAACTTTATTTCTGTCATTATCATAATTGTAATTAAATGGAACTTAGAGTATCTTGATATAAAAGGTTATTAAATATATAGTATGGAAAGAATGCTCTGACTTTTATTTTTTATTGATATAAAAACAAAGAGTTTCGCCAAGTAGATTTCATTTAATAAATGAAAAATTGTGTGTAAAGTAACTAAAAAAATATATAATGAGTGAGTAATTGAGCCTTCGGATCATAGAACCAGCTCTTGGCGTTAGGAGGGAGTCTCCTCGTATGGCGCGTATTCGCCAATCCAGGGGATTTTGGGCCGAGCGAAGAGCTGGTTCTTTGATCCGAAGCCTCAATTGCTAAAGATTGCGGGACCGGTGATCAGAGGTTAAATATTGTTTTATTATGAGAAATAATTCTAATCAAGGATGCTTGTAGTATGAACAATTGGATTTCGTGTCATATTAAAGGATGTGTTGTGTTTCTAGAATATTAAATCGCTCATGGGGGGTGGATACAGATCTTGATTGCTAAATAGTTTTAGTTTGACAAACTGTAACACCATTGTCGACTGTATGAGTGATGGCGTTGAATAGAATTATCAATTTCATTTGGATAAGTTATAAACTAATTTTTTTTCTGATTTTAGGAATCACTGATTGTGTTATTTTATAATTCTTTTTTAATACATTTAATTCTTGTCTGGTTTTTTTCGAATATTAAATCCCCAGTCATTGGAAGGAATTATAATACGTGGCGTTAAAGAATTATACAGATAATCATAGTTGAATAATTATTAATTGGTTTTTTTAACAGTTGTATTAAATATGATGGGTTTGTTAAAGGTTTGTTAAAGGTCGAATAATAATTCCAATTGATTCAATTAATACTATAAAAGCTATTACGCTATAAGGAGTTAAATGAATAAACAGATGTATTAAATTTAATATTCTCCCATATATTATGAAGCTAATTCATAATAATGATAAGGATATTGAAATAAAGAAGGATATATGTCTAGATGTATTAAAAATATATGGGAAAAGTCTTATAAAATTATTAAGTATAATAAATGTAAATAATGAATTGAAAATTAAAATATTTAATGAATTGAAAATTAAAATATTTAATGAATTATTATTTAAACTAAGAAGAATTTTTAATTCATTGAAAATAAATAAATTTAGCAATTGTCAAATTGGTTTACATGATCAAAAGTTATGTTGTTTTAATCACTTTTCTGGGACTGGGTACATCACATTGGAATTAAAGGTTATGTATAATACTTAGGTTTTTGTTTTTGGGTCTAAAAGGGTAATGTTTGAGCTATCATTTGGTCCAATGCTGACAGATTTATTGTTTGGCTTTATTGTTTTACGTACACTCAAAAAATACCAAAAATGCGTGTTTTTACACATTTAAACCGAAATTGCTTGAAAACTAGAGCCAATCCAAAAATTTCAAAGTCAAATTTGGATTCTACGGACAAAATCCTATAAGAATTAGCTTCCATTGTCTGGGCAACAAAATTTTGTCGGCCTGTGTTATTGAATATTGAAGCAAATAATTTGAAATTGAAGGAAATCACTGAAAATTGAAGAATGGAATTGAAAGTTAAAGATTATAATTTCAAGTTCAAAAAATTTATTGAAAAAAGGCGAGAATTATTGAATATAGAAAAAACTAATTGAAAACTGAAAAATCCAACTGAAATTTGAAGCATATGAATGTGTGTGTATCGACTTTACGACTTTTCGTGGCCAAAAGGTTAAAATAATAACAGATGGTTCAATATCGATCCCACGTGTACCAATACATTCAAATATTTTATAAGAAACCAAGTTACGCACACTAAAATGATATTTCGCTGACGCACCTTGAAATGTTTGTCACTCCCCTAAGGAGTAGGGAAGAAACACGCCTCAGGGCACAAATTCGTCTATTTAAGAAAAAATGCATTGTACAAAAATTAGTCTAAACCGGCCATCTGAAAAGTACGCATCGTCCCTCGCGAAGAAGTCTAGTTGTCCCTTTGTCCCCCTGAAATGTACCCATCGTTCGTTTAAACATATCCTTTTGTAACGCGACAAGCATTGAGTATTAAGTAACTATTTATGATTCAACAATCGATTTTATTGTCAAAAGAGTAATTCGGAACCTCCCGTAACCTCTCGATCTTTTATTCGCGAAACAGCAATCCGGGATCGTATCAAATTGTACGCGTCTTTTTCTTCGTGTTAAAATGAACCTAAAGTAACTAAAGAATTTCTCTGTCGATATTTTCTTTTGTCTTTTTTCTTTTAATTATAAAACTCATATTAACTAACCGAATGTTTTTCAACATCTGGCAACTTTCCTTCATCTAAATCAAAAATCAACATTATATCCAAATATTAATTCAGCGACCAGTAGGAGATTTACAACTAGTGAAAATATATTGGAATTGAAACTGGTTATACCTCAAATCCATGGCAAATTCAATCTTCACCTGCTGAGTCTGCTGAAAAGGTTCAAAAGGTTAACAAAGGTAAATAATTTTATATTTGAACTCTATTAACGTTTCCCAAAGAGTTTTGTATTGACTGTTTGTATTTTCTTTTAAGTAGGATAATGAAATTAAGATTTTTAAGATGCTTAATCTGGGATTGATTAACGACCATTGATTTAAAAGGAAACATAACTTCAAGTTCATTAACCTTATCAACCTAACTTTGAAGGGAATTTATTAGAATAACATTTCGGATTCTTTGTATGTTAATAATAAAAGAGTTTAATAATTAAAAACCCATTGATTATTATCACCCGCACACCTTTCCCACACTGAAAGACACCGACTGTTAGTTAGTTAATAATAATAAATAAATGAGGTATGCTGGTCTATTTATTTAGACGTAACATAATTAAAAATTGAAAAAAGCCGATAATTATTGATTATTGAAAATTTAATTCAAAATTAAAGAAAAGAATTGAAATTTGAAAAAAATTGAAAATTGAAGAAAATAATGTAAAATTTCATTAAAATAATCGTAAATTGAATTTTCAATGAAATTTGAAGGAAATAAATTGATAATTCAAAGAAAAATTAGAAATATAATTAAATATTGAAATAAGTAATTGAAAAATTGAATTGTGAATTCTTGAATATAGAAAAAAATAATTGAAAACTGAAGAATGGATTTGAAAATTAAAAAAATAGTCGTAGAATTAAACAATTGAATTGGAATATTTGAACAATATTTATGATTGAAAAAAGACAGGAATTACTAAATATTGAAGAATTAATTGAAAATTAAAAAAAATAATTATAAAATAACGACAATAATTTGACATTAAAGAAAGTAATTGAGATAAGTGGAAAATATTTGACAATATTGAAAAAAATTCGATTATTGTTGAGAATATTTGACAATTGAAAAAAAAAATCGAAAATTGTTGAGTACATTTGACAATTGAAAACAAATTCTAAAACTGTTGAAAATATTGGACAACGGAGCAAGGTAATTTAGAAAATTTAAGAATAATTGTAAATTGAAAACTGTTTAAAATTTAATAAAAAATTATAGATGTATTGAATAATGAAATTAAAATTACAACTGTTACTTATAGATTTAAATTTTGATCAATTCAAAGGCATTTTTAAAAAAGTAGGTGACTCATTATTACTCTCTAAATTTTGAATCAGTGAGAATTTAGCCTACAAATCAGTGACATTTCACTGACTTAAATTTAGAGAGTATAGATAATTTTATTATGCGAACCTTTTTTTTTCTGCTTGTCAAAATGAGGGTTCATGAAAGGGGGGTGGTATCCTGGAAACGGGTCTGGCCCCCCCTGCTAAAAATCCAATGGGCGCCACTGAAATTTTTAATTAAGGATTGCTAAAAAAAGTTAATACAATTATTGGGATAATAGTTTAGATAAATTCCATAAGTTGGTTATCAATATTTAAATTAATTGTCTGCGACGAACAAAGAGCTGGCTGGATGCCAGAGGCCTTCAAATGGCCCTGGACAAAACTGAAGCGCTCATGGTCACAGACAGACGTGGTTACGAACTTCCCCGGATTGAAGTAGACGGATTCGAGGTCAAGTGGAGCAAGCATATAAAGTATCTTGGTGTACAACTCGACAAGTTTTTGAATTTTAAGCACCACATTGCTGTGGCTTCCGACAAAGCTGCAGAATGTGCACTAAACTTAGCCCGTATAATGCCGAACGTCGGTGGGCCTTTTGAAAAGAAAAGGATATTGGTGGCGAGTGTGTTCCACTCAAAGCTGCTTTATGCAGCACCAGTGTGGGCTCCCTCCCTGCGAACAGATAGAAGCAAGACCATCTTGGAGAAGATACTGTCCTCGCAAAGGATTATCACTAAGCGTATAATCTCTGCCTATAGGACAGTATCCGCGAGTGCTGCTCAGGTCCTTGCCAGCGTCCCGCCGGCAGATCTTTTGGCGCAAGAAAGGGAGGAAATTTTCCTCCTTTTCAAAGATAGGATGTCCACCCGTTATACGGATGACAATAGACCCAGCAAGGACCAAATTCGCCGAGATGCGAGAAGCAGACTTGTCGAAAGATGGCAAGCAAGGTGGAGCGGGGATGAGAAGGGTCGATGGACACATCGGCTCATACCTACACTCGCCACCTGGATAGATCGAAAACATGGAGTAGTCTCGTACTACCTCACCCAAGCGCTCTCAGGTCACGGGTGTTTTAACTCGTACCTAGAGCGCTTTAAAAGACGACAAAGTTCAGAGTGGGCGTACTGCAAATCCCCAAAGGATGACGCAGAGCACACACTCTTTACATGCACACGATGGAACGACGAAAGACGGGTCATGTTCGCCGGTGTAAACTGCGAAGTTACACCGGAGAACATGGTCCTGTTAATGACTCGATTCAAAGAGAATTGGCAGCACATCGAGACCTTCATCCAACATGTTATGAGGGTTAAGGATCTCGATGGCCGCCAACAAAGGTAGTTCCCGTAGGTCGAGGGATATCGTTTAGGCGATAGAGGCGGGATGTAAGACCACTTCTGAAGGCGATACGTCAGTAAACTGGCTCTACCTGGGAGTGGTCTTAAGGTCCCAAATAAGGGTGTGTTTTTAGCGGGTCGGCAGAACATCGCCACCCCCGCATAACCCTGTAGTACGGGCTACAGGGTACCTGAAGGCAGGTTTTCACATCCTACGCAAAAAAAAAAAAAAAAAAATATTTAAATTAATAAATTTATTTTTTATTGTTTTTATAATTGTTATTAAAAAAGTTAAAGTAATTAAAATATTTATAAATAATGCATAGTCCTGAAAGATTTTAATTCATTCTATTAATCATTTTAAGAATGGTTTAGAGGGGGTAGTTATGATACCATTCAATAGAAGAATTTAAATAATTTTTAAATAAAATTAGACGTTCAGAATAAAATCCTCCTCAAATAATAAAGATTAATAAATTAATTCTTGAAATGGAAATAATTGATCCTATTGATGAAATTGAGTTTCATAATATATATCTATCTGGATAATCTGAGTAACGTCGTGGTGTTCCTCTTAATCTCAAAAAATGTTTTGGGAAAAATGTTATATTTACTCCTGTAAATATAGAAAAAAATTGAATTTTTAATTATTTCGGATTTATTGAAATCCCTGTAATTAAAGGGAATCGGGATTAAAACCACTAATAATTAAAAAGACAGCTTCTATAGAGAAAACACAATGAAAATGGGCAACAACATAGTAGTTGTCATGTATAGTAATATCAATTGAAGAATTTGATAAAGTAATATCTATTATTCCTCCTAGAAAAAAAAAATGAAACCTATAATTCATATTATTCCTAAAGAACCAAAGGTAGTTTTTTCCATATTCAGTAACAATAATGTGAGAGATTATTCTAAATCCAGGAAGAATTAAAATATAAACTTCAGGGTGCCCAAAAAATTAAAATAAGTGTTAATATAAAATTAAGTTCCCTTCTTCTATTGGATCATAAAAAGATGTGTTAATTGAAAAAAATGGCTGCTAGCTAATACTTGGGGTATAGATCACTCTCCAAGTTCATTAATTTGTGTCGGTTTCCTTGGGAATTATTTCATAAATTGTGTATCATGTGGTTTTCAGTGGTTTTTTAGTGCCCTTGGATGTCAGTTTGTTTAGTGCTTGATCTAATTTTTGTTAAAAACTATAAAATCGAAATTTTGCTTGTTTCTTGGTTTGAAATCATCAGCATTCCTAAAGACATTGATTGGCATATAATATTATTCTTATTCTTATTTTAAATTGACACTTAATTGTTTAGTGATTAAAGCTTTTTATGTCATCTCGTATTCTTTTGACAGTACTGCAAAAAGTACCGAAAAAGCCATTTCTTGAAACTTAACCCCCCTTTTTAGAGAACTAAATAAATTGAAAATTTTTTTTTATATTTTCTTGTTCATTGGTACCCAGAGATTCAATAAACACAGGAATTTTAAAATAAACACGGCATGACCATTTTTTTGTTACACAGTGTAATAGATGGTTTAGGAGGATATAGCTTGTTATTGGATTTTATGGAATTTATTCAAAATTGTTGGTTTATATTTTAAATTTTAATGTGTAGGGTCAGTTGGTGTAATGAAAAACAGAATTCATAATTTTCATGAATAACGTAAGTTTCTTATTTTAAAGGGAAATACTTTCGATTTTCTCTTGCATCCTCTTGTTTTGTCACTTCCCTAGAATAATTCTATGGGTCAGTAGAATATATAGATGACTTTGATTAGCCAGAAATTATTGTTTTTCATTACCCCTACGATTTCGACAAAGTTACAAAAGGGCATAGCAGGATAAGCATGTGTGTGCTGCCCCGCACGGATTTTCCTGAAATTTTTACAGTAAGTTAGTACTAATGTGTATATAAATTTTCAACAGTATTATAGTCAGGAAATAATTTGTGGGGGAGATATGGGGGGGTTAAGAAAAATCAAAAAAATTAAATTTCGCAAAAACGGCTGAACCGATTTTAATAAAATTTATATATGTTATGCTGTTCAATAAGACGATTTTATAAAAAAATTACGAAAATATTTTTTTTAAAAAAGGGGGTAAAAGAAATGTTTAAAATTTTTTTGAATTTTTTTTGGGGGAAATTTTTTGAGTACTACCTCCACTTTTTTCCAAAAGAAACCTCAAATATCCTAGAATAATTGACCGAAGTACAAAGAAAATCAAAAGGGTAGAACACAGTAAAAAACATTGATGTTATCGTTCATGTTGTCATAATAGACATTACATGACTCAGGCCGGCGGACTTTGAATGATTCTCAGTTACAAGAATATTATGAGGTGATTCTTGTAGATTTAGACATTTTTGTGTTTTTTTTTGGAAGACCAAAATTTTTTCTTTAATTTTCCAAAATGGTATCACATAGTACCCATTCTTAGCTTTAAAACTCATTTTTTAAAATTGCTTTACGATCACTTTTAAAGAAACTACGATTATTTGAATTTTTAATATTTGGCAATTCATAAATAAACTTATTTTTTTGCAAACATACATTTTCTTAATGCTGAATCTAAGAAACCGATTCTTGAGCCATAAGAAATGACATTTTTAGATTTTTGCTATTTATCTTTTAACATAAAAAAATGTTGTCAAAAACCACAGAAAATTTCAAAATGCAAAAATTCGTAGTTTCATTAAAAATACCGTCAACTGGGACAATTTTGTCCACAAAACGGCTCTTTTTTCACTCTATGCTTTATTATATTTTTCTGAGTTATAGAAACTCAAAGTTTGTTTATTTTTTATAAAGCCGAGTAAACAAATTTTTTATCGTTTTTACTGTATATGAAGTATTTTTCTAGATATTCTAGAGTGCAATAAATAATAATAAAGCCAGAAATATTTTTTTGTACTAATTGTTTAACTAAATTGAAAGGAAAACACTGAAATTTTACAAAAATGTAGATTTACAATAAAAGTTATTTTTTTAAGTGAATCTAACAGAATAAATTTTCTACTACACTTCTTGAGTTATTTAAGAAAAAAATGTTTGAAAATTAACTTGAAAAGCATGTAATTATTAACGTTACTTTGTGCATT
Source organism: Ganaspis brasiliensis (assembly GCA_037103525.1). NCBI lineage: Eukaryota > Metazoa > Arthropoda > Insecta > Hymenoptera > Figitidae > Ganaspis > Ganaspis brasiliensis. Next base: position 469,791 of record JAZKLR010000454.1, on the reverse strand, counting down.
TTTTTAAATCAATTATTTTTCAAAAAATTTTTTTGTAGTTAGTAAAAAATACTTTAGAATTTAGTTTTGAAACATTTTTGTCTTATTTTTGTTATAAAAAACGAGAAATAAGCATAACATTTCAATTTTACACGTGGTGATATAAAACCCTCAAAAAAGTAACTTTAATAATTACATGCTTTTCATGTTAATTTTGAAACTATTTTCCTTAAAATAACTCAAGAAGTGTAGTAAAAAATTTACTAAGTAAGATTCCCTTAAACTAGGTGAGAATTATAAATGGACATTTCGTTTAAGTTTAAAAAGTTTAAGTTTTCATTCCTAGCAAATATCCAGATGTATGTGTGTGAGTATGTATGTGTGTGTATGTATAGCGCTTTTCGTGTAATATATAATATATATGGGGCAAAATTCCTGAACTGTCCAGGTCAAAAAATAAAATTTATTCAAACTTTGCAAAATGTTTCCATTGTTAGTGGAAGTATAAATACCAAATATTTTCAAATTCCATGAAATAGTTTTTGAGTTACGCAGTTTTAAAATTTTGGATTCTTTTAAAATGTAGTTTTTTAAATTTACTATATTTCTAAGTAGATTGCATAAAAGTTAACATATATATAGTGATTTTTAAAGCTTTTTTTACAGGCTATTTGATGGTAATAAATAGTTTTTTGTAAAAAAAAAATTTGACTTTTAAATTCAAGGTCAAAGTGTTAATTTGATTGTATCTCGAAATCGGAGATTTAAAAAAAAATTTAACCTATCTCAATGGAAAGCTTGTTTTTTTTCCTATAAGATACGTAAAAATTAGAGTGGAACTCTAAATACTTCTGTCAAAAATACATCCCAAATACCCGCGCGTGCTGGATTAACCAGTGGTTACTCGCGCGAGGTCGCGCTATTTGAGCGCGAGCGGGTATTTGGGATGTATTTTTGACAGAAGTAGTTAGAGTTCCACTCTAATTTTTACATATCTTATAGGAAAAAAAACAAGCTTTCCATTGAGATAGTCTTCACTAGAGGACATCGAAGAGGAGGGGACACTGAAAGAGACGGAGCTGATACAAAAGGGAAATTTTAAAAGGTTCAAAAAGTTCGCTGCCGGAGTGCTGAAAGAAAAAGAGGAAGAATGGGAAACGGGCAAATGAAAGGGAAAATGAGGTAAATGGGGGGAGGGAGGGAGGGGATATATCAAGAGAGAGGAGAAAGAGCGGAGCTTAGCTCAGAGAAGCAGCCTCCACGAGGTTCCCCGCGGGTACTGCCCTTGGGAGCACCGAGCAATAAGTTGCTTGGTGCTAACAAGGGTTGCTAAACGCTTCTCTCCCATTATGGGCGCTCAGGTCTTCCGCTAGGATGTCACAGACTCTGAAGCGGTGATTTTTCCAAACTCCTCCCTCCTGGGATGATGCCGATGCTGAGTCATCGACATCATCGTAGTGAAGGTGGTGGTCTCGCTGAAAGTAAAAGTTTGAGCAAATAAAGGGGAAGTAGATTGAAGAAAGTAGAAGTCAAAAAGTAGCTTAAAGATTATAGTTGTTAATATAAGATCTTAGAAGTATGTTAGTAGAATCAAAATTTCCAAAACTTTGTTACCTGTAAAAAATAGTAGTTAATAGTAAAAAGAAATAAAAGAAAATAAAGTAAGAGCAAACTATAAGACCTGTTGGTAAATCTTCGGACCAGGTACAACAGGATTTATAATTTGATAGTAAATTAAAAATAAAGGTAAAATAAATCTCTTTGTTAAATCTCTTTCCATTGAGATAGGTTAAAATTTTTTTTTAAATCTCCGATTTCGAGATACAATCAAATTAACACTTTGACCTTGAATATAAAGGTCAAATTTTTTTTTTACAAAGAAATATTTATTACCGTCGAATAGCCTGTAAAAAAAGCTTTAAAAATCACTATATATATTTTAACTTTTATGCAATCTACTTAGAAATATAGTAAATTTAAAAAACTACATTTTAAAAAAATTTTAAATTTTAAAACTGTGTAACTCAAAAACTATTTCATGGAATTTGAAAATATTTGGTATTTACACTTCCACTAACAATGGAAACATTTTAGCAAAGTTTAAATAAATTTTATTTTTTGACCTGGACAGTTCAGGAATTTTGCCCCATATATATAACTTAATTGGGTAAATTATTAAAAAAAGAAGAATTTTAAATGCAAAAAATGTAAAAACATGAATTATTTTATGAATTCTTGATCAATTATAAACTGTATATAGGTCAGTCAATTCGTTTTAAAAAAGAAATATGATTTTTGTATTCATTAAGTTGTATTTTTAACATGAAACAATTTTTAGTCAAAAATCGATTTTCTTCAATGAAAAAAGGTGCTTAAAAAGATTTGGTTGGGTATTTTTAAAAATTCCTGTGTCGAAATTTAGATATTCATGAGCTTAATAAGTCATCCAAATTTTATGAGAATCCGTTAAAGCGTTCCCGAGATACCTTGTACACAAAAAACGATATATACACACACACACATACATACTCACACACATACATCTGGATATTTGCTAGGAATGAAAATTTAAACTTTTTAAACTTACAATAAGTTTGAGTTTAATACTATATTGACTTTAAGACTAGTCTTACTCAATCATGGAATTGTATCGAGGCAGGAGTCAACTAATATCAATAAGTTTAAACAGAAAATTTATTGTTTTTTAATGACATTTGGGTGCAACAATCCTTTACTTTGAGGATTTGAATAACTGAGATGTTTCGTTTAGCTCCAGTATGTCGCATATTCCGGAAAGTATTAGTATCAAGCGCGCAGCGCGAGTGCCGAGATGAGAATGTATTCCTTAAAGGCGTAGAACTTTAAAAGTTAAAAAAAGTATTATCTTTTAAGAGAAAACCTAATTTCCAAATACGGAGCGCGTAGCGTGACGAATACTAAAACATTAGAGCGCGAAGCGCGGCGACGTCCCTGAATTTTGCGAGCCTTGCGCGCTAAGCGCGCTAAAGAGAATGTGACGGAGCGCGAAGCGCGATGACAGATTTTTTTAAATTTGTAACATGAAACTTTTTATGAGAAAATAAAAAAGCTCTGTCCAATAAATTATAAATAATATTTTTCTTCTGTTGAACTGGATGATCTGAAAAATAATTCATGACTCTGTCTGATGAAGTTGTTTTTCTAAACCAATCTGTAATGATTTTATTATTAGCTTTAATAAAAGTTAAATCAAGAAAGTTTATTGAATTGTTTTTTTCTATTTCTGCTGTAAACTTTAGTTTTTGGTTTTATAAATTGAAAACATCAATAACAAATTGGATATGTTCTATTTTTTTTAAACGATTGTTTTTAATTAAAATTTGGAGTTTCTTTTTTATGAGTAATATTGTTTTTCTTTAAAATTCGTTCGAATTTAATTTGTAAAAATTCCAGAAATTGGTTACGAGAGGTAGTATTAAAATTAGCATTAATAATATGTTCCATATTTTTTTGTAAAGATTTTTTTAATAAACTCACATGCAGACTCTTTTATTTTCTGATCTTGCTGATAATTCTAAAAATGTTTTAAGAACAAAATTTTGCAATGTTCTATCTAACAATATGAATAATAATCATCGACCTTCATATTAACAAAACTCGTTTAAATAAAAAAATAAAAAAGTACTAAAACTCTTTTAAAAAATAATCCAGATATGGTTTTTACTTCAGCAGACAAGGGCAACGTAACAGTTTTTATAAAAAAATGATTGTAAATCCAAAATGTTAAATCTTATTTTGGACCCTACTACATATGAATTTATTCAAATGAATCCTTTAAATACACTTCGAAAAGAAACTTCTAATAAGTTAAGATCACTTAAAGACAATTAATTTCTTGATAGATGTTATAATTCTAAACAACTAACCTTAACTGACACGATGTTAGCAAAAGCTTACGGTCTTCCTAAGATTCATAAAGGTAATATACCTCTTCGTCCAATTATTTCTTTAATAAACTCTTGACAAAGAAGAAGGACTAAATCATCTCAAAATACTGTGACATTGCATGGCATTCTGTTTTTTTGCCTCATACAATCATTATTGCAAGATTCCAAGAAACTTGACTCTGTTCCGCTATTAAAAACGCTTTCTTTATCTTGATTGGCGCATTCTTCTTCGTCATTCCTCAACTCTTTTAATGTTACGAAGCAATAAGGACTTGGGTATGTCGATGTTGCATTTTGCTTACCATTAACAATAAGAATTACTTTAAAATCTGATACAAACTTGAATGGAATATTGTTAATATTCGTTAATTAAGCAACAGGCTGCCGATAATATACATTTTATAGTCCGTAAAAAAAAACTAATTTTCTGATTTCTCGGAAATATCAGCAGTTACGATTTTAATTCAAACAGTATTTTGACCTTCAATCAAGTACTAATTAAGCTGCGTTTCCCGTTTTTACTTTATTTTAGTCAAACCTAAACATGATTAAAGGTCACTGAGCACTATCAGTGCTAATATTAACACTCTTCTGTTGTTGATTTTCTTTTTTCTCTAGTAACTTTTTAATATTTTTTGGAATTTAGAATTTTCCGTCCATTAGAATTTTCTTCCTTTTTAGAATCGGATCCTTTCATGGTTTCTTGAATAGTATTATTGCCTGTAAAAGAGGTTTTCTTTCTTTTCTCTCTGCAGACGAACGGTCCTTTGATATTGAGAAACCTAGTTCCTAAATTATGTTAATCTTCGAAAAAACAACTTTAGTCCAGCCTGCTGACCCAACTTTAATTAAGATGCGGTGCTTTTCTGCATTTTTTCCAATTCTAAAAGTGTGTTTAATTGATTCTTCTGGAATGTGTATATCTGCCTTCAAAAAATATTTTTGACTTTATTTGCAATGTAAATATTTATGTCTGAGTTGTCTTCTAGTTCAATCATTACGATAGTTTTTGTCTGTCTTTATCTGACTATGTTTAATATTTTTCATATCTGACTTAAGTGTTTTATTGTCAGTTTTTAAAGCCTCAACTCCGTTTTTAACTGTTAAAAGATCATCCTCACTGACACTTAAACACAGTAAGCACTCAAACTGCGCCATCAAATTCTTAGCTGCTGATAAGTTAATTCCTCCAAAAGTAAAACTATCACTTCATAACTAGTTACGGAGCAATACCAAGACACGTCAGCTCTCTTCGAAGGCTATCTAAGGAATTAATTTCTCTCTCTAAATTAGAAAAAAGTATAATACAACTAATTTAAATATCAACTAAAATCTTAGTTAAAAAATTAAAACTATTAAAATTATTAAAGCCATTTAAAATATTTAATAATATGGTTAAAAGGTTAAACTTAAGTGCAGGCTGTTGAATGACAGGTTGTTGAGGCTGCTGAATGGCAGAATGTTGAAATACTGATGCACATGTTGTTGAGCATTTTGCTGTAGAATAAAAGATCGCATTGCTTGTTGTATATTTAATGAATTGTAAAAAGGCTGATTTTGTCTTGATTGTTGTGGCATTAAAGATCTTTGTTGACATTGTCTTCCTTGGATATTTGGAATTATTGAGAACTGACCAAATCCAACGTGCATCTATAACAAAAGATTAAAAATATTATAAACTAAAAGTAGTAATGCATGGTTGGTCATCAAAATTATCTTAAACTGAATTAAGAACACTATTTTATTGTCTATACTATGCTATAATAGAACAAAGCAAAGTAAGGTGAGATGTAGGGTAATGAAGATAAATTAAGAAATTAAAGATTTTAATCACTTTTTATTTGAATAGTTTTTTCAAATAATAATTAAACTTACCGTAGATTGCGTAAATGACATAAACCGGCAGAAGCAACAGGCAGTGCAGAACATGCCATTGAGGCAGTTTTTGTTATAATTCTGGAACATAAAAACGTTTTTTATTTTTTCAAATGTTATTGACTATTTCGAAGTAATACATTTTATTGTTAAAAGACTATTAAATAATACATACATACCATATTTGAACAGTTATTTCTAACATGTGCTGACTCGCTTGAAGATCAAAATTGGAAAGAAAAATTGACGCTCTCACTACTACTGTCTGTACTAAATTCCAGACAGTCAGCAGAATTTTTTTGTATGTGGACAATATTATTGGTCTTTAGAAACCAATGTAATGTTGTGATTGGCTGTTTGTCTAGTTATAAATGTAAATTGACATAACTTAGTGTATCTTACGTGCAAGTCTTATGACACAATGAATATTGATAACAGAAATCGGAATTGACGATTTATAATTAGGTAAATTACAGGTAAATTACATACCGCCAAGTGGGGCTATTTTGTGCACGCGAGGTTTTTAATGAATAAAATCTTTATATTCAGTTGCTTAAGTTTGCTACTTGGCATAAATATTTTCTGATATCTAGACTACAGAGAGTACTAATAGTATATTATTTCAGTCTGCAGTAAAAATATGCATAAAAGTGGCATTTTTCTCAACCTTCAAAGAATTAATTAATTTTTTATTTAATTAATTTTTAAGTAAACTATTAAATATTTTTTAAAATACATTTTGGAAAAAAGTTCTTACAAAATTTTCAAAAAATACGGAGCGACCGACTTGGGTGAAATATATTGATCAATATTGTGGAAAATATTCCAAATTCTGATTTTACTGGTTTTATTGGAAACTCATTATTAAAAGAACTAAGATTACCTATTCAGTAAAATTTTAAATAGAGTTTATATTCAATTTCGAGATAGATAATAGAAATCATCTATTATACTATTACATGTAAGGCAAAAGATTTGCATTTAAGAGGTCCTATTATTTTAACATCATACCGAAGAGAAAGAAAAGAAGGTCAAACAAAATGCCTGACAACGGAGAAAGTTCTAATAATTGCAGTGGAACGATTAATCGTACACTTAGCGATTCTATAATAACTTCAATGGCAGAATGTTTTGCTCTACAACAAGCAACCATAAACGTCCCAATATTTGATGGTAGAAATATGCCTGTACGAGATTTCGTACAAGACATAACTAACGGAGAAGCTAGTGTACCCCCAAATTGTGAAAAACATTATATTAAAGCAATTTTATCAAGGTTAAAAGGTGCAGCTAGAGATAGTATTTATGGTAAGGAATTTGATACTATAAACGCGTTAACTAAACACTTTAAACAACGTTTCGCCCCTAGAAAAACTTATTCATGGTATTTGCATGAAATTTCAACAATTAGGATGTATCGAATGGAAAGTGTTAGTGAATTTTACGATAGAATTACCCTTTTGGTGACAGGTGCTCAGGCCGCCTTAGAATATAAATATCAAAATGCTGAGCAGATGTTATCACCGTTAAATGATTGCGCATTAGAAGCTTTTATTCGTGGTTTACATGATAGCGTGTCCGGCATGGTAGAAGCTCAAAATCCTGAAAATCTAGATACAGCTTTTAAATTTGCAATAAAATATGAAACTAGACATCAAATTCATTCTCAAGGTTATAATGATTATAGATATTCTCAAGCAAATTATCGCGACCGAAGTCCTAGTCCGCAAGTAAGATTTCCAACAATGCCAAATAGGAGTATTTCTCCAAAACAATATTCACCAGGAATAATAAGATTTAGCGATTCGTCAGAAAGGACTAGTAATTATCAAAATCATGGTCAATTTCCGCATTCTAGTCAATCACCAATACCTGCAAGGTCATCGAGTAATTTAAACTACGACGGTGCTCGCCGTTTAGACGCAGCGACGAGCGAAGAGAAAACGGAGCGTCAAACGAGTGTTCGACTCTTGTTGAAACGAGAATCTGCCAAACAAGAGACCACAGTGAATCCCCAGTAGTGAAATTTTTCTCTCCTTTTATTAAAAATAAACAGGGTTATTTTCTTATAGATACGGGTGCAGATATTAATATTGTCAAATTAAGTTCTTTAAATGATAACGTAATGGTAACAGAAAATGATGCCATTGAGATAACTGGAATAACACAAACAAAAATTCGTACTTTAGGCACAGTAACACTAAAACTAGGAGATGCAGAAGTATTATTCCATGTTGTTTCACCTCATTTAAATTTGGAAGTAGATGGGATTTTGGGTCGAGAATATTTACGCCAAGAAAAGGTTCAAACTGTAGGAGACGCTTACCCTCTCCCTTGTATCTCAGAGATTCTTCAAAATTTAGGTGGAGCAACTTATTTTTCAATATTTGATTTGGCCAGTGGATTTCATCAGATTAAATTGGCACCAGAAGATCGTGCAAAAACGGCTTTTTCAACTCTAAATGGGTATTATGAATATATAAGAATGCCTATGGGATTAAAAAATTCTCCTGCCACCTTTCAGCGATTAATGAATCAAACATTATTAGGACTTCAAGGAAGCGAGATATTTGTATACCTTGATGATATTGTTGTTTTTGCAGCTGATTTAGAAGAACATAATACAAAATTAAGAAGATTATTTCCAAAATTAAGAGATGCAAATCTTTTCTTACAGTCAGATAAATGTGAGTTTCTTTTTAAGGAAGTACAATACTTGGGTCTCGTAATTAGCAGCGAAGGAGTGAAACCAGATTCAAAGAAGATAGAAGCTGTTAGCTGTTTTCCTAGACCAAAAACACCTAGAAATATAAAACAGTTTTTGGGATTAGCAGGATACTATCGTAGATTTATAAAAGATTTTTCCGATCGTGCTAAGCCCTTAACAAATCTTTTAAAAAAGGAAGCTCCTTTTAAATGGGGAGAAAAACAAGAACAAAGTTTTAAAGATTTAAGACAAGAATTATGCACTAGTCCTATTTTACAGTATCCAGAATTAGAAAAAACTTTTACAGTCACCACAGATGCTTCTGATTACGCCATAGGTGCTGTTTTAAGTCAGGAAAAGGAAGGCATGGATCTTCCAGTCGCATATTTTTGTCAAGTTATGACACCTGCAGAAGAAAATTACACCACAACGGAAGAGGAATGTCTAGCTGTTTTATATGCAGATAAACATTTTCGGCCGTTCCTTTATGGACAAAAATTCATTTTAGTAAGTGACCATGAACCCTTAAGATGGATTAACTCTGTAAAAGAGCCAGGACAGCGCTTAATAAGATGGAGGTTAAAATTAAGAGACTATGACTATACTTTTGTGTACAAACCCGGAAAATTAAATACAAATGCCGATGCCTTATCAAGAAATCCTGTAACAAGAGGTACGGATGATGAATATTAACACGAAAAAGAATTTCCAACAGCTAAAGTATTAATGCAAACTAGACAAAGTTCTAAGTTAACAGAATCTAAAGATAAACCCTTGAAAAACCCTTCAAAATTAAGCTCAAATCCAAAACCATCAACTTCCAAAACAAAACCTACAGTAACGAGCTCCAGAAAATCACCATTAAAAACAACCAAAAATCAAATGGAGAAACCTTCAACTTCTAAAAAGAAAAAATTGCAAATTTCCGATCCGAAAAAATTGTAGATGATAGCACAATAGGAAAACCATTGCTACAAAGAAGAACGGAATCTCAACTAAAACGACCACTTCCAAATTATTGTGAAGAAAGTAGCAGCTCTGAAGAATTAGAAAAAGGGGAGCGGAAGCCTCCTTCTATTCTTAGAAAACGAAGAAGCGTTTTACCAAGTTTAGAAATCCCCTTAAAAGCCCAATTTGATTCTTGTTTACCCAAAAGTGCCCCTCCTCAAGTTCCTACAAATCCAAACGAAGATATATTTTTTCAGGAAATGTCAAAACCTCCAAAAGAAATAGAACACGCTATAAGACTAAGCCCACCTCATACAGATAGCGAAGATAGTTCTTCAGATGGACAAAATATTGAAATCCTTGAAGAAACATCTCAAGAAATTTTTAACACGAATCAACAACTTCTGGAATCTATGAAACTTAATAATCCAAAGTGGTCCGAAAAACTTGATAATGTTCAATCAACTGTGTTCCAAGATTCTATTACCAAAAAGAGATTGACGCAAGGAGACTTACAAAATTAATTTTTTAAATTCGATCAGTCCTTAAAATCACACGATTATTGGTGGGATAACAAAATATCAGAAGACCAGGAGGCGATCCCTAGAATAGTCACGGCCTTACCTGAAGGTGAAAATGATCAAGAATTATTAAAGAATATAGAAGAGATGGAACCCGACAGTGAAACGGAATTTGATCGTCGAGTGAGAGAGTTCATTAAATGGAATCGACAGGAACTAAGCAAGAAGCAAGATTTAGAAGAAGAAGAGGAAGAAGAAGAAGAAGAAGAAGAAGAAGAAGAAAAGGAGAAAGAAAATAAAGAAGACGAAGAAGAAGAACAGGAAGAACAAGAAGAAAGAGAAAACGACCAATTAACAAAAACATTACGACCTCGAAAAAGCGTAGTTTTTAATCCTAACATCGAAATGCAAACATTTCTATCGGAAACTGGCCCTTTTATCTATGATGAACCAAAAGCGGTTTCAACTCCATATTTAGAAAAAGATAAACAACTTAAATTGCGCCAAAAGCAGTTAAATGCGACACCATGTAGCGGTTCATCTTTGTCTAAACAACTAAGTTCATCAGCACCAAAAATGTACCAATTTCGACCTCTTCTAATCAATCTACAATAGAAGTTTCAACTTTACCATATTATATCACTGAAAAGCGACATAAATTAAAAATTACTAGAGAAAATTTGACATATATAAAAAAATAATTATGTCCATTTTCTCTCAGCTGATTGTCAGTTTAATACTCCAATCAGTAGATTATTAATAGATATTGGAGTATTAGACCCTCAAGAAATTAAAGATGTAAAGCCAAAATTTGGTCAAATAATTGTAACTCCTAGAGGAAGCTATAAAAATTATACATTGATAATACAACAAAATTATTATGACGAATTAAGAAAAGAAAATTTAGAAATTGACCGTAAAAATTTATTAGCAATACTACGGCATGACAAAATAAATTCTTTTAGAATTTCAAATCAAGGTGATTTAACTGATACATTACAGAGTGGAAAATTTTTAAACCATTTATCTGAAATTTTCCGACCTTATAATATTGAAGTAATTGTTTGCTATGGCAGTATTGTTACTCCAAAAACAGAAGAGCAGCATCAAATTATAACTGAAAATCATGATAGTAAGTTTGGAGGTCATAAAGGTATAAACAAAACATATAGAAGAATAAGAGAAAAATATTTTTGGTCAGGAATGAAAAATCAAATTATATAATTTGTCAGAAAATGCATTATATGTCAGGAACAAAAATTAGTAAGAGCAAAAACGCATGAACCAATGTTAATTACAGATACGCCTTTAGACGTGTTCGAAAAAATATCGATAGACACCGTCGGTAAATTGCCAACTACCCCGGACGGAAATAAACACATTTTAACAATACAAGATAATTTATCCAAATATTGTATTGCAATAGCCCATGCATTGGCTACAAATTTGTTTTGTCAATTCGGATCTCCAAAAATTATTTTATCAGATCGAGGTACAGCATTTACAAGTCTATTAATAAAAAAATTAACAAAAATATTTGGAATTAAACAAGTAATGACATCAGGTTATAGACCGCAATCAAATGGATCTCTTAAAAGGAGCCATGCAGTTCTTATGAATTATATTAGATCTTACGCTAAGACTTTTGACGATTGGGATAAACTATTGCCTTTTGCTATGTTTAGTTACAATACTTCTTTATATCAAGCAACTAAATTCACCCCTTTTGAATTAATTTACGGAAAACCTGCACGTACTCCAAATTCCTACCCAATAAATGAAAATTTAGAAACATATGGGTCTTATTTGCAAGAATTAATAATTAGGTTAAACGAACTAAAAATTTTAGCAGCTGAAAATTTAATTTCGCAAAAACATATTTCTAAGTTAAATTATGACAAAAAAGTAAAACCTTTCCTAGGTAAAGTTGGGGATATGGTTTATGTTCAAAAAGAGGTTAAATTGCATAAAAAACTAGATTGTCACTATCACGGACCTTATAAAATTAATAAAATATTAGACAAACACAACGATATTTTAGAGAACACAGAGGGAAAACTGTTTCAAAAACACATGGATAAACTTAAACTTGCATATTTGTAAAATGAAATTAATATTATTTCTTTATTTAGGATAGCAATGGCCGAAACCATTGAGCCAACGCCTCTTCATGGCGAAATCCAACCGTCTTATATTCTTCCAAAAGGAAGAATAGAAGGCCTCAAATTTACCAAGGCCCAACTTACGAAATTGGCAGTGGAGTATAATTTTTCCACGCCGGAGTTCACCTTGGATCGAGAAGAACAAACAAAAAACAAATTCAGATTATTCTATATGAAATGCGTGTTAGAAGATAAAATAAATGGCACCACGTTTGTAGAAATTGGTGATGGAACCACTACAAAAAAATTGTCCATGCATTCTAAAGCCCGCAAAGTTTAAGCCAAGTTGCAAAACATCTATTACTTTAGTGAGCAGGAACGGACCAAAGAAAACCCAGAGAAAATATACGTATTCTGCCTGGACTGCCCTCGTAAGATCTTAAGGCTAAAATTATACAAATGGGACAATGCATGTCAACTATGCTACTCGAGAGGACACGTTAAGTATAATTGTTTTGGTACGGTAAGGAACAAAAAATTTACAATAGAAACATTAGAAACTGATATCAAGGGTATAAAAAACGAATCAGTATTAAGAAAATAAGAAAACTGAATTTAATTAACAAAATTATAATCAAACATTTATTTACTGTCTAACATTATTGTATTCGGTTGTATCCATGCATGAATATATGCGTAAAGTATGTGTAAATGCATGAATATAATACTAGGTACAGTTACAATAATTTGAATAATTCCATTTTGTAGTGATTCGATTGTTATAACTTTGATCATTATAGTTCAATAGAATTTTTATATTGCTTATAGTGTTAATGCATCAAGATACAAAAATCTCCATAAGGATACAATTTTTAAAAAATTTTATCTTATTTCAATATCAATTAAATTCTCAATTTTACTAAATCTTAAAGTATATTTTTTTTCAAGAAATAAAATGATTAAAATTAACATAATTTTATAAAAAATACCCGGAACAATAGGACAATCCATCCCTAATATTGAACAACTTGAAATAATCAAGCTATAGCATCAAAATCATCCATATATATCGACTCCAAGTGCCGCTTAATATAGTATATCGCGCACGCCTTAAAGAGAAAAAGTTCTCTTGTGGCAGTCTCTACGACGCCTGACACATGCGGATGGTGAGAAAGGAGGGAGCGCGGTGCGTCACCTGCGACTGAGAGGAACCTACGGTTAATCAAGCGAGTCCTCCTCTTCTGTGGCCGCTGAAGAAGAGTGAACAATTGAATCCGCTCTATCTCCCAAACTAATAAACCAAAAAATATAAATTTTTCTGATCTATAATTAGAAAATTTTATATTAATTTTTCTACATCAAAATAAATTTTTTTTTTATTAACACAAAATTTTATCAACTTTATATTAAAAAATCGTATTGTAATTGTTAGAATCAATTCTAAAGATTGAAATATTCTATTTTAATATAACAATTTTCTATTTGAATTAAAATTCATTGTAGTATCCTGTTATAGTAAGATAACTCATATAAAATTTTATTCTTTTAATTTCAAATAAAAAAAAATTTAATATTTAAAATAAATAAAATTTAGAATCGATTGTTTCAACCTCTAGATCAGGGGTGTCCAGAAACGGCAAGTGCGGAGTGACATTATGGTAGCAGTAGTGACAGGAAATTTTTTTCGTTGATGTTCGAAAATCCGAGAAGGGGATATTTATGTGACCCTTTTTTTCGCGTTTAACTCGATACGGTTTAAAAGGTTTGGTATCCTCGTTAGGACCGGACTATAAAGTCTCTATTGTAGACAGAATTTGACTTAGAGAAAGTAGTGACACTGTCACTAAAAGCGTAGAAATAGTGACGCTTGGACTTCCCTGCTCTAGATTATTGATGTAGAAGAAATCTTTGAAAACGAAAATTATTGTACAACTTTAGTTTAGAAATAGAATAATAAGATTTGCCTTAACCGCTTAATTTTCATATTCTTTTTGCAACAAATATGTTCGGTTCGAGCTTTTATTAACAGTAAATATCCTATTTTATTTATAATAATTATAACCAGATCTATAATAATCTAAATATATAATTAGATTAATAAATAACATTTGCATCATGTTGCGTGAATGAAAGTACGAAAGAAATAATGGCATCACATTTTAATACAAAATATGATGTTATTGTTATGATTACTATTTCTGACAATTAAATAAATAAAGACCTATGATTCCAATCAAAAGGAAAGGAAAAGATCGATTTACAATATCTTATATTATAAAATACTACAATACTTAATATAATCAAGAAGAATAATAAAAACAAAAAAAACAAAAATGCTTTCACTATAATCAATTTTGCTATCTACTAAATATATACATTATGATATAATATTTTAATGACTCCAATTACTAGTGTCATGTTCGCATTCTAGTTTGTAAGTTCCAAATAATGATTGATTAGACTTGGTTTGATACAAGGCGTGTTACCATCAACCTTATTTTATATTATAATCCAATATGAGAATAGTCCAGTTTATTAAAGTAGAATACTATCATTACAATCTGATAGTAGTAGTTTTATTCTTTTAACTTTTATTACAATTATTATACAAATATAATCAACTAACATATGATAATCACTATATCAAATGACAGAAATTACTTAATTAATAATCTATAACATTCTATTCCACGTGAAATAAACATTTATTTTCTCTGCTTAAATATTCTAACTATAGCATGCGTTTGAAAAAGTAAATAAAGCACTTATTATCCAATAAATATAAACGGAATCATGTATTCACTTAAACTAAGAAAATATAATCACATCAAATATTTACAATATTAAACATTATTGCATTAATATAGGTAAATACATAAACATATACTTACTTGTATGTGTAGATGTATAAAATTATATATATAATCAATTATAGTTACATTTACATGATCCTATCTTAACCTATAAGTTTATGATTTTTACTATGATTCGATTAATAATACATTATATTCAGGCAAATTCTTGTAATGTTCTTGTAACGTTACAGGAATTTCGCTTGTATACTTTAACAGATTATTTCATAGCATTATTATATAATCTTGTATGCGTATTTTACATTTCATTATTATTACTATTATCATTATTATTTTAATTTTGATTTATTATTTGCATACATTTCTAATTGTCGGTTTTCTTTATTATTCATATTTTAAAACATTACTATATTAATTTAGAACATCAACGTTATTCACATACAATTTTATTTATTGACTATCTTAGTTTTAGTTATTATTAATCTCAAATATTAGTAACGTAGGTATATTATCACTGGACAATATTAGTTATTAATGTTTCAAATCAATAATTCGCTATTAATACCATTTTATTATGTATCACTTATTTTTTTAACTTTGACATTTTAATATTATTATCGTTATTTTATCCATATTATTACAGTAAAATCTAAGAACAATATCTTAATCATTTAAATTAGTAAACTTAGTGTTTTGCATTACTATATCTGTTACACCGTGCTTATTCTTTAGACTTATAAGATTTATTTTATTAAAATTACTACTATACCATATATACTTAAACAAAAATTATCATACATACAATGAGTCATGTGGTAACATCATCTTATCAT
Source organism: Ganaspis brasiliensis (assembly GCA_037103525.1). Lineage (NCBI taxonomy): Eukaryota > Metazoa > Arthropoda > Insecta > Hymenoptera > Figitidae > Ganaspis > Ganaspis brasiliensis. The sequence continues at coordinate 454,087 of JAZKLR010000454.1, read as the reverse complement.
ATTACCTAGTTATTACGCTTTTGAAAGTAATTGCATGTTTAAATTTAATTAACTATTTGTAATTGCAAGTAATTTTATATTATTATTTACCATTTTAAAGAATTATCTTCTTCAAGAAGATTATTATTACTTAATTATTATTAATATCAATATTTCATTTATTATTATCGTACTAAAACCCATATATTGCATGTTTTAATTTTAGTCAATTTTAATATTTCACAATAAAGCATAATATAGTAGCAGAAATCTGGTGGTGTGTGCACATACACATACGTGTATATGTGCATACATCTTATCAGATATGCAATATGAGATGCTTAAATTTATTCTAACAATGATCACAATATATGAGAAAGGCTAACAGTAAAACAAAATAAATAAAATATGTCTATTCAACTAATAATCTCTTAATATTAGGAATGAAAATATAATCTATAAGCAAATAAATGTTTCACAAAGGAACATTTGCATAATTGTCTCGACATTTAATAACTAAAATTTATTTTGAGATAGATTATGTTTTCATGAGATTGTATGTTGGTACGCACACTGCTCACACAAAAATGTCTACACATGTATACATATGTGCACGTAAGAGTGTGATGTGTGCGCGCGAATATATAATATCTGAATTCTTTCATTTGGAAGGACGAGAAGAGAATTAAATAAACAAAAATAAACAAACACATGTTAATATAATTACAACAATATTAAAAAATTTTATACTTACCTTCTCGTCTGTCTAAATAAGAATAATGTCAAAAGAAAAAAAAAATAATTACATGAGTACTATTCAAGAAAAACTAAAATGTCATTAATTTCACAGATGGATAGTATGCTTCCGGATTGGGTAGTTACAACTAAAAACAATATTGTAACTGGATTCCGCATCATGTTGGTGGTTGTCTTCCTCATCATCCTTTAATACATATATGCATGTTATAAGACTGCTCAACACCGTCGACAAAGAACTACGAACATTCAAATGGGTTGAATCGCTTGGATAATAACCTTAATGCACATCACCATCAATGCAGCGAAATATAAACAAACGCCTAGCCACGTGTTTCGACGTAGTAAAGCCTTCCGGAGTTGCATGAATCACCATCAAGTACGTCATGCGATAGAAAATAAATTAGAGGAAGAACAGAAGATCGACGCCATCATGAAACTGACCCAACGCAACAATTAAAGCGATAAGAGTTATGTATCTTGAAGCGAAACTATTTACTATTACTTCCGGATAAAAGGTATTCATGATCATCTTGTCACATCCCAAGGTTAATTATAATAAAATTTAAAAAGTTCAATATCATCTACAACCTAAAATTTTGAATAAGAAAACAAGGAAAAGAAATAATTCAGGAAACAGAGTAGAATTTTTACTTTGGTATCTGACAAATTGATCAATAAAATTAATACCAATATGTTAATTAAAAAATTATTTTTAATTCAAAATTATATTTTAAACGATAAATCTGAAAATATTGTTTCAGAAAATTAATTACATTATTTCATTAAATAATTCTATTCTCATTATTAAAATAAAGAAAATAATTGTACGTTTTAAATAACTATGGAATGTTGACAAAATTATGTTGCTAAGTATTACATTTCTAATTTGGCAAATTGTAGAAATAGAGCATTACTAGGAAGTAACATTTAAAATTTTTTTAACTTAACACTATTACTCACAAGTATTGAAGGACGAATACACACACACTATACTATTACACGAAGAGAAGTATCACACACATATACACAAGTGTCACATCAGTGGATCGTCTAGGGTTTCACTGTCACTATTTAGCAGTTCAGAGGATTCTTGAAACCACACTACTTCAAATTCTGTCAGATAAACATCCAGAGGCTCGTCCTTAAAATCCATCGCAGAAAATCTCGATGAATATTCCGATTCTGGGTATACCGTCGAGATTGAGTCCATGGAAACGTTTTCCACGTCAACCTCGATTGACTCCGATGAAGATAGCCCCAGGAGATTTTCCATGGAAGTCGTTGAAATTGAGGACGAAGAAGGAATATCCCTTATCAACTGACCCATTGGAACGTCTTTGATATCTGAAAAAACGAAGACGTGATATCTTTTAGTATTTCAACCCTAATATCTCTAACATTGTATTACTTTAAGCAAATATAGCTTCATAAATCTTCTTACCTTCATCCTCGGCTTCTACGTCAACCTCAGTGGATGTTGACTCCACCTCCAGAGATGAACTTTCAAATTCAGGAGACCCTATAGAGTTTGATTCCGCCGAAGTATTTCCAATTTCGAATTCTACGGAATCAGAAGAAGAAGAAGAAGGTGATGAGCTAAAGATAATGGATAGCGCAGGAAAGCTTCTCACTGCTACTACAACATAAAAGAAATTAAAAATCCATTCTTTTGGAAGAAAAAAAAAAAAGGAAGAAGACTGGTAATAAAAATTCTTACCTTCATTGAAATTTAGCCTTTCATATTATTTGCAGACACAAATTACATTCTTAACAAGAATACCAACCTCACTGAAGTCATTAATGCAGCGAGTTCATCCGATACACTTCTGGTATCAGATGAATTGTGATCAGCTCATCTTCAGCTACAAACATGAATTCAGTTTCAGCCCTAGAAAAGGTGTCTAGTCGTTGCCATTCCCGAATATTCTGATGTAAAATAACAGAGAGCGCCATGACCCTCTCAAGGAAGTCCTCTTGCCGCACTGGACATCGTGGAGGATTTCTTTCTGGAAAATGAATCATTATGGATAAACTCATACCACAAAAAGAAAAGAAAACAATATATTTATATAAAATTTAAACAATGAAATTACTTACCCAAGAAGAAGTCATCCCTGTCAACAGTGGTTGCCGTCGATGAAACGCTTTCTATTGTGACAAATTGCAGACTAAAGGATAATTGAATTCCATAATTACCCATACCATACAAAAGGAAATTTGATGCCTATTTTGTGAAGACAACAAATGCAAGAAGAAGATGAAATCATACTTACTAGGATAGAGATCATTGCACCGGAGGAATCGCTGATAACACACATACACACACATTACACTAGACACCATATTAAACACTTTCATTATATAACGGCTTCCTATCAATGCGAAGCTTTTTTTCCATAAACATCAATTATCATTTTATGTAAAAATTGAATGGAATGAGTGGACATATTTTGTTATAGATTTCTCACGTTTCCAATTCCAAATTTTGCGATATAGTCAGGTTCAATAGGGACGATGAACAATTGAAGGAGGGAGGTGTATTAAAAAAATTAATTTTACAGAAAATAATTAATGAAAATGAATTTAATACAAATTTAGCGTAGGGTAAGTTATTGCTTTATTTTATTTAGGATTCAAAAGATTTTAATTTTTCTTATGTTACATCCGGGTAACAAAAATGTTTTCTTAAATTAGAGGAAATGTGCATTATTTAAACCTAAATCATAAAATAATAAAATATTAAAGCTAGCAAATGATCTAGTCCATGCAGAATCTTTTACATTCTTTCTCACGCACATCTTCTCTTAAAAAATAGATCGGCTGAAAAACGACTCTTGTTTCTATGAATAATTTCTTGTGAATTTTTTTGCAGTTGCAAAAGTATAAACTTATTTCAGATAATACGCATATTGTCGAGCTTCATAGATTGACGAAGTTTATAAAAAATCGTAAGAGTAATTAAAGATCTTTTGTTCTCGTCAAGTCCATCTATGAAACTCGATATTAGCGAGATCCAATAAATTAAAATAAAATTAAAATAAAAGTAATCTTTGAACTACGAGTAGACTTGAGGATATTCTAAGGCGTCAGCACCGATATCTAGCCTCGTGTGCTCATAGGAAATTTGCAGTCGCACAATATGATACCCATGATAGCCAAACTCTTGGAATCTTCTCGATTCCTAGGATGACCTAAGGATCAAGCTTAGAATATACGTGAACTATGATCTGATTTTCTCCCACTAGGGTAGATTTTTGCCTATAAAAGCAAGCGCGTTTTCATTTTCAATTGTCATTTACTCCGGTACAAAATCATAGTTCGCAAGTGCTTCGACGCGTGAATCGAAATTGTTATCGTGAGCTTGACCCTTCGGTTATTATAAATTTTGCGACCGTAACTCTTGCTTGATCGAACAGCATAGTCTACTCGTTGTCCCAATTCGGGCTGGTATTCTCATCGACAGACTTGTGAGCTGGTCAAGAAAGTAAAATTGTAATTTACCGTCGTACTTAGTCTAATCTCAAAGAGAAAATTGCAAACGTGACGTGAGTGCCTTTTCGAGATTATGAACTAATAACAGTGAGAAGTATCGACCGAACTTTTCAAGAGAAGAAAAAATCACTGTGCGTCAACAACTATTTATATATTTCGGCCCTCAGAACTGAGGTAAATGTAAGTAACTTTATATATCAATAAAAATCTTGTTACATCCATTTAATACACATTCGTTCAATAAATTATATTCACATATGAAACATCCTTTCAAATTCATTTCAATTAAAGGGCAATTATATAAATAAATCAATTATAATATTCAAAGATAGACGACCCCCGTAGGATCGACAGAAATCAATTTACCCACAATAAAAATAAAAATTAAATCCGCCTACCTTCCTCCAAAATTATTAGAGATAATTAAATTTATATCTAGCCTTCGCTCGGGATGTAACACTTATATTAATGAATATAATAATAATGTATAAGTTTTATGTTGGAAATATTTGTTAAATTTATTAATTATAATAAGGTAATTAATTACAATTATTTTATTATTGTTCTTCATCAAATCAGATGATTATTATACAATTTATAAAATTATTTTAATAAAAGATTAAAAAATTTATTTTTATTAAAGAAAAAAACATAAATTATTATTGTTTAGTTTAATAATAATAATAACAATTTCTTCAATAATTAGATTTTATATAAAAATGTTTATATTGATATATTTCTTACTAGATGATATACCTATACATATATATATATATATATACCGTCAAGTGGGGCTATTTTGTGCAAAAAACAACTCTTTTTCCACTCTATGCTTTATTAAAATTTAGAATTTAAAAAAATAAAAAAGTTATCTATTTAGTTATGTTGTAGACACCCTCCTAAAGGTGTCCTATGAGTTAGCCGACAAGTAAAAATTTTTTGTCTGAGTTATAGAAACTCAAAGTTGTGCACAAAATAAACCCCATGGTGGGGCTATTTTGTGCATTAAAGTTTGCTTATTTATAAAGTTGTGTAAAAAATTTTTTGGAACGTTTTTGCAGTATGAAGTATTATTTTTAGATATTCTAGAGTACAATAAAGAAAAACGAAACCAGAAATATTTTTTTCTAGGAATTAGTTAACTAATTTGAAAGTAAAACACTAAAATATCACAAAAATGTAGATTTACAGAAAAAGTTATCTTTTAACAAAATTTTACTTAAAATAACTTCTATTACACTTCTTTAGTTATTTTAAGAGAAAAAGTTTCAAAATTAACTTGAAGTGCATGTAATTGTTAATGTTACTTTTTTGAGGTTTTTAAGGCACCATGTGTAAAACTGAAATTTTATGCTTATTTCTTATCTTTTATAACAAAAATAAGACAAAAATGTTTCAAAACGAAATTCTAAAGTAATTTTTACTAAACACAAAACAAATTATTTTAAAAAAAACTTGATTTTAAAGAATGCACAAAATAACCCACCAAATCCTGGTTTTTCAGTTTTCTACACTTTTTTCTTAAAATATGCAATAAAAAGTTAGCGTATCACGTATACATAATCACAACTAAATGGTCAACAAGTATTATTAATACCTTTAGAAACACTTTTAAACTTCCGGAGATCTAAACAGAATTTTGAGAACTTTGAAATTTTTCAGCTTGATTTTTACGACTTTACGATTTTTTTTTCTGATTTCTGATAAAGAATTAAGTAAATTCATTTAGTACTCCCTGTAATCTAGATATCAGAAAATACTTATACCAAGTAGCAATCTTAAGCAACTGAATATAAACATTTTATTCATTAAAAACCTCGCGTGCACAAAATAGCCCCACGGCGCACAAAATAGCCCCACTTGACGGTATATATTATGTTATTTATCATTTATATTTTCTGTAGGGTTTATTTTGTATTAACCCTAATATGACGTTTCGACATATCATTTTTTATTAATCTTTCTCTAAATTGTAAAAATCAGAAGTTTATTAATAATAATATATATTAACATTAATTTTTTTTAAATTGTTGGTAAAATGAATTGTCGTTAACTTAAATAACCATTGTTGTATTGCATGTAATTATATTGTGTTACATCCCAAAATCTATGATACATTTTTGCCAATTATAATTGATGGATTCATCAATTTAATTTGAATAATAATAACTAACTAAAAGTTCGTGACATCTTACTTAGGCATAACAATAAAGGCTAATCACAGATTTTGAATATAACTAATAAACAATAGCATGAATAATTTAAAAATACATAATGTTGTATTTTATTTAAAAGATAGTTAATAAGTGATTATTAACTATTAAGTTAATAGATTATTATTAATTAGTCACAAGCTGGTTTCCACAAATTTATTTAAACTAAGGTCCCCTACTGTTATCAGTTAATATCATTTCATAAGTTTTAACAAAGAGAACAATCAGGTAACAGAAAGTCAAATATCAGTTATCGATAAAAGAGTAATTTTGTGAAGAACGATCTAGAAATCAACTCAAAATCAATGATGAGTTTCCGACTCTAGGTAACCTCATTGTAGGTAATTAGTAGTAGTCGCGCGATGATAAAGAAGTTGCATTCAAGTTAAGATAAGGAAAAGCAGTCTCGGTATCTTATCACAGCGAATAGTTGCCATGAATGCTTCGTAGATAATCAACTTTAAATCTGTCTGCAATACGTTTATAAATTAGGAAATCAATAGATATTCAGGGTACATTTTAAAACTAAGCATTATGTGAGAAAGTCGATTCAATGTAATATATCAGTATAATTATATACTGATATATTGCATTGTATTATAATGTGGTACGAATTACCCTCATAACACTTTAAGTGATGAGAGTCAACGAGGATGTCAGACAAAGCTTTTACATTTACTTCAGCGCTGGCCTAACGCTGGTCTTAGAGTGAACTTTGACTTTTGGGATCTAATGATTGAATCGAAGAGCGCATCAGGTATGATTCATCGTACGTGCCAATATACAGAATGTCACGGCGCGTGACAAAGTACACTTTGTCATGACCTTACCCCTATATTGTACCGATCTTGCCCTCACAATGGGAAGATTGTCTTTAAATACTCACGACACGCAAATTCTGGTTGTCAAAAGTTCTATAAGCAGAATATAGTGCGGATCGTGAGTAGACCCGTCGTTTGTAGTCAAGTTTTTAACTACGGTGTAGCCAGTACTGGTTAAAAGGTTCTGAGCGCGTCTGTCGATATTTAGGCCTGACAATAAATCTGTTTCTGCGCAAGTTTGGCAGTAGAAAAAACTAGATTTTAGGGCAAAGTACGAAAAACCAGGCAAATACTGTGGTTCTAAATGACACGACAACGACGTTAATTTTAGAGTCGTGAAGTGTGCTATCCTTTAGACGCATTAAACTCACTGTTCTTTTAACTCATCGCCATTGTCGTTTTGTATGTTTATGGTGTCGTCGGTACTGGTCTATAGTCTGACAAGTTTGTTAGTTTTCACACTTAATAATAACTCAGTTTCTGCGCAAGTTTGGCAGTTGAAAAAACTGAGCATTTAATAATAAGGTAACGATAATAAACGAGCAGTCACCATAATTCTGAACAATTCGACAGTGTCGTGAAGTTCTGAGTCGTGAAGTGTAAAAACGAACTCAAAAACCATAATTTTCCTGTACCAGTGTTGGGCCAGCGTACATACATTATCACGCCAGTATCAGCGAAGCTTAGCGTGTTTCAACCGTAATTACTAGCTGTAACTTTCTAAAAGTAAGTTTTTATTGTATTTTCTTTTGTTCTTTATAAACAAAAAGTAAATTGTTAAACAATCTTTGTTCAAACGGATAGTTCTATAGAATCTAATGAATTCTATATTATACCCGAACTTGCATATACACGGATAATGAATTTGTATAACCTTGTATAATTTCAATTCTTATAAATAAACCATCATATTCTCTAAAGGAAGCGTTTTTATCATTTATTTAACAAGAGCCCCTTAGGCTTGATATTATAAACGATCCCCATTAATAAAAAATATAAAGATTAGATCTCAGGTCTAGTTGTTTAGCTGTTATTCACTTGATTGTGTTAAGTTTATACTTAACATTTTGATTAGAATAGCCTCGCTCTGCTCGGACATAACAGCTGAAATGGTGTCAGAAGTGGGATTCTAATTTGTTAAATAAATAACTGAAAGTCCTTAAGAATAAAGTGTTCACAATAGCTTATGAAGTTTATATTTATTTGTATTTCAATATTGTGCTTTATAATAATTCTATTGTTGCCAAGTAACTTATTATATTACTGTTAAACAGATAAATAAGAATTTTCTTTAAAATTTATCTAAAATTTTAAAGTAATTTCTAGAAGGTTTGAGAAACGCTTTTCGGCAGATATCTTGAAACTTTCGAAACTGTCTATTATCAGTGATTGTAGTGGGTTATAAGTTCTAATTATTAGTTAATAGAAACATAAGAAGTTATTTAACCAAAAATAACTTTCTAGAACTTTTAAGAAACGCTTTTCGGCAGATATCTACAAAAGTTCGAAACTCTCTATTATCAATAGTAAGAACAATAACAAAGTATAATCAAAGAAAATTGTAATATTGTGTTATTGTTAAACAGAAAAATAAGAAGTTGCTTTTGAATTTTATTTAAATTTCAAAGTAACTCCTAGAAATTTTGATAAACGCTTTTCGGCAGACATCTTCAAAATTTCGAAGCAATCTGTTATCAGTGACTACAATTGATTACAGTTCTAATCATTCGTTAATAGAAAAGTAAGAGGTTATTTTGCCAAAATAACTTTCTAGAACTTTTAAGAAACGCTTTTCGGCAGATATCTTTAAAAGTTCGAAAGATTCTATTAGCAGTAATAAGAACAGTAACAGAGTAAAGTAGAATTTTAAATAGAAATTTTACCGCTTATCATTAAAAGTTAAAATTTCAATAGATATTCAATCAAAAATTTTAACAAGCCAAGTTGATTTAAAGTATCAAAAAGAAAATTTTGTTAAAATCTCTCTTATTGGCTGTAGTAAAATCAATTAAAAACAAAAGAAAAATGTTGTTACAGTACTATGCCCGAGCAGAAGAATAAAAGGGTCAGATCTCGCGGAGGTAAAAAGGCTGTAGAGAGGATACTCAAATCCATCAAAGAAATAAATAAAAAAAGGCAGGACCTAGCTAATGAGGCAGAGTTTTCAAAACTCTTCGACAAGTTGATAAAAGAAGCTTAAAACGCGATTGCTAGTAAAAAATTGAATTAGTGAACCAATTATTTTAAATTGTAAATTGTGTAAATGTTGAAAAGCTAAAGTAACAAGAATTTAATAAATACAGTTATATCGTTTAAATTAACGTTGTATCATTATTCATGAGTTCACATTTTGTAATCAATCACGAAAACAAAACAATTATCTCTATCTACTCAAACTGTTTAAGAAATAAAGTTGGAGATTTCATTTATGACCCTACTCTAAACATAAATTTAATAGAGAAAACCAGTTTAGCAACTTCTGTTCAGATAAACCATACAAAGATCTTTGTAATAAACTAGAAAAATTTATCAACATCGGGTGTAGTAGAAATTCCTATATTGGACAAGAATATTTCCTTTAATGTTATTTGCACTGGGGAAGACTCCAAGATAAGTGCAATAATCGGAGTCTCTTTTGTAAAAGAATTGGCTCTACCCCTTTGAAAATTAAATATTAATTTCTCAAGAGGAACTCAAAGACTGCCTATTGCAGAAATTATCAGTGTCACCATTATATATTTTCACCAGTATATTACGATAAACTATTCTAGCTGCAATCAGCAACAGCCAGGCTTCTATTAGTTTTCCTTTTCTTAACGAAATAAAATAACAATTGTCTGTATTCTAACGGTTAAAATATGATACTTGTAAGCTGTGTCTTCCATTCTAGATCGTAATCTAAAAAGATTATCGTGTCTTGCTCTTCTGAAGTTAAAATCAGATAAGTTACGGTAGTAACAATTAAATCATTTTAGTCGGCAGCCTTTTCAATAATTTTATTAATATGATTGATGTCTTCGGATGCTTTTCTTTTTAAATCTAAGATATCCTATTATTTGCAAATTGCACAAAAATATTGGGTGTCATTTTGTCTTGTTTTTCTAGCATTAAAATAGGAAAACTACGTTGTAGGCTTCCTTCCTTGAGTTTAAAGACTAAAAAGACCTATCATTTAATGAACTGCACTTGCGAGTCATAATACATGACTTCGTATTTTTCTAAAATAGAAAAGAATAGACACAAGTATTCCTCTACAAAATTAGTTTCTATATTCCTGAAGTATCCGGAAGGAAAATTCATAGTTGATCCCTCACTAGCAATTAACCTAATAAAGGAAAGGGAGCTATCACCTATGATAGAAATAGATCGCACAAGGATCTATTGTTCGAGAAGCAAATCCATAATAACTAGAGGTCAGGTTGAGTTATATTTTAATAACTTCACTATTAATTTCCAAGTAACTTCCTTTGAAGGTTCCTCTGACATAGTGGGAATCCTTGGAGGACCTTATTTGGAAACTACTGTATTTTCCTAAAACATTAGATAAGGAAAATTTTCTAACAAGGCATTCATAAAATGAATACAAAGAATGTTAGGATTTGCTAATAACTTGTTTAAAGAAAAATTTTACCCAAAGGTATTTTTGGTTTCATTAGATATTGTTGAATCAAGTGGATGGTTTTTCGCCAATCCAGGATTGTCCATTAATCTTATTAATGGATACAAATTGTCCAAATCGGTAAAAATCAATCGATCTAACCCCTTTGTATTAGAGACAGCGCCGTTAGTTGTAACTGGGGAAATTGTAATACCAATCGCTGGTAAGCTTATTAAGTTTTACACAGTAAAAGACGATAGTCAATCTGAAATCTTTGGAATTTTAGGAATTCCATTTTTAGAAATTTCACCTGAAGAATTTGACTTGTAACAACTATAACGTTTTATTTCGTTTTGTTACGTTTTATTTTATAAATAGAAATTGTTGTTGATAGAATATTATCAACACTATCAAACAAATAATAGAATTCACTATACGGTATATTGAAGTATCCCATACCGTGACCAATAATCTAGATATAATTGTGGACACACTCTTAACATGTAAATTTGACTTTTAATAGTTAAGAAGCATAGCGATTAATAACTAAACGTGCTTAACTATTTCTTAGGTTGTTGACCTTCAATGAAACGATAATTAATGTTGCAAGCTATAATTTGCTGGTCAATCATTATAATCAGTGCAGGGTTGATAGTCCTAGGGATTAGGGCATTACATTTCAATTACCAAATCAATAAATTCTTTTCAATTGAAAATTTTTATTAAATAAATATCACGATGACTAAGGACAATGGAAGTGCTTCCTTTAGTGGGACCATTAACAGGACATTAAGTGACGCTATGGTGACATCCATGGCGGAATGTTTTGCATTACAACAGGGAGCGATGAATATCCCTTTTTACGATGGAAAAAACATTCCAATACGTGACTTTGTACAAGATATAATAAACGCAAAATCTAGTATTCCCCCAAACTGTGAAACACAGTTTGTAAACACTGTTTTGTCTAAACTAAAGGGTGCTGCAAGAGATAGCACTCACGGTAAAAACTTTAAAAAAATTAATGACCTGATAGAACACTTAAAACAAAGATTTGCCCCTTATAAATCATATTCATGGTACTTGCACGAATTATCCACCGTTCGTATGGGTCGTGGTGACAGTGCGAGTGAATTTTACGATAAAATAACTATGTTAGTGTCAGGAGCCCGAGCAGCCCTTGAAGATAAATACGGAGCAGATAAAGCAAAGGATATGATAGTTCCTTTAACCGATTGTGCTTTAGAAACATTTATTAGAGGACTTCCGGATGGTGTGTCTAACGTAGTAGAAGCTAGAGGTGCAAAAACTATAGAAGGAGCTTTAAAACATGCCTTAGAGTTCGAGTCTAGGCACCAATATCAGTCTACTAATAGCTACAATAACACCTATCATGTATCGCGATGCAATCAGCCGAGTGAATACGGCTCTAGGGATAGGAGTCCTAGTCCGCACGTTCGTTTCAAACCCCCGATTGCAGCTCCTAGATATTCAGGACAATCACCACTTCCGCCAGGAATTCTCAGACATTCTTATCAACCCCAACCAACTTCATCTAGCCAACCTCCACCACAAACCTATTACCCGTATTACCCGTATACACCATACCCTTATTATCCTATGCCTAACCAATCAGGACACGTCAACCCTCCTTATGGAAGTCGGACACCTCCTCGTTCGCCATCACCAGCTCCACCCCAAGAGAAAAATTTAAACTCGAACAGCGCTCGTCGAGAAGGTTCCCCGACGAGCGTGGAAAAAACGGAACAACGACAAGTAAATGTGATGATGCTAAGGAAACAAGAACAGTCTTGCAAGCAGGAAAAAACAGAGAATCTCCTGTAGTGCAACTAACCTCAACCAGCTTTCTAAACTCAAAAGCATTATTAATAATAGACACAGGCGCTGATGTTAAACTAATCAAGTTATGTGTCCTACAACCCGAACTTATGTTCACAGAAAATGAAGCTATCCACATAGCTGGAATCACCCCTACAAGGATTGCAACTCTGGGAACAGTACAGATCTGTCTAGGAAATAGTCCAGTAGTCTTCCAAGTAGTACCGTCGGATTTTCCAATAAACTCCGATGGAATATTAGGTCGCGAATATTTGAGGCAAGAGAAAGTGGAAATTTCTTTTTTGCATAATACGATAGTGACTCATTCTGATCCCATTAAGCCGATTTTCTTTATAGATCAGGAATCAAGTCAAGCTAGAGAAGCTTTGGAAGGCAAAGAGAAAAGAATACAAAGAGAAAAATTGTTGTAAAGGCAAGAAGAAAACAAGTAATACCTCTCGAAGTTATAAACAAAGAACTTAGAGAAGGTTATTTACCAATAATAAAAACAGTGGAAGGAGTTATCATAGGAGAAGGAGTGGTCACTAATGATAATGGTAATTGTCAAATCCTCGCTATAAACACCACCACTGAAGACATAGAACTAGACATTCCACCCCAAGAATTAATTCCATTCGAATACCACAACCTACCTGGAGAAGAATCGGACGATGATTCAGTAGATGAAGGTTATGATTCACCACTAGACCGAACTTCTGCTATCCTAGAAAACTTGAGATTAGATCATCTAAACCCAGAAGAAAAAGAGCATGTTATAGAATTAGTAAAGGAGTTTCCGGAAAGCTTCCATTTGTCCGGAGAACCTCTAAATGCTACTCATCTGGTACAACACAAGATTCCTACGGTAAACGAAGTTCCAATTCATACAAAACAATACCGATTTTCCTCCGCACAAAAAGAAGAAATAGATAAAGTGATAACTAGAATGAAATCAGAAGGAGCCATAGGTCCATCCTCCTCTCCTTACAACTCTCCATTATTAATCATTCCAAAAAAGGTGGATGCTACTGGAAAAAAGAAATGGAGAATAGTAATTGATTTCAGAGCTCTTAACGAAAAAACAATAGGGGATGCTTACCCCCTGCCGTGTATTTCCAGTATCCTAGACTGTTTAGGAAAAGCTCAATACTTCTCAGTCTTCGATCTCGCAAGTGGATTTCATTAAATAGAATTGGATCCAGCTGATAGAGCAAAAACAGCATTTTCCACTATAAATGGACACTATGAGTATATAAGAATGCCCATGGGGTTGAAAAACTCTCCAGCGACGTTCCAAAGACTCATGGATCTAGTATTACTAGGTTTACAAGGAGTAGAACTCTTTGTCTACCTCGATGATATAGTTGTCTACGCTAGGGATCTTGAAGAACATGGAAAGAAGGTGAGACGATTGTTACAAAGGTTAAGTGAAGCTAATCTCACTTTGCAACCAGAAAAATGCGAGTTTTTGCATAGAGAAGTAATGTATTTAGGACATGTAATTAACCAAGAAGGTGTCAAGGCTGATCCTAAAAAGTTGGAAGCAGTAGAACAATACCCAACTCCTAAAACTCCCAGAAACATCAAACAGTTTCTAGGTCTCGTAGGTTATTACCGACTGTTCATCAAAGACTTTTCAGCTAGAGCCAAGCCTCTAACGAACCTCCTGAAGAAAGAAGTAAAATTCACATGGGGACCTGATGAAGAAAATAGCTTTGTAGATTTAAGAACGGCTCTCTGTGAAAGTCCAATTTTACAACGACCTGATTATGAAAAGCCGTTTACCTTGACCACCGACGCCTCTAACTATGCAGTAGGAGCTGTTTTGAGCCAAGAACATGATGGATTAGATTTGCCAGTCGCATACTATTCTCAAGTTATGAGTTCTCCAGAAATAAATTACACTACTACAGAGAAAGAGTGTTTAGCTGTGCTATACGCAGTGAGACACTTCAGGCCATATATTTATGGAAAGAAATTCACGTTAGTGAGTGATCATGAGCCATTAAAGTGGATTGACTCCATAAAAGATCCAGGCCAAAGGCTTATAAGATGGCGGTTAAAATTACGTGATTACGAGTATGAATTCAAATATAAACCAGGGAAATTGAATTCCAATGCCGACGCCTTGTCAAGGAATCCGGTGATCAACTCAATGAGTCCTAGTGACTCAAAAATCGAGCAAGAAGTAGTCAGAATATTGATGCAGACAAGATCATCAGCAAAGACTCCAGACGAACCGTCAACTTCCACTTCGGCAGCAACGCAACCACAACCCAAAGTCAAGAAAAAGAATTTTGTGGCTGCAAACAAAATCATAAAGCCGAAGATCACAAGATCTGCAAGTTTAAAGCAGACTAACAAACCCAAACTTTTAAAACAAAATTTGGAAGAGAGTTCCATAGGAAAGAGACTACTCCAAAGAAGGAAAACAGATAATAAGGCTAGACCCTCACTAAGAGAAGAAGACGATGAATATGGTTCAAGCACTGATTCAGAAGCAGATCATAATCCACCCATTCATCGAAGACGTAAAAGCGTTCTTCCAAGTTTAAAGCTTCCACTGGCAGCTTTACCCCAAGATGAAGCTCCCAAGAGTGCACCTCCGGAAGCTCCAATAGCACCGGAAGAATTTTTCGAGAATAAAGAAGAAAATGAGCTTGGACCAATCATAAATCAACCGGTAATATTAGTAAGTCCACCTATCACCGACAGTGAAGAGATCTCAAAAGATGAAGAAGAAAAAGAAGAGGAAGAGAAAGAAGCACCAAAACCCAAGAGTCCGGAACCAAGACCTCGAAGAGAATTAGCAAGTGAACTTGAAAAATCATTTGCCAAATTCAATCAATCGTTATCTCATCATAAAGAGTGGATGCAAGAAGAAAAATTGCCAGATAGAGAATGGCCAATAAATTCAGATGGAGATGACGATCCAGTGGTTCACGAAACCGCGCACTCCATTATTCCAGGAACTGATGAAGAATTTTTAAGAAAATCAGTAATATATTGGATCGGGCAAACCAGGAACTAAGAGAATTGGAGGAAGTGCCTCAACCTCAAGAAGAGGATGATCCCATCGAGATAGAAGATCAGGCAGAGGAAGATGAAGAACTAATCTCATCCATGTCGCTACCACCCTTAACTCCTTCAAACAATAACAAAAAACGAAAAAGTGTTACTTTTGATTTGCAACCAAGGTCTCCAACCACACCCTTCAGTTTTAATAGACCTACAGCTATGTCTACCCCTCATCCTTGTGAAAACAAAACCAATTCCAAATCCAAAGTGATGAAAAATGACACTGAAATAGAGAGCTTGTTTCCAATTGAAGAAGAAAGCCTTAACGCGAGCGTAAACTCAAAAGAACATATTTCCATCACTAGCATACCTCCAGAGTTACCAAAAAATACTACAGAACCGTATGTGAAGGAACAAGGCATAATTTCAAGTTTGATAGGATGTCGAGAAAACCTAACCTATCACAAGAACAATTATTTGCATTTTTTAGCCCAAGACTGCGAATTCACTACTCCAATAGGGAGATTGCTCATCGATATAGGAGCAATAGATCCGCATGAATTCAAGGACAAGAAGGCAAAGATTAAGCAAATATTAATTACACCCAGAGGTCAATATAACGTTTACACCTTGATAATAAAAGGCAATCATTTTGACGAGTTGCGTAAAGAAGATTTAAGAATCGCCTTGCACAACTTTAAAATACTTTTTCAACGCGAAAACATAGAAAATTTACGTGTTTCTAGGTGGGGAGATTTTACCGACTCACTTCAGAAAGGCGAATTTTTAAACATGCTAAATTCTTGCTTTCATGGCAGTAAAACCAAAGTAACTATATGTTACGGACAAGTATCTGTACCTCCTGAAGACATTAGGTTAGATATAATTCAAGAATTCCATAGCAGCAAATTTGGCGGACACAAAGGTGTAGTGAAAACATATCGTCGAATCAGAGAGAAGTTCATGTGGCCCGGAATCAAAGATCAGGTGACCGAATTCATAAGAAAATGTCCTTCTTGTCAAGAGTAAAAATTGGTGAGAGTTAGAACCCGTGAGCCAATGCTCATAACTGATACTCCGCTTGATGTTTTTGACAAAGTGTCATTAGACACAGTAGGAAAAATCCCAACAACACCTCACGGAAATTGTCACATATTGACAATGCAGGACCACCTCTCAAAATATTGCATTGCAGTTCCAGTTCCAGATGTTTCAACAACAACCATAGCTCACATGGTAGCTAGGGAATTGTACTCAAAATATGGTGCACCCAAAGTTATTTTAACGGACAAAGGTGGATGTTTCATCAGCAAACTCATGAGAAAGTTATCAAAAATTTTCGGGGTACAACAAGTAACTACTTCCGGTTACAGGCCACAAACTAATGGAGCCTTAGAAAGGAGTCATTCGGTATTAGTGAAATATATCAAACAATATGCAGATTCATACGATGATTGGGATAAATTGTTACCCTTCGCGATGTTTTCATATAACACCTCGGTTCATGCATCCACAAATTTCACCCCGTTCGAGTTAGTTTTCGGAAAAACTGCCCGAACACCAAGCTCTTTCCCATCAGAAGAAAAACTCGAAACATACAATTCGTACTTACCTGAATTAATAACGCGGTTGTCGGAAATCCAAAAGATAGCCGCAGCAAATCTTATCAAATCAAAATCGAGGTCCAAAGAAACGTATGACAAGAAAGTAAAAACCTTTAAAGGAAAAATCGGGGAAAAGGCATACGTGTTACGTGAAGTTAAACGTTCTAAATTCGAGCCCTGTTATCATGGTCCTTACGAAATAGTGGATCTATTAGACAAACACAACGCTATTCTAGAAAATAATAAAGGTTTTAGATTTCAGAAGCACGTGGATAAGTTAAAGTTAGCCTATGAATAAAACCACTAATATATTTTTCCTGTTAAAAGATGGCAGAATCAACAATCTATTGTCCTTTACTAAAAGGAGAGAAGGTTGAGACAGACAATTATCCTAAGGGACCATTAGAAGAACTAGAACATCCAAAGGGTCCGTTGGATGAACTTTCAGCAGAATACGATTTTACAAAGCCCATATATACTGTGCATAGTGAAATAGGACAATCTCACAATAAAACTTTTATTATGAAGTGCGTAGTGAAAGATAAAGTTACAGGTAATGTCTTCTCTGATCTCGGAGAAGGTAAGCACACGAAAAGAGAGGCAGAGCACAGTGCGGCTAGAAAAATATTAAAGACCCTTTATGGTACCTACTTCTTTAGCGAAGAAGAATATTCTGTGGACAAGGACGAAGAAATATACGTATTGAGTCGAGATGATCCAAGTAAACTGCGCCTAAAACTTTAAAAATGGAAAAATTGCTGCGAATTATGTTATCGCAGAGGACACACCAAAATAAAATGCCGAGGAGAAATAAAAAACAAAAAATTCCTTCCAAAAGACAAGGCCGAGCCTACAGAAGATGATTTTTGGGGCCCTCCTACAAATTTTTCCTTCCTATAAAATCCCAAATAACCTCTAAACATAAAATACTTTATTGTCTACCGTTATAGTTAAATCAGCATACAATGATGCATTATTCTTAAAATCATTTTGAAATTCGCGAATTATATTCCATAAAGCTTTATGTTTCCCAATTTTATCCTTAAGACTAAAATATCAGTGCTCAGTGGAGGTTTTCCGTAGTTTCCTCTACTCTGAAAAACAGGCAAATGCGAGTACTTTAAAAGAAGTCGGCTGCGGACGCACTAAAAGATTTATTAATACATACAATTATTCAATAAATATAATTAACAAAAATAAAATAAAATATTCAATCTATCTCTCTCAAGCATAAGGAATACAATATATACACATAATATTTTAATAATCTAGTATGTATATATTAATAAAACAAAATAAATATATCATTATTATATTATGCAAATAAAAAGATTTTAGACTAGTTTTTGCTAAATACATTAATCCAATAAGCACTATAATAGCACTTATCTACAAAAAAAAATTAAAAAAAAAATTATTATTAGTTATTAAAGACAAACTATGCAAAATAATCAAGTGAAAGTTGCAAAGAATTAGACTTAGAAAATAAAAAAAAAATATAAATAAAAATAAAAATAAAATAAATAAATAAATAAATATTAAATAAAATAATAATAAATAAATTAAAATTAAATAAAGCACGATTATACATATATTATTTAGAGGCTAAACATATAATTTACCAAGATTAAACACATTATTCGATATTATATATTGTTACCTAAGAATATTATTATCTATTAATCACTAGGTTAGAAAAGTGTAACCATTATATTTTGTAATATTCACATATATTAAAATAAGAATTAACGCGCTGGAAAAAGAAAACAATGAGTCATGTCATAATTTTCAATGTCGTAATTATATTAATAATCCAAATAATTTACTCTCCTATTAAACTAAACTAAGTAAATATTAGACATATTGTTATTATTATAATTAATTATTATACCAAGTTTATTACTTTACTATAATCAAGAATAATTAGCTTACTACAATATAAATAAAACAAAAGAAAATAAAAACAGAACAAAAATATATAAATAAATAAACAAATGAATTAATTAGTTAATAATCAAATAAATAACCAAAATAAAAATAAAGTAGGAAGACGAAAGAAATGAAGGGAGAGGAATCGGCGGTTGCCTTCTTCTTTCCTCTTTCTAATAAAATTTACACTAAAGAATCCTAGATAAAATCCATACCCAAAACGTCTTCCCTCAAGCAATTTTTTGACATCCTAATATCAATAAATTCATAAACAAGTCTCTTGTTTAATATCTCAACAACTGCCAAACAATTCGATATAGACTACAATATAAACCAATATAGACTACACTGAAAAAGAAAAAATTCTTATAGTGGATCCTACTACAGACTTTTAGTAGAATAAAAATATTTAAATTTACTACAATTTGTACTTGGTTTAACCATTGTTATGTAGTTGAAATTACTAATTTCTTTTAGTGAAAACAGCTACAGCACATGGTTACTTTGAATCGCAAAAAATAATGATATGATTGAGCACATAGAAATGGTAAATGCTACTAAGCAAGGTAGTAAAATAAAAACATAATAACTAATAAAAACAATATATCTTATGAAATTTAAATAATAGTAATACTAAGAATTACTACAGAATAAAATACCCTGAATCATTTTACTACTTTGAATAGTAAAATAAAATACAAAAAAAAACTTTTTCTAGATTTATAACTCAAAAAATTGTTGTAACAATTATATCATTATTTCATTTAAACACTTAAGCAACAGATAATACAAATACAGAAAATTATATTGAGAATTAAATAAACTGAACACAATAGTAGAGTCTACTAGGAAATTTTTTCGGTGTAGTGGCACAAACCTGGCCCAATACTACCTGCCAGTATTAGATAAAATTGCTAGAATTAGCAAACAGAATTGGCCTAACATCTAGACAATACTCGGTTTTTCAATCAAAAGGAATCATATAACTACCATTGGAATAAATAAAACTCTTGTCTTCAATGAAAATCAACCAATCTAAGAGTAAAACAAAAAAACACTAAGTGTGATCCAATTCAAAAGGATTACCTAAAATATAAGAATAATCCAAAAAATTAAATAATTTGTTTCAGACCTTAATTTTCCATAGTAAAATTTTAAAAATTATGCAACTAAAACCTAAAAGTAGTTTAACAAATTTACTGAGTAATAATATTGAATTCATATTCACTATTTCTAATAGTAATCATGCACTCGATTGTCAAATGTTTATGTTATTAATATCAATAATTCAAGATCGATAATTAACATTATCTCTATAAAAACAGGTCAATTAAAGCCTTAAACACAAAAAAATACAAAAAAATAAAACCAGAATTGATAGAACAACTGTTTACTGTTCTATCAAATTATTAAAAATTAATCAAATTTAACAATGTTTTCAGAAAAAGAATGGAAATCCCGTTCATTGGATGGATCATCACCGCCAAGGAATATATTTGGACCTTTTTGGAAATTTTATTACTTCTGTAACGTCGTATACGCCGCTTGTTACGATCTATTTATTTTTTCACAATTATTTCAAAAATTAAACAATAAAATTTTATTCTGGGTTTGTCCCTGCACAATTGAGACTAAGCGAAATAGCTACCAATATTATTTCCTTAAATACCGGAAAGTTTTCTTATATTTAACAGCCCGCAATATACTAATCCCTAAATTATCCTTTCTAAGACTCAAGTTTGCAAGACAAACCCATTAACACAAAAGAGCCCAATGCGCGCCATAATACTTACAAACAGTTTTTATATTTTTATCAGATGAAGCTTTGTGTTTAAGATGAATTTGTCACGTTTCAAAACTAAATTTCTAGAATTGAGGAAGGATAAATAAATTGCTAGTTATAAATTTTGTTCACTATAATTTCTTCGAAACATGAATTTATCACGTTTTAAAATAAAATTCTAGGATTTAAGAAAAATAAATAATTTATTTAGCTCTCAACTGTTCTTGTAAATATCTCATTATCTTCATTTTTATAACTTAGTTTTAATTTATTTAAAATAATTACGAATCACACAACACCTCCTAAAAATAAATATTATCATTATTGTCGCTCAATTATCTTTGAACAGTAATTTATAATTAATAATAAAATTTGTTATAATCTTAATTAATATCCTAATTATCAGATAAGAATAATTAATAGCCTAGTTATTAAACAATCTTTTCTATTAATAACAATTTATTAATTTTGTTTAAAGATGGCTGATTAATTAAATAGGTTAATGTTTCCATGAAAAAATAGTAATTTTTAATAAATTTAACTATTGTTACAACCAATTAAACAATGTTTGTATAAACAATTAGGTGCATACAATTGCAATTGTATATGTATATGTATGTATATGTGTGTATTTATTAAAACTCGATAAGTTTTAATCTAAATTAATCATAATCAAAAAAGGCTAATAAATAATTATAGCGCTAATTAATAATCTTTATAATAACCTATATATAAATTAAAATAGTAACTAAGGCTCAGATATTACAAGATTTTATGTATGTTAATTTTAATTTTTATTATTTATGTAAAATAATTTAAATATGTCATTTTGTACTCAAAATGAAGGTTTCAAGTATCAGGAAAGCAGGATGGCGAGAAGTAGCTAGCAACCCTTGCCAAAATCCCCTCCGCTTAAGGTTCCTTTAAGACCCACCTACAACTCCTTCCTTTTTCCTTAGAACGGCCCATAGGCCATTTTCGCGTTCCCAAATTTTCCTAGTTGAGGAAGTGGGGAAGGTCAGGACTCTCGAGCACTTCTGACACGCCGAGGAACGTCACTTACAATTTCCGCCTTCAAGTAATCGGTTGATTTTTTCATTTTCTCTCTCAACAATATAAAAATTAAATTTTCACATTTTAATACCCTCGATACGAGTCTTGGCCTCAACCACCTCAGCGAAGGACGATATTTAGAATCTATAGATTGGCATCCCTGTTTTCCTACTGCTGAAACCTTCCACTAGGAATTACTAAAGATAAAAATATATTACAAGTAAGTTAAACGAAATAGTGTTTTATAAATTTGAACCTCACTTCTTTCGCTCTTTCCTGTTTCCGAGAGATTTCGGTGTTTATATAGTTCGCCGTTATACTCTCGTTTAGCTTCCGCGAGTGTTTTTATTTATATGTTTTTTTTTGAGACTAAAGAATCTTCCGTTTACTAGTGGTCGACTTAAGATCTCTTCTTCCGATCAATCAGGGCTCATTTCTTACATTTCCATGATAATGAAAATAATCTGAGAGATTCCCGAGTTATTAAGCGTGAGCTTAGACTCAAAAATAAATTCAAATTGCAAATGCAGTTTAAAAAAATTGATTGTGTTGCGGACGTAACATAATAATTTTTGGAGGCCCCGGAGGGATGTCTCAGGTTGTTTTTATTAATTTTCTTCTCTTTTAAAAATTTCTAAATATACATTTGTACGAAAAATACGATTTTTTTTTCTTTCTCCTCATCTTTCAACATTGTGCATTATGAGTTTATATTGCGTATTGCGTGAAATAACAAAAATGTTTTTGTCGATTTGCATCACATTTGTGACAGTCGTGTTTCCCTATTATTTTCACGCGAATTTTTCTAAAACTGATTTTTAAAATGTTCTCTTTATTCTGATAATTCTCAGTTCTTAATTTCAAGTCACATGTTCACAATTTCAAATTATTATTCTCCAGGTGCATTTATAAAATAAACTCTAATTCCAAAATCTAAAATAAAATCTTTCTATCCAAATAATTAAAATTTGAATTAAAAATTTTTCTGTTAAAAGAAAAAAAATCTGAAACAAATTCCTTGTATCAAAAGAATCGAAATCTAAATCAAAAATATTTGTGTCAAAATAAATAAAATCTAAATCAAAAATCTAAAACAAAATCTTGTATTAAAAGAATCAAATCAAAAGACTTAAAAACTAAATTCAAAAACTTTAAAACTAACTTTTTGTTTGATAACTACCAAAATCTTTTTATATAAAAACAAAAATTATTGTTTAGAACAGAAACCTTTTTCTTTCTATATAAAGAAATTGATTCTGGATCTGTCTGAGTAAAAAACTAAAATAATCCTAAACAGCAACACTTTTCCTTAAATACGAATTAATTTTACGCTATATTAATTCTAATTTTCAAATATGTCACTCACAAAATGCATTTCAAAAGAACATTAAACTTTATTGCCAAATTAACTCCAATTTTCTAAAAAGAATTTTCAAAAACACAATAACTTGAAATTACGAAAGGCGAATTTAAGTCAAACAACATTTTTTTACTCATTATATGAACCGAAACATGAGATCCAATATCCAATTGGAAGAAATTCAAAGGCGATTTTTATTTTCTTTTTATCTGAAATAAAACTGGGTTTTTTTTACGAAATAAAACTAATAGAAAAATGACAACCAAAACGTTTTCTCCAGCTCACGATTCGCATCTGGTGCGTTAGGCAAGCGAGAAGTAGTGTTGCATCATTCGTTCGTAGCATTCCGCCAGGTCCGTGCCCCGCTATCTCGCGAGCCCGTAGTTTCTCATGGCTGAGAATAAATTTTTCTTTACGATTTTGTGAAATCCGTAATTTTTTTTTATTTTACAGTATTTTTCTGATTGATCCAAACAGTAGTTTTTGTTATTGCGAAAAATAACGCCTTATCTCGATAACACAAAAAATTGTTAAAAATTCACATTTTCCAAAAAAAAAAATTAATAATTTTTTTATTATTGTTTTAGTGTCGGGGTATTTCACAGTCCCTAAAAAATACACTAGCACCCAGCGAGCCAGTCGCAATAAAAAGCTAAAACGGCAAAAGGCTCTTAATGGAAAGAACTGGTTGCCGATAGAAGAATTTAGGAAGCTTAAGCGAGAAAAGAAAGCTGCGGCTGCAAACTCCCAACCTTTTTCGTCTAAGGAAAATTTGTGCCGGTTCCAACGCCTCCTCTGCCAACATACAACCCTGTAAAACCACCAGAACCTCCTCAAGAGAAAAATACTAATTATTCAGAAGGCATAGTCCACCCTGAAGTTTTTAAAGGTTTAAATCTCGACGCAAAAATTGTTCTGATTAGACGAAGTTTTTGTAAACACCTGAATAACCCAAACACTTGCAAAACGTGCATTGATCAATGGAAACAGACTTATAAAATTCCGCGTAAAAATAATCAATGTAAACGACCATATCATAACGTGTTATAATAAATCTTAATTCTTTTATCTAAATTTGTGAATAATTACTCTTCACCTATACTATCTCCCATCTATTGAAAAAAAAAAAACGTTTTATTATTTTTTTTTTATATCCTTATGAGTAAATCTAAAATCACACGACAGCAAGCTAAACTGGATTCGGAATTGGCTAAGGAAGTAGATGCTTTTAATCCTTTTAAAGTTACCGACGAAAGCATTTGCTCGCAAACTCCAAACAACTCGGAATCCTTCGAGGAGACGGAAAATTTCAATATTTTTCAACCTAATAAAACATTATCTCCCTCCCCACAACGAAATTCGCCCCTGACAACACCGAGCGTTTCTCCTATTATTCCTTGTATAGTAGATTCTACTCTCAGACCACACCACTCCACTCCACATAAAAAACTCGCTGAATCACTCTTAGTGGAACAATCAGAAAATTCAAATGAATCAATAGATGAATCATTAACCCTTGTAGTCAATGATACTCACGAAAATACAACACGACAAGTAGATATTTTCAACCAACTTACTAGTACTAACTCTAATTCTCCTTTTGTTGAAAATAAAATAAACAACCAACCTGCAATCATGACCCTGCCCACAAATCAAACCGTAAGTCTTACTGACGCGTTAAAAGCGGTCCCCGAGTTTAACGGTTCCAATCTTTCCATAAATTCATTTTTGAGAGGATGTTCGGAAGCTAAAAGTATGATCGACGCTGTAGCAGAGGGTAATTTAGTCAAATTGATTAGAACGAAAATCTATGGTGAAGCTCAAGAGACTATAATTGGACAGAAATTTACAACCGTTGATGAATTAGTTAACTATTTAAAGGATATTTATGTCACGTCTAGAACGGTCAAACAATTGCTCGGTGATTTAGGAAACGAATATCAGCGCGAGGATGAAAATGTTATAACTTTTGCCAACAGAATCCGCGACATAGGTACACGCATTTTAGAAGCTCAACGTGTAGCTACGGGAACAGTTACAGCAGAATTTACGAAAGAAACTCAAAAGGATGTTATAGAATGTTTTAAGGAAGGGTTATTACCGGAAATAGAAAATAGAATGGGGGAGAAAGACGATATTACGGATCTAATCAGGGAAGCAGTAAAAATCGAAAAAAGGTTAATATCTCAGAAAAATAGAAGAGGTCAGGTGACATCTGAATCCCGGGTTCTAAAAAAACGCGAAATTTACATTTGTCAGATTTGTAATAGAGAAGGTCACGAAGCAGCCCAATGTAGACTTGGGGTAAATGAAAAATTCTGTACCCAATGTAACAAAGTTAATCACGATATCTCAGAATGTACGCGTAAAAAGAGTACTAATCAATTACAATGTCAGATCTGTAATAGGGAAGGACATTCGGCCATACAATGCTTTAAAAATCAAATTTGTCAAATTTGCGAAAAACCAGGACATAATGCGAAAGTATGTAGACAAAATAAACCGATATTATTCTGTCAAATTTGCAATAAGTCATGTCACGAAACAAGGAATTGTAGACAAGTTAAAACCGTTGAAGCTTGTCAAATTTGTAATAATATAGGTCATAACGCGAAAAATTGCTTTTAAAATCCGTACACCCAAACAAGTAACACCAATCTAAATCAACAATTAGAAACAAGGGCGCGATTGCAATGCCAAATTTGTAGCAAAATCGGTCACACTGCAGCTACCTGCAGAAGTTTAACTGATGCTCCAATTCGCACAATTGGCAGTGCAAACGAATGCAATTATTGTAAAAAAAGGGGACACACAATTGAGGAATGTAGGAAAAGGTTTTACAACAATAATCGGGCATCGGGAAACGATCACAGTCTCCAGAGAGCGAACGTGAATCTGGAGACTCCCAAAAACATTACACGTTCCTTGAACGCCGCCGACTCAGAAAACCTGTTGTGAGAATTAATACCATAGACGAAGCTCAGTGGAAAGCTAGCCCATATGTAACTATGGAGGTTCCTAATTCCGAGTCTAAATTAGAACTATTGCTAGATACGGGTGCCGAAGTAAATTTGATTAAGTTAGCTTCTGTTCTTGAAGGGCTCAAAATAAATAAAGAAACTATTTATAGGGTTTCAGGATTGGGAGGTGAATCTTTTGATACGTTAGGGTCTATCAGCCTCAGAATATTAGGCCACGTCACGGAATTCCTTATAATTCCGGATACTGTTCCAATTCCGTATAACGGTATCCTAGGGATACAGTTTTTGCTCCCGACTAAAAGCAAATTAAATTTTAAAGACCAAAAACTCGAAATCGGTAATGTTAAAGTGCATTTGAAAAGAAAAAAATGTCTATCTGTATCCACGTTTGCAGAGTTTCTCAACATTGAGAACACCTTGGTTCAGGGTCGCTTATCTGTGATTACGATACAGAACATGTCTGATGGTTTGGAAGAAGAGTTTCTTATCGATACTGGATCAGAAGCTAATATAATAAAAAATTGGATGTTGCCCCCGGGCCAAACAATTAACTCTAATAATCAACAAATATTAAAAGGGGTTGGAAGTACAGTGGTCCGAACACTCGGGAGTGTCGACTTGATAGTCTTTGACGTCAAATCGACGTTCCAGGTGGTTCCTGATGATGTACTGTTACCTTGCGAAGCCATTCTTGGAGCTAGATATTTCCAAGATGTGAAGGTTATTATAGATTTTGAAAAGTCAATAATTAAAGTAAATTCTTATAGACTCAAATTCCAGTATCGAGTGAGGGATCAAAGCATCAGACAGCAAAAGCCACATCGAAATGTTCATTGCCAGGAAAAATTTGAAACAACAGGCATGTCGACTCCTGATAATGAACAAATTCGACATCATGAAGTTTTGTTTATCGATACAAGTATGGCTGAAAAACATGTTTTTCTAACTTCAAATAGCGAAATACGGAAGGATTTAAATATAGAAATGTGCGACGACGATTTCTCTCCGGAATTAGAAAAGTTTAACTCTGACCAAGAGTTTAAAAAACTATCACAATCCAATCAGGATTTTAAGAAATTTTTACGCTTAGATCATTTAAACGAATATGAAAAACGGCACGTTTCACAATTGATTTCTAAATACCGGGAACGTTTCTTTTTACCAGGAGACGTATTACCAGGTACCCACGTAATAACACATAAAATCCCCACTACCGATGATACACCCGTTTATTCGAAACAGTACAAATTTCCGCATGCTTTAAAAGACGAAATAAATAAACAGGTCCAGGAAATGCTAAACGAAAAAATTATTGTTCCTTCTAGTTCACAATACAACACACCGGTTTGGATAGTTAAAAAAAAACCTGATTCACAAGGAAACCCTAGATGGAGGGTTGTCTTGGATTTCAGATCCCTCAATCAAAAAACCGTGGGCGATGCATACCCATTGCCTAACATCACGGAAATTTTTGATCAGGTCGGATCTGCCAAATATTATTCGGTATTGGATTTGGCAAAAGGATTCTTGCAGATTGCAATGGATCCCGGAGACGCTCATAAAACAGCTTTTAGCACTCCGTTTGGACATTATGAGTTTGCAAGAATGCTTTTTGGCCTCAAAACGGCCCCAGCAACGTTCCAACGTTTAATGGATACGGTGCTCAAAGGTTTACAAGGGATCGTGCTTTTCGTCTATTTAGACGATATTGTAATTTACTCAAATAGTATAGAAGAGCATGATAAAAAATTACAGTTATTAATGGAAAGATTGGAATGGGCCGGCCTAAAACTTCAAATCGATAAATGCGAATTCTTAAAACGGGAAGTTGTTTACTTGGGCCATGTACTAAGCGAAAAAGGGTTAGGTCCAGATCCCAAGAAAATAGAAGCCGTTGAAAAAATTCCAACCCCTAAAAACGTTAAGAAGATACGCGAATTTTTAGGATTGGCCGGTTACTATCGACGGTTCATTAAAGATTTTGCGAAAATTGCGAAACCTCTTACAACATTATTACAAAAAGAGGTAGAATTCGTTTGGCATGATGACGCTAACAAATCATTTCAAACCCTAAAGAATCTTCTATGCAGCGCTCCGCTTCTTCAATTTCCTGATCTCAATAAACCTTATAACATAACTACGGATGCCTCCGGTTATGCCATAGGAGGCGTGTTATCACAAGGAGAGATAGGAAAGGATAGACCAATCGCTTATAGTTCTAGAGTCCTGCGTGGACCAGAGTTAAATTACGAGGTCTATGAAAAGGAAGCGTTAGCCATGTTAGACAGTGTAGAAACATTCCGATCTTATGTTTATGGCAGAAAAATAAATATCTATACTGACCATCAACCGTTGGTTTGGTTTAAAGATGCTAGCCTAAACTGCTAGTAGTGAATCGGATTCTGAAAATTCTTTAACCTCGGAAGACCATCCTAATGACCAAGAAACGGTTAAACCTAGTAGGGCTAACATCATCAAGACACGTGAACCTATTCAGTATCGTAATGATAACATTGTATGCTTTGTGACTTCTAACGGGTCACCTTGTGACGAAGGTGCGCGTAAACTCACCGAACATAATAAAATTGTCTCAAAACGATCTCTATCACTCGGTGATATACACGAAACTAAAAGAAAAAACAATAGATTTTTATTTTCATTATGTTTAAAAGGGCCAGAACCGCAATCTCTAACGCAAATACGAAAACAAATGTATGATTTATTGAAAAATTTAAAACTACGTTTAGAAGAACTAGGTCAAAACAAATTTTCTTTAGGTAAAAGCGACAAAATTGAAAATTTGGATTGGACAGAGGTTTTAGACCTACTTCATTTAACCTTTGCAGGGTCTAAAATAACTGTTTTGATTTGTAGCGGATCAGTAACATATGTTCCATTAGGGAAGCGTGAAGAAATTTTCTACGAATTTCATAATAGCCCGTTGGGAGGTCACAAAGGCGTCAGCAAAACCTACAACAGAATCAAACAAAAATATTTCTGGGAAAATTTGAAAGATGATATCGCTCGTAGAATCCAACAATGTTTGGACTGCCAACTAAAAAAGTTGGTACGGCTGAAAACAAAACAGCCAATGGTAATCACAGATACGCCGGGCACTTCCTTCGACAAAATTGCTATGGATATAGTAGGACCTCTAAAGCCCACTCAAAGAGGGCACGAATATATCTTGACGTTTTAGGATTTATTTTCTAAATTTTGCCTCGCCGTCCCTCTTCAAAATACCCTTTCTAAAACTATTGCTGATGCCTTCATAAAAAAATATATTTGTACATTCGGAGCCCCAAGGTCAGTACTAACTGACCAGGGTAGAAATTTTTTAAGTGAACTCATAACTCGAGTTTCCAAGCGGTTTAGAATAAAGAAATTTAGAACAACGGCATTCCACCCTCAATCCAACGGATCGCTGGAAAGATCCCATCACTCACTAGGCGAATTTTTAAAACAGTACACTGACGCCGATAGTGATTGGGATGAATGGATTGATATCGCTATGCTCAGTTATAACACGACTATTCACGAGAGTACAAAACATACTCCTTTCGAAGTACAATTCGGCCGTTTAGCCAGACTCCCATCCAACGATCCCTTACGCGAAGGTGACTTACAACCCACTTTTCAAGGTTATATAACCGAATTAGTCTCGCGATTAAATGGCATACAGAAAATCGTATATGATAATTCAGTTCGCTCAAAAGAAAAATCAAAACTGCAATACGACAAAAACATAAATCCACAAAACTTCAAGTTAGGCGATTACGTTTTTCTCCTATCAGGTCCTAAACCAGGAAAATTCGGGAACCACTACGCAGGTCCTTATCAAATTATCAAAGTATTGAGCAAAAATAACGTTAAAATCCAAATAGGCAAAAGTCATAAAGTCGTACACACGAATCGCCTTCGAATTTCTTATATTAATGACGAAACTCAACGGTTCAAAACTCATAATGCAGAGTAATTAATAACCCATTAGTAAACTCAAACTAATAAAGAATCCTAAGAATCTGTTACAGGAGGGATGCGGTTATTGTTTTCTTTAATTACTGTTCTGTCTTTCATACAACAGAAACAAGGAAAACAAAAGGAACATACTCAAAAGAAGAACTTCATTCTACTAAAAAGTTGACAATTTATATTAGAAAAAAAAAAATAGGGGGAAATTCTCTTTCTTTGAAAATTGACAACAAAATGAAATTAGGATCCTTTCCTTTTATTTAAAATTTCAATATTTTCCTTAAAGTAAAAGAATAAATGGTAATTAGAACATAATTTCAAAACAAAAAAAAATAAATAAAAATATTTATATATATATATATAAAAAGGTAAAAAAAAAAATACATTAATGAAGACGAACTTAACGCATAGTAATTTAGCAAGTATTATAAAGATAAATAATACCATGATTTTTCAAATAACTTTAGCAGGTGTTGTCAAGGGAGACGGCAAAATGCAGTAAAACTGATAATTTTGATCCATTTCGGCCTTGGACTAATATAGTCATTCAAGCTAATGTTCAAATAACATTCTCTTAAAATTTGGTAACAATTTCATTAAACAAAAAAAAAAACAAAAAAAAATATTTTCACATTTGAAATCAGACACTGCATGTTCCCTTCCAAAAGGTATTGCATTTATCAAAAGAGATGTTATACATGCTGGTATACTATTCCTAATGATAACTGCAATTCTTATAAACTTAAAGTAATATTCGAAGGTACATCCACAAAATGGTCAATCATTAATCTCCAATTTCGGAAACAACTACGAGTCAACAAATAACTTTTATTTTGCTTAGCCTCAAGGGATAAAAATCATGTTTTTGGATATACCATCGTCAAAACAAAATCTTCCTTTTTTTTTAATTTTCACATCTTAGCATATTATGTTATTTACGTACAACAGTACATTACGTATTAAATAGAATCATTGTACAAATATTATTGCAAAAATGTAACCTTCAGAGAAAGACTATAGGGACTCACCACTTTTTAGTTACTCATGCACCGGATCAATTGATCTATCATGTTGTAAAAGGGTTCTTAGTGCATGTCGGTAGTTGCAGTTGAGGAGGTACACATTATCAAATGCGTATCAGTTGAGGTAAAGTTCAGCACGGAGAGACTTTTACATTTGAAGGTGCTAAGAAACAACAACACACATTACTTGACACCAAGAGCACACGTTTTACAAAAGAAGAAAACTTCGAACATTATTACGCAACCAACGAGAGATACTCTCAGAACGTGTCGGAAACTCTTCCGCACTTAACGATACCACCAAGAATATGAGAGGACACCTTTCAATGGAACAACATAGCAGTATTTGAAACCATTCAATGAGGACGCTAAAACAAAAGATAATTTTTTTTTTTTTTCCAACAACAACACATAGGGCAAGATATTGAGCAACCTTCCAACATCAGATACCCTCAGTGTGGGTATAATGACGATCCTGAGTCTCTATTTCTTCATATCACAAAATGTTCATCGGGCTATGTACACCTGGGTCTCCAGCAACATCCCATTGGTGAATGGACAATTCACATACTGGGACCAAAAAGCTGTTACATTCCTCAACTTACTACTTCCTTCAACATACCAAACGATAAGGAACGAAAAGAGGAAATCTCAACACAAGTAAAGGTCATCACTCAATACTTTACAACTCTTAATGTCATTGTAAACAAACAAGTTCCAAAAAGCGAAGAATAATGAAGAACCATCGTTATACACACCTTATTCAAACTCAACACATGAAAACCAATGGTCGTTTCATTCTGCCTATACCGTAACTGGTACAACGTTGCCTATGTTTACCAACTCATCATCAATGAGAACTACCAGGATTCCTTCCATCAAAATTCACTCATTGTATTATTTGGTGTTTAGAAAATGGTAACTTTCGTCTTTCTTTTTCTTTCTATCCTCAAGTAACCATTTTACGATGAGGGTGTAACGTCGTATACGCCGCTTGTTACGATCTATTTATTTTTTCACAATTATTTCAAAAATTAAACAATAAAATTTTATTCTGGGTTTGTCCCTGCACAATTGAGACTAAGCGAAATAGCTACCAATATTATTTCCTTAAATACCGGAAAGTTTTCTTATATTTAACAGCCCGCAATATACTAATCCCTAAATTATCCTTTCTAAGACTCAAGTTTGCAAGACAAACCCATTAACACAAAAGAGCCCAATGCGCGCCATAATACTTACAAACAGTTTTTATATTTTTATCAGATGAAGCTTTGTGTTTAAGATGAATTTGTCACGTTTCAAAACTAAATTTCTAGAATTGAGGAAGGATAAATAAATTGCTAGTTATAAATTTTGTTCACTATAATTTCTTCGAAACATGAATTTATCACGTTTTAAAATAAAATTCTAGGATTTAAGAAAAATAAATAATTTATTTAGCTCTCAACTGTTCTTGTAAATATCTCATTATCTTCATTTTTATAACTTAGTTTTAATTTATTTAAAATAATTACGAATCACACAACACCTCCTAAAAATAAATATTATCATTATTGTCGCTCAATTATCTTTGAACAGTAATTTATAATTAATAATAAAATTTGTTATAATCTTAATTAATATCCTAATTATCAGATAAGAATAATTAATAGCCTAGTTATTAAACAATCTTTTCTATTAATAACAATTTATTAATTTTGTTTAAAGATGGCTGATTAATTAAATAGCTTAATGTTGCCATGAAAAAATAGTAATTTTTAATAAATTTAACTATTGTTACAACCAATTAAACAATGTTTGTATAAACAATTAGGTGCATACAATTGCAATTGTATATGTATATGTATGTATATGTGTGTATTTATTAAAACTCGATAAGTTTTAATCTAAATTAATCATAATCAAAAAAGGCTAATAAATAATTATAGCGCTAATTAATAATCTTTATAATAACCTATAAATATCTATGTATATACACACATGCGTGAGATTAATTAAAAATATGGAAAACTAAAGAAAGATAAATCGTATCAATTAACAACGATTTAATGTTAATAACAATAACAATAGTTAATAATTAATTAATTGTAATTGATCTTCTTTTTGTGAATTACTACATAATTAAACTATATAAATTAAAATAGTAACTAAGGCTCAGATATTACAAGATTTTATGTATGTTAATTTCAATTTTTATTATTTATGTAAAATAATTTAAATAAGTCATTTTGTACTCAAAATGAAGGTTTCAAGTATCAGGAAAGCAGGATGGCGAGAAGTAGCTAGCAACCCTTGCCAAAATCCCCCCCGCTTAAGGTTCCTTTAAGACCCACCTACAACTCCTTCCTTTTTCCTTAAAACGGCCCATAGGCCATTTTCGCGTTCCCAAATTTTCCTAGTTGAGGAAGTGGGGAAGGTCAGGACTCTCGAGCACTTCTGACACGCCGAGGAACGTCACTTACAATTTCCGCCTTCAAGTGATCGGTTGATTTTTTCATTTTCTCTCTCAACAATATAAAAATTAAATTTTTACATTTTAATACCCTCGATACGAGTCTTGGCCTCAACCACCTCAGCGAAGGACGATATTTAGAATCTATAGATTGGCATCCCTGTTATCCTACTGCTGAAACCTTCCACTAGGAATTACTAAAGATAAAAATATATTACAAGTAAGTTAAACGAAATAGTGTTTTATAAATTTGAACCTCACTTCTTTCGCTCTTTCCTGTTTCCGAGAGATTTCGGTGTTTATATAGTTCGCCGTTATACTCTCGTTTAGCTTCCGCGAGTGTTTTTATTTATATGTTTTTTTTTTGAGACTAAAGAATCTTCCGTTTACTAGTGGTCGACTTAAGATCTCTTCTTCCGATCAATCAGGGCTCATTTCTTACATTTCCATGTTAATGAAAATAATCTGAGAGATTCCCGAGTTATTAGGCGTGAGCTTAGACTCAAAAACAAATTCAAATTGCAAATGCAGTTTAAAAAAATTGATTGTGTTGCGGACGTAACACTTCTTTTGGCAGCAATAGTAATAAAATACATCTATGGCTGTTACTCAATAATAAGCAAAAGACATCGAAGAAGAAATAACACACCAACGATTTAATGCAACCAATAACATGTAAACTTTCCTCGAGGACGATGAAAAACCTAAGAAAGGAGGGGAGCCGTCAAATTTAAAAACTTTTGAATCACCTCCAATAGTGAAAAAACACCAACGCATCAATCAAAAGTCGCGTCAAACCAAGTAAACTGTCTGACTTAACTTTCAAGCATCACTGTCTGACAGGGCATTGACCTACACTACTGCGACAAGATGGCGGGTCCAAAACTCATCGGCAAAAAGGGTTTCGACACAACAACGAAATAACCCCTGATTATACACAACCAAACTTGCATTCGACGAAAACAAATTTATAAAAGTAAGGAATATATTATCGATTAAGCATTTATATCAAAACAACTCTGATACTAATCGAAATTAATTAACTTAATTAACGCAGATTGTCCGAGAAATATACACTGTAATAGGAGAATCATATTTTAGGAAAAAAAAAGCTGTTTCATTGTAAGTCGCAAATTTTTGCCCGATATATAGAAATTTCTTTTGTTTCAAACCATAAAGAAACCGAAAACTTCAAATTTCCATGAAAACGGAAAGTACTAATCAATTAAAATAAGGGTAAAATTATAATAACTATAGATTCGTCTTCATTAAGAAAATATTTTACATAAATCCTTATATATCAGGTCTTACTGAATTCAATACTCGTCCTAATCTAGGATTTTCTTTTACAGTATAACAGTATATAATACAAAATAAGAACATTGTTAACTACAAGGAGTAATCTCAATCAAATGAATGCTTAAGCGAAAACAAATAATATACTGCACGAATTATTGAAAGTTATTTGATATAATAAATTTCTAGTAAAATAAGTGAAACAAATCAATTGAATTATGTAATTTGAGAAGTCAATCTTGGCATGCAGCATTATACACACCGTAAAGGAATTTTGTGTTAAACATAACATAAGGCGTATGTCATAGATGGCCTACTCAAAATTTTGTATTAATTTTAACACATGGAATTGTTTTGTTCATTATCTGCTTGACGGAAGTAAAATATAATCATGTGTGGTTAAATAGTAACTTTTATTCAATTAGTATTGAAAAGCTTTTGACTCTTAAAATGAATTTTCGATATGAAAAATTACGTTTATAATATTTTTAAATATCACTAATTGACATGTTCTCAGTACAGGAAAAGATATATATCGTGTTAATTTCTGGATCCGGATTGGTTCCAAATAACTAGTGGAAAAACAAAAACTAGGTCAATAATAACACATATTGGTTGTATTTTTGCTGATCGACTGGTGGGAGGTGGCTAAATATTAGTAATTTTCATTTTAGGCTATGCCGATTAATCAGTAAATTTTGTAAAATTTACTCCCACAAGTTCGATTGTTCAAAAATCTAACCCATATTTTCCTTTTGTTTGTAGAGCACAATATTTATTACAACAACAACGTAATTTTCATTATCAAAGAAAATAGTGTAACCCGGTCAAGACTATTAAGAAAAAGAAAAGAAAGATATATATAATAAATGTGAAGAATTAGAAAAATGATAATAAACAAAAAAAAGTGATAATTATATAATTGTGAATTAAAAAGTAATAGAAATTGGAAGAAAACTCAAAGCTAAAACTACGCAAAATTTTAAGGCACAAAACGAAGTAAAATAAAATATCGCCGAGTTTTTGTTGTTGTTGCGATTAATCTCTAATCCAGATGACGTCACTATCAGCAGAAGATGAGGTTTCTACCATCTCAGGATCCTCGGTTAAAGAAGTCGAAAGATCTGTAACGGTAGGGACATCGAAGTCACCATTTTCCAGTCTGCAAAAGAAAGAAATCCATTAATAATCAATAAATACCTCAATATTGATTTAGAATACACAGAATAAATAAAAGCGAAAGAAAATTCAAATACCTAGAAGGAAGGCTAAGAAGAGGTGGTATCAGTGATCAAACAATGCACATTATAAAAATCATACTCATAAGTTAAGAAATACTAGTCAACAAACACAAACGTCCAAATTATCGGAATTAAAATAATATACATAATAAGAAATGTATTCAAATGCATATATACACTCATGAAAGAATTTTGCTGTGACAGCAAAGTATTTACTGCCACTTCAAACTATGTTGGCAAGAAAGAAAATAAAAGTAAACAAAGAAAATAATAACAATTATATGGAATAATTTACACTTACTCTGGAGAACGTTCAGGGGAAAAGGAAGGCCTTTGGATAATCTCCAAGGGCACGGCCACGAGATGGCTGACTATAAGGACCAGCTCCTCTCTGCATTCCCAAATTCGGTTTTGAAACTGGCCCAAGTCCCTTCGTAAAAGGACCTCGTCCAAGAACAGCGGTGATCTTTCTTCAACAACATGCATCCTAGGACGCCTTAGAGGTCTGCCCCTTCCTCTTCTCGGAGCGAAGGTGGCAATAGGGGCATCCAAATATCGTTGAAGCCCTTCAGCGACTCTAGACTAGTGACACCACTGGTGAATCAATAAGCAAATCCTCGCCATGACACCTGGATGTGTACAACCAAATTGGATAATATCTGAAAAGAAAAACAAATTTTATTATCAATTGTTACTCCTTAGTATAAACCAAAACAGGAGCCAAAACGCATTTTAAAGCACCTTAGGACAAAAGTTTAATGCAAATCCACGTTGAAACCGCGAGCACAAAAGAACGCCGAATTGCTCAAAATTAAAGTTTTTAATTCCAAAGACGAAACTCTAACCAATACTCCCCTTCGACGGTGATCTAAAAGGTGCACGACTGAAAAATCTCTCTCAGAAATATTATCCTTTAATTCAGAGCACAAACTTGACAGAGTGCTAATTGCCGACTCGGGGCCAACATTCCAAAACGCAAGTTTAAAAATCCCGAGGCGATTCTCTAACTCAGATAAACGTAAACATAACGCGGTGGACTTGTTCGTCACTTCCGGATGTAAATCTAAAACTGCTAGAGAGTTCGATGTCACACCTTCCCGAATTTCTAACCCGGTGTTAGTACTAGGACCCGCAAGGAAAGATAAATCGAAGTTTAGAACACTTTCCCGTATGGCATCACTATTACTATCAGACATTCTTTAATGCAAAACAGACACTATCGGATACAAGTTCCGCAAAGACTGAGTCGAAAGCACAAAGATCACATAAGAAAGAAAAATTTTTTGTATGATTCATCACTTACCTTCTGATCTCGCTATTGCAGGAGGTTGGTCGGAAGAGTTCATTATAATAAGAAGAACACTGGTCACTCAACAACTGCGTTTCGAATACTGACAATAAGATCTCTGTTAATGAGATCATAGACTTCTACGCCGATTCTGCATAACCCCGTGAAACAAACAGATGTTCTTCTCACACACCTGAGAATGTGCGACCGCAGCAAAACCCATCCCTTGCTGATAAGACCCATACGGAACGACGTTATCTATCCCATGCCATACTTAAACTACAATGTTGTCTCAATCAAAAAGGAGGACTGTTACATCCCAAAATCTATGATACATTTTTGCCAATTATAATTGATGGATTCATCAATTTAATTTGAATAATAATAACTAACTAAAAGTTCGTGACACCTTACTTAGGCATAACAATAAAGGCTAATCACAGATTTTGAATATAACTAATAAACAATAGGATGAATAATTTAAAAATACATAATGTTGTATTTTATTTAAAAGATAGTTAATAAGTGATTATTAACTATTAAATTAATAGATTATTATTAATTAGTCACAAGCTGGTTTCCACTAATTTATTTAAATAAGGTCCCTTATTGTTATCAGTTAATATCATTTCATAAGTTTTAACAAAGAGAACAATCAGGTAACAGAAAGTCAAATATCAGTTATCGATAAAAGAGTAATTTTGTGAAGAACGATCTAGAAATCAACTCGAAATCAATGATGAGTTTCCGACTCTAGGTAACCTCATTGTAGGTAATTAGTAGTAGTCGCGCGATGATAAAGAAGTTGCATTCAAGTTAAGATAAGGAAGAGCAGTCTCGGTATCTTATCGCAGCGAATAGTTGCCATGAATGCTTCGTAGATAATGAACTTTAAATCTGTCTGCAATACGTTTATAAATTAGGTAATCAATAGATATTCAGGGTACATTTTAAAACTAAGCATTATGTGAGAATGTCGATTCAATGTAATATATCAGTATAATTATATACTGATATATTGCATTGTATTATAATGTGGTACGAATTACCCTCATAACACTTTAAGTGATGAGAGTCAACGAGGATGTCAGACAAAGCTTTTACATTTACTTCAGCGCTGGCCTAACGCTAGTCTTAGAGTAAACTTTGACTTTTGGGATCTAATGATTGAATCGAAGAGCGCATCAGGTATGATTCATCGTACGTGCCAATGTACAGATTGTCACGGCGCGTGACAAAGTACACTTTGTCATTACCTTACCCCCATATTGTACCGATCTTGCCCTCACAATGGGAAGATTGTCTTTAAATACTCACGACACGCAAATTCTGGTTGTCAAAAGTTCTATAAGCAGAATATAGTGCGGATCGTGAGTAGACCCGTCGTTTGTCGTCAAGTTTTTAACTACGGTGTAGCCAGTACTGGTTAAAAGGTTCTGAGCGCGTCTGTCGATATTTAGGCCTGACAATAAATCTGTTTCTGCGCAAGTTTGGCAGTAGAAAAAACTAGATTTTAGGGCAAAGTACGAAAAACCAGGCAAATACCGTGGTTCTAAATGACACGACAACGACGTTAATTTTCGAGTCGTGAAGTGTGCTATCCTTTAGACGACTTAAACTCACTGTTCTTTTAACTCATCGCCATTGTCGTTTTGTATGTTTATGGTGTCGTCGGTACTGGTCTATAGTCTGACAAGTTTGTTAGTTTTCACACTTAATAATAACTCAGTTTCTGCGCAAGTTTGGCAGTTGAAAAAACTGAGCATTTAATAATAAAGTAACGATAATAAACGAGCAGTCACCATAATTCTGAACAATTCGACAGTGTCGTAAAGTTCTGAGTCGTGAAGTGTAAAAACGAACTCAAAAACCATAATTTTCCTGTACCAGTGTTGGGCCAGCGTACATACATTATCACGCCAGTATCAGCGAAGCTTAGCGTGTTTCAACCGTAATTACCAGCTAGTTGTTTAGCTGTTATTCACTTGATTGTGTTAAGTTTATACTTAACATTTTGATTAGAATAGCCTCGCTCTGCTCGGACATAACATATTGGCAGTTCTGTTTCGCCACGTATCTTTTGTAAACAGTGACGTTTGCTGAAATTTAAAGTGTGGTTACATTTGTTAATAA
Source organism: Ganaspis brasiliensis (assembly GCA_037103525.1). Classification (NCBI taxonomy): domain Eukaryota; kingdom Metazoa; phylum Arthropoda; class Insecta; order Hymenoptera; family Figitidae; genus Ganaspis; species Ganaspis brasiliensis. The sequence goes on along the minus strand of JAZKLR010000454.1, from coordinate 414,251 downwards.
AGATATATATTGAAATAAATATATATTGTTTTCATAAGTATTTGTTTATAGCCGAAAGCAGAATGAATTATGTTATGAAGTAACAGCGTATCGTGTGGAACGACATTTGTTAAAATTATGTAAATTGTGTCATTTCGTTATAAAAGTAATTTTGCCAGGTAGAGGTTATGTATTCTTAACTTGCCATTTCTGTGAAAGTAATGAAGTAAATTGCATGTTATTTTAGTAAGAATTATTTTATAATAATGAAATAATAGTGCATCGTGTAATCCAAAATTTTTGAAGTGTGTAAATAGTTTAATATCGTTGTAAAATCGGGACGTATGATTAAGTTCTAAAATTAATTATTTAGTATATTTATTTCATAGAACTTCATTAGGAAGAATTTTCTTTTAGTCGAAATTTTACATTTTCGAATATGTTTTCAATCAAACATAAATTAATCCGAATTTCGACCTAACAGAAGTTTTAGGTTACAGAATGTTTATTAACCAGAATTTTCATTTTATAGAAATCCTTTTAACCAACTTTCCATTTAAAATAATTCAAATTTAAACGAATTTTAATTTAGAATAATTTTTATGTTACAGAACTTTAGGTTAATCGAATATTTAAATACCAGAATATTCATTTGACAGAATCTTCATTTGTCCGAAATTGTATTCATTTGTCAGACCCTTTAACTCAGCGACTACGCAAGTCACCGAATTTGCAATTATCAGACCCCAGGAAAGTAGCCTTTCTAAAGGAGCCTTCTGATTAGCGGGAAACTTTCCCGGAAACGTTACCAGACAATCAGAAAGCTCTTTGAGAGAGGCTACTTTCCGAGGGTCTAACAAATGCAAATTCGGTGATTTTAAAGTACGAACAAATGCAAGTTCGAGTAATTAAACATTGAGTATTGACATTAATTATGGAAGGGAATCATTCGAATAATAATGCAATAACTTCGTTGATTTCAAAGATCAGACAAATACAAAATTTAGGAATTTAGGGGTGTAGACAAATACGAGTTCGGGAAGTTGAAAATTTAAAAAGGCCATTTCGTCAATTTAAGTGTTTTGACAAATGGGAATTCAGTGATTCTAAAATTACGACAAATGTAAATTCGGGAAGTTAAAAGTTCGGATAAATGCAAGGTCGAGGAATTGCAAATTCAGACAAATGCAAGTTCGGAGAAATACATATTCGGACAATTAAATTTCTGTCAATTACAAGTTCGGTCAATTGAGTTTTAGAGGAAATGCAGGCGACCCCAAAAGATAACATTCTCTCATATGGAGGCTGGTTACACCATCTACCTTATGATAATAAGCTACTTTTGAAAAAGCATCTTATGACTGCATCTTAAGCGACTGCGCATTAGTTCGTTGCCATAACAACTAGCTTCTGTGAAGACGCCAACATAGGGAAAGATTGTATCTTGAGTTGATTTTTCGAAAGTAGCGTATCGAAAGATACACGAAGAAATACGAGAAATAATGCATAAAAACCCATTAACGCCCAAAACCCAAAATTTTTTTGTCCATTTTCAAGCTATTTTACTAGAAACAAACTAAATAACATTTTTTACCAGAGATACATTTTTTTCTTTATGTTTTGAGTGTGTTATTTCGAATATTAAGTCACAAATTAATATTTTTTAAACCAAAATAAAATACGGTGGTTTTAATGTAAAAACAACACCAAGAAATGTTCAAATTTTCAATTTTGATATTTTTTACCCAGAGAAAGTGTAAGCATATAATTCTGCTTTCAACCAATAGTGCAAAACAATTATCCATTTTAACGATATGGAAGGCAGAATTAAAAATTTCAAAATGGCGGTTCTAATATGGCGTCAAATTTATTGCAAAATTTTGAACTTTATGCACACATTTTACTTATCGACAAAATATCGTCGGATTCGCAGAAATTTTCTTACCTGGGGATTTTTGGGGTCGCTGATTACGAATCTGAAGTTATATTTTTAAAATAAAAAATGGTGGATGACAAATTTAAATGTTTGTCCGATTCAGTTTAAATTCGTTAACCGGAAGTTTTTGGGGTATATAATCATTTGCTGAATTGTATAATAATAAAATTGCATTCACAAAGCGAAATGACTTGATAATATCAATCTGTCGCACAACTTCGTAAAGTATATAAAAACATATACAAAAATACTAAAAAATAATAACTTTTTTTGCTGCTGATCAAAAAAACATGAAAGACAAGTAATCAGGAATAATGAATTGTGAATGCAATTTTATTACTACATAGTTCAGCTAATTTGAAGGAACATAATATTAAAACACAGAAATTTGTTCTTGCAATTATAAAACACTATACGTATACTGGAAACGATGCTTTGAAAGTTGGAAATCCACACGACACATGTAATAAAAGTAAACGAAACATATTTTCTTCAAAACATTGTGTCATTAGAACTTACAAGTTATGCCAAATATGTAGTAACAAATTTTAACTAAATCAGACGAAAATGAAAACTTTTCATCCGCTACATTGGATCCGACATTTTTAATTCTGAAAATATAACTTTAGATTCGTAAGCAGCGACACCAAAAATCCCCGAATAAAAAATTTGAACTGAATCAAACAAAAATTTAAATTTGTCATCCGTCATAATTTATCCGCCATTTTGAATTTTAAAAATCTAAATTCACATTCGTAATAAGCGACTGCAAACACCCTCAAATAAGAAAATTTAGGCGAATCCGACGACATTTTGTCGATTAGTAATACGTGTGTATGAACTTGAAAATTTTGCAATGGATTTGACGCCCTATTAGGCCCGCTATTTGAAAATTTTAATTCTGTCTTCTACATCTTTAAAGTGGACAACTTTAATGCACTTTTGGTTAAAAACAGAATTACATATTCACACTTTCTCTGGGTGAAAAAAAATCAAAATTGAAAATTTGAATTATTTTTTACATTAAAACCACCGCATTTTATTTTGGTTTGAAAAATATTAATTTGTGACTTAATATTCGAAAATAACACACTCAAAACATAAAGAAAATGTATCTTCTGTAAGAAATATTATTTAGTTTGTTTCTAGAATCATAGCTTGAAAATATACAAAAAAAATTTTGGTTTTGGGCGTTCATGGGATAATAACAAAGATATTGAACCTCAAATGCATTTATTATTTACATTAAAACCAGGAATGGATACTAGACGGTACAATGTACAAAAAATTAATGAAATTGCAGCTATTTTCGCAACAACAGCTGGCGGTGAAATTCCAGAGTCGTATGTTAGTATACGTAACGAAAATAATAAAGAATTGTTATATAGGGGAGGTGGGGGCAAGACGGGGTACCTAAGGTTTGAACCTCAATAAAACTAATGTTATCGATTCAAAAAAATTTTATTTATTATAATAATAATCTTTGTCAATCAGTCTTCCATGAAAAAGTCTTATTTGAAACATTTCTTATTTAATTAAATATAGAATCAAGAATAAGTAAAAAAATTCAAATTTTCCATTTTACAGAACTTGGGGGTAAGATTGGGTACCCCTGGGGGCAAGATGGGGTAGTATAAAAACCAACTTATTTTTGCCTACAAATTTCTCAAGCACCTTCATTGATTTCATAAAATAAACTAAAAAACCAGTTTAATGTGTAATTTTAATTCTCTCATGTAAAATTAAATTACAAAGCTAACCTCAATAAACAATAACTTTTATAATAAAAATAAACAAGTGTTTACCTGCTCCTGTATTTGAAATGTATTATTTACATAACAGAACGTTATAAATAGTGTGTCAAATCACCAAAAGAAGATTTTTTTCAGAAAATATAAAAATGATTAGTTTTCAGTACCTTATCCTGCCCTCACTTCCTATACCCCGTCTTGCCCTCACATGCGGAATTTCATTAAAAATAAATTTCTAAAAATTAAGTTTCGAAATGGAAATAAACAAGTGCTTAACTTTAAGTGTAATCATTGTTGAACATGAAAAAAATTATATAGTATATAAAATTTTGTTATTAAAATAATAAACACGTTCTAAATAAAATGCAAAAATGACAAGAAAATCGTCAAAAACAGTTTTTTCATGTAACAAATAAAAAACTCGGTTTGATCAATCAGTGACTTGGACAATCAAAAACTATTGTAACGGTTCTATGTTGTGCAATAAATGATCATGATTGGTTAATTAGTTTCTTAATTCAGGCAGGTACCCCGTCTTGCCCCCAACCGCGTCTTGCCACCACCTCCCCTTATTAGCAGCATGAATCTTTATGTTGAACCTTGGTTTTATCCATTATTTTATCCACATGGTACAATAGGTTGATATAATAATATTTTATTAAAAAATGAATCTCATAACCGTGTGACACGGACAGCATATATTAAGTATAGAATGACAACAAGAAATAATAAAATTTTTTTAAAACTAGGAATACTTTTTTAGCAATGGATTGTTGATAGTTATGTTAAAGTTGAAAAAGACAGAACACATTTTTGTAGAACGAATCAAAAGACACTTCTTGCCTGTAGTTATGCAGGATTAATAGATCATTTGCAACAACGAGGACATGAATCATATTTACAAGTAGGAAAAATTCTTATTTTACCATCTACACTTACGGAATATTTTGCAACATTATCAAGATTGCAATTGTACGTAACTTTGATAAGCCAGATATATTCATAGCAGTGACATGCAATCCACATTGGCGTGAAATTCAATAAAATTTATTACCAAATCAGACTGCATCAGATAGACCCGACATTGTTTCACGGGTTTTCCAATTAAAGAAGAATGGACTTATAAATTATAAAGTTAAGGCCAGGTTCCTCCAAACAATTTTCAAAAAATCTAAAAAAATTTTCGCCCGTAAATTGCTAGAAAATACTCTTAGAAATAATATGGAATTAGTCCCGAAGGTCCGCACGACCGAGAAGTAGATACAACTGGGTGTCACTCTTATTTAGAAACTATTGCACTTATCAATATGAACCAAACGTCATTTTACTCTTCAAATGTCTCTCTATAGTGTGAACTAGAACCAAAAATATTCATCATTATTTAAAAAAGTTATAAACAATTAAAAGTGAAAAAAAAGGTTTAAAAACTGAAAAGTTCCGCCATTTTGTTTTTTTTGGTCAAAATGTTTCATTCTAGTTCACACCATAGCCAATGTCATACAGAATAAGAAACCATTTTGATTTTTGCTTTCAATTGAATGGATTCAGAGATATCGTGACACCCACCAACAAAAGGGATTTTTTTGAACAGCCATTTTCGGTGTCGCCATTTTGAAAAAAAAATAATAATTTTTTTCAATTAGTATTTTTATGTGTCTGTATATGAAAAAAGTTTGATTAAAAAATTTTTTTTATAATATCAATAAAATAAGTTTGAAAAAAACACATTTTTTGGAGGAACCTGGCCTTAAGCAACATTAATTCCGTGAGATACTTGCATATGTTTATGCTGTTAAATATCAAAAACGTGAATTACCACATGTTCATATCTGAGTCACATTAAAGCAAAATTATAAAATAGCTGTATGTGAAGTTGTCGATAAATATATTTCTGTAGAAATTCCATTTCCAAATGATAATCCTCAGCTTCATGCTATTGTTATGACAAACATGATTCATATTCCATGAGGTTCTTGACGTCAAGACGACAAAAGACAATGTTCCAAACATTTCCCCAAACCCTTTTAGAAAGAAACAACACTTGATGAAAATTGTTATCCAACTTATCGTAGAAGAAATACCGGTGTTTATAATAATCCGAACAGACAAACAGCAGACAATCAGTGTGTAGTTATAATAAACAAAAAAAAGTTATAAAATAAAAAGTTATAATAAACAATTACCCAAAGATTTAATTGTTACATTCATGTTAAAATTGCTTAAAGCATTAAGTCTGTTTAATATTTGTATTAACACTTGATAGATACACTCTATGTTGGACCTGTTGAAGCGTGTGATAGAATATTTGGAAGACTACTACTATGTAAAATTCATGCAATCACTCCCTTACCAGTTCATATACCTATTCAACAAACTAAGTTTATTCATCTAAGAGACAATAGGGATTTCATTACAGCTGTCTTAGAAATCAAACCCTGATAATCGATTATTTTCATTTAACAGTAAATGCCTAACTAAAGAAGCTGACTTCCTTAAGTCAGTAGATATTTTAATTTGGGACGAAGTTCCAATGGCACCACGATATGCTTTAGAATTAATTAATCGAACTTTATGTGATTTCATGAATATTAATTTACCTTTTGGAGAAAAAACTGTGTTATTAGATGCAGATTTTAGACAATTACTACCTTTTAACCAAATGCTAATCGATCAGAGTTAATTAATTTACCAATAAATTACTACAGGTATCGTTAAAGAAATATCTGGAGAATTAATTAGAAATCGTTGATACATTGATGTTGCCATATTATCTGATAGGAATGTTTATGTTGAAGAAATGAACAGAAAAGTTGTTGAATTGCTTGATAAAGCAACAGAGCGTATTTATAGAAATATTGATAGTACTGATAATTGCGATAATGGGTCATATCGACGACGTTATTTTACCTGAATACTTAAATACTTTAAATCCTCCAAACTTCTCACCTTACGAATTAAAATTTCGATTAAATTGTATTGACATGTTAATTCGCAATCCAAGTATTCATGAAGAATTGTGTAATGGAACACGACTACAAATTTTAGAACTTGGAAATAATTTATTAAAAAGCCTAATTTATTTTCCTTATAAAACTGAAAATTATTAAGTGACATTATTCCAAAATTTTCTCCCCTCCAATTCTGCCCTACAACGGATAAACAGACGTAATCCATAAACAGGTCGAACGGAGATATTCAAGAAAAACCATTTGCATCTAGAACGTATGTTTATAATCATTTTACAATAATAAAAGTCAGTGTATATGGGTAAATCATACCTGCTCTTTCCAATTTTGCAATTAACAATTTATTATTTACACAATCTCTATGTAATTAAGTACTTTCAAATCACTACTATTAAATTGACTATTAAATCCAACGCAAAGTCCTTTGCGGATTTTCGCGTGTTTTTTTATTGTGTATTTTATGACGTATTTGATTCCTCCTACAGACTTTGGACTCGGCAAAGAACTTTATGTATTTTTTTCGGTTGTAATTTTTCATTTTTCGCGAATTGCAATATATTCAATGTTAATTATTTATTATAAATTATCAATATTTTCAATTTTAATTTTTACAGTTAGATAAAGTTTTCTCTCACGAATACACTGATACCAAAAAGTCATTTTCCACCAAAATGTAACTTACGTGTGTTTTTTCATTGTAGGACAGAATTGTCACATTGTATTTTTTTGTGTTCATTCTTTTAACACGAGAATTGGATACTTAAACTCATTTCCTTTATAATTTATTCATAAATACAATAATTGCTATTCTCATTTGGTTTCGAAATTTTACAAGTCGAGCTTAAAACATACATTCTATAACTCTTCAACATACCAGTCCTGAATACGTAAGCACGCACGCTGCAGCGCGCGTTCGGTTTCGTAATTTAAAAAATATTTTTAGTTATTTTAAGTAATATAAAAATTTAGTGACTGATATGATACTTGCCTGGATGATTAGAATTAAGAATGAACAATGTTTTTATTCTTTTTTTGTAAATATTGTGTGGTTATTAAGTTAAACACAGTTTTTGTCAAAAATCACAATACAGGAACCATGATGAATTTGGTTATGATAACGAGCCACAAAATCTCGTAGCCAATCAGAGCGCCCGACTGTTCGAGCAGGCAGCAAAAGTCGTTGTTCCTGGAGCGAAGTTAGTCCAGGAAGAGCGTACTTTCGGATAGGGGATGAAGAAAATGAATTTACTGAATTCTTTATCAGGAATCAAAAACAAAATCGTAAAATCGTGAAAATCAAACAGAAAAATTTCAAAGTTCACAAAATTCTGTTCAGATTTCCGGAAGTTTAACAGTGTTTCTAAAGGTATTAATAATACTTGTTGACCATTTAGTTGTGATGATGTATACGTGATGCGCTAACTTTTTATTGCATATTTTAAGCAAAAGTGTAAAAAACTAAAAAACCAGGATTTGGTGGGTTATTTTGTGCATTCTTTAAAATCAAGTTTTTTTCAATAATTTGTTTTGTAGCTAGTAAAAATTACTTTAGAATTTCATTTTAAAAAATTTTTGTCTTCTTTTTTTTATAAAAGACAAGAAATAAGCATAAAATTTCAGTTTTACACATGGATCTTTAAAAACCTCAAAAAAGTAACATTAATAATTACATGCTTTTCAAGTTAATTTTGAAACTTTTTCTCTTAAAATAACTCAAGAAGTATAACAGAAGTTATTTAAAGCAAAATTTTGTTAAAAGATAACTTTTTCTGTAAATCTACATTTTTGTGAAATTTTAGTGTTTTACTTTCAAATTAGTTAACTAATTCCTAGAAAAAAATATTTCTGGTTTCGTTTTTCTTTATTGTACTCTAGAATATCTAAAAATAATACTTCATACTGCAAAAACGTTCCAAAAAATTTTTTACACAACTTTATAAATAAGCAAACTTTAATGCACAAAATAGCCCCACCATGGGGTTTATTTTGTGCACAACTTTGAGTTTCTATAACTCAGACAAAAAATTTTTTCTTGTCGGCAAACTCATAGGACACCTTTGGAAGGATGTTTACAACATAACTGAATAGATAAATTCTTTATTTTTTCAAATTCTGAATTTTAATAAAGCATAGAGTGGAAAAAGAGTTATTTTGTGCACAAAATAGCCCCACTTGACGGTATGTAATTTATGTGTAACGTGTAATTGTTAAATTTTGTAACGTTAAATTCTGCCTATCCAGTACCAGCAAGGGTCTTTCCAGCCCCATCACTGAAGTGGTATTCTTAAGGATGGAGAGATAGAGTATTGTATGTGTGAGTAGCTAGAATAAGAAAATTAATGATTTAAATTTTAAATGTATCAATTTAAGGCACCCCTAGAGAAGGGTAGTGTGCAAAAAATATCGTATGACACTCGTATGGATAATTTAGCGATTCCTAAGAGTGTGAGGTGTACAACACTTGTATCATAATGTACTAGTTTCAAATGAAAGTTTTAGAGAAAATTAGATTTACTTATTTATTTACTTTTCAATAATACTCATATAACTGGCTTTTAGATTTTGTTACTTAATCTGATAGTCCAGTGAATAAAGTCTAGTGGATTTAGGATGATTCAAAATTTCGATCAAGAATTCAATCAGATTTTATTCAATCGACAGTTTGTGATTCCAGGATTTAAAATGAGAAGACTAATTGAAAAGCTCAATTCTGATTCATAAAATTAATTTGTCGATGCGCATTCTTAAAATTTACGATTAAAAAAATATTTGTTCAATCGGTTATTATTTCTTGGGTTTTTAAACAAATTTTTATAAGTTAAATGTTTGGAAATATTCTTAATAAAGAATTTTTTTAATTATTTTACTCAACGGTTTTTAAGAATGAAATAATAAATAATAAGTCTAACCATAATAAGTATGTTTCTAATAAGTGACTTTCAGAGTATTTGAAGATTTAAATTAAAAAATTTTACTAAAGTTGAAATCTTCCAAATTTGTCTTAAAGAAAGACTTTCAAAAATTAATTTTGAATAATTTTTGAAAGTCTGTTTTTGAAGGAAACTTTTTAAAATTTTTATAAGTGATTTGATCTTGTGAACATATTTAATTAAACAATTTTTTACATTATTTCAATAAACACTTTTTCACGTGGGAAATAATAAAGAGTTGTTTAAAACATGCATTTAAATGCATGTATTTTCACCAAAAAGCACAAAAGTAGTATCTGCGTTAGAGTCTCAGCACACACTGAGCTCTCCAGGGCCCTGTGCACGCAACGTTGGTTCATGCGCTTGCTGGTTAGTGGCCCTGATTTGCTGTTTCTGCACGTCCGCTGCTGACCACTGGTGGTCACTTTCGAAACTAACTGTCATCTCGCACCGTCTGCTTGGCCAGATGTCAACAAGGTTCGATCAGCTGGCCAACAATCACGACAAAGACAATCCGGATCCTCTACATCGTCGTGTGTCGCCAAAAATGACAACTTAACAAGTTTACAAAATTAGTGCTTACTAAAGCAATAATGCCAGGAAAATACAAAATCAAGAAATAATGTGTGTTAAGTGTGTGCTGAGAGCATTTCCCGGAAATTATTTTTCCGATTTTCCGCGTTCCCGGCAACCAGGTAAGGTTAGCTTCGTCAAAATCCCGAAGCTTTGTTTATCAACTTGTATTTTCGTAAAAACCACATTACAACTTCCCCGGACCTAGACGAAGGACCGGGGAACCATCAGTTTCTGCTGAGTCCCGGCTGAGCGCCATCTTTCTTCTTAGGATGGTCCTGACGCGGGCCAGCATCGCGCCCAAGGACTGTGACAAAGCTATCATCGTCGTCCGACTCCGTTTCGTCCGAAGATCCAGTCGAACCTTCGTCATGAACGGCGGCAAGTTGCGGGCGCCCTGGCTTTCGTTCGCTAAGAGTAGCTTCGCTCTGGCTGCAGCTCTTGCCACCCTTGTTCTTTGGCTCTCCTGGACTCCGGACTCTTCTCTCTGATTAGTAGCGTCGCTCTAGAGTTCCACCTCTGCTCTCTGGCGGTGGAGTTCGACCTCTCTCTGGGACAGTTTTGTCTCCCGACATCTGAGGGTTAACTCGCCCTCTTGGTATCGGAGATCGGCTTACCTGCGATCTAACTCCTCCTCTCGGCCTCTGAGAACACTTGCCCTTTCCGCTTGGCGGGCTTCCTCTTCCCGGCGACAGGTGTCAGCCTGAAGGCGTCGCCGGTGCTTTTCTTGGCTGTCCTCCGCCTCCCGCTTTTTGGCGTCACGCTTTTTAAGAGTATTCTTTACTCAGTTACCGTGCTCGTCCTGGCATCGCTACCCGTCTTCCACCTGGCGACGCTGTTGCTGGGCCTGCTCTTCTGCGGCCTTCCGCTCCCACTCGGCCCTGTCTCTCCGGGTCTCCTCTCTCGCCTGCTCGGCAATTTGTAGTTCTTCTTCACGCCTTTTCCCTTGAAGCCTAATGTGCTTCGGGGGCTTGTTCTTCGGCTTCCTTGAGGCTGAACGACTTCTTTCCTTTGGGCTGCGGGTACATTGGGCCGGACGAAGCATGCTGGTTCCCAGGGCTCGTCATCTGTGCGCATAGGCCGACCAAGGTTCAGAGCCCTAGGTGCGTCTCGAAGTCTGGCTCCTTCTTCTGTCTTCATTAACTCTACTATTCGGAGGGCCCTTTGGAGGTCATCTATGGCCTGTTGTCTCCTTTGGGCTCTCTCCAAGACCTCTTGTCTTTCGGCTGTGGAAAAATGTACCTTTGTTAGGACTTTGTTTACAGGAAATTCTCTCTGTATTAGGCCCTGTGTTTTACACGTTGGGGATGACTGGTGGATGGAGTGGTGTCACTTTCATCCCCTTCACCCTGTTCCCCTTCCCTAAATTTTTAGTCACGGTATGGAATAAGGAGTTTGATAGGGAACCTACCTAATCGTCGCTCTTCCGCTGTGCCTAATTAGTAGACAGAGGGTCCAACTACACTGATTACGTTGTACGGCCCCTGATTTTAGCCCCCAAAACTACGCGTGATGCCTTTCCTACCTGAGGATGTGATTTGGCCTTTGCGCATGACCTTATCTCTGACCTGAAAAACCGCGTGACATCGGTCGCCACGACTCACAGTGGGAAAAAAAGACGCTACTGGACAAAATTCTGCTGACAAGACAAATCTCAACGGATTTTAACTTTTTTTTTTAATTCTCAGCATGAATTTCGCTCTGAGCTTTGAGTGCCACTTTTTAAAAATTTTGTACCAGAACCTCAAAAAATTATTTTATACCTATTTGAATACATTTTTCAGGGATCAATGTCATCTTTAAACGATTTTTATGATCATTTTTTGATCACTGATGATAAATTTAGTGTCGCCCCGGTTGAAAAAACATGTACATGAACACGTACTAAAACGCGTACATGAACACCTACATAAAATCGTACATGTTCATGTGTATTGTTTTTTGAACTTATTAACGTGGATAAACATATATGTGTTCGTGTACATGTACATGTTTTTTTAACCGGGCCATTATTAAAATTTACAATGGAGGATATAAAATGGCTGCCGAAATTTCAAAAATGTATGTTTCTCCATAAAATCCATGACCAGAAGTATTTTTTATTCATGAAAGTTCGTAATATGTGTATGTATTGTTACATATCAAAAATTTTGTTACATAACCTTAAAACAAAGTTTTAATCGAATTGGAATGCTTTTTTCATGGATTAATATTATGTATAAAGATACAACATATGTGTTTTGAGAAACTATATTAAAAAGTAAATGAAATGGATGAATATTGATATTAAAAACACTGAAAGATTTGAAAATTTTTTAATTATACTTTGATCAATGCCTAAAGCTAATAAAATGATTCGGCCAATAAAGGCAAGGTCAATTGATATATAGGGGAGTGAAGATAAAATTTTGTGTTGCAACAAACGTTCAATTTAAATAAATTCTGGAAAACTGTTAACAAAAGAAGTTGTTGCGCCTGATCAGATAACAGATTTTCATTTTTTTTTTTCTTAAGCCTCATTAAACTAATAAGAGAATATAAACCAAAATATAAACAAAGAATATAAACAAAGTGAAAAGCACTTAGCCTTTTCTATTCTTTAACACTATTTTGTTTTCTGGTGTACTTGCTGTAGATTTTTTAAAATCTATGTTGTATGCGATGTGCAATAAATATTCCATATTACGGATCCAACAATGAAGAATTGAAAGACTGAATACTCTTCCTTTTTGATACAATGTTTTAAGTGATCTAAATCTTTTACAAATTTGAGTCCTACTTCTCAAACATTTTAACACTTTTATTCTTGCTTTTTGTATGTTATATATTAGCGTACAAGATAAATCTTGATATCAGATATTTTTAAAACTTTGATGCATTTGCTTTCTCATGAAAATTATCCTAATATGTTCTATATTCAACTAAGGATTTTGTTTCAAAGACCCTAAATATTTTTCAAGAATTTTTTTTATTATAGATTTAAATTTTTTCATTCTTTATTATACTGAGTTAAAAATTAATAAAATTATTTCTTTCTCATCTAAACAATTCTATGTTTAAAAGAATATTTTCTGACTTTTATATATCAGTGATTGTATCAGATTGTATTTTACATTCTTTCAAGTCACAGTCCCATAAAATATTTTATAATTTTATGTAATTTACTGCATAAGCTGCTACTAAAGCAATATTAACAAAAGAATTGTTGGACTTTTTACCCAAGAGTAAACAAAAATTTAAATTAATTAATACCGCAAAGTAAAATCAATATTAACTTACAGTAATTCCCCCCTCGAGGTGTCACCTTGTTGTGGTGAGGGGATTTAGGACCGGCCAGGCGCTTGTCCTTTGGTTACCATCCCTAGACGAGCTGTTCGGCTCTTCCCAGGACCAGGGCCGGTTTTAGGACTTTCAGCGCCCTGTGCTGGCTAAGAAACGGCGCCCCCCCCTAAATAATTTTTAGTTTTTATTATTTATAAATATTTTAAATAATAAAACAATATTTAAGTAATGCTATATTACTTAATAAATACATATTAATTTTTTATTATGAATCTGATTGTTTCGAACATATATTCTAATATCGACTTAAACATTTTCAGACTTAACAATGTGCAAAAATATTTTTCAAATATTTATAACAAATATAATTAAACAAAAGTTGCTTTTCGACTCTTTTTTCTTGCAAAATCATCAATCAGGTCTGAAAAATCTACTGTTTCCAGTATATTATTTTCAATAGACAAAATTGCAAAAGAGTTTAATCTAGTATCGCACATAGTTGAACGTAAATAAGTCTTGATTAATTTTAGCTTAGAAAAGCTTAGCTCAGCAAACGCAGCAGAAACAGGTGTTGTTAATAAAATTCGAAGGGCAACCCATACATTGGGGAAATTATCTTTTAAATTATTTTTAGTTATAAAATTTAAGACTTTTAAGGGTGTTGTCTCAGGTTCAGGCAACATTTGTTTTAAATGTACAAGCTCGCATTGAAGTTCAACGCCACTGATATCACTCTCATTATTGTGAGATAATTTATTTTCTAAATTTTTACACAGCTGTTTTAAGCGGTCCCCTTCTGGAATTTGTTTCAGATTGTATAAAAACGACCAAACGTCATTATAATTTTGTAACTGTTCAAATCGTTCATTAAGGGGGCATATACAGTCGTGAATGACCAAAAAATGCATATTTTGTTTATTGCATATTCTTGAAGTATATATTCTAAAGAATACTCTCAGTAAATTTCATAACCACCGGGGCATTAGAACTGTAGTTATAAATATTTAAAGAAGACTACATGCGCAGCTACAATCGGATCATGCAGCTGCTGGTCGGTATAGGCGGGGCTATTTATTTTCAAATCGATGTTTTTGAGTCGGCAGAGGACACAGAAGGAGTATTATATGGTCCTGGAATCATTGACTCGATGTAAGTAAAAAAAAAATAATTTTCAATACGAAAACTACAAAACTTTAAACGCGATTATCTCAGAATCTTGTTTTTTCAAAAGTACCTTTGCGGTGGACACGATTACTCAAAAACTATCAACTAGATCAACACAAAATTTATACCACTTATTAATTATCTCAAAAAGTAGGGGGTGAACGAAGGATTTAAAATTTAAATAAAAAAATAATAATTCAGGAGCAAAAAATCGAATGTCAAAAAATGTCAAAAATCGAACTTTTTGGTAAAATCGTCGCCATTTGTTTCCAATTTCAAATTTTGACAAACCCTTCGTTCACCCCCTAGATATCGCAATATACTACTGAAATTTTTTTGGGATTTTCATTTCAGATGAAGCATTCTCGACTTATTATGTCCACCGCAAGACACCTTAAAAAAAAGGCGTTTCAGGAAAACAGCGTTTACGTCCACTATTTTCAAATAATTTAATATAATAAAATATTTTTTTCCACCTTAAAGCATGTGCAATTGAATGGTATAAATAGTTTTTTAATAAATAATTACTATCTTGTAAAAAAAAATCGAGAAAATGGCCTAGTTTCTCTCGCCACGACTGTATATGCCCCCTTAATCGATTGAGTTGCAACATCGAGAATTACGTAGAAAAAATTATTTTGAAATTTCTCTCTGGATCTTCAATTGGTTTGTCAGATGCTTCGTAATTAAATTGCTTTTTTTTACGTCTTACACGACCACTTTTTTCGAAGGCTGATTCAACTTCTAATAATTCTGCAATTTCTTTAGCAGTTGCCACTGCTTTTTCAAAACCTTTATTACGATAATCATTCAAATAGTTCAAACAAAAATTTAAAAGATTGTTAGCCACAAAAATATCTGCAGAAGGGTTTTGTAGTGATTTGCTGGCAATATTTAACTGGAATAATATGTCGTACCAGACAATTATTGCTACAATAAATTTGAACTTAACGATTTGATCAGCAAGTGTTTGAGCTTCATATCGTAGAAGAGAATCATTATCAGTGTTGTTTGAAAGATCAATCAAAGCTGACTTAATATTTTTTAAGTCATATCTAAATGGTTTCAGACTATCTATTCTGCTTTCCCATCGGGTCGTGCAAAGAGGTTTCAGTGTTAATTTCTTTACGTAAGTCTTCAATACTTCCCAACGTTGAGTCGATCCCGAAAATAATACATAAACTTTTTGGATTGTACCAAAAAGTAGAACCGATTCATTGCATGAATCTGCTGCATCGGAGATTCCTAAATTGACGTTGTGATTTCCGCATGGTAAGTATGATGCTCTGGGATTGACTTCAAGAATTCTAGCTTGAACTCCGCAATCTTTTCCTTTCATATTTGATCCATTATCGTAGGCTTGTCCTCGACAATCTTCAATTCGAATATTATTTTCAAGCAGAACCTTAAATATAATATCAGTCAAATTAAATCCAGTAGTTCTACCACTGACAGGATTAAATCCAATAAAATATTCTTTTATCTGGGCACTATTAGATAGTACTTCTACAAATCTTAAAGTAAATGACATTTGCTCTTTTCGTGACAAATCACGCGTGCAATCAACAATTAAAGAATAGTACTTTGCGTCCTTTAAACGCAAAAAAATACAATATAAAACCTTCTGAGCCATTAAATCGAGAATTTCATTTTGAATTAATTTTCCACAATAATGATCAGATATTTCTTTAGAATCTATTCGACGTAAGTGTTCCATCATAACTGTATCATATTTGCCTAATAGTTCCACAAGACCTAAAAAATTATCATTTTGTGGAGTAAATAGACTGTCGGAAGAACCTCGAAATGGTAAATTATGCGTAGCTAAAAACTTAATAATACTTATAAGACTTTCTAAAACTTGTCTCCAATACTGAACTTCACCTTTAAAAATATTCCTTTGTTCTTCGGCAATAGTTTTATATATCGAATAACTTGCAGCAGAAACAAAAAATTTTAATACTAGATTCAGAGTAAACCAACCATCTTCGTTTTACAGTTTCTCCATTCTGTAACTTTCTTTCCCAATAAGAATTATTAAAGTGACGATTTTGCGAATTTTTTTGAAAAGATATGTTTGGTATTCCAGGAGGACCTTTTTGTACAATAGACTCGACTGTGAAGTGATTAACTCTTTGCCACAGAGCAGGGTCAGAAGATACACAATTATTTTCTACGTTTCCACTACCTATTATTTCTGAACCAGTTGACAAATCTTTTGATAATATGTTCTCTTCACAAACTTCACTTAGGTCAGTTTCAGTATTTTTTACTGAAATTAAATTCATAGGGTCTCTCTGATCAATTTGAAACTCTGCAAGACAAATTTAAATAAAAGGTTGAATTTTAATTTAATTTTTTATTTAATTGTAAACGTGTAAGTTTACAATTAAATCTTTTGAACTTATAATTAATAGATTAATTACCTTGGGACACATTTTCACAACTTAATTCAGAAAAATGTAGAATTTCACTATCTTTTTTGACCGGCAAAGATTTATCTTCCTTTCTATAGAAAAAATTGTAATAAGTTAACTTATATTATTTGCAAGAAGTTATGCAAATTTGAAACTATCTTATGACAATTGTAATCATTGAAAAATGGTCTTATTTATTTTTAACTCTTACTTGTCCCTTGTACATTCCGTAGTTTTTAACAATTCGTCATGGGAGTTATTATTCTTGTTAACAAGTTCATTTTCTAAAAAATTTTCGCAGGATTTCTCTATATTTTTAAACACAAAAGATAAAAGTAAATAATAACGAAAATACCTAAAAATTCAAGTTACATCAAAACATAGTATGTGGCAGGAGACCTTGAAAAATTATTTTTTTCTGAATTACCTGAAACTACAATAAATTTTTTTAAAGCATTAGCACTTTTTTGTGTTTCTTTTTCGTAGTTAAATTTTCTTTTTCGATTCTGAGCACCGGACAATTTTTTCGACATGTTGAGTCTTGCTTATAAATTACGAGAAAAAATAAATAGCAACCGTGATAGCAACTAAGTTAAAAACATTGTTAATTAATTGTTGTTATTATGTTTAACTTACAGAGGGTGGAATCAGATGGACTAAGATATGGAGTAACAGCGATAAGAAAGTTAATTGCAGTACGCTTTCAATGTACCGAACTCTGCTCTTACTGTGAACTTGTCGGGCCCGGAAATATCTTTTATCGTGAACTTTCCACTCTTAGGGTGAAATCACATAAATGCGTCAAACGTTGCGTCGTAATGAGATAGAGAGAGATGGAAACATATCTGCATCTTTTTCTTTTTCTTTACGACACAACGTTTGACGCAACCATATGATTTCACCCTTAAACCCTAAACACAATAGATTAGCTTATGAAAACGAGAAGCATGAGAAAGAAGGAGAACAGATACATTTTTAGTCCTTTTTCTCTATCATATTACCTGCATTTTGCGTATGTATGCGCAAAGTCCTTGTAGAAGCAGGGCTAAGCTGCGACCTCGATTAGGCATTTTGGGTTATGACGTCATATGATTATGATGTTATTGTCTAAAGATGTGATCAAAATTTTACATTGATTTGTTGAGAAAAAAATAGAAAAGGACAAAGATATGCTTTTCTCCGTCATTGTCTGTATTGTACAGTCGGATACATTGATGCCTTGACTTCCTTTGATTGAACTTTCCAGTCAGAGTTGGGAAGTTACGCGTAACTTCGAGTTTTGGACGTAAATTACGTGAGATTTTTACAGTTGTGAAATACGTCATTCACAACCTCAACGACCATAAAAAAAAGGGGGCAGTGAACAGAGCATGATATAGAAAAAAACAGAAACAGTCTCGTTGTCTTTAAATTTTCGCTAGTATATAATATATATATATATACATGTGTCACCTACGATTTTGGCGCCCCCCCCCCAAACGAGGCGCCCCGTGCAACTGCACAGGTTGCCACCCCCTAAAACCGGCCCTGCCCAGGACTCACCGTTAATTCGGGTACTCGCCGCTCTTGTACTATGTGCACTAGCTGCTTGTGCGGATGATGTTATTTCGGATTCCAAATGGGGGCTAACCATCTTCGTCAGCGGTGGACGACTTGGATTCTGGAAGGAATGGGACACTCTTGCCGGCTTGTCATAGCAAGTCATGTGGAGTAGTCTCGATCTGGTGCTGACGGCTGTTGGACCGGTTGTCTGTCCGACCTGACCAACGAAACCCCCAATCCAAGGTGTTTCTACCGTGCCGAGGAATGAATGGCACTAGGGTTAACAAATCCGAAGCGGAGCTAAAAAGGGTGGCGCGGAAGGGGTCCAACCCAGAAGAAAAGCTGGGGCCTGGGCGCCGAACGCGCGGCCCTGGTCTGTGAAGTGGCTGGAGGTGTCGCACACGGGGTCTTTGGGACACCGGGCGAACTTCCAGTAGTATCTAGTCCTACCCCTGCAAGCGGGGCTCTGCAGGGACCGAATTCTTTTCTTCAGCTTCTCGTGGGAACAAAATGACGGACCCAAATAATCTAAATCTAAAAAATTTAAATCTTGAGACCAGCCAAAAGGATATGGCGGCTGAGGCTAAGGTCCCATCTGGGGCTGAAAGTTCAAAGATCCCTATCCCGGCAGCTGGTACTGACCCATCACCTGGAACTTTAAGCTCATCAAGGTCTGCTGAGCCAGTTGAAAATGCAACTAGACCTACCAACTTGGCTGGAAGGCCTCTCGGAAGGAAACACCTTCCCGATTCTGTAAAAAGACGGTGGAAGAGATTGATGCAGGTACAGGTCAAGAAAGGAGAGACAGCTGGTCCCTCCGGTGATTCGGGCGGTTCCGCTTCTGGGGTGGATGACGATCCGGGTTTGGGTGAACCAGGTGGATCTGAGTCTACCAAGAGGAAAGAGGGGACATGACTCGTCTCCTCCGGGGGAACCAGCGGTCTTAAAGACCAAAACAAAGCCAAACTGCTGTCTCTCAGGAGGGTCAACATTTCTGAAAAAAATCAATGTTGGTCTCGAGTCTTTCAATTTTTATGAAACTTAGTGAAAATGTAGTATTATATGACAGAAGTTTTGCACAAAAATATTTTTTTAAAATTTTCAAAATTGTGGTTTTTACAGGGTGTCAAAATTTTAAGTACCGTTTTTTTCAAAAACAAATATCTTGGTGGCATTTTAAAAAATTTTGTATATATTTATGGTGTTTATAAATAATATACCAACACTTTGAACGAAATATGAGACCACAAAAATTTTTCAAAATTTGCCCCTGTTAAGGTCAGCAAAATGTACATATGTATACCCCTACCTTATTGCTCTCTACTTTGTATGGGTCGCGAAGCAATTTTAATGAGTCAGTCTTACTCTTTATTTTAAACTGTACGGTCATTTTATTATAATAAACGATCAATCATAGTAGTGATGCAACTACAAAAATTGTTTTAATCCTATAGACCGTAACATTTTGGCGATCCTGCCAGGATAGATACAAACGACGATTTTGTCAAACTGTACTATCGTTGATTACGAACTAAAAGATTCTACGGAATCTATCGCAACCAAATAAGAGAAAAGACTCCGGAGGTAATTTACGAATACCTTCGAAAAACAAAATAAGGCTTGTCGATCAAGATAGTAAGTCCTTGAGCTTGTCGATCTAGACAGTAAGACTCAGAAGAAGAAGACTTCTGGGAAAGTATTACCCAACTGGAAAAATCGGTACGCCAACCAATCCCTTCGAGTGCCAAGCAGTAGTGTCTACGGCCACCCTTCGCACACCGCCAGGTTCAGTACCAGAAGAAGAAGAAAAAAAAAACATGAGCATATAAAAACAAGTATATTGTTTATATATATTCATATATATATATATACAATACAGTTAGATAATTTGTAAAACTGTTCATAAAAGTAAGACTTTTTTTGGGTTGTACGTTCTTTGAACGGCCACCATTGCATAGGGTAAAAGCTAACCTTGAACAGTTTAGGACGGTGACTATACTTCGCGTGATCGCAAGCTCTGGTCTTCCTTAATAAAAAAAAAAACCAAAATCTTCCCTGAATAACCTTGTTGTAAGCGAGTAGCCGCTTGGACAAGTGAAGGGAAATAAACAAAAACTACACAAAAAATTGTAACGCGAATTTTATTTTACACCCGACAAAAAGAAAAATATTGAACTGGCTTTTCAAGCTTATAGGGATTCAAAACACACACACTATAGTACCACTGACTCTAACACTGACTCGACAGACGTTAATTCTGAAATTAATAATTTATCAACGACAATGAATGAAAATGGAGAACCTTTACCAACGGAGAAAACTACAGAAGAATTTTTAAAATCAATTGCTGACCAAATTTCGAGGTTAGAGATAGGTATGACTAGACTGATACGAGAAAATGATAATAGAAAAGAGGAAATAACAATATTAGGAAGGAAAATGGGCCTCAATCCCACAGAAGAAACAGATAATGAGATAGAAGGATCAGACAGCGCAAATTATGCGGACAAAGAAGAATTAGAAGACGATAGACGAACAACCGGATCTAATAACGAAAGGCCAAATATTAGAGAAACGACATTGCAAAATCAGAACGTGGAAAAAATTGCAGCAAAAGATATAATAAGAACTGTTAAAACATTAACAGGACAAGATGATTGCGGAGTGGAAGATTTCATTACAAGCGTTAAATGTGCAAGAAAACACTGTTACCAACCGGAATTATTATTAAACTTCATTGTTTCAGAAAAGATAAATGGAAATGCGGAAAGAGCAATACGATATTTAGATACTAGCAGTTACTCGAAACTCTTTGATGCATTACGTGCAAATTTATCGCAAACCGGATCTGTTTCAATGCTTCGTTCTAAACTACAAAATTTCAAACAAAGCCCCACAGAAGATTTACAAACTTTTAATAATAAATACAGAAAAATTTGTCACGAATTAAAATACGCTATACAATCAGAATACCCAAATCGAGTTAAAAGGCAAATCGCGATAGAAAACGAAGAAAGCGAAATTTTAAAAAGATATATGATGAACATTCGACGTGAAATAGGATTGCAAGTAAAAGCGCAAAAACCGCAAAATTTAAACGAAGCTCAGATGCAAGCGATGGAATTAGAATTATGGTTTAAAAAAGGTGACATATCAAAAACACAACCAATAACAAAAATTTTGCCAAGATTTCCAATCCGACCTAATACTCTGAAATTAACAACTAAACCTTTTATAAATAATCGAATTGTGTCAAATAAATCAAATGCACCTGTAGCACAAGAGTCAACGATAAGACCGGTATCATGTTACAAGTGTGGAAAGCCGGGACATATAACAAAAGACTGCACTACATCAGCAAATTTTCGTGTCGGCGGAATGCCGAAGAGACCACCAGAAGCTATCAGAATGACACGCGAAGAAGAGGAATTTTTAAACTCTCAGGCAATGACCGATGAAGAAATTCAACACCACGAGGATTACGAAAAGAATGCCGAGTATCAGCAGTGTGTGGACAACTACAATCTGTTTACGGAAGAGCTGATAACGGAGGAAAATATAGATTACTATTAGATTCCGGAGCATCTATTAACACAATAAAAAAAAAAAAAATACCTCGAAATAATTGCACGACTTTAAAAATAAAAAAGAATTTCTGTATGGGAAGAGATAAATATCAATCAGATTATGCAGTATATTTAAATTATTTTGGCAAACAACAATTATTTCATATTGTCGACGAAGGGTTCCCTTTACCAGAGGATGGAATAATCGGACTACCATTTTTACAAAAATATGAACGATATGCTATTACGCCAAATTTTCTAATTATAGAAAAGTGGAAAACACCCTTGTACGATGACGGATATTATGTAGAACAAAACAAAATGCAGATTTGCAATATAGTAACGGATAAAGAAGATGGAGACATTTTACTAGAAAATCATCCGAATATACCCAGCGGAATTTACACGATTAAAAATGGAATTGTAAAAGCACCCGTTTACAATTATTCTAACCAACCTTTAATAATACCAAATAAAATTGAAGGATTTTCCATTAAAACAATTGTTGAAGACAAAACAAAAAATGGAACTCAAAAAGAACAAGAACAAAAGTCTGATAAAATAAAAGAATACAATTTACCTAAAAGGTTAAAAGAATTAAGAGCAAAAACACGACTAGAACACCTCGATAAAAACACAAAACAAGATATTTGGAGAATAATTGGAAATTATCACATTAACTTTACATTGGATGGTAATGAAATTCCTTGTACTAATTTAACAAGTCATCAAATGATACTGAATAGCGGAAAAATAATAAATGTGAAATCATACAGACCTCCTGAATGTCATCGAGAAGAGATAGACAAACAAATAAATGAACTATTGCTGAAAAAAATTATCGAACCTTCTGACTCTCCATTTAATTCGCCAATCTGGATGGTACCAAAGAAAAAAGATGCTAGCGGAAAACAAAAATGGCGACTGGTTATAGATTTTCGGAAATTAAACGAAGACACAGATCAGGATGCTTATCCTTTGCCTGTGATAGACGACATCTTATCGCAAATTGGGAAAGCTAAATTCTTTTCAGCCTTCGATCTTTCTTCTGGATTTCACCAAATCCCTATGGAACCTACTAGTCGAAAATATACAGGATTCAGTACAAGTAGAGGACATTTTCAGTTTATTCGTATGCCATTTGGGTTGAAAAATGCACCCGCTACGTTTCAAAGAATGATGGATCGCGCTTTTCAAGGATTAATAGGTACTGTCTGCTTTGTGTATTTAGATGACATCATTGTTTTTGGATCTACTTTGGAGGAACATAATAAAAATTTAATAAAAATTATGGAAAGAATAAAAGTTTTAGGACTTAAATTACAACCAGATAAATGCGAGTATCTTCGCCCAGAATTAGAATATTTAGGACATATTATCACAAGCGAAGGAGTCAAACCAAATCCTTTGAAAATACAAGCAGTTCAAAATTTTAAGGAACCAAAAAACGTGAAAGAAATACAATCATTTTTAGGACTAGTTGGATATTATCGAAAATTTATTAAAAACTTTTCGCATATAGCCAAGCCATTAACAAGGTTAACTGCAAAAGAAACTATTTTCGATTGGACTGAAGAGTGTAATACAAATTTCGAATTATTGAAAGATTTGCTATGTAAATCACCAGTACTAAAGTATCCAGATTTTAATAAAAAATTTGTTTTGACAACCGACGCAAGCAATGTAGGAATAGGAGCTGTACTCTTTCAAGATGGACATCCTTGTTGTTATATTTCAAGAGTATTAAACAAACCAGAACAGAATTATAGTACCGCAGAAAAAGAATTATTGGCAATTGTTTGGGCAACTAAAAGATTGAGACAATATTTATTAGGCAGAACGTTTACTATTCAAACAGACCATAAAGGATTAACTTGGTTAAAAAACGTAAAAGATCCTAGTTTAAAATTATTAAGATGGAGATTACGTTTAGAAGAATTTAAATATGATATACAATATGTTAAAGGTAAAGAAAATAAAGCAGCTGATTGTCTTTCAAGGTTATTTCCAATACAGGATGAAGATTTAGAAAACAATGAACTGAGTTCAACAGAAGAAGGAGAGAATGTGATACCCGAAATGCGAGAATGTCAAACACAAAGAGAGCCATACGACACACCATGCACAAGCGGCACTAATAGAAATGAAATTATAAATGAAGAATGTGATGAAGAAAACGTACTGACTCACAATTTTGAAGATTGGAAAAGAAATAAAGAAATTGGTAACTTTAGGATTAAACCTAATGCACAAGGAAAGTTATGGAAAACTATACTAAAGAAAGATTTACCTGCATTCAACAAAGAAAAATGGTTAAAATATTTTGAAGAACTTGTAAAATATTTTACAGATAAAAAAATGGTAATAGTTCGTGTACAACTAGGAGACCCTTTGATTTCACCAATCGAGAAAGAATTTATAAAAGAAATATTAGAGTTTTTTAGTAAAAAATATGAAGACCTTTCTTTTCATGTATGTTTTAGTCAATTGAGAGAACTTACAAAAGAAGAAAGAAAATTTAATATTAAAAGAAGCTCATGGATCTGTTACAGGTCAACATTATGGAGAAAATAAAACAATTCAAAAAGCCAAAAGATTAGGAGAATGGAAAGGTATGGACGAGGAGATAACGGAATTTGTGAAAAAATGCGCGGTTTGTCAATTACAGAAAAGCACGCGAATAAAAAGACAAGCAGAAGGCATCATTCCTGACACACCGTTAAATCCAAATGATAAAATAGCTATGGATATTTTCGGTCCTTTACCTAAAACAAAGCAAGGTAATGAATTTATATTAAGCATACAAGATCAGTTAACAAGATATATCATGCTTATCCCCCTTAAATCAGCGACAAGTGAAAACATTTTAGAGAGTTTATTAGACCAATACATTTATATATTTGGTTCACCGAAAAGTGTTCTTACCGACCAAGGGAGAAATTTTGTCTCTGAATTAGTTGAAAACTTTGAAAATCTCTTTCGAATCAAACCAATAAGGACAACCGTATACCACCCACAAAGTAACGGACGAATAGAAAGAATGCACTCAACTTTAAAAAATCTCTTAAAGACAGCAATGGAAGATAATCAGAATGAATGGGATGAAAATTTAAAAATCATTAGTCTTGCGCACAATTCAACCACAAATGAAACAACAGGATTCACACCTTTTGAACTTACATTTGGAAGAGAAATAAACTTCCCCTCCTCTCTTGAAAAATCACCGGTTCTAAAGTATCCAGAACTCATTCAGCAATGGAAAGATAGACACGAAAAATGGTTAACTAAAGCCAAGGAAAAAATTAGGATTCAACAAGAAAAATCAAAAAAAAGATTGGACGAACAAATAGTATTACCACAACCGGTGTACGAAATAGGCGACCATGTGAAGTTAATAAATAATCATCCTGCTAATAAATTATCTCCAAGTTGGTTAGGTCCAGGGACTGTCACACAAATCTTTAACAATAATAATTATGAAATATTATATAAAAATAAGAAAATTAGATATCATGCTAACCAATTAATGCCATTTTATGACGTTTCAGATGATGAATCGAACAACCAAGGTAACTGCACTAATACTAATGACACTGACTTCTCTAATTGATGGAAGTGTTAACATCACTGAGCTAAAAGGAAATCTATTCATAGAAGCCATAGGAGCAGTACACCAATACCATGAAGAATGGCAATTAATAATTGGGATAAACGTCACAAATGTAAACAATAGATTTGACATGATAGAAAAAACAATCCAAATCAGTGAAGCAGCTTGTTCAGTTCAGTGTGATTCTGAAAACGAAATACATTTAGTACGAGGTCGATTTGATAGATTACAAAGTAAACATGATTTATTAAATAAATTACTAGGAGGGCGGCGTACAAAAAGAGGTCTTGCCAACTTCGTAGGTGACATAGCCAAGCCTTTATTCGGAATTCTTAATGACGCAGACTTAGAATATATCAAAAACCAATTTGATCAAGTATATAATGATCAAAATCAACTTGCTAATATCTTAACAAATCATACTAAAATTTTAAAAGTAATCCTGGATTCGTCGTCCTTAGATCATTCTTTCCTTCAAACAGAAACTAATAGAGAACTACAACTAATTACGAGTCTACGAACAACAATAAACGAAAGTATCAAAGACAATTTTATAAATTCAAAATTAGTGATCGTAACTCTTTTAATTGATGAACTTAACGAGGACGTTGATATATCAATTAATGCGATTAATGAAGGAAAACACGGAATAGTTCACCCTCAACTGCTAACTTCAAAAATCTTGAAAGACACTATACAGGAATTTGAACAAATACACAGAACAAGATATCATTTCGAAAATACTGAAGAAACCTATCAAGATATTATCGACCTAAGTGAAATTCAAGTAGCAATAATAAAAGGATTATTAACCTACATTTTAAGAATACCAGTAATCGAAAAAGAAGAAGGACACATTTTTCGACTAATACCTATACCAGAGAAAATAAAGGATACCTATTTAGGATATACACCAGAACACGAATTCTTAATAAAATATAAAGGATCTTACACTCCATTAGAAGGCAATTATCAAATAAACTGCAAAAATGTAATGGAATATAAAATATGTAAAAGGAGACAGGCAAACTATTTGTTAAGTAAATCAAATGGATGTGACGCAACTTTATTAAGAAAAGACCCTTTGGCCAACTGTATTTTATCACCATATTTATTACATCAAGAAACATACATTCCAACAAGTAATGGATATATCATACTTCCACTGAGACAAGTCGACCTAGACATTAACTGTGACGATGGACTAGAAACAATTACAATTAATCGTGCTAGCTTAATACAAGGGTCAAGATGTAAAGTCTTTTTAGAAAACACAGAATTGTATTTACCCACAACACAAGTATTTAACAAAATTGTAACCATTAATGTTAGCTACACATTACCATTTGACAAAAATGAAATAGAAAATCTTAAACATAAATTAATTCCGTTACCACAAAAATTAGATCACCAAACTTTGACGAACGCCAAATTAGATATAGATAATACATTAGAATTATTAGAACAAATAAAATCACATACAAGAATAAAAAATTGTAAAGAAAAAAGTTTTGAAATATTGCACACAGCAGGATATGCTGGGTTAGGTATCATCGCAATGTTTGTAATGTATAAATGTGGATTATTTAAATCATTACGAAAATGTATTTCAAAAAGAATTTGCTTATTTTGCGTTAAGAATAAAATAAAGAATGACCCTGTAGTCGTAGCATTCGAAAGGCAACCTCAAGAAGAGCCAAAAATAATAATTAAACCATATCTAGATAAAAATGTAAAACTTAGGCTTTAGGGACTAAACCCTGTCTAGTGAGAGGGATGGTAAGGTCAGCAAAATGTACATATGTATACCCCTACCTTATTGCTCTCTACTTTGTATGGGTCGCGAAGCAATTTTAATGAGTCAGTCTTATTCTTTATTTTAAACTGTACGGTCATTTTATTATAATAAACGATCACTCTTAGTAGTGATGCAACTACAAAAATTGTTTTAATCCTATAGACCGTAACACCCCGAAAAAAGTCAAAAAAATTTCTGATTTCATTTTTTCGATCAAAAGCACCACTACGATTTCTTTTTAATAACGATATTTCTTTTCCCTATTTTTTCCTGAGTTGATTAAAAAAAAAGTTCTGGATACTTTAAAAACAACCGAGATATTGGACTTTTTGTGACGCGGCCTACGCTCTCTGAATTCAGGCAAGCTTAATGCCGCGCCTGGACACGGACGCATTTTTTCAAACATTTTCAAAGTTAATTATTTTTATTATTAGGCATGTGAATTGGTTTTCGTAATAACATTTCATTACGTATTTTTTATCGCTCTTTCATAATCTGTCATGAAAATTGCAAAAAAATAAAATTCCAAAAAGCTATAACCACTTTTTTTGGAAAAATATGCAAATTTTCTTAATTTTTTATTCAAAAATGATTTTTTTTTCACATAACCAGAGATCAAAAAATTTCTGCACCTAAAATGAAAAATTAATTAAAATAAATATATATATGTTATTACGAAAACCAATTCACATGCCTAATAATCAAAATAATTAACTTCGAAAATGCTTAAAAAAAGGCGTCCGTGTCCCGGCGTTAAGCTTGCTTGAATTCAGAGAGCGTAGGCCGCGTCAAAAAAAGTCCAATATCTTGGTTGTTTTAACAGTCTCCAGAACTTTTTTTTTTAATCAACTCAAGAAAAAATAAGGAAACGAAATATCGTTATTAAAAAAAAATTGTATGGGTGCTTTTGATCTAAAAATTGAAATCAAAAATTTTTTTGACTTTTTTCGGGGCAAATTTTGAAAATTTTTTTTGGTCTTATATTACGTTTAAAGTGTTGGTATATTATTTATAAACAACATAAATATGTACAAAATTTATTAAAATGACACAATGATATTTGTTTTTGAAAAAAACGGTACTTAAAATGTTGACACCCTGTAAAAACCACAATTTTGAAAATTTTCAAAAAATATTTTTGGGCAAAACTTCTGTCATATAATACTTTATTTACACCAAGTTTCATAAAAATCGAAGGACTTGAGACCAACATTTATTTTTTGGAGAAATTTTGACCCAGGAGACACAGGGAGGTATTAGTGCGGCCATCAGGGCAAATCCCCTGACGATAGTGGTCTCTGACGTCGGCTATCCCGACCTGGCTCTTACTGGGGAGCAATTCGGGCTTTTTAGAAGGGCCGTAATGCCGCTCCTTGTAAGAGAAACGGCTGAAATATAGCCGAGGTTTGAGGCTTCCTTCTGCAGGGAAGGAGTCTTTATTTTCGTCGCTTCCAACCCAGCGGCTAAGGACTGGCTCACCAGTGCGGTGGAAGGTCTGAAGCCTTGCGAAGGGGCGACGCTTCCTGTTAGTGGGGTGGAGGTACTCCAAAGGATGCTGAAGGCCACCTCATGGATTCCGGGCGAGCCGGAAGAAGTGAAGGAGGTACTAAGGACACTGGAAGAGTACAACCCTTTACTAAAAACTTCGTCTTGGCGAATAGTCAGGACGGAAGACACTCAGGTGGCTGAAGCAGCTGAAGGAAATAAATTCCTCTTAGTTGTGCAGGTCCCTGAGAGTCAGGCGAGGGCTCTAGCAGTCCTTGACTACAGGCCATTCTACCACCTAACCTGTGCAGAGTGACTTTTAGAGTCACTGTCCGAGTGGAGAATGAGCCCGGGACGAGTGAAAGAAATGATCAGCTACCTTAATGGCAACTGATGCACTCAAATTTACTTAAATTAACTTGCATCATTGCAAAGACGCCTCAGCAGTACTGATGAAGGGTATAGCAAGGATGCACACATTAGAGGGCTTCGGGGAAAAAGTTTCATTTGTTTCAGGGACCCCAAGGCTAAGAGACCAAGAGCATGCATCCTGGTGAAAGGTGTATCAGTTACTCCTTTGTTGGACATGTGCACTGGAGACTTAATGGCGGTGATCACTGACTTTGAGAGTATTAGATGGACCGTCATTGGATCGGCTTACTTCCCCTACGACAGCAGGACCAATCCACTAGTAGAGGTTGCAAAAATGGTTGATTACTGTACGGTAAAGGGGCTTCCCCTGGTGTTGGGGTGTGATGTTAATTCCACACACTATAGGAGAGCTCTGATATTAATCAAAGAGGTTTGAATTTGTTGGACTATCTAATTGATAAGGGAATAGGTTCGGTTGTGGGCACCCTTTTTGTTTTTGACCCATAACTTGTGCCTAATAAATATGACACGGTCATTAACGTATGTATGGAAGGCTAGAGACCTCAGCTAACTTCTGGCAAAGAAACTAAATTGATTCCGTCGAATAGAAAAATTATTTTTATAAATTTAATAAAGTGGTCATTTTTTGCAAAACTGAAATTTTGGTTCGGTTGTGGGCACCCTTAAAAAATTGGCTAAAATGAGGAAGAATCAACTTAAACCACTTCAAATATGAAAAAATATCAATTTAATTATTAATTATATGAGTATATATGAAATTATTTAAATTATTTTAAGTTTAATTTTAAAACTAAAACTTATTTATTTTAAAGGCTTTCAGCGGCAAAATTACAGCATAAGATAAAATTTTTTACATCTACTTCAGTCTCCCTTCAATGTAAGTCACTTCTACTTTACTTCTATTTCACTTTCATTTCACTTCCACTTCACTTTCACTTCACTTCCACTTCACATCCACTTCGATTTCGCTGTATATTCACTTTACTTTTACTTCCTTTTTAAGTTCACTTTAATTACACTTCACTTCCACTTCACTTCCACTTCATATCGATATACCGACTATCTTTGTCTCTCTTTGTCTCCCTCTTTCACGCATCGAACTCAAAATGCACAACTATTGTCATTACACACGGAAAGAAATATTTTGCATTTTTAGCATGAGAACATTTCATGCTCTTTCTGTAAAGGCGTTTGCTTACCTATAAAAGTAAAAATTTATGCATTTTAAGTATTAAGTGCTACCATAGAAAAAATGTATGTTAGACTTACTCTTTGTCTAAAATCATTTTACATAAAACGCAAAGGTATTTTACTCAAAAAATAAGAAACATTGTTTTACGAAAATAGCACAGAGACTTATAGACTTAGTCGATGAGTTCACTGGAACCAGTAATTTGTCTCCGCCTATTTACCCTCTCCAACCGTTTGACGTATGTGTGACTTGAGCCCATGTCCATGTTTTGTTGTTGTAATCTTGTGCGCACATCAATATTTCTGATTTGATTTTGTGGGATTTTAATGATTTTCTTTGGTAAGTATTAAAAAAATGCAAAAATACACTTAAGGTGTTTTATTAATGTTATTTGAAACATGTTATATGCAATTTCAACTTATTCAAAAGGAATTACTTTTTGGTCAGGCTTTTTTACTATAAGTTAACCTTTTTACATTTTTAAACACAAATTATTACACTGTAAACAATCATTGCTAAATGTGAGCTGAATTTATTTTTTAAAAGAATGTTTAGTGCCGTAATAAAGTACAGTAAAGCAATTTGTATCATTAATGTAATTAATTGCTAAAAATGTGACAGCTGATGCAGACATAACCTAGAAAATGTGCGATTCACTGACGTCTTCGTTGAATTCTCATGCTCTAAGTGGTTTGTTAAGTTTTTATTACTTATTTAAACAATGAAGTGAATATATAAATATTTCAATAAATCTAAGTTTTCAATAACAAACAAAAAACAGCATTATAGTTTTATATTTTAATAAATATTACAAATACTTACTTCGTACATGAATCACACATACGTCAAACGGTTGGAGAAGGTAAATAGGCGGAGACAAATCACTGGTTCCAGCGGACTCACCGACTAAGTCTATAAGTCTCTGTGCTATTTTCGTAAAACAATGTTTCTTACTTTTTGAGTAAAATACCTTTGCGTATTATGTAAAATGATTTTAGACTAAGAGTAAGTCTACCATACATTTTTTCTATGGTAGCACTTAATACTTAAAATGCATAAATTTTTACTTTTATAGGTAAGCAAACGCCTTTACAGAAAGAGCATGAAATGTTCTCATGCTAAAAATGCAAAATATTTCTTTCCGTGCACGACAGACGCTTAAGTCTCGTTATAAGAATTTTGTCCCTAGATCACTCTCAGAAACTACTGGAAACCCTTAAAATTTGTGAAATACTATTAATGGTTGTGAGAAATTACTTATGATTTCATCCAACACGATTTTTTGCGATTTATCTAAAAAAATCTTGGTGCCCACAGCCGAACCAATTTGAATGCCTACAACCGAACTTTGCAACCATGTTAAAACGTCATGAAAAAAATTTTGGCTATAAACATTGTTGTGATACTCGGTATTGGATTAAAAAATATATTATATTTACTTTGTAAATATGCATTAGACATACATTTTTAATTGATTGGCTTTAATTTGTGTCACTTTTAAAAATATTTAAAAAAAAACTTTTATTTTAATTTCAACTTGAAAAAAATGAATTTCTTTACAGCAAAAAGTACAGGTGTCCGTTCAGTTTTGTATTCTCGCAAAAAACTACGTGCGGTCATACCACACACTTGACATTTGTCACATTTGACAAATATCTTTTCTGTCAAAAGTTTCGCAGGGGTGCCCACAACCGAACCATGCCCACAACCGAATTCGGTTTACACTCGGCTCTGCTTCCATATCCAATAAGATAAGAAAGTGGAGAGTATCGGATGAACCTTCACTTTCTGATCATTTACAGATAACCTTCGAGCTGATGACCACGGTTAGTTCCACACCAAATGGTTCCGTAATCCCAGGAAAACGGATTGGGCTGGCTATATACTCATAGGGCTGCTACCACCTGTTAGTGGAATAATAATTTGGACAACCACCGTGAGGAAACTAGGAGGTTGTTTAGACGTGCTAAATCAAGTCGCACTGAGGTAAGTTGGGACATCTATTCCAAGACAAGGAAGAACTATAAGGATGCAATTAGTAAGGCTGAGCAAGATAGCTAGGCTTCCTTTTGCTCCAATATAAACAAGGGAAGAAACGCGTCCAGATTGGATAAGTTGCTTTCTAAAAACCCTGACTCAATCATGGCACTATATCATTGGTGCACCTAATCCGGACACACTTTCCGGGCTTCACAAGGTCTGGTAGTGGTGATCCCGTATCCTGGCCTACAGGTGATCTCCCGAGGGCAAATTATGGTCTTCATAACGGGTTGGCTAACAGGATCGTGACCGCAGACGGGATCAGGTGAGCCATTGAATCCTCTAGTCCCTACAAGTCTCCCGGACTGGACGGCATCTCTCCCGTTCTCTTACAAAGGGCGGGCGAAAGTGAAGTCGGCCCGTTGGTAAGGCTTGCTAGGGCGAGTTTGACTCTGGGATATGTTCCAGAGATATGGAGGGGTACGAAAGTGGTTTTCTTACCTAAAGCAGGCAGAATTGGTTACACCACGCCGAAGGACTTTCGATTGATCAGCCTAACATCTCTCGTCTTAAAAACAGTAGAAAGACTGGTGGATAGATATATCCGCTGTGAGATCCTGTCTACACATCCGCTTCACAGAGATCAACACGCCTATAGAGCAGGACGCTCTACAGAAACAGCCTTAACTAGAGATGTGCATCTAATTGATGGTCAGCTAGAAGTAAAGGGTTTTGCTATTGGGGTTTTTATAAATATCGAGGGGGCCTTCAATTACACCTCTAGGGATGTAATACGAAGGGCTATGTGCGTCCATGAAATTCCGCAGACAATCGTTGACTGGACCTGCCACATGTTAGGCAATAGGAACCTTATAACGAGTAAAGGTAATACTACCCTGCGGGGGGTCGTTGATTCCGGCTGTCCGCAGGGAGGATTATCTCACCTCTGCTGTGGTGCCTGGTGGTTGATAAGCTGCTAGAGTTACTTACAGAAAACGGCTTCCTTGTGATTGGGTATGCGGATGACATCTTGTTGATTGTCCGTGGCCAGCACCTAGAGGAACTATTTGGAATAGTACAGCAGGCACTGAACCTTGTCGACAATTGGTGCCGACGGGTCAACCTGTCCGTCAATCCAAAGAAAACTGAGGTTGTCGTCTTTACGAGACGCTATAAGAGGAAAGCTACACGCACGCTGAGGTTCTTGGGACAAGAACTTCAACTGTCAGCACGAGCAAAGTATCTAGGAGTCATCCTGGATAGTAAACTGGCCTGGAATGAACACCTAGAAGATAAGTGCAAGAACTTCATGGCAGCCCTCTGGCAATATAAAAGAGCCATCGGGCATAGCTGGGGTTTAAAACCGGATACACTAATGTGGATCTATAAGGCGATTCTGCTCCCTAGGCTAACTTATGCATCTGCGGTCTGGTGGAGCAGAGTCGAATTGTTGTCGACTATCGATCGACTTGAAAGTGTAAGGGGAATGGTCCTGTGTTGCATAACGGGGGCGTTAGGTACCACACCCATAATGTCCCTGGGTGCACTTCTAGGGCTGGAACCACTACACCTTACCACTAAAGCAGAGGCGGTTAAATCTGCCATAAGAATAAATGATGGACTTGGGCGGAAGTATGTCCGGGGAAAGGGTTACGTGACACTTCCAGCTAGTTTGGTGGAAAAATCTATCTTCAAAATGAGAAAGGATAGAATTTCTCCGCAATGCCTCTTTGATAAGAAATATAAAACCAGCTTACCAGCAAAAGAGGACTGGAAAAATGGACTCGTGGTCCTCCCCACTGACGGTGACATCTGCTTTACGGATGAAGCCAAAGGGGAAGTGGCTACGGATGCAGGTCTATATCATGAAACAACTATGGAGGGCTCTGCATTTAAGCTTGGGTCCATTGTAACTGTTTTACAAGCCGAGATAACGACACTGCTCTATGCGGCCGGTGAAACTGCGGAGCTCTGTCGTGGTAGGAATATTGATATTGATGGTATAAAAAGTAATCTCTCGAAAAATAAATTGCTTGCAATAGGGGAAAAATTAATATTTCCATTTTTGCCTCAGTACAATAAAAATGAAATACTGTAAAGCGACGAAAAAAACAGTTTATTGAAAAATATCCAGCATTCTTAGAAACAGAATTATCAGTTGAAATCAAAACACTTTCGGATAATTTAAAAAAAAACGGAAATCCTCGCAAGTCTTAAAGAAAGCTGATGTCAATAAAAGTTGTCCTCTACTGTCTTATAAAAAAGGGTCAGCAAAGACTAAAAAGAGGCGTCTAGATGAAACATTTGACAAATGTTCTCTTAAAGAGTTAGAAGGAGCAATACAGCCAAAAATTAGTAAATCTGAAGTTAGTCAAAGCATTGATGACTTTAATAATGATAATAATGAGTGCGATAAAAACAAATGTTTGGCCATGTACGTTGATATAAATCTCACAAAAAACAAGTTTAAAAAATTAAGAAAACACAATTCAATAATTAACGGCAATAAGATCTCTCCACCATATTATGAAATTTTAAAGGCCAAGAATAATTGCTACCCTGAAAATATTAAAATTACAGAAACTGGTGCTAGTGTCAACTTAATTTCATTGCTTGTTCATACAACAGAAAGGATACTGCTATCTTTAGGTGATAACACTTTAAAATCTATTGAGAATAAAAAACTAACTCTAATTGGAAAATGGGGGATGGATGGTGCTTCAGGGCAGCAACAACTAGGCAAAGATGATCCTCACAGAATGCTGCTAATGACTCAAAAAGTAATAATGATGATGACGATGAAGATAATGATGATAGTGATGAAGATAATGATGATAGTGATGGAGATAATGTTAATGATGATAATGAGGATGATAATGATGTTGATAATGATGTCTATGATTATGGTAATGGTGATGATGGCGATACCAACGGTAATCAGTGTAGCGTTGAGAATAATAAAAAGTGTCCAGAATATCCCAGTGATGCCTCAGTTTTTATCATAACCTATGTTCCTCTTCAATTGTGTGCTGAAAATGTAGCTATTTGGACTAATGAAACACCAAATTCCGTTCATTTCTGTCGACCAATAGAATTTAAATTTGTTAAAGAATCCCTGGCTCATGTACAAGAAAGATTTTATCATTATAACAATACGCTTAAGAATAATAAGAATTACAGTCTTTTGGTAAATAATGTGAAATTTGAAGCAGATTTTAATATAGAGTGTACCATGATTGATGGTAAAGTATGTAACTTTTTAACCGGCCAAAAAGCCTCAAAATTGTTGTAATATTTGTGGGGTAGGACCCAAATTTATAAACGATTTGGCTCATGTAAAAAATCGCATCTACAATAAAGAGTATTACTTATTCGGTCAATATTTATTGCACATTGCATACAACATGGATTTTGAAAAGTCTATCGCTAATATACCACAAAACAAATTACTGAAAAAGAATAGAAAAAGGATGATTCAACAGTTATTAAAAGACATATTGTCGCTCTCAGTTGATGTTGTGAAACAAGGAAGTGGAACCACAAATTCTGGTAATGTTGCTCGATGTTTTTTGTCCAATTCTGAAATTGAGTCTCAAGTTACTGGACTAGACAAAACATTAATTCAACGATTTTACAATATTTTACAGGCTTTATCAAGCGGAAAAATGATAGATTGTCTTAAGTTCAAAAATTACTGCAATGATACATCAAAAGGCAAATAATAAAATTTTTCGAAAAGCTCGAAGCAATAACAGTCGAATGAATAATAGAAAAGCCACTAATGAGGACATTATGTACCATCTCCTTGTTGGTTCAGATCCTCTTAACAGTTCAATGAGGTTAAAAGAAACCAAAACTGAAAAAACGTTATCCGATCAAGCTACACAACTTCTTTTGTAAACACGTAAACAGTTTTCCAAAACTTATTTAAATTAAACGTTTTTTGTAACTCAAAATTTTATCTTTACATCCCTACAAATAAATTGACCTTGCCTTTATTGGCTGGATCATTTTATTAGGTTTATGCATTGATCAAAGTATTATTAAAAATTTTTCAAATCTTTCAGTGTTTTTAATACAATATTTATCCATTTCCTTTACTTTTTTAATATAGTTTCTCAAAATACATATGTTGTACCTTCATACAAAAAATTAATCAGTGCAAAATGCATTCCAATTCGATTAAAACTTTGTATTAAGGTTATGTAACAAAATTCTCGATATGTAACAATCGATGCACATATTACGAACTTTCATGAATAAAAAATACTTCTGGTCATGGATTTTATGGAAAAACGTACATTTTTGAAATTTCGGCAGCCATTTTGTATCCTCCATTGTCAATTTTAATAATACGACACTAAATTTATCATCAGTGATAAAAAAAATGATCATAAAAATCGTTTACAGATGACATTGATCACTGAAAAATGTATTCAAATAGGTATAAAATAATTTTTTGAGGTTACGGTACAAAATTTTTAAAAAGTGGCACCCAAGGCTTAGAGCGCAATTCATGTTGAGAATTAAAAAAAAAGTTAAAATCCGTTGAGATTTGGCTTCTCAGCAGAATTTTGTCCAGTAGCGTCTTTTTTTTCACTGTGCGACTTGCCAGAGCTGCTGCACCACTCGTCTTCCCATTATACCAGCTGCCGGTCGTTAGTTAGCTTTGATCCTTTGACAGGTGTCACAGGTGCTCACTCACGCTCTTATTTCGCGTTACATGCCGGGCCAGTAGTATTGAACTAATGCTCTTCGATAAGTCTTGTCGATTCCTAGATGTGAGGACTGTGAATCCAGGTGGGCCTCTTGACAGACATCTGGTCTTCTTTAAGTTGGGACCACCAGCTTCCAACAATTAGGTCCTCAATTACCAAGTCGATAAGCGGATTCGTCGAATAGCGATATAGCATTCCGTCAAATACTTTCCAATCATGCAACTTTCTAGGGGTTTCCATTACTTCTTGTCAGCGTCGTCTGTACCAATCATTTTCCACTGGGTTTAAGGCAGCTATCGGAATGGCTATTTCCTACTTATACATCCGTGAAAGGACATCCGGAACCAGATGTTCGAAACCTTTTCGATGGATGACTTTAAAGTCATACTCGAAGAGGTCTAGGGCCCATCTGTCCAGTCGACCGGTAGGATTGTGAAGATTATGTAACCAGCTCAGCGAACTGTGGTCAGTTATAACCGTAAAATGGAAACACTTCAAGTAATGGCGGAATTTTCTCACAGCCCATATTACCGCTAGGCATTCTTTCTTGGTAACGGAATATTTCCGTTCGGCTTCCGTCATTGTCCTACTCGCGTAAGCAATTACTTTGTTCCGTCCGACTTACTTCTGAGTGAGGACCACTCCGACGCCGAAGTTAGTCCCGTCCGTGTGAAGGTCGAACGGAATCTCAAAATCGGGATAAGTCAAAATCGGCGATGTCGTGACTAACTTTTTCAGTTGCTCAATGGATCTTGCTAAGGATTTTCCCATTTCCAGGCAACGTTTGTTCTCAGCAACGCATTAAGAGGTTCGGCTACCGTTGCAAACTGTAGTACAAAGTGACGATACCACGAGATCATGCCTAGGAACCTTCTCAACAGTGGTGTAACTTGGTTTTGAGGCTCCCCCTGCAGAAATTAAAATTGGGCCCCCTTCGGAAATTTCAAACGAAATTTTAAACTATCCCAATTTTAATCAATTCAATTTTTTATTTGTGGGAAAAACTGTTAATTTTGTTTATTATTTGTTAAAATATATGGGCATATCTCAGGAACCTTTAACTTTTATGTCCCTTGGATATATCTAGATGATTTTGATATATTTTTAATTGATTTTTATTTTGAAATGTTAATTATAATATGAGTTACTTCTCTCAATGGATATTATATAAATTTGTAGCTTAAAGAAGGGTCTATTAAATTGTAAATGTTCGATTTTACTTTTGTGAGTCTACTTGTCCCTAACCCTAGTTTTAAATGTTTTAAGTAATGAAACATAAAAAAAAAGAATAAAAATTAATGACTCTGTATCAGATAAATTTAAAGTTAATGAAATAAGGATAAATATTAAACAAAAGAAAATAGAAAATTTTAATTTAAATTATGAACTCTCAAAACTTGTCCCTCTATTTTAACCATTTTGACTATAATCATTTTAAATAAACAAAATGTTTATTTATCTATATTGAAAGAAACTTGTGGCACATCGAAAACCCTTAATGAAATTAAATCTTTAGGTTTTTATAAAGAAGTGTCCCCAAGATGGACCCCTTCTTAAAACTCTCTGAAAAATGTGGCAAATAAAAAATAAACATCGAGTAACAATTCTTAAGGGGACGCTTAAGTCACCTTAAAACAATGCAAAAAGAGTCAACTTTCGGTACACTTTTCTCAAAAACTATTACTCCAATTGCGTTCTTCCTTGTTTTGTTCGATTACACGTATAATCAATTGTATGAATAAGAAGTAATAAGACGTTATCTTAAATAGATACTTTTTTATAAACATTTATACCAAAATGTAAATAACACTCCCAATTTTTCTGATTAAATGACTCCCATCTCCGTTTATATAACTCAAAATGATGACAAACTTCTTATTCGTAATCTTGAAACCTTCCTGAACAAATTAAAAAAAAAACTTGTAAATCGGTTTAGTATTTCAAGAGAAAAGTGTACCGAAAGATAAAAAAAAATTAAAAAATCAGATTTCACAGGAGACACGAATAACTAAAAAGAAGAAAAATCTCATGAATTTCAGAATCAAATAATCCAAATTTTATGAAACTTGGTATACTGGGGTTTTTGGGGTCGCTGATTCCAATTTCGAAATCAGATTATCAAAATTCAAAATGGCGGATCCAATATGGCGGTCGAATTTTTAACAGTTGAACAAATTTGTATGAATCTTAGTATATTGGGGTTTTTGGGGTCGCTAATTTTAAATTTGAAGTCAGATTTGAAAAATTCAAAATGGTGGATTCAATATGGTGGATGAATTTTTAAAAATGAATTGAATTTGCATGAATCTTGGTATGTTGGGGTTTTTGGGGTCACTGATTTCAAATTTTAAGTCACTATTGGAAAACTCAAAATGGCGAATCCAATATGGCGGACGAGTTTTTAAAAATTGACTGAATTTGCATGAATCTTGGTATATTGGGGTTTTTGGGGTCGCTGATTTCAAATTTAAAGTCAGATTTGAAATATTTAAATTGGAGGATCCAATATGGTGATCAACTTTCTAAAAAATTACTAAATGTGCATGCAATTTTTTACTTTGGCGTTTTTGGGGTCGCTGAGTACAAATTTGTTATTTATATTTCAATTTTAATAATTTCGAATCTAATGTGAGGGTTGCATTTTCAAATATTGTTAAAATTTACCTGTATCTTGTTACTCGGAAATTTTCGGGTTTACTAATTTGAAATCTTAAATCGACTGCCATATTGTATCCTCCATTTTGAATTTTCCAAATCTGACTTGAAATTTGAAATCAGCGACCCCAAAAACCCCAATATACCAAGATTCATGCAAATTCAGTCAATTTTTAAAAACTCGTCCGCCATATTGGATTCGCCATTTTGAGTTTTCCAATAGTGACTTAAAATTTGAAATCAGTGACCCCAAAAACCCCAACATACCAAGATTCATGCAAATTCAATTCATTTTTAAAAATTCATCCACCATATTGAATCCACCATTTTGAATTTTTCAAATCTGACTTCAAATTTAAAATTAGCGACCCCAAAAACCCCAATATACTAAGATTCATACAAATTCGTTCAACTGTTAAAAATTCGACCGCCATATTGGATCCTCCATTTTGAATTTGCAAATCATGTCGAGAAATATATATGGAGTTTTGATTTATTCATTTTTAGTATAAAAATAAGAAATTTTAATACAATTGAAGCTTTCGTACATAATTTATTGATGAACTTAAGGATTTATTATTCTCGAGATAAAGTATCCAACTTTACAAATTCATTTAGGCTACTTCTACTCATCAGAAAAGGTTTTAAATAGTCTTATTTTATTCCTAAATGAGTCTAGTTTTGGATAATCACATAAAAAGAAAATCGTTTTTTTGTCATTTTTCCACTTAGGCGTCCCCTTAAACTAATTTTTAATCATTTTACTGCATTTATCAAAAACTAACATTTCCAAAAACTTCAATTTAATAGCTTAACAGTCACAAAGTAATAAGATATCGAAAAATATCGATATATCAAAATCTCAAACAATAACATCATATTTCATGGCGGAAAATAAAAAATTTCAATTAGGTGTCTCAAAAAATTATTGAAGAAAGTGTATAATCGATAATATGAAAATAAAAACAACGAAAATTGGTGTATGTCCATCTTAGTGTACATGACACCTTTTTTTGAGCCCCTGTAAAAAGTTGTATACAAACACAATATTAGTAAAATTATTTTAGAATATTATTATACGATAAATAAATAATATTATAACGTTAAGGACTTATTCTAACTCACAAATTTAAATAACTTTACCAACTTAAGAAAAAACTGTAGGGGAGACTAGGGCTGGTTGGGTCATTTTGCACTCTTCGTTGTTTAACTTCGTTAATATTCAATTTATGAAAACTTTATCGTACAGAAAACTTGCTCTAATCTTGGAGCTTCCATTTAAAAAAGAAAAAGTCCGGTTATTACTTTTAGTTTCTTTTTGGGGAACATTGTTTTTTAAGAAATCCAAAGTGACTCAACCCGCCCCGGCCCGGGGCTGATTGGGACATAATTAAAATGTTACTGTTTAAATGTTTAAACATTACTTTATATAATAAACTTAGTTTTTAGGGTTATTTTATAATAAAAGGAATTAAAAAATAAATATATTTAAATTAGAGTAGTGAAAGTATAAGATTATAAAATTAAAAATTGCTTAAATTGAAAAATTGTATTTTTTAATTCCTAATTGTTAAAAAGTATTATTATTCGTGTTAATTGACTAAAATAAATTACTAATAGAGAAATTAAAATAAATTTATGTAGTTTATTAATGTAGTATGAGTGTATACTAGATTCCTCATGCATTTGGGCGAACCAACTAACCCCGGTCAAAACGACCCCAATGACCCCGCCTGTGTTTTTCATATATTTGATTTTTTTTCTGTCGATACTGCAAATATAAATTAAAATCTTTTCATTGCCCTTTAAAAGGAACTATTCAAAGATTAAAATTTGATAATAAAACTCTTTCTAAAACTATTACTCAGTCAGATATAACAAAAAAACCGAGTGGGTAAAAATTTACTTTGGAGTATCAAAATTAGTTTTTCTGATATTTACGCCACATAAATGATGATATAATAATGAAACTTGGCAGAAACTTGCATCTCACTATGTAAAATAGTTTTTGTGTAGAGAGGAATTAATTCGACTAATAACATTTGAGTAAAAGGCTATCGCCTTCAACAGAAATTTTATACGAAATGTTCATCTTGGGGCCCACTCCCCTATACAAAAACTAAACAGAAAAGAAATAAGTGTTAAAAGAAAATAAAAAATAATCATTTTCAGAAAATTAGTGAAAAAAAGAAATACCTACAAATTTTATACTGTGCGGGAAATTGACAATTGTTTCACATCTTAATAAACAACCACTTGTTGATTTTTTCTTTATTATAGGTTAAAGAAGTTTCCAGTTGTAAATTGATAATAACTAAGTGTAGATAAAATTTTTTATCTGTCCATGAATAAAATTTAAAAGTTTGGAATATATACTTTACTTGGGTCAATTTTGAATAGAGGGCTTAAAAAAAATTCCAGCCTTTTTTATTGAAAAGTTAAAGGTTTCTGACATACACTCATATATTAATTAAAATCATAATTTATTTTGAATTTAATTCATACAACTTTGATATATAAAATAACACAAATATATGCCCCTTTCTATCTCATTCTCACGATTTAAGAATTCGACATTTCTAGCCCATGTTATATTGTTTAACCTGAGACACTGTTATTTTGTACAGCTACAAACATCAAAGGATTTTAGGTTCTAATTATTAAATACTAGCAAAAATAGCGCGCGCCCAGGCGCGCATGAACTTCTCTTTTTTTTACATGATTATAAAAAGTTTATTGAAAGAAATATACTTGAAATGTTGAGGGATAAATATGAAAATCTCTTATTTTTTAATTATAAAAAGAATTGGATAATGTAACTTTAAAATTTTATTTACCTAGAATCTTCACAACATCTTGCTTTAAATGATCATAATTGTATGATGCACCTTCTAAAAAATAAGCTTATTTTATTGGAATATAATTGATCAGTATTTTATTTTTTATGGCTGCGATCTAGGATCTGTCATTTTGATTTTGTTTTCATGATTTCAGATTCATAATCTGCAATCATGAAGACCCTTAGAAGTAATTTTTAAATAAATTTATTAATTTTGCTTTCTGATAATCACATTATTCCCTTAAAAGAATAAAGCTCCACCTTTTTTTGCCCCAACTAAAGCGTGGCATCTCATAGATTATAATAAGTAATTTAATTTTGATAAATAAAAAAAATAATAAAAG
The DNA here is from genome assembly GCA_037103525.1 of Ganaspis brasiliensis. Classification (NCBI taxonomy): domain Eukaryota; kingdom Metazoa; phylum Arthropoda; class Insecta; order Hymenoptera; family Figitidae; genus Ganaspis; species Ganaspis brasiliensis. The sequence continues at coordinate 371,131 of JAZKLR010000454.1, read as the reverse complement.
ATTCAATTAATTCATTAAAATAAAATATTTTATAATTAAAGCCTAAAAACTTTTGACTTCAGTAGAAGTACGAAATAACATTACTTTAGGTTAAACAATATAACATGAACTACAAATAAAAATTTTTGTCGAAACGATAAGGGCCCAGTTCGGGCCCCCTAAGTCAACGGGCCCCCCGCACCGCGGGGTCTCGCGGGGGTGTAGTTACGCCACTGTTCTGATAGTTCATGTTTTAACGTTTTAAAATAAAATGATTATAAAATAGTACATAAGTTTGTGTTTTTAACATTGTACTTTAATTTTACAAAAAAAGAGGGGGTCTCAAAAAATTGTTGTGCCCTGGGTCTTAATTTGCCATAATCTAGTACTGGATAAACTACCTATCATTCTTCAAGAAATACTACGAGCAGCGAAAACTATCTACATGAAAGGAAGTGCAAAAAAGGAATGGTTAAAAAAATATTTGTTAAATGTACAAAATGTTAAAGAAATAGATGGTCCAGCAAGTAAGAATATTGAAACTGACTCCTCATTGTTTTTATGTGCACATCACATTTCACAAACTAGAGAATGTGCTGTAAACAATGTAATGTCGCTCCGCAATTGGTTTCTCAAAACAGTAAATGAATCGAAAAGTTCTATTGAAGGCGTCGATTAAGTTTAATTGCATTTATATTTTACACCACTTAGAAGCCCTCTTATGAAAATTGTAATTCTGTTTTGTAATTAATTTGAAACATTTTTTAGGGGAATAAATGAATTTGATACAGTAGGGACTTTCATGGATGAGGACACTTTGGTTGCAGTCAGTCGCAAGAAAGAATAGACGAGGAGTTATGGGAAAAAAGATGAGGAGGAAACTTGTGACTAAAGATCCTCGCCTGTCGCATTGTTTCTAGCCCAATGTTTACGGTTTTTACGGATGCATACCACTCCCTAAAATTTGCAACCATAAGAGTCCAGACTGTAGTTTTAGAAATCAACGTGTTTTTACTACTTTACCCTATTCTTTAGATTGAAATACGCAAATACGATATAAATATAATTAAAAAAGATCTTTCTAGAAAAGTATTTACTTTTATTTACTATTAAATATGTGACGCGTGGCGAAGAAAGGCACCTAAGAAGGAAAAAATCGATTTTCAGATTTTGATAATATTAGGTTAATTAAACGTTCCTTTTTCATTATCAAAAGTCAGAATACATTTTCATTGAATATTTTTCACGTACTTAAGACTTAAGCATCAGCGATTTGTACAGAATCTAATGTCGCGCACGCGGCTTCTTTTCACTCTCCTGTAAAATTACCGTTTGGCTTCTTAGGTGCTTTTCTTCGCGACGCGTCATATTATAATTTAACTTCTTAAAAAATTACTAACTGTTATTTTTATCTTATAATTTAATTATTATATCAATAAAGTTAAAGTCAACTCAGTCGAGAATCCAGGACTTCAGCGGAGCATCCAGAGAGTTTAGAAATATACATTTGGTAGATTTTAATTGCTTTCCTCAGCTAACTGTATGCTTGCCCCATGATATTCTTAATTTTGCTCGCGAAACATTTGTTGCCTACTTGTTTATTACATTCTATAAGGCGATTGAGAACTTGTTTTCTAATCCTTATGTCAACGCTTTAATAAAACTTTTAGCCAAGTCCGCGAAAAGTACGATTTTTGAATAAGGTGCTAATCAAGTGGATCATACTTCCAACACAGAAAAAACTCTGCGATTTTTGCTGCATGTGATTTTCAGGTGAATAAAATTCTTAAGATTAACTCTAGATCATCATTAAACGTCTCTTTATTTTGATGTTAAATTTACATATATCATTGACTTTATGCTGCCTTGAAATTTTCACCCAAATCATATATTAAATTAACAAAATTTTTTTCAGTGAATTGTTTGAAATCTTATTATGAGCAATGTAAATATTGTTTAAAATTAATTTTATTCGATAAGATGAATTTATAAATTATAGAAAGTCAATGAGACTTTACTACTATTGATAAAATCAAAAATTAGCCTAAATTATTAGACTAAAAAAATAAAAATAAATAAATTATTAACTTATTATTACTAAAACGTCAACATTTTTTACTTAAACTTATGTTTAGTATAAGAAATTAGCATTTTTTGTCAGAGGAAAACGAAACTTTTGACAGTAACCGTACGATTCGGAAATAATAAGCAGATTTATTTTAGTGTAATATGAGTGTTATTTTTAATTTCAAAGTAACCTAAAAAGCGTAACAACATGGCATATCTTTTATTTTTCAAAGGCTGGTAGCAGCATTTGACTATGGGAGCGTTAGGTTGCTTGTTGTTTGAGTTTTGACAACTATTGCGCGTAAACAAGTATAAATCACGGTGAAATTGAAATGACAGTTAAAAAAAATGCCTACACTAATTTATAAGTGGGATAATATTTAAATATTTATAAATAAAAAATAATTGACAATCGGTAAGTTAACTAAACAAACTTTAATATTAATGAATTTGAATTTAGCGCGCTTGTACCCGGAACTTCTTACCTGACTCAAACCTAACGTAACCTACGTTCTTTACTGCATTTGACAGCTTTACAGCGTTGCCGCATCTAGACTGAATAATTCGAAGAATCTTAAGAATTTTTTTGAATTTTAACATTTTTGCTTTTAAATGATCTGTAAGGTGACCAAACTTTTTTAATTTATTAAACCTTAAATATTCATCTTTCAAATACAATTATTCCAAGAAAATCTGGCATCGATACACTGAAAAAAATGTTTGTGTGAAAAACAACAATTTGGCTATAGTTGAGTCCGTTTTAGTTAAAATGACAAGGATTCCTTGTTCAGTTAGCATCCGAAGAGAAGTTAATTCTAATAAGTCAAACTTGTTCGACTTGTAATTCTTAAATACAGAAAAAAATTTATAAATCAGCTGAAATGTTACAATTTCCTAGTGCAAATAAGTTACTTTGTGTCAATTAATCTTTAAAATAATACCAAAGTTTACTAAAGTTTTAATAGTTTTTTCTGAATATATCCAATCGACATAACAATAAAATATATGGCGACCAAAACTGGTATTATTTACCTTAACCACTAATGTTTGAAAGAGAGAAAGTATTAACAAATGTATTTCAGATAATAAAGAACTTAAAGCCCAGTAATAAAAGCAGTCGATCGCACAATTTTTGGTGTTAATATAATATAATTCCTAATTATTTAGAGTACAATTTATCCTTGTCATTTTAACTAACCTCCCCTAGCTGGCGCCTTAACTAACAAGAAAAAATGGTTGATTCCTTGTAGACGGGTACAAGGGAGTTTTTTCAGTGTATCTATTAGAAACTTACTTTCAAAGTACCTTGGTTACTCCACAAGAGACCATGATAAATAAATTTTTTTTTAACTTCTAAATTATTTAGCAAAAAATTCTCAAATTTTGCCATACTTTTTTTTTGTTGTACCAAATAATATAATTTCTCAAAATTTGAAAAATTTCTGACATTTTTTAATATTTGTCCGATTTCTCATTAACGTGTATTACCTATGTAATTTACCTTTCTACATAATGTAACATACGTCAGTTCACGTAAATTTAATCACGTGACAGCGCGCGAAAATTAAAATTTTAAACATGCTGAGATAACCAAGCATACTAATCCAAAATATCTGGTAAACCAACAGTATACTTGCCATGTACCTTCGCCCTGTACTAGTAAGATACGAGTATAACGTAATTATCTTCAATTACTTGCATTAAACTGGTGCAATGCCAGTGTGTGCATACTCTTTTTTTCAACAGGATAATATACTGGCCCTGTACTTGGATTATAATCTTACTACGTACTCGAATTTCCAAATTATTTTTCAAGATAGTAGATTATAATACGACTCTGGTATGACTCCATATTTATTTAGTACGCCGTACAAACTGAAAATGTTGAAGTTTCTATGAACTACATACAATTGTAATACTAGTAAAATACAAGTACGTCGTCCAAATGTAATAAAAAGGTACATTCATACTGGCACTATACCAGTTTAGAATCAGTACTTCGAAAATCAGTATCATTATATTCGTATAGTAGTAGTATAATGCAATGGTACGTGGTACGCACAGCAATTGTACGCTGGTTATCTGGATATACATTATATGTACATTTGACATGTAAATTACCTAGGTTTCTACGTTTTCAACGTATATTACATCGGAAATGTGCATTCCAAAGAAATTACAAACTGATAAAGGTAAAGAATTTTACAATTCGCAACTTCAAGAATTAATAAAATTTTATAAGATCAACCTATATTCAACCTATATAGTAATCTTAAAGCATCAAATGTTTAGAGATTCTTTCAAAGAAATTAAAGTTAACTTTTGGAAAAGTTAAAGTTAACTTTTGGAAAAGTTAGAGTTAACTTTTAGAAAAGTTAAAGGTAACTTTCGGAAAAGTTAAAGGTAACTTTCGGAAAAGTTAAGGTTAACTTTTGGAAAAGTTAACTTGTTGAAAAGTTAAATGCAATTAACGTGTAAATTCCATAATACTTTAAGTTAACTTTCGAAAAAGTTACCAGTAACTTTTGGAAAAATTCAAGTTGACTTTTGTAAAAGTCTAAAACTAAGCAGCTAAGACTCGGAAGCAGCTGTGCATCGGATTTAGGTCTCGAAATCTGAGTGACTATATCCTTGCAAAATCTTTTTTTGACATGGATCATATGTTAAGATCAGTCGAGGAATATGAGAGTGCCGACAACGAGCGGAGAGAACTTTTCGGACAACAGCATGGCTCTGTTGGAACATCAATTATGAAGGCCAGAGCCAATCAGTCAAATGCCTTTTCCGGAAGGCAACGAGCTACGACGACAGCAGATTCAGCAAAAAGTGGGACGACTTCGTCATCAGGGATTACTTCTACAATAGTGCAGTCAACGAGTAGTAGTGTTAGTGACAATCGTGTATGTTATAGATGTGGTAAGAGTGGTCATTTGATCAAATTTTGTAGTGAAGCTCCAAAGCAAATAAAATGTTATAAGTGCGACTAGCTGGGCCATAAGGCTAACAGGTGCAGATTTTCCGCCGATGTGGAGATTAAAGGTAAGGAAGAGGTTAATCTTGTGTCTGACAGACGTTCGGATACCTCAGTAGAAAAATTTATTAAACAAGTGTTTATTGAGGATAAGCCTTTTCGAGCTTTTTTCGAAGCGGGAAGCTTCGTGTGCACTATTAAATTGAGTGTTGCTGTTGGGGCCGGATTTTTCATCTCACCGGGAAAAATCGAGTTAAAAGGTTTTGGAGTGGATGGAAATCTCGTTGAATCTGTCGGTGTAGTTAATGCGGTTTTACGTTTTAATAATCTTAAACCTCGAAGTCTAAATTTTAAAGTCGTTCCTGATAACGTACAATCGTTTGATGTCATGGTGGGACGTAGCTTTACAGAGTTGCCAGATCTGGCGTACATAAGAGTGCGCAACTCGCTTGAGTTTTGTGTGTTTGAGGATTTTCCTATTGAGTCCTTTCCTGAAGTCGAGCAGATCGGATCCAAGCCGCGAATTAGTAAAGAATGTACTGTTGAGGCCGGTTCTGTAAATTTTGTTGACGTTGTGATTCGTGATAGAGAGGCGACTGCGCCGTACGTTAATTGGAGTTCTAAGCCAAGGAGTTTGCGGGAGGGCGAGTCTGTCGGGGAGCTGGTGTTGAGAGTTGAGACCGTGAATGAAGTCAATCGCGTGTAGAGCCTATTACCGAATCTGACATATCTGTGGGCTAAGGAATTTCTAGCGAACAATAACGGGAGTTGCTGAAAATTTTGAATGGCTATAGATGTTGTGTTGCTCAGACTTTAGACGAGATGGGTCAGACGGATAAAATGGTTATGGACATTGAATTAAACACAGGTAGCGAACCGTCAAATGCTAAACCTTATAAGTTAAACGCTAAAGATCGTACTGAACTCGATAGAATTGTTACTGAGTATAAGCGTCTCGGACTTGTGACTGAAACAAATTCGCCTTTTGCTAGTCCTGCGTTTTTGGTGCGCAAAAAAGACAGAAAGGCGTGAATGGTTGTCGATTATCGTGATTTAAATAAAAAGACGGTTAAGATACATTTTCCAATGCCCAGTTTCGATGATGCCTTGGAGTTTTTCGTCGGTGCTAAAATGTTTACAACCCTTGATTTGCCAAGTGGTTTCTTACAGATTCCCTTATCAGAGAGCGCGAAAGCAAAAACAGCTTTTATAACTGAATTTCAGACGGGTCAATTCGAGAGAGTAAATTTCGGTTTGACTAACGTGCCTTTTTATTTCGCGAAGCTCATGAAGAGAGTTCTTGGTCGTGCTCACGGTGATGTGGCGTTTAATTTTTTCGACGACACCTGTATTCCGTCAGAATCGTGGTCAGAAATGATTCGTAAACTGATTTTCGTCTTAGAATTGTTAAAAGAGGCTAGATTAACTTTAAATCTGTCAAAATGTCGCTTTGGAATGAGGAGAGTCGAGTTTCTCGGTTTTGAGATTGGTGGGGATGGGATAAGGCCTATGGTGTTTACGGTATTTCGCTCCGGGAGCGATTGGAGCTCAGGTATTGGACAACCTCTATTTGATATAACTTTTAGCTACAAGGCAGTTTTAAAGGCTATGATTGGTTGAAAGGCAAACAGTGTGATGAAATTTTTGATTTCGTAAGCTTAATGTATTTTTTTACCAAAAACGGTGTGAACTAACCATCTTTGAGCTCTAAATAAGTGCTCCGTCTCCTAGGACCGAGCGAATTGAGCAAAAACATGCCTTGATTATACTAATCACAGAAAGAAATTTTTTGAAACTTTATGGATAAAAATATATATTTACAGCAATGTTTTATTTAATAATGGAATAGAAGTAAATTAAAATTTTTCTGTCAACATAAATAAAAAAGAACATGTAAAAATAAACAATTTTTTTGCAAAAATAGGTTCCTGTTATCCTTCATTTGTTAAGGATCAATTTATTTCATTTCATAAACAATTAAATCGATTTTCATAAATTTTTATAATTTAGGTTATGTAAAAACTTTTACTTAAAATCAATTTTGTTCAATCAATTCTAACTATATATATTTAAAAATTAGTTGAAATAAGTTTTCTTGTCTTCCATTCTACTAAATTGTAATTAATTAATTAGTTTTAAAGAAAAAACAGAATTCATTCTTCTTCTATGTATGGTTCACCAGCCCTGAGCTCAAAGTGCTCCCGGAGCGAAATACCGTAAACACCAGTAGTCTGACGAAGACAGCGGCGATAAGGGTGTTTCCTGTGCCTAGAAATGCGCATGAGGTTCGACGTTTCCTTGTTCTCGCCGGATTCTTTCGTCGTTTTGTTCCAGGTTTCGCGAGGATTTCCGCTCCTTTAACTGAATTGACTAAAGTAAATAGTAATAAAAAGGGTGAAAATTTATTTGTCTGGGAAAACGATCAAAAAAATAGTTTTTGAAAATTAAAAAGAAACTGACTGATAAACCAGTTTTGATGAGTTTTGATCCGAATGCAAAAGTGACAGAACTGCACACGGATGAATCTTCGCGTGGCATCGGCGGGATGTTATTGCAAAGTAGTAGTGATGGTTTGCGTCTCGTGTATGCTGTCAGTCGTCGTACGTCAGAAGTGGAAGCTTCTTATCATTCTAGCTAATTAGAACTTATGGCGATAATTTGGACTGTTTTACGGCTTAGGCAATTTCTTGTCGGAATTAAATTTGTTATTGTCACGGACTGTCAGGCTCTAATGTATATGAATGCAATGAAAACTAAACATCCGCAAATTGTTCGATGGTTCGGTGCAATAGCGGATTACGACTTTGATGTTCGACATAGAAACGGACATCAGATGGCTCATGTCGATGCACTTTCGCGTGCTCCTGTAGATCCTCCGGATAATATTGTAGATAACGGTAGTGTATTTATTATTCAAACTCGTGAAGATGAAATTTTGTTATTTCAACGATCAGATGCAGGGTTGTGCAGTGACGCGTCACTCGAGGTTTTTTACGTAATTTACAGGTATTTTACATAAGTAAAATACCGTATATTACCCCCCACTCCCGAAAAATACATTATGAAAAATATTTTTGAGGTAATTTACTAGGTATTTTACTGTAAAGTACCATGTAATTTACCTAAGGTATTTTACTAGCACAACCCTGATCAGATGTCGAACTTCTGAAAAAAATAGAAATCTTGCGTAAATCTGAAAAAGAACGGTCTAATCTAGAAAAAAACAAAATTAAAAATTTTGTATTAGATGACGATCTTTTGTACAAAATTACGGATGATGGTGGAATTCAGCGTAAATTATATGTGGTCCCAAATGCAATGCGAAAGACGGTTGTAATTTGCAATCATGATTTGCGAAGTCATGGCGCACAGTGGTCTGAATGCCAAATCTAGGTGGACAAACATCGGAAAATCTATCACTTTCAAAATTTTTTTTTTAGTTTTTTTATGTTCTATTATATTTAGAGGGTCCACTTTTGTATGATTCAATCACTAAAAAAAATGTATATGACTGTATTAAAGCATTAATTGGCGAAGACTCACGCGTAGTTTATTTTGCTCTGAAAATCATAGCTTTAATTTAACAAAGCTAGTGACCTATTAAATCATCAAATTTTAAACGTTCCTATAATATGAATTCTAAAGTTTGATTTACACTCTGTAAGATACTGTAACATAAATTATTCTACATTTAATGTTTATATAAGAAAGCCGACGACAAAGTTAAGTTTGTCTGCTAATTTTATATTACAAAATTCAAAATGAAAAAAGTAAAAATGTCCAAATTTGTCTAAAAAGTTATTCATGGAAAAATGTTTATTAAGCCTAAAAGTTTCCACAACCATTAACACTTTTTGCCACTTTTTGCCACTTTTCGATATTTTCATGTTTAAAACGAATCGTGAAACCCGGTTTCAGATGGACAAATCTATTTCCTCACAGACGTTTTGATGCTACTTTACATCACTTTATTATTAGCAGTTTTTGAGGTTGCTGATTACGAATTTGAAGTCAGATTTAAAAAATTCAAAATGGCGGATCCAATATGGCGGATTAAAAATTGAAGAAATTATTGTATATCAATTAAACATGGTATTTAGAGGTTTTTGGGGTTGCTGATTACGAATTTGTTATTAGATTTCAAAAATTCAAAATGACGGATCCAATATGTCCGACCTAAAAATAAAAAAATTAGTTTTCTTTAATATGACATGTCATTTGAGGGTTTCTAAGGTCGCGGATTACGAATCTGAAGTCAGATTTAAAAAATTCAAAATGGCGGATCGAATATAGCGAATCAAAAAATGAAGAACTTATTGTAGGGGAGACCGAGGAGGAAAGTAACAGAGGTGAAAAGTAACAACGTTTATAACTTCTAAACCAATCAGCGAACAGACATGGTCCTAAAGTAATTTTTAGTCAGTTTTACCCCCTCTACCTCCCCCATATCATGCGCGAGCTGGTTCAGGAACCGTATGTCTGATATTGACTTCAGATAATCCGTGACCCTGAAATCCCATTAATGCCATGTTATACTTAAATAAACTAATTTTTTATTTTTAGGTTGATCTTATTAGACCCGCCATTTTGAACTTTTGAAATCTGACTTCAGATTCGTAATCCGCGACCTTGAAAACCCTTAAACGCCATTTTATATTAAAGTAAACTAAATTTTTAAATTTTAGATCGGCCATATTGGATTCGCCATTTTGAATTTTTAAAATCGAATAACAAATTCGTAATCAGCAACCCCAGAAACCTTTAAATACCATGTTTTATTGATATACATTAATTTCTTCAATTTTTGATTCGCCATATTGGATCCGCCATTTTGAATTTTTGAAATCTGACTTCAGATTCGTAATCCGCGACCTTGAAAACCCTTAAACGCCATTTTATATTAAAGTAAACTAAAGTTTTAAATTTTAGATTGGCCATATTGGATCCACCATTTTGAATTTTTAAAATCTAATAACAAATTCGTAATCAGTAACCCCAGAAACCTTTAAATACCATGTTTTATTGATATACATTAATTTCTTCATTTTTTGATCCGCCATATTGAATCCGCCATTTTGAATTTTTAAAATTTGACTTCAGATTCGTAATCCGCGACCTTAAAAACTCTTAAACGCCGTGTTATTTTAAACTAAACTAATTTTTTTAATTTTAGTTCGGCCATATTGGATCCGCCATTTTCAATTTTTCAAATCTGACTTCAGATTCGTAATCAGTAACCCCAGAAACCTTTAAATACCATACTTTATTGATATACAATAATTTATTCAGTTTTTGATCCGCCATATTGGATCCGCCATTTTGAATTTTTAAAATCTGACTTCAGATTTGTAATCAGCGACCTCAAAAACTGCTAGAAACAAAGTGGAGTAAATTTGCATCAAGGCGTTTTTGAGTAAATAGTTTTGTCCAGCTAGAATCGGGTTTCAGACCACTGTGCATCACAAGGAAGATTTTAATGTTATGGCAGAGTGTCACTTCCATGCATTTTATTTTGGATAAAAAGAGGCTTTTTGATTGGGCTAAGGAGTGTATTAAAACGACACGATTCTACTACTACACTAAACTGCAACATGACAAAAGTAAGCGCTCACTTACTAAACGATTTTCCGTTGCTCTTTCTGTTACAACAGTCCAAACAGGACATTCATTTATAGTTACATCAGAAAAGGCACTAGAAGTATCGAAGTACTCAAATGCACCCGAACCTCTGGCAATTATTAAATACTACAATTGCTATCAGGAACCCTAAACAAAATCCCAAGTAAGCAATTTTCTAGAAATATCAACCGATATTTGAATTTTTGATAATCATACTCAATTCGACACAATGAATTCCAAGACATGTTAATAAATTCGTAACTATTGATAGAAAAATCTACTGAGTGACGAGTTTTAAGACTTTCCAAACGATTTTTAAAAATATCGTTCGCCATATTGGATCCAGCAATTTGAAGTTTGAAATTCTAATATGATATTTGTAATCAGCAATCACAAACACCCCAAGGTAATAAGTTTCAAGTAATTATAAATAATTTAAACACATATTGCATCATTTTAAACCTGACATTTTTAAATTTGAAGTTGTGATGTTATTTTCGTATTAAGGAAACTTAAGAATCCCAGGTTAACATGTTTTAAGCATTTTTAATTTAGTTTATTAAAAATATCATCCGCCATTTTTGATCCGCTATTTCGAATTTTGAAATTCTAACATAAGATTCGTTATCAGCCACTCCAAAAACCCCTGACTTATAAGTTTCAAGCAACTCAATTAATTGTAGAAATATCATCCGCCATTCTTGATTCGTCATTTTGAATGTTTAAAATCCAACTTCAGATTCGTAATCAGCGACCCCAAAAACATTAAAATAAGTCATGGTTTATCATTTTTGCATCACTTTTTAAGCGAAATTAATAAATACATTTGTTTATTTTTGAATTTAGCACCTTTTTTATAAGATAGTAATGACGAAATTTTGAATTTTATATTTTGACACTTTTTAATCAAAAAGGAATTAGTTTATGAGTTTTTTAAAATATAGAACGTTTATATATGTTGCCTAGTCTTTTGGGCAGAGCTCTGGCCCGTTTGACGTGGAACGTCCCATATCACCATTAATTATCGTAACAAGACTTCTAATGTACCAATAAATCTTATATAGGTACGCACTATATTTAAAAAATAGCTAATTTCAAACCTTATAATAACATGTAGGTAGTATATTATATATTATAATAACATAATCGACGAAACACAAAATACGTTTCAAATATTTTTCTTACAGAAAAAGTAAGTTATCTGCTGCAGCTAAAAAAAGTTAGCTAAAAATACTTTATCACCATAGCAAAATATTTGCTAAACCAGCTAATACATTTGCTGAGAGATCAGAAAGTTTAATGTGGTAATTAAAGCTAAAACGTTTAGCTGTACCTGTATCAATGAATTGTTTTAGCTGTGGTATCTACAACTGTTAGCTACCTCTGTGTACTTTTAGTTGTCTTATCAAATACATTGGCCAACTTAGCAAATATTTAGGTATGATGGTTAAATATATTCAGCTAATTCTTTAGCTGCACTCTGAGAAAATTTGGATGTGAAATTGTAAAGAAAAGTTAAGCAATTCTAAATCTTCAAACTTGCTTTTGTCCGTACTTTGACACCATTGAACTTGCATTTGTCAAACAATCCAATTACCTGAACTTGCATTTGACCGTACGTTGAAATCACCGAATTTGCATTTGTCAAAACATTTAACTCTCCAAACTGTCATTTGTCAGACCATTTAACTAACCGACTAAGCAAGTCACCGTACTTCCCTTTGCTATACCTTTGGAAAGTAGACTTTCTAAAGGAGTCTTCTGATTGGTTGGTAATGTTTCCGGGAAAGTTAACCGCCAATCAGAAGACTCCTTTAAAAAGTCTAATTTCCGAGGGTCTGGCAAATGCAAATTCGGTGACTTGCGTACTCGGCGAATTAAAGAGTCTGACAAATAAAAGTTCTGAGAGTTGAATAATTTGACAAATGCGTGTTCGGGGATTTAAAAGATCGGTCAAATGCAAGTTTGGAGGCTTAAGAGTTCGGACAAATGTGAGTTTGGTGATTTCAAAGTTCGGACAAATGCAAGTTCAGGGATTTCATAGTTCGGACGAATGTAAATTTGGTGATTTCGAGGTTCGGATAAATGCAAGTTCGGGGATTTGGAAGTTCTGACAATTGAAAATTTGGGGAGTTGAATATTCAGCCAAATGCGTGTGTTTCTGAATTATGGCTAAAGGAGAGGAGATGGGTAGCGAAATAAAAAATACGCCAGATTCCTTTTTTTTGAACCATTTAATCGGGTCACTTCTTTAAATTGACACAAGGTTATGATACATGTATCATATAAAAAACACCTTATCACTAACTATCATATAATAACGAGAGAACACAAAACAAACGGCAAAAGAACAAGAGTGATTTTAGCACTGAGCTGGTGACACGTGGTCGGTAAAAACGGCAGAGAAGAACCGGATGACAGACTGCTCCTTCCAAGGGACAACCGGAACGCTCAAGACATCAAACCGAACTGAACAGAGTGGGGGAAGACTTCCCAATTCGGCAACGAGAGAGGTCCCTCTCAGTGACAGGGACAGTCGGAAAAACCCGAACATGCGTGTTTGGTGATTTTAAAGTTCGGAAATATGCAAAGTCGGTAAGTTCAACGTTTGTACAAATGCAAGTTCGGGTAATTGAATGTTTTGACATATGCAAGTTCGGTGATTTAAAAGTTCGGAAATACAAGTTAGGGGATTTAAAAGTTCGGGCAAATACGAGTCCGAGGAGTTATAATTTTAACAAATGCATTCGTCAATTTAACCCTCTGTCTACTGAGTTGACCATTAATGACAAAAATCGACAATTTGGACGCGTGGAAGGGACTATAGGAAACTCGTTGTATAGCGCTAGAGTTGGAATAAGCTACCGTAGGCAGAGGGTTAAATGTACTGGCAAATGTAAGTTCGGTGATTCTAAAGTTACGACAAATGCAAATTCGGGGAGTTAAAAGTTCGAACAAATGCAAGGTCGGGGAATTACAAATTCTGACAAATGCAAGTTCGGAGTATTATATATTCCGACATTTCGTTCAATTTCAAGTTCGGTCAATTGGGTTTTGGAGGAAATGCAGGCGACTCTAAAAGCAGAACGTTTTCTTGAAAAATGAGTTTACTTTCTGATTCTTTTTAATAGAAAGTCAAATATTTTTAACAAATTTTAAGTTAATTAATATATCACAGAAGTCAAAAGAAACAAAAATGTCCTTAAGTCTTCAAATTGTCTGACTGTTTTATAGAATTTCATATAAACCTTTTTTCCGTGTAGCAGCTAACTCATTTTTTCCGTGCGATTTTAGAAATTTTTTTTTTTAAAAAACGTGCAAAGTTAGAAGTAAATTCCTAAGTGACAGTTGGAAAGAGTTGCTTCTAGCCGAATTGGAAGTCTCTGTTGTACAAGCTACGTACTTTAGCTTCCATTGCGACTTGAAGTTCCTGCTGCTCACGTATTGCATTAATACATTATTGTTTTGAATTTTTTATGCAAATTAGGTGAAAAAACAATAATAACTTTTTAGTATTATGCAAAATAAAATTTATAATCGAAAAAGTACATATTTGTGGATAGTTTGTGAGTTGTACTGTGATAATCCAAGTTTTACAACATTTTCACATATAAATATCCTTACTAAGAAAGAAGTTATATGCAAATGAGTTACCAAGGACCGTTAAATGAGTTAGGAAGGGCCGTTAGAAAGTAACGCTTCTCTTTTGAGAGAGTGAGAAGCAAATATTTTTGCAGGTAATGAGAAAGAGAAAGGCAAATTTTCTCTCTTTTCCATTAAAGTTCGAAATTTTCGCCTCTTTTCCTAAAGCTATTAACCTTCATTATGCAAGGGTTCGTTCCGTCGATAATTGGCCTAGCAGGAGGTTTATTGTTTGTATTTAGAAATAAGATTTAAATTTGAAGAATATTAGTATCATGAGGTAAAATTTTAGGTAAAGTTTCAAATTTAAATGTGAGTGTGTGTGTGTGTGTGTGTGTGTGAGAGAGAGAGAGAGAGAGAAATAGAGAGAGAAATAGAGAAACGGTGAAACTCAGTTTCTTTTTAACCTAGGGTCTTTACCAGGACATATGTAAAAGAAAAGAGCGCGCATAGCAAGCCATTGTTAGTGCTATTGCTTCAAAAGTAGAATTATAGATAATTGGGGAGATTGAGATTATGTACCTAACCTAGAATAATTCTTTAACATTTGTTCAAGTTTCAACTATAAGCAAATTAATCTGCTTCTTGAAGTAATACTATTAAAATGTAAAAATTCTATTTTGGTGGAATCTTGTCACTCGCACTCAGAGTTACCAATTCAATTAGTAGGTTTTTACTAATTAAGGGTAAACGAATTTCCTTTATTTCAATTAGTAAACAAATTTTTTTTTAATAGTCATTTTCCATTATTTCAGATTTAGAGAGTAACAAAAACCATCAAATATGCATCTATCAAATAGACTCTTCCAGGGTTTTAGAACATTCACTATGCAGCGTCAACTACATGCTGCATTTTTTTATACATACTATACAAAAATATGCTTATTTCCGTAATAAATATTTGTTGTTTTGAACAATGTTTTTTAGTATTTGAGCCCAGGTTTGAGAAAGAAAATATTGGTAACACGCTGTTACCATGAATATGCTATTTTCGAGCGCTGTTAGAATTTGATTAGAAAAAAATTGTTTTTTTGATTCATTCTATCTCTTACTCTGACTTTGCAGTAAATCTCCAATTGAATTGAAGTAAAAGTTTACTGTATAAAAGTGAGATCTTATTCTTTGCGAATGGGTTTCGCACTCAGACAGGGGTGAATTAATTTTTATTTTAAATTGAGTGAAATCTCAGCACAAAAAATTTGAAAAATTTTATTATCAAAACTGTCATAAAACAATGCTAACTTTTAGTTCGTTGGTATTCCAATAATTCAAACTATTTGCACATTTCTATTAAAAAATACTTTTTTAACGTAAGAAATAAATAAAGACTTTTCCATTTTACAGATTCTTACAATTATTAAATCAATTTTCTTACAGCTTATAAGATCAAAACTTCTTTTGTCCTCAGGTACCAACTTGATTTGGCATGTCAATAAATTTACTCTGGTCGGCAGTTTATTTTCGTCTGCATGACAAATATCTAGAAACCCTTCTACTTGAACGTCACACTTTCGTTTTTGCCAAACACGGCGCATTTTTCCTTCGCTTTTTTTCAAAAGATGCCCTGAGCGTGTCACACCATGATGTTTATCACCTTGCAGTTGGTGCAGGGAATAGCCTATGTTTGCATTCGCTGAACTAAACTGAAATTAAAATTATTTTTTAAAAAAATCTTTTAAAAGTTGCGTCGATCGAAAAATACATCGCATTTATAACTCAAAAATACCCTTACGAAATATGAGTAATCTTACAGTAGCAGTAACAATAATTTATTCATAACACAAATAAAAATTTAAGTTCAGTTATTAAGGTAGTTTACTTAATATGTATGTAGGCAAGAGTAGAGTAGTTCCGATGCCGGTTAACGAATGACTCCGAATATATGTAGATTTAAATAAATGGTACACTTTAAAGATCGAACAACCGAAAATCTTTGTTTATTTATTCAAACCTTATTAAAGTTTAGTATTCCTTATTTCTCTTTTATGAACAATCAAATAATTTAACAACTGACAAAGACGCCCCCCATAGAAGCGATAGAGAACAACGGACTCACATAAAAATAAATGGTCAAGCTTTACCAACTTGACTTAATCAGCCTACCATTTCTCCAAATTCCACGTGTCTTTTTGATCCACTGAAAAATTTTTTTAAATTCAAAATTCCACGTGTTTTTTTATCGTTAGGAAAATTTTTTCTAATTCTATATTCCACGTGTCTAATTGATTGCCAGAAACATTTTTTTAAAGTACAAATTCCAAGTGACTTTTTGATCGAAAGAAAAATTTTTTCAAAGTCTAAATTCCACGTGATATTGATCGGATGAAAAAAATTTTTTAGTCTAAATTCAAGCTGACTTTTTGATAGAGAGGCAAATTTATTTAAAGTCTAAAATCCACGTAACTTTTTTATCCAAAGTAAAATTTATTTAAAGTTTAAAATCCACATGACTTTATGATCTAAAGATCGATTTTTTAAAGACCAAATTCCACGTGACTTTTTTATATAAAGAAAAATTTATTTATAGTCTAAAATTCACGTGACCTTTAATCGAAAGCAAAAAATTTTAAAAATATCAAATCTACGTGACTTTTTGATCGAAAGAAAAACAATTTTAAAGTCTAAAATCCACTTGACTTTTTAATCGGAAGGAAAGTCCGGCTGAAACACGATCTGCCATTATTTGAACGAGGGTCAGAAAAATTTGGATTCAACATACGGTTAGGATTACTTGTTCTCATCTAAAGTCTATCATATTCGTTTAATAAGGGGGTCCTTGCTCTCGAAATCTCTGATCTCCAATGCCCTGATTTATTTCATTGTTACGATCAAAACCACGAAAGCCTCTATTATTTCGTTCCCGATTTCTATTTTCTACCTATTTTCGTACCTGTCGTTTGGGTCCATGGGGACTCGCGGTCTTGTTCCAGTGTACGGGGTCACGTGGTCTGTGGGAGGTGTGTGGTGGGGGGAACTCCAGAAGTTCTAGCGCAAGGGGTACCAGTAGCTTGGTCATATGGTGGGGGAACATCAGAGTTGACATGGGGGGACTCGCTTCAGGGGCCTGTGGCCGTTCTTGCTGATGTCCAGGACCGTGTGTATTTTCTCGGGGTTGGTTTTCGCCATTTGGATCTCGGCGAAATTCCCGATCAAAACTAGCATTTTTATTCTCACTCTACTGATCGGACCCCGGATCTTCGAGAATTGGTGGTAAATTTTCCTGTCTACTAAAGTCGATTTCCGTATCGTTGGTTGGCATGTCGAGATCTCTGTCGTATCTAATAAGTCTTTCACGTCAAACCGGTACTATACCTCTAATCTAATATTCACACGTAAAATCTGAAATAATATTTTAGAATAACTTTTAAAATTCGACTTTCTTAAATAAAAATTTTATTTTCTCTTAATTCTAAATTTTAATTTTTATCGACAAGGGCAATGATTAAATAATTATTTTCATATCAACATCAAACATAAAAATTAATATTCAAAATAATTCAACTCTCAAAAATCATAAATTGCACTCAACATAAATTTATTGCATGCCCACGTTGGGCGCCATTGTGATATTAGAAAAATTCGGACCTTAATTTCTGAATTTGGTAAAACAGGGAAATTAACCCAATAAATCAAAAATAAATAACTATTCTTACATTGAAAAAATCTTTCTAATTTAATTGCAATTCCTCTGTCATGAAGGAATATGGCGCAACTACCTTTAGCACTGATTTCAGACTTTCATCAAAATTTTACAACAATAAAATTTTCTTCAATGAACAATTAAAAATTTAAAAAAAACCTACTCGCAAAATATTGTGCGCCAGGCTCACCGATGAGCCAGTCAACAACAACAACAACAAAATCAGACAGGAGCAATCTATTCCGAAAACGACAATATCTAAATTTTAACGTTCATTAATTTAACAATTTCATCAAATTTCACATAGAAATTTACAACGAGATCAATGTACCGGAATCCAGTTTTTCGCTAGCTCAGGGATGTCAAATAATGGGGTAGGGTTCTTGTTGAGTGCAACTACCATAATTAAATTCAACACCAATATCAAGTATCAAATATTAACAAAATATATTCTAAATTTTGCATACGCTAATTACAAAAGAAAAGCGCATAATCCCTATACTGATTAAAGCTACAAAAATAATAATAAAGAATTTTCTATCCGCGACATAATTTCGGTAATTTTTATAAAAATAAGAAAAAAATAAGCTACTATAATTTTGATAAATCTCATAAAACAAGAAAAATAAATCCACGACAGTATTTTCGATATTTCGTTCTAAATTTTTGTTAAAAAAAATTAATGACATAATTCATACACAATGGAACTATGTTACGTAAAACATGAGTGATTGCGAATTAAAATTCTTATCCGCGATTAAATACTCCGAGAATTTCGTTAAACTATTAAATTTTATCATAAAAGAAAATTATATTACTTAACATTTCAATTCACACTTTCTCATAATTTCATTCGAAATACTAATTTGATCTGTAGTTTCATCATTAAATTTTATTAAAAGAATAAGTCCGCTATAAGAACTTTGATAATTTAAATAAAAAAAAGAAAATTAGTTACACGATACAAATTCCGCAAATCTTACTAGAAATGAGAATCGCGACATTATTTTCGACAATATTAAAGAGTAAAAAAAAATTTAATGCAATACACTCCACTACGCCACAAATTAAAATTTTACGCTAATGAGACTTTAAATTTTATATTTTAAATTAAAAAAAAAGTACAAGAGGAAATTCCAAAGTTTTGAAATTTACTTACAAGAAAATGGAACTTTTCTTGTGAGAACACACTTCAGCCCGATCAAGATCAAAAGGACAGTAGATACACAATCTGATGACCTCGAAACACACAAAAAAATCATTTTTCATTTTGTCAATATTCAGCAAATAAAACAAAAGAAAGCTAAAATAAACAAAACTTGTGTATCAATCGCCACTCGATCACTATTAACTATTATTCCACGGCATGACTATTGCGTCGATTTGTTTGATTCCACGGAAATGAATTTACGCAATTCTACACTTTTCAGCAAGAAGTTAATTATATTATTCCGCGAACAAAAAAAAATCAATATCAATTTCGGAAACACAAACACTATTCTCGAGAGATAATTAATTCGACTTACATATTAATGATTTTCTAAAGCAATGTTCTCAGCAACTCAAACAGCGTTCCTCGCTTTCTCTCCCTTTTCCGTGCCTTGAAATTTTCCTCTCAACAAATAGTTTTATAAATAATGTCGCCTCTGCGACCGGTTAACTCTAAGTCATGAAGTAGGATAAGGAAATGAAACGACGTATTTTTACTGGTCACATATAAGAGGGGTCACAGTAGTCGGACATCTTTTTCCCTGCCTTCTGTGCGCCCCTTCAGGGAAAAAGTAGAATTAATTTTCGCTGTGTATTTTCATACCAGATCACGTGATAAATTAGTTGTGAAATTCACCACAGCTAGTGCTGTTGTCAACAGGGAAAACGAAGACCTATACTACTGGGACCCCCCTGATTAAGGCCAAGTTTTTCCACGACAAACTACAGTTGTTTTATCTCCTTATCCTACTTCATGCTTTAAGTGTCCTTTTCGTTCAATTTTCTCGCCTCGTGGTGTGGAGCCGGTCTCCACGCGCTTTCGCCTAACTTAACTAATGGCGCTGGTGCGCCGACCCGCTGACTGCCGCGCCACGGCGGGAAACTCATTCAAATTTAAATTCTATGCTTTTTTAAACAACATAATATTTCTCAATTAACAAAATAATACTAAAATTCCAATACAAAAATAGTCTAATAACAAAAAAAATTCAATAAACTGTCATTAGAAACCTCACAACATTTTACTTATCTAAATGTTAATTTCTTAAAGACCAAATTCCACGTCACTTTTAGAACGAAGAAAAATTTATTCAAGTTCTTAAATCCACGTGACTTTTTAAACTAAATTAAAATTTATTTATAGCCTAAAATTTACGTGACTTATTGATCTAAAGGTCAATCTTTAAAGACCAAATTACATGTGACTTTTTAATCGAAGGAAAATTTGTTCAAGTTCTCAAATCCACGTGACTCTTTAGTCTAAAGGAAAATTTAATTATAGTCTAAAGTTTATGTGACTTATTGATCTAAAGGTCAATTTTTTTAAGACCCAATTCCACATGACTTATTGATCGAAAGGAAAATTTATTTAAAGTCTAAAATCCACGTGACTTTTTGATCAAAAAACAAAGTACTAAAAGAACAAATTTGACGTGACTTTTTGATAGAATGAAAAATTTATTCAAAGTCTAAAGTCTACGTGACTATTTAATCGCAAGGAACATTAATTTATAGTCTAAACTTTACGGGAAATATTAATATTAAGGTCAATTTTTTAAAGACCAAATTCCACGTGACTTATTGATCAATAGGAACATTTATTTAAAGTCTTAAATCTACGTGACTTTTTGATCTAAAGGAGAAATTTTTTAAAGTCTAAAATACAATTGAGTTTTTGACCAAAAGAAAAATTTATATAAAGTCTAAAATTCAAGTTACTTTTTAATCTAAAGGAAACTTTATTAAGATTCTAAATTTTACGTGACTTACTGATCGAAAGGTCCATTTTTTAAAGACCAAAATCCACGTGACTTTTTGATCTAAAAAAAAAATTTTTAAAGATCAAATTCCACGTGACTTATTGATCGAAAGAAAAATTTATTTAAAGTCTGAAATTCACGTTACTTTTTGATCGAATTAAAAATTTATTTAATGTCTAAAATCCACGTGACTTTTTGATCTAAAGGAGAAATTTTTTAAAGTCTAAAATACAATTGACTTTTTGATCAAAAGAAAAATTTATTTTAAGTCTAAAATTCAAGTTACTCTTTAATCTAAAGGAAAATTTATTTTGATTCTAAATTTTACTTGACTTATTGATCTAAAAGTCCATTTTTTAAAGACCAAATTTTACGTGACTTTTTGATCAAAAGAAAAATTTATTTTATATAATAGGGGAGACCGGGGCTATTCGGCTCACTTTTGGTCAGACAGGAAAAAAGTTAGGAAATTATTTTTTAAATCCAAACATGGATATATCATTTAGTAGCCTATCATTTTCACTTTAAAATTTGCAAGGACTTTTTGATTTATCTTTTATAGTTTTAGCTCTAGATAATTTTGAATGCAGATATACCAAATTCTCAAACTGCAAATTTGGCAGGTAAATCGGCTCACCCTGTGGGGCAATTCGGCGACTTTTATTTTTTACGAAAAATAAAAAAGTTCAATAACCTTTATTTTGTAAATATGAAAAGAACCTATATTCTTATTATAATTATGCAGTGATGGATCAAGGTCAAAATTTTTTGGGGGGACTGGGGCCCCTAAAATTAAAGAAAATTCATTAGACCTTACGTTTTTTTATTTTTTTATAAAAAATAAAAAAGTTAGTACACTCATTATTGGTAATTATTAAAAGTAGTCATATTCTTATCATAATTAAGCAGGGGCGGATAAAGACAAAGTATTTTTGGATAAGATGATTAACCGTCGCGTGAGCCCATTTACCCCACCCTGACTATTGGCACTTTAAAACAAATACAAGTCACATTTGATACATATAAATAAAATAGCATAGGTATATCGAAAGAGCACACCTGAGAGCATAAAAAAAACTTACCCAAAAAAATTAGGCTCGTAAATTAATGTACTAAAAACGTAAAAGTTTGTAAGTAAAAAGTGTACGCGCGACGCATAAAAACATAATACTCTACCTGACACGAGACTGAATCAATAGAATTACACTAAATTTCGTTTACCTAACTAAAATGTTGAGACCTATATTCTATAGCGACCTTTCCCTCCTAGATTCTAATTAAGGCGTGAAATCGCTAATAAGCCGAATTACCCGCCGGTTCGGATTGCCCCGCTCTCCCCTACCTTGCGTCAAGAACTCTATACTAAAAAGTCTGTTTTTAGAGTTCTAGAGATTAAAAGGAGGAGAATCCTACTTTTAATCACAGTTATCCCCACCAGTAAAGCCATTCAAGCACGCTTGCCAACCTAAACATCAGCTGTCGCGTCACGGGATAGGACAGCAAGCGTTCTTGAATGGCATTGCTGGTGGGATTAAACTGTGATATAAAGTAAAATTCTCTTTATTTTAATCTCTAAAACTCTAAAAACGGTGTTTTCAGTAGATTTTTTGACACAAGGTTATTATATAAAATTATGTGTGGAACACGGGCGCATCTAGGGGAATCTCGACTCGTGTGATTGCAAACTTCACACGAGTCTCGAATCCCCTACAGATGCGCCCTTGTTACACAAATAACTATTAAGTCTAAAATCCAAGTTACTTTTTAATCTAAAGAAACATTTAATTAGGGGAGAGTCGCCAGTTGTGAGACATCTCCAGTTGTAAGACAGTCCATTTTTTTTAACACGAAATAGAAAAAGGCTGATTGGTATACATAAAAACATTTCTTTTTATACGAGCCAACTTTTGCGTGTACACCGAAGCGGATATATGTATTGTTTGTGTTAGATGCCAACACTGTGTGTGAAAATCGACTAAAAAACTTTTTTTCAATATGTGCAAAGTACTTTTTTTTAAGTTAATTATTTGGAAAAGCTAAATGTTATGCATTTTTATTTAGTGCTTTCCTTTTATTTTGTAATGCAATATTGCATTGTTTCAATCTACAGTTGGAAATTTTTTTTTTTCCTTCTTCAAAATAGCGCCAATTTCCGGTTGTGAGACACAGCAAGTCACCAGTTGTGAGACGATGGCGCCGCCCATCTGGAATAGCCTATATTTTTCGTTATTCAGCATAAAGCGCTCTGTTCAGTTTAGTTCGTTACGTACATTTGATAACACAACAATTATTTAAAGTGTGGGAACATGCGCACAAGTCATTTCATTTGCCTACATTGCGACAGCGATTTCGATGAAGAAAACTGATAGTCATATTTTAAAGAATAAATATTTTTATTGACTAAAAAGATGTGCTCGGAAAATTGATCATAAAATTTTTCGAGTTCATCTGAACACTACACTTTCTATGAATAAAAGTTGCGTATTTAAGTTACTTTTTGAACGGTGTATTTTATTGAAGATTTCGTTTACCTATTTCCAATTTATAAGTCAAAAATAAAACCCGTCTCACAACTAGCGACTCTCCCCTATATTTTAAATTTTACGTGACTTATTGATCTAAAGGTCAATTTTTTAAAGACCAAATTCCACGTGACTTATTGATCGAAAGGAAAATCTATTCAAAGTCTTAAATCCACGTGACTTTTTGATCGCAAGGAAAATTAATTCATATTCCAAACTTTACGGGAATTATTAATATTCAGGTCAATTTTTTAAAGACCAAATTCTTGTCGTGGTGGGGGGCTTAGGACCGGCCAGGCGCTTGTCCTTCGGACGCCATCACTGGACGAGCTGCTCGGCTCTTCCCAGGGCTCATCGACCCCCGATGTCTGGCGAGTTTGGGCACAGGGGAATGAACGGGACCCTGTTAATTCGTGTTGCCGCCGTTTTTCGAACATGTGCACTAGCTATCTTGTGCGGATGATGTTTATTCGGATTCCAAATGGGGGCTAACCATCCTCGTCAGCTGCGGACGACATGGGTTCTGGGAAGAGCGGGACACTCCTGCCTTCTTGATTTTTCTAAGTTGGTGTGGAGTAGTCTCGATCTAGGGTTGGCGCCCGATGGACCGGTTGTCTGTCCAGTATGACCAACGGCACTAGTCCGATCGGCACCTTACAGGCAGTACACTGGGAGTGATAAGTCCTGTCGCGGCGGTTCCAACCGTGGCAAGTACGAGTCTGATGTGAGCGTAGCTCTGCCGAGGTGGATCTGCGGTAGGGTGTCAGGAGCCAGCCCCTTCGGATTGATCAGCAAGTGCATAATGGATGTAAGGGGTCGAAACTTTCATTGCTACTGGCGAGTCCGTTTTGTCCGTGTATTCCGGGAACGGCTAAGCGTGTTGATTGGGCCTCAGGGATTTGGGGTAGGACCGCAGTGTCCGAGGGTGCACCCGCTTCCAATCAAGGCGGCCCGCCACTTTACGCACCAGGCGCTGGTGAACTTACAAGCATGGATATAACAATTGGACAATTTTTCGATCAGTTTACGATGGAAGTAGAGCTTGGTCCTATTGGATCAGAACCGCCCGCATCTACAGGAACGGAAAGTACTGGAACTGCAGACGACCCTACGGCTGCAGTAGAATCAGGAAAGACGCCTGGTACGGACGTGGAAACGGCCTCCCCCCTTAGGGTCCTTGGGCCAAGAAATAGAAGAGAGCAAGTTTTTACAAACTTGCCAAGAGCTCTTGAAAAGGACACGATAAAGGTCATGGAGGTAACTCTTCAGACCTTTAAGAGGGACGACATGGATCAATTCGAGGCAAATGTTGCCTTACAACTTGCCTTGGTTCCGAAAATACTGTCCGTCATGCGTACTGCTTGTTCTAGGCAGAAGAACATAAGCGCAGATGTCCAAGACGGTCTCTGTGTACTGAAGGCGGCCTTTGAGGTAATCTGCACGAATGTGCGGTTTTTAGAACCAAAAGGGCCGAGAAACCAAACTAAGGAAAAAGGAGCCAAGGTGGGTCGTAAGGAGACGGTCCAGAAAGGTGCTCCTCCGACAAAGAGGAACGAAAAAAGGCGCGCTGCCGAAACGCTTTTGGGGAAACCCCCTCCCCAAAAAGGAAAGAGCTCTGAGCCTCCAGAGCAGATTGAGCAGCAGATGGCACCTCAGGACCAGCAGTCTACATACTCTGATGGATGTCAGAGGTTGTCGCAAGCGACAAAATCTCAGCCGGTCCATCAGACATCGCCGCCCCTGCAGGCAAGAATGACGGTAACTTCGAGCTTGTCCGAAATAGGAGGAGAGAAACTCGAAGGCGTCAAAAGGCCGCAAAGGCGCGAAGGAGACGAAAAAGGCAAAGAAAAAAGAAAAAGCGCCAACAAGGAAGCCCCGAAGGACCGAGACAGTCAGAATTTCGGCAACAGACCCGAATTCGTACAGCGAAATCCTGAAGGGCCTTCAAAAGTCTCTGAAGCCCGAAGACTCGGGCACGGAAGTTCTTAGGACGAGGAGAACTTTAAACAATGAAGTTCTCCTTATCGTGAAAAAAGGTGGTGACACCTCCAAGTTCGCGGGAGCTTTAACAGCTGCCTTAAAAGACAAGGCTACTGTTACAGCTCTCGTGAACAAAAGAGTTCTCGAGATCAGAGACCTCGATGAAAGTGCTTCTAAAGAAGACGTCATCGAGGCTCTGAATGAAAAGCTCGGGTCATCCGGTCCGGAGAGAACGGTCAGCGTCGTTCCTCGCTTTTGAGGAACGAAGTTAGCGCTGGTACGACTCACAGTGGAAAAAAGCGACGCTGCTGGACAAAACTCTGCTGACAATTCAAATTTTAACGGATTTTAACTTTTTTTATTTTGAAATTCTCAGGAAGACTTGCGCTATAAGCCTCGAGTGCCACTTTTTTAAAATTTTGTAACATAACCTCAAAAACTTGTTTTATATGTATTTGGTTAGCTCAAATATCAAAACTAATGTCAAAAATTATTTATAAAATACAGTAACTGAAAGGTTTTGAGTCCCTTAATAAAAATTTGGCACAAAATTTTCAAAATGTAAAATGACGTATCCAAGATGGCGCCCAAAACAGAGAAAATAGTATGTTAAGCAACAAGGGGCTAAAGGCAGCCATTTGTTTACTCTGATGTTTGTGTACGAGTGACGGTCGAGGGCGAAGCCCGAGACAAAACTTTTTTCCCACTGTGCGCCTGCCAGAAACAGAGTTTTTTACTCTGATTAAGGTAGGAAGATCCGGATTGGATGGATAAACGCAGCCATCAGAGAACACTTGGAGGTACCCAGGTGCCAAAGGTGCTTCGGATTCGGCATGCGATGCGTCTGTGCAAGGGCCCCGACAGAATAAAAAACTGTTGGAGATGCGGCAAGGCAGGTCACATGGCGAAAATTTGTGAGGTCACTGACCCTAGCTGCATTACATGCAGTGATTTGGGAAAACACAACCTTAAAAACTGGGCCGGCAGTATCCCCTGCTCAATATACAAGAATGAACTGCAGAAACTTAAAAAGGCAAAAGTCTAAAATTTCTACAGATTAATCTGCATACAAGTAAGAAGGCCCAGGACCTGATGTTGGTGACAGCCAGTAAGGAGAATATCGACATTCTGTTCTGTAGTGAGCAGAACAAGAGTAACGATCTCGCTAATCGGTACCAAGATACATTCAGGAAGGGCAGCCATTCAGGTCTTTAACCCAGATTTAAGGGTAGACAAGTTTCTGGAGACAAGCAGTGGCTTCGTGTGGGTGGAAATTTCAGGTATACGCATGTATAGCTGCTACTTCTCGCCCAACGACCCACTGCCAATCTTCGTAGCCGAGATAGATGAACTCGAGTCGAGCCTGCGAGAATCCAGGTTGGATGTTCTCGTCACAGGTGACTTTAATGCAAAGTTGCCAGATTGGGGCGAGACAAGGCTTGACAATAGAGGAATCTTAATCGCAGAAATGGTCTCCAGGAACAATCTGATGGTTGTCAACCAGGGCCAAAAGTGAACGTTTAGGAGAGACCATAATATCGGATCAATTATTGATCTTACAATGACAACGACTCTACTGAATAAGCGCATAAAGAATTGGCATGTCTCTGAGGTCGGTCCCTTGAAGAATCCCGCCTCATTGAGGAGCTTGGATGGGTGAAGAGACCGAACAATCTGGATGAGGAGGTGCGGACGGTGAAAAACATGATTATTACATGCGACGCATCAATGCCGCGTCGTAGAAGCAATACTCCCAGAAGACGCAACGTGTAGTCAGAGGATTTAGCCTCTTTACGAAAAGCATGCGTCAGAGCAAGAAGGACATATACCCGTTCTAAGGGAGATCCTTTGCTAAAAGACGCATATAAAGAGGCCAAAAGGATCCTCAGAAAAGAGATGAGAAAGTCACAGCGAAAATGTTGGAAGCAACTAATCGAGGATGTCGAAAAGGACCCATGGGGTCTGGGCTATAAAATCGCCACCAAGAAATTGGTGACGAGGCAAAAGACCCCCGGCCTGGACAATCTAGATTGGGTGCGAGAAATAATAAAGGGCTTGTTTCCACCAGCAGACCCATGGCCTAGGATGGACTGGAGTGACTGTCAAGTCAATGAGGAGGAACTCTTCACTCTTGCAGAGCTTTACGAAGCCGGCAAAAGATTGAAGCCAGGCAAAGCCCCTGGAATCGATGGGATAAGCAACGGGATCCTTAAACAAGTGATCGTTACTTCACCTCAGATTCTTCTAGATTGCTTCAACAACTGCCTAAAAAGAGGAGAGTTTTTCCGTGACTGGAAAAGACAGAGGCTGGTCCTCCTAAGGAAAGGTAACAAACCTCTAGATAGAGTCTCATCTTACAGGCCAATATGCCGGTTAGATACGATGGGCAAACTTCTAGAGGACATGGTTCTGCAGAGAATGCAGCTCCACTTGACCGGAGAGAATAGTTTATCCGAACACCAGTTTGGTTTCCGTAAAGCCCTAGCTGCTGCGGATAATGAATAATTATCTTAGCGACAGGTGGGTAATATACGAGGGAGACACCTGCACTCTGAAGGAAGAGATGCAACGAGGTGCCCCTCAAGGCTCGAGGACAGGACCATTCGTATGAAACGTCTCCTATGATGACTTCCTGCGAATGGGTCCACCTAAAGGCGCGGTGATCATCGGCTTCGCGGACAACGCGTTGATCGTATGCACTGCAGAATCCGCAGAAGAACTTGGATTCTTGGTGAACGAATGTCTGAGACGAACAAAGAGTTGGCTGGATGCCAGAGGTCTTTAAATGGCCCTGGATAAAACCGAAGCGCTCATGGTCACAGACAGACGTGGTTATGAACTTCCCCGGATCGAAGTAGCCGGATTCAAGGTCAAGTGGAGCACACATATAAAGTATCTAGGAGTGGAATTCGACAAGTTCCTGAATTTTAAACACCACATCGCTGAGGCTTCGGAAAAGACCGCAGAATGTGCGCTAAGTTTAGCCCGTATAATGCCGAACGTCAATGGGCCTTCCGAAAAAAAAAGGAGATTAGTGGCGAGTGGTTTCCACTCAAAGCTGCTTTACGCAGCACCAGTGTGGGCTCCCTCCCTGCGAACAGAAAAAAGCAAGAACATCTTGAATAAGATACTGTCCGTGCAAAGGATTATTACTAAGCGTATAATCTCTGCCTACCGTACAGTACCGACGTGTGCTGCTCAGGTCCTTGCCAGCGTCCCGCCGGCAGACCTTTTGGCGCAAGAAAGGGAGGAAACTTTCCTCCTTTTCAAAGATAGAATGTCCACCCGTTATACGGATGTCAATAGACCCAGCAAGGACCACATCCGCCGAAATGCGAGAAGCAGACTCTTCGAAATATGGCAAGTAAGATGGGGCGGAAAGGAGACAGGCCGATGGAAGTATCGGTTGATACCAACACTCGCTACGTGGATAAATCGAAAGCATGGAGTAGTTTCCTACTACATAACGCATGCGCTTACAGGGCATGGGTGTTTCGGCTCGTACCTAGAGCGATTTAAAAAGAGCGAGAGCTCGGAGTGTGTGTACTGTAAGTTCCCAGTGGACGACCCAGAACACACACTCTTTAGCTGCAAGCGTTGGGACGCGAAAAGGCAGGTCATGTTGGCCGGTGTAAACTGCAAAGTTACACCGGAGAACATGATCTTGCTTATCACTCGTTCTGTCGAGAATTGGCGAACCATCGAAACCTTCATACATTATGTTATGAGGGTTAAAGATCTTGATGGTCGTCAAAGAAAGTAGATCCCGTTAGTTGAGGAAGGAAATCGTGTAAGCGATGGAGTAGGGATATAAGATCACCCCTAACGGCGATACGCCAGAGAACCGGGCTATACCTGGGGGTGATCTTAAGGTCCCAAATGAGGGTGTGTTTTTAGCGGGTCGACAAGACGCCACCCCCGCATAATCCTGTAGTACGGACTATAGGGTACCTGGAAGCAGGTTTTCACATTCCACGCAAAAAAAAATCCACGTGACTTTTTGATCTAAAAGAGAAATTTTTTAAAGTCTAAAATACAATTGACTTTTTGATTGAAAGGAAAATATATTTAAAGTCTAAAATCCACGTGACTTTTTGATCTAAATCTCAATTTCTTAAAGACCAAATTCCACGTGACTTATTAATCGAAAGTACCATTTTTTTTATAGTATAAGCTTTACGTGACTTTTTAATCTAAAGGTCAATTTTTTAAGGTCAAATTCCACGTGACTTATTGATCGAAAGGAAAATTTATTTAAAGACTAAAATCCACGTGACTCTTTAATATAAAGTAGACAGTTTTAAAGTCTAAAATCCACTTGACATTTTAAACTTAAGAAAAAAAATTTTAATGTCTAAAATTCAAGTGTTTTTAGACTGATAGAAAAATTTATTTAAAGTCTAAAATCCACGTGACTATTTAATCGAAAGAAGAAATTTTGTAAAGTCTAAAATTCAAATGACTTTTTGATCAAAAGAAAAATGTATTAAAAGTCTACAATACTCGTGACTTTTTAATCTTAAGGAAAATTTATATATAGTCTAAATTTTACGTGACTTATTGATCTGAAGGTCAATTTTGCAAATATTTAATTAGACGTTACTTTTTGATCTAAATGTTAATTTCTTAGAGACCAAATTTTACGTGACTTTTTGATCTAAAGGAAAATTTATTTAAATTCTAAAATCCACGTGTCTTTTTGATCTAAAGGAAAATTTGTAACGGTTCTATTAGGATATTTAGAAAAATAAATAAATTCTCAATAAAGTCATTTAAATAAAATCGCCCGGATAGGGAAATCTCAAAATAAATACAGAAAGAAATTAAGCACAAAAATATATATATATATTATAACGAAAACCAATATAGACAAATCCTTCTAATACAAACTTTCATTAATAGAGAATTTCCCAAAGAGAAATTAACGTTCATAAAATCAATCGAATTGAACCTTTACATATATACTTCACAATTTAAATTCGAGTGTATTCATAAATAAATAAATCTCATATCACGTGATGGCCATCAAATTAAACACGCCATAAATAACATCTTATCCCCGTTTTTACAAATAATCAATATAGTTCGCAAAAGCACATAAAAATTTTTACTCTATTAAATCCAAGTACACAATATAATAAATTTCAAATTTACTTTTAATCAAATGAAAAAATCAAACTTCATGAGAAACAGAATATTACATAAAAAGACACAAATCAATTTGAATTCCGCGTCTAAAAATAAAGCTCTTATTATAAATGATGAATCCCAAGCAAAATAAAAAGGAGAATGAAAGTATCAATTCAAAATGTTCAAAAACATATAAAGTGCCTAACTACACTTATGTTTATGGAATCGAGTACTAATTAGCCAAATAATTATCCAGTCATTGGAATAATTTAATTTCCACATTTAGATAAAATAATATAATTAAATTAGGACTTATCAAACTTCTTCCTGAAGAAATGATCGGACAGCCGTAATCACGACGATCCAGAGATGCAGGTAAATCGATGGTCATCCCGTTATCATTCAATGATCCAAAACATTCTCACTACGAATGTTTTTTAAAGAATCCGTAGAATGAGAACCCTTGTCGAATTAGTATCTCTCTACAATAAATCCTCCGTATGGGACAATTTCAAGAAATTATCTCGACTTTTACCAGACTTCCGGTTCCCGTGTAAGCCGTCGTAATTTCCCCGATTCCACAAAATTCTCCTCTCGATTGAAGCGCCACACTTTTACAAAAAAAACACAGAATTTACAAAATTTATTAAAAATAAAAGGAATAAGTTAACTTTTAGAAGTTCTTCACTCTTCTTTTCTTTTTAAATGTAAAGTAAAAATCACAAATAAAATTATGCAAATTATCACCTGCTGTGCTGCCGGCGACACGCAGATCTGTGGCGAACCACCTTGCTTGGAATTTCAACAACAGAGGGCTAAAATATCGAAAAACAGTACTTTTATGGAATCAAGGAACTCGCCCTCTCCCTCACGCATTGACTTCCCACTTCATCGAATTTCCACATCCCTGGCTATCAATTCCCGCTTAACACGAATCCAAACCGAATTATCACGACCATATACCATCCCATAAATGTAGTTAAATCAGGGCTGTAAATATCAAATGTAAATTATTGTCCTTAAATCCCTTCATCACGCCCCTAATGCTTTGAATTCATCTTGACATTTAAAACATTACCCATCCAATCATTTTCATTTCCTTCTGACGTCATTTAATCCATTCCCGTTAAACACATAAAGAAGAAATAGCAAGTGCCAATCCATTCGAAAATAAAAAAATTAACACATAAATACATATACTTTCTTCGCTGTCACATGAAACCAACTTTTGCTCGGTCCGATGAATTTATCCTATCCTTTAAAATACAGAATAAGAACGCTCGCAGTTAAAAATTCTCCGTTTTTATTTACAATCGGAGAGTACAAAGTGCTCTGCCAAATCTGACCAAATTTATGTCAACTAAATCTTTAGTAAATACAAAAACAGAAACAATTCTTCCTTTGCATGCATTGATTTTACTCGAGATTACAAATCAAGTACATAGCAATAAGGGTCAAGTAAATTACAAATATCATTCAATCATTAAGAATTCCAATCATCTTCTCAATAATAAAATTTTGTATTTCCATACTGAGAGAAAGTACACCCCTAGGACCTACCCCTTAAAGTGTTACTCTTGATAAATTCAGCTCGATTTGATATATTTTTTTAAATGACACTGATTATATATCCCTATAATTCGATGAACATCGTTAACATCAGCCAGTTTATAGGCATTATTTCCAAAACTTCGTGAAACTTGATACGGAACGTAAAAAAGATGAAAAAATTGCATTGTTACCCTTTCTTAAGCATCTGAGCGTCTTGGCTCTCGCAATAATACCCAATCACCCTCTTGGAATGATATTCTGGACACAGTTCCTTGAAATCGCGCTCGCTGATCAAAACCCCTATTTAACCGATTTTTTGCTATAAAAATTTTCATATCTTTTGAAGTCTTAGTAGATTCAGGAAAATTCAAAATTTTTAAAATTTCATCGGTAGGTTTCTTTCCAAAATGTAACTTGCATGGGGAAAAACCTGTGCTCATGTGAGTCGTTACATTCAGAAAAAATTATATATCTGATAAGCATTTGGCCCATCGCGTATGCCGATCCGCACAAAGCGTTCTAAAAAATCGGCCAAGCTCTCGCATTACTCTCTCTACCGGGTTACTTTGCGGATGGCGAATTGAGGAATAAACCGGTTGAATCTCTTTTTTCCTTAAACGTTTCCCCCACTTCGGCCAGGTAAATTTCGTACCATGATCGCTCCCACCGATCGTGGAAGAGGCCCGTAAAAATCAACACTTATCAAATCACCTGGCTTCGACGATTCGACTCTACCAAACGGACCGACCATTTTCACATTTCGACTTTTCACTCTCTGACATAGATCGCACGACAGCACAAATTTCTTTATCTCCTGAACCATCAACCACCAAAAATAAAATTGGCGAATATACATGGTGGTCTTATATACCCTAGGATGGCCCAATTTTGAATGTACGCAATTCACTATGTCTCTAGTCAAAATGTCCGGAATCACCATCTGCCATGAATTCAAGTATTCATCGCGACGAAATAAGATATTTTCTTTTAAAACGAAAAAATCTCTTTTATCCCCTTTATCTATCCGATCGATAATATAACTCGTTATAATGAAACTGTGCTTTTAACCGATGCTTTAATTTTAGATTCATTAACTTCTTATGTGCCAAAATCATGTTTCAATTTTAGATTGAGATCATTTATGTGATTTAAATTTTGCAGATGAACAACCGATGGATGACACTCCAATTTACGCGGTTTTTGGAGTTGATCTTTTCCCTTACGCTCTCCTTAAAGGAGTACGTAAGGGTAAACCCTGGTAAACCTGTAGCTCAAAATAGCATTTTCGGCTGGATACTTTCAGGTCATACAAAACCATGTTTCTCTTCTGAAACTGTTGTTCAGGTTCATCACGTTCAAGCAGTCACTGACCTTGACAGATCTTTTCTTCAATTTTGGGAAGTCGAAGAAGGTTCTTCATTTCAACCTCCTTCTGAGGAGGATGTAAGGTGTGATATGCATTTCCGTGAAACATTTTCTAGAAAACCAGATGGACCATATGTAGTTCGTCTTCCATTAAAAAATTCTGCACCTTTTAACCTTGGAGATACACGTTTTCGATCACAAAAGGTTCTTTATTCTATCGAGGGAAGGCTTGCTCAAAATTCTGATGAGCGAGAATCCTGTTATTCTTTTCTCCGTGAGTATCAACTCTTGGGTCACATGAAATTAGTGGAACCTTCTGATAATGAACCAGTTCAATCTGTTTATTTTCCACACCACTTGGTAGTGAAAACGACCAGTACTACTACCAAGACAAGAGTCGTTTTTAACGCCTCAAGTCCATCTTCAAATAAAAAAGCTTTAAAAGATCATCTAATAGTCGGCTCTAAGCTTCAAATAGATCTTTCTATGCTTTTAACACGTTGACGAGTTCATCGATATGTGTACTGTGCGGACATTGAAAAAATGTTCCGACAGATACTAGTTGATGAACGAGACGTTGACTTTCAAAGAATTCTCTGGAGAGATACAGCTTCTGAAAAGGTAAGAGAGTACCAGCTGTTGACAGTCACTTACGGAACGGCTTGTGCTCCTTTCTTAGCCATGAGAGTCTTGAAGCAATTGGTTCTCGATGAAGCTCTCAATTTTCCTCTGGCTAGTTCTGTGATTCAAGATAAGATTTATGTGGATGATTGCTTATTTGGAGCTGATAGCATATTATTAGCTAAGCAGATTCGAGATGAGTTGCTTGTTCTTCTTAGACGTGGTGGCTTTGAACTTAGAAAGTGGGCGAGCAACTATACTGAGCTTTTGAAGGACATTGATATTCGAAATCATGGCCTCGCTTGTGATAAATCTTTACAACCGGATGAAAGTTTAAAAATCTTAGGTATTTCTTGGAATCCAGCTTCTGATAATTACCGATTTCTTGTTTCGTCTGAAGAGGTGTCTACCATCTCCAAACGAGTTGTTTTGACAATCATTTTACGTTTGTTTGACCCACTTGGCTGGCTTTCACTCATTCTAGTTGTTGCTAAAATTTTCATGCAATCTTTGTGTCGACGTCAACTGGACTGGGAAACACCTCTTCCGGCAGATTTATTTGATAATTGGGACGAATATTATCGATCTTTGATTCTACTTGAGAAAATACAAATCCCACGATGGATTGAAATTGAGTCTGATACTTTAATTGGCAAACTTCATGGATTTTCAGCAGGCTTGGGTCCGTAAATAGTCTACTTCACTATAGAATTTACATTTATAGTGAATCAGACTATTTACGGACACAAGCCTGATTTTCAGACGCTTCCACTGCAGCATATGCAGCGGTAGTTTACGTACGCATTTTATCCAATTCAGGGTCAATTCAGGTCCATCTACTGGCTAGTAAAACAAAAGTATCGCCTGAAAAGCCGCTGAGCATACCTCGTCTTGAGCTTTGTGGCGCTGTGTTATTAGCCCGCCTCATGAAGCAACTACATTCGTTACCTGAGCTTCAATCGTTTCAACAGTTTTGTTGGACCGACTTTACAATAGTCCAGACTTGGTAAAAATTGTCTTCTTCTCATTGCAAAACTTTCGTCGCCAGCAGAGTCTCCGAAATCCATACTCTTGTTACGGACATCATTTGGCGACACGTTTCTGGTGAGGAAAATCCAGCTGATCTCGCCTCTCGCGGTCTTAAACCTGTCGATATTCTTCAAAATTCTTTGTGGTAGAAAGGGCCGTTTTGGCTATCGCTAGACCCACGAGAATGGTCTTCAGAGGAACCTTCTGTTTCCGACCCGGTTGAAAAAACATGTACATGAACACGTACACGAACGCATACATGAACACGTACATGAAAGCGTACATGTTCATGGGGATGAACATGTACGTGTTCATGTACGCGTTATTGAAATATGTTCATATACACGAACACGTATATGTTCTTGTACATTTTCATAATCTCCATTGAGTCAATAATTTCATACATGTTCATGTACATGAACACTAACATGTTCGTGCACATGAACATGTAAACAAACATGATTAAAATTCTGCAAAACTTCAAACGTTGCGCAGTAGTTTTCTATGGGAGATACGGCTGCGCAGTTGTTTTTCAGAAACAAGGGTGGAGAAATACTATGTATGTACGTGGTTTCTCGTGTTAGAACACTAACTTCTGTTGTTAATTCTGCAGCTTATCTGAATATTACCAATGGATTTTCGTCTTAGTTACGCTTAATTCGAGTAACAGCTATTATTCTACGTTGGTCACCATCTAGAAAGATCGATCAAAATACTACAGGATTCTTGACGCTCAGTGCTGAAGAAATAAAATTAGCTTCCCCTTGATGGATCTCTCTACTTCAATCTCATCACTTTACCCAATCCTTGATGCAGATGGATTTCTTCGTGTAGGCGGAAGACTCTCACTCAGTAAGTTAGACTCTTTAGCGAAGTTTCCTTACATTCTAAAAGGGTACTCCGTTTCGCGACTTATTATTAGAAATACTCATCAGCTCTGTTTACATTGTGGAATTGCTCTGACTTTAAGTAATCTTTGAGATTCATTCTGGATTTTGCAAGCTCGAAAGATGATTAAGTCAGTAATTTTCCATTGCATGACCTGTGCCCGTATTCGAGCCGAAATACCAGTTCAACTCATGAACATGTATACAAACATGATTAAAATTCTGCAAAACTTCAAACGTTGCGCAGTAGTTTTCTATGGGAGATATGGCTGCGCAGTTGTTTTTCAGAAACAAGTGTGGAGAAATACCATGTATGTACGTGGTTTCTCGTGTTAGAACACTAACTTCTGTTGTTAATTCTGCAGCTTATCTGAATATTACCAATGGATTTTCGTCTTAGTTACGCTTAATTCGAGTAACAGCTATTATTCTACGTTGGTCACCATCTAGAAAGATCGATCAAAATACTACAGGATTCTTGACGCTCAGTGCTGAAGAAATAAGATTAGCTTCCCCTTGATGGATCTCGCTACTTCAATCTCATCACTTTACCCAATCCTTGATGCAGATGGATTTCTTCGTGTAGGCGGAAGACTCTCACTCAGTAAGTTAGACTCTTTGGCGAAGTTTCCTTACATTCTAAAAGGGTACTCCGTTTCGCGACTTATTATTAGAAATACTCATCAGCTCTGTTTACATTGTGGAATTGCTCTGACTTTAAGTAATCTTTGAGATTCATTCTGAATTTTGCAAGCTCGAAAGATGATTAAGTCAGTAATTTTCCATTGCATGACCTGTGCCCGTATTCGAGCCGAAATACCAGTTCAACTCATGAGCTCTCTACCTACTAGTCGAATCGAATGTCCTGGTTACCCGTTTTTAGAATGTGAAATAGATTATGATGGACCAATAGCTGTTCGCATGTCGCACTGTCGTGGAATCCGCTCCAGACCAGCGTGGATCGCAGTGTTCATCTGTTTAGCGACAAAGGCCGTACACCTCGAGGTCGTTTCGGATTATTCGACATCTGCCTTTTTAGCGGCTTTTGATCGGTTTTGCTCTCGGCGTAATAAGCTCTCTATTATACATAGTGATAAGGAAACTAATTTTCAAGGTGCAGACAAGGAAATGCGCCGAGTATTTCGCGATGTAACGTCTGATTCTGAATTGCATGCTAAATTTGCAAATGACGGGATTGTTTGAAAGTTTATACCTCCATCAGCCCCTCATTTCGGTGGTCTGTGGGAAGCTGAGGTCAAGAGCATGAAGCATCATCTTATTCGGGTTCTAGGCACACATACTCCTACTTTTGAGGAACTTTGTACATAAGTATGTCGCATCGAAGCTTGTATGAACTCTAGACCGATAAGTCCAATCAATGATGATGTGGAAAACCTTGATACTCTAACTCCGGGTCATTTTCTTGTTCACCGCAATTTAACTTCTGTAGTACGCCCAAGTTTCAATGATGTACCGGTAAATCGGCTTACCAGATGGCAACTAATGAGTCAACTACTTGAGCAATTTTGGCGAAATTGGTCAGATGATTATGTTAAATCTTGTCAACACCGAACAAGATGGCAAACTAAAACTAAACTACTCCAGGTGATACAGATTGTATTATTGAGAAATAAAAGTCTTCCCCCTACTAAGAAGAATTTAGGACGGATCACATGCTGTTATCCTGGATCTGATGGGTTGATTCGGGTAGTATCTGTTAGAACCGCGGGGTCCGAATATCTACGACCTATATATATATATTTTTTTGTCATAAAATCATATTTTTTGTTAATTTGCGGCCAATATACCGCAAGACGGGCGGTATGTTCAATTATATACGCATTTTTAATTTTATATTCAACTTTAGACTATCGCGGCAGCACTTATCAGGCGTCTTGTCTCGTCGAGCCCTATGAGGCTCTTTTTTTTTTTTTTTTTTTTTACTGCATAACAAAAACATTTTGTTTTTTGATTACTTCGCTTTTTAGTGTATGTTAAGTTTGTTAAATTAATTTTGGATTAAAGTGTATCTGGTGCTCTTATTATTTATCTGGAGTAATAAACAGTTTACATCTTGTTTATCCTGGTTAAAGAAACACTATTTGATCTAAAGAAAAATTTATTTAAAGTCTAAAATCCAGGCGATTTTTTTATCTAAATGTCAAATTTTTAAAGAACAAATTCCACGTGCCTTTTTAATAGAAAGAAAAATGTATTTAAAGCCTAAAATTCAAGTGACTTTTTTATTTAAGCAAAATTTTTTAAGACCAAATTCCAAGTGACTTATTAAACTAGAGGTAAATTCATTTCAAGTTTAAAATCCAAGTGACTCTTTGATCTAAATGTAAATTTTTTAAAGACCAAATTCCACGTAAATTTTGATCAGAAGAAAAATATATTTAAAGTCTAATATCCACGTGAGTTTTTGTTCTAAAGGAAAATTTATTTAAAGTCTAAAGTCCACGTGACATTTCGATCTAAAAATCAATTTTTCAAACATCAAATTTGGTGTAAATTTTTGACAAAAGGGACAATTTTTGAAATTTAAAATTCCCCGTGACTTTTTGATCAGAAGAAAAATGTATTTAAAGTCTAAAATACACGTGACTTTTTGATCTAAAGGTCAATTTTTTAAAGACTTAATTCCACGTGAATTTTGATTAAAAGGACAATTTTTTAGTCCAAATTCTACGTGTCTTTTTGATCTAGAGTAAAATTTATTTTTAGTCTAAAATCCATGTGATTTTAGACTGGCTTCTTAGTGAGGCACATAAATATTCCCTAAAACCCATTTAGCCTACATTCTATTTATCCTAAAAAGCATTTAGCCTAAACTGCATTCAACCTAAATCCCATTTAACCTAAATTCTATTTAACCTAAATCCCATTTAACCTAAAATGTATTTAACCTAAATCCCATTTAACCTAAAATGTATTTAACCTACATCTCATTTAACCTAAAATGCATTTAATCTAAAATGCATTCAGCCTGAATTTCATTTAACCTAGATTCCATTTTACCTGAAATACATTTAGCCTAAATTTTGTTTAACCTGAATTGCATTTAGCCTAAATTGTCCTTTAACCTAAATCCTATTTTAACCAAAAAAGCATTTAGCCTAAATTTCATTTAAA
This sequence comes from Ganaspis brasiliensis, assembly GCA_037103525.1. Taxonomy (NCBI): domain Eukaryota; kingdom Metazoa; phylum Arthropoda; class Insecta; order Hymenoptera; family Figitidae; genus Ganaspis; species Ganaspis brasiliensis. The sequence goes on along the minus strand of JAZKLR010000454.1, from coordinate 332,024 downwards.
ATAAAATGTATTCAACCTAAATGTCATTTAACCTAAATCCTATTTAACCTAATTATCATTTAACCTAAATCCGATTTAACCGAGGTTAAATGATATTTAGGTTAAATGAAATTTCGGCTAAATGCATTTTAGGTTAAATGGGATTTAGATTAAATGGAATTTAGGTAAAATGGGATTTAGGTTAAATGATAATTAGGTTAAATAGGATTTAGGTTAAATGACATTTAGGTTGAATACATTTTATTTTAAATGAAATTTAGGCTTTATGCTTTTAAGGTGGAATGGGATTTAGGTTAAATGATAATTAGGTTAAATAGGATTTAGGTTAAATGACATTTAGGTTGAATACATTTTATTTTAAATGAAATTTAGGCTTTATGCTTTTAAGGTGGAATGGGATTTAGGTTAAATGAAATTTAGGCTAAATGCAATTTAAGTTAAATGGGATTTAGGTTAAATGAAATGTAGGTTAAATGAAATATAGGCTGAATGCATTTTAGGTTAAATGAAATTTAGTTTAACTGGAATTTAAGTAAAATAAGATTTAGGTTGAATACATTTTTATTTAAATGATAGTTAGGCTGAATGCTTTTTAGATAAAATGAAATTTGGATTAAATGGGTTTTAGGTTAAATGGAATTTTGATTAAATGGGATTTAGGTTGAATGCAATTAAGGCTAAATGCATTTTAGGTTAAATAGTTTTAGGTTAAATGGTTTTAGGATATATGGGATTTAGGCTATTTGAGTTTTAGGGAATATTCATACGCCTCTTCTTAGTGTTTTACTTGCGCTCTAGCAAAGCGTCATTTGGGATATTATGGCGTGTCTCTAGCCGGACATCCTGGCATCTAGGAGACTAAGTTTAGTATTCAGCAGCCTTTATGCTGGCCAGGAATGGTCCGTAAAATTCGACTGTATGTTTGACAGTGCCATTTATGTCGATGTTTTAAGCCCTTGAATAGTAGAGACTTTGCAGGACTACGTTACCGTGTGGGTAAAAATTATTTTGTCGCACAGGGCTGTGCGTTAAAAGGTGTGTTAAATAGGACAATCTCGATTTCCCTATTTTTTGCACCCTTGACGCACAAATAACTATTCTGGTTTATCGCAACGTAATTTGGAAAAGTTTTTACAAAGCAGTATGCGTAATACAAAACGTGAGGAGATTTTTATGACACAAGTTTATATTGTAGTAACAATTATAACTTTTAAATTTTCTGTATACCTCTTTATCGCATCCAGAACTTCTAAGTAAATTTCTTATATCTATCAGATTTCTCCTTTCCTCATCCTGGGACTGCTTAATTCTCTGCAATTTTGTACTAAGATCTGCGATATATGATCCAAAATATTTAATAGTTTTTAGTCCATCTTGAAAGTAACTGTAATTGTAAGTCGGAATATATATTTTGTTTTTATAAACCAATGATTGACTTAAAATTAGTTAAAATTTGAGTTAAGAGTCAGTGATTATCCAATAGATTTTATTAACAAACATGTGAAGTTGCGTTTTAAAAAATTAAAATACTCGAATAATAATGTTACTAATAACAATAGACACTTGAATATACATCGTCTGTTACCAAAAGAGTATAATGTAACGGGAATAGGGTTGCAATAATTATATCACTATTGTTCTGAATTCTATTTTATATTCCGTCACGAAAATCGTTAGAATTACCTGAACGATCAATAAAGAGGTCTGTTTAACTTGAGCTTTCTTAAATGTTGACTAAATATTAATTTTTTAGTTTCCTTTTTTTCGACAATTGTCAAAAATAAATTGTAAGCAAATATCGGAAAAAAGGAAATAGCATTTATAAAAAAAAGTAAAAATAAAAAAAATTTTATTGGTGTTAGCTCGATGTAATATATGACAAATGCAAATTCGGAGATTTTAAAATTCAACTAAACGTGAGTTCATTGATTTCAAAGTTCGGACAAATGCAAATTCGTGTGTTTTAAAATTTTGACGAATATAAGTTTGGTTATTTTAAAGTTCGGACAAATCAAAATTCATGGATTTAGAAGTTCTTACACTTCTAAATGTGGGTAGTTTAATATTTTGCTAAATACGAGTTCTGTGATTTCAAAGATTGGAAAAAATGCAAATTTAGTGTACGGACAAATGCAATTTCCAGTAATTGAATGTTTTGACCAATGCAATTTCAGTTAGATTTTGTAAGCTTAATGTATGTTTTGACCAAAAAAGGGGTGTGAACTAAGTTAATCTTTGAGCACTAAATGTGTTTTTCGTCATCTAGGATCGAGCGAATTGAGCAAAGAAAAACATGTATGATGCCTTCATTATACTAATTATGAAAGAAAATTTTGAAACTTTATGGCTATAAACATCTATTATGGATCAATTTATTTCACTCCATAAACAATTAAAATCTGTTGAGATTTGCGTTGTCAGCAAAATTTTGTCCAAAACACTGCATTTCTTCCCACTGTGAATCGGTCTCATTCCTGGGTGGTGGATAGAAGAATGCCTCCTAGATATAGGTGGTACCGAGGAAATCAAGTACCCGGCGCAAAACAAAACCAGAAAAGCAAACAGAAATCATGACTGAACATGCGGTTAAAAACATACGACCCCAGGTAGGCCCCTCTTCGGAGCGTGATCCTACCATTGATTTCGATCGGGTGCAAGACCCGTTGATCAACGCCAGCTCCTTGGATTCTGGGGAAAGGCAAACGCATGGAATGTACTGCGCTTTCGGATATGAGATGGAGGTAGAAGTCGGTTCTATCGACCCAGGGCCTAGCAGATCAACTGTCGCTGACACTGGAAAGGTGCCTGGCACCCTGACAGCTAGTGTGAACACAGCGGCGCAAGAAGAAGGAAAAGAACTAAGGGTTTCAGGGTAGATAACTTCCTGAAAGAAGATCTTGCAGCTGCTTGAAAAGCAGCTTTCTATTAGTGAGAAAGCTGAGAAAGCGCAAAAATTACTTACTAAAAAGCACTAAAAAGAATAACTCGAGAGCTATTGTAACTCGACCACGGTCGTCTTCCTTAAGGAATTTATCCCCTATTACTGGTAACGGAAAAAAGGTAAGCCCCCGGAACACCTCCGGAAAGGGCCCCCAAAGTGGAGAAAAAAACGAGTATCCGGATCAAAGTGTTCCCAAAAAGACTGCTCCTGTGCTGGAGAAGAAGAGAGAAACCCTGGCAAACGTGTCGTCGCAGGCAACAGAAAGGCTCCTGCGAGTAACGGCTTTTAAGACCTTCATTGACAGGAGAAAACAAACGAAGAAAAGAAGTAAAGAAAATATCTTAGAGTTCGTTAAAGGCAAGGTGAAGCTTGCGGATAATAACGCAGAGGTCTTCAGAATTAGGAGGTCCAAATGAATGAGGTTCTTCTTGTCCTGAAGAAAGAAGGAGATACCTTGAAGTTCGCGAAGACTCTCACCGAAGTGGTGGGGGAGAATATTGAAGTAAAGGCTTTCCAGAGTATGAGATCTCTTAAAAGAAGAGACCTCGACTAGACAATTACCTGGAAAGATGTAAATTCGGCTCTGGAAGCGAAGCTGCAGAAAACCGGCCTGAAAGCAACATGTTATGCCGCTTGCTCACACGATACATGGGAATAAAAACGGCTGCTGTGCGCCTACCAAAAACAGAGTATCTGACTCTCTTAAAAGTAGTCAAAATCCCGGTCGGTTGGATAAACTGACCCATTAGAGAGCATGGGGAGGTGCCAAGGTGCTTTAGTGCCTTGCGTAAGGACACTTGGCTCGAAGCTGCAAGGTCCCCGACAGGACAAAAAACTGTCGGAGATGCGGCTGGGAGGGTCATTTTTAAAAAAAACTGTTCGGTGGTGAGCGCGTAATGCATTAATTGCATCTATTTGGGTAAAGCCGACCTCGCACACTGGGCTTGCAGTAATGCCTGCCCGGTGTATCAGCAGGAACTGCAGAAGCTTAAAAAAGCAAGGGCCTAAAGTTCCTGCAGAAAAACCTGCATAAATATATGAAGGCCTAGGACCTGATTGTGGTGACACCCAGTCAGGAGCAGATCGACATTCTGTTCTGTATCAAGCAGAACAAAAGTAACGATCTAGTTCCCTGGTAGTAGGATTCATCAGGAGGAACTGCCTTTCAGGTCTGTCACTCAGATTTGAGAGTAGATATGATCCTGGAGAAGAGCAATGGTTTTGGTTAGTGGAAATTTCAGGTATACGCATGTATATCTGCTTTTTCTCACCCAATGACCCTCACTGATAGCCTTAGAAGCTGAGAAACATCAACTTGAGTCGAGCCTGCGAGAATCCGGGCTGGATGTTTTCTTCACCGGTGACTTTAATGCGAAGTCGCCAGATTGGGGGGAGACAAGGCTGAACAATAGAAGAACCTTAATCGCAGAAATGTTCTCCAGGAACAATCTGCTGGTCAGGTACGAATTGTCCGTCGGCCCACGGTCGGGCCAACCTTGCGGCAGTTGGTCCGACTCTGCATTCCGTAGGTCGGGCCAACTAGCAAAATGATAACGGTTCGCCGACCAACGGTACTGATACAACATTCAATAAATAATGTCTATTTCTTTGTAAACTTAATTATTCTTTCCTAAACGTTTTTGATTGTCAACAATTTTTTTAAAATTGATTTTAGAAGTGTTTTAAGACTACTATTATTAAAATCTTTTTGGTTTAATTTTCCTAAACTTCTTATTGTTGAAAGATTTTTACATTTCTTCTGTAGACTTATTTTTATCTATTTAAATTAAAAAAATTTTTTTGCTACTTTTTAATTATGCTAAATGAATTAATAAATGACATTTTTGATGTTTCTTAAAGAAATCAATGATTTTCCCCAACGGTCGGGGAAACTCTGGGCAAGGTTTGGCCGACCTCTAAAATTCAAGTCCCCCAAACTATGTTTTATGGAGTTTTGCCAACGGTCGGGGAAACTCTGGGCAAGGTTGGGCCGACCTCTAAAATTAAGGTCCCCCAAATTATGTTTTACTGAGTTTTGCCAACGGTCAGGGAAACTCTGGGTAAGGTTGGGCCGACCTCTAAATTTAGAGTCTTTTAAACTGTGTTTTACAAAGTTTGCCCAACGGTCAGGGAAAGTCTGAGCAAGGTTGGGCCGACCTCTAAATTTAGAGTTTTTAACCTGTGTTTTACAGAGATTCCACAACGGTCGGGAAAACTCTGGTCAAGGTTGTACCGACCTCTAAAATTAAGTTCCCCCAAATTATGTTTTACGGAGTTTTGCTAACGGTCGGGGAAACTCTGGGCAAGGTTGGGCCGACCTCTAAAATTAAGGTCCCCCAAATTATGTTTTACTGAGTTTTGCCAACGGTCAGGGAAACTCTGGGTAAGGTTGGGCCGACCTCTAAATTTAGAGTCTTTTAAACTGTGTTTTACAAAGTTTGCCCAACGGTCAGGGAAAGTCTGAGCAAGGTTGGGCCGACCTCTAAATTTAGAGTTTTTAACCTGTGTTTTACAGAGATTCCACAACGGTCGGGAAAACTCTGGTCAAGGTTGTACCGACCTCTAAAATTAAGTTCCCCCAAATTATGTTTTACGGAGTTTTGCTAACGGTCGGGGAAACTCTGGGCAAGGTTGGGCCGACCTCTAAATTTAGAGTCTTTTAAACTGTGTTTTACAAAGTTTGCCCAACGGTCGAGGAAAGTCTGGGCAAGGTTGAGCCGACCTCTAAATTTAGAGTTTATTAAACTGTGTTTTACAAAGTTTGCCCAACGGTCGGGGAAACTCTGGGCAAGGTTGGGCCGACCTCTAAATTTAGAGTCTTTTAAACTGTGATTTACAAAGTTTGCCCAACGGTTGGGGAAAGTCTGGGCAAGGTTGGGCCGACCTCTAAATTTAGAGTCTTTTAAACTGTGTTTTACAAAGTTTGCCCAACGGTCGGGGAAAGTCTGGGCAAGGTTGAGCCGACCTCTAAATTTAAAGTTTATTAACCTGTGTTTTACAGAGTTTCCCCAACGGTCGGGGAAACTCTGGGCAAGGTTGGGCCGACCTCTAAAATTAAAGTCCCCTAAACTATGTTTTACGGAGTTTTGCCAACGGTCGGGGAAACTCTGGGCAATGTTGGGCCGACGGTCGGGAAAACTGTGAGTGCCACAGTTGGCTTGCAGAGTCGGTCCAACTTTGGGAACTTGAAAAAAATATAGTTGGGCCAACTCTGGCAGACGTAACTACGCATGCCAGAGTTGTGCCGACCTTGGCCCTACGGACAAACTCTGGCTGCTGACCAAAATTCGCACCTGAGTGGTTGTCAACCAGGGCCAAAAGTGTACGTTTAAGAGAGACCGTAATATCGCATCAATTATTGATTTTACGATAACAATGTCTCTCCTAAACAAGCGCATAAAGGATTGGAGGGTCAACGAGGATCATACCGAAAGTGACACCTTTTCATCAAGTTTTCATTCTTAAGGAGAGACACACCTTAAGCAAAAAAAGGTAACTCCTTGTAAGTACGACCCTACGTGGAACATTTAAAAACTTGACGTGAAGAAGTTCGGCTGGTCTCTTAAATAATCCCGCCTCATTGAGGAACTGGGATGGGTGAAGAGGCCTAACAATCTGGACGATGAGGTGTGTACGGTGAAGAACATGATTATCGCCGCATGCGACGCGTCAATGCCGCGTCGTAGAAGCGTCACTCCCAAAAGATGTAACGTATACTGGTGGTCAGAGAAGTTGACCTCTTTGCGAAAAGCATGCGTCAGAGCAAGAAGGATATATACCCGCTCTAAGAGAGATCCTCTGCTAAAGAACGCTTATAAAGAGACCAAAAGGATCCTCAGAAAGGAGATCTGAGCGTTGCAGTTATGGTGCTGGAAGGGTCTAATCGAGGACGTCGAGAAAGACCCATGGGGTGTGGGCTATAAAATCCTTACCAAGAAATTGGTAACAAAGCAAAAGATCCCCAGCCTGGACAATCCCGATTGTGTTTGTCAGATAGCCAAGACCTTGTTTCCACCAACAGAACCAGAGCTTTACGAAGCCGGCAGAAGATTAAAGCCAGGCAAGGCGCCTGAAGTCGATGAAATAAGCAACGAATTCCTTAAACATCCTACAGGACAATATGCCTGTTAGGTACGATGGGCAAACTTCTAGAGGACGTGGTTCTGCAGAGGATGCAGCTTTACTTGACCGGAGAGAAGAGTTTATCCTAATACCAATTTGATTTCCGTAAAGACCTGTCCACAGAAGATGACATACAAAAGGCAGTAGACTTAGCCATGGAAGGAAAGGAGAAATTGGATCCGAAGAAGAAAATGAGCTTCTGCGCGTTGGTAGCTATAGATATACGTATCGCGTTTAATACTGCGCGATGAGAAGATCTCATCAACTTGCCCAGTTAAAAATTTCGTATGAGTTCCCGTATGGGATCTCTTAAAGGTTCATACATGGGTTTCCATATGAGATCCTGTGTACCAAGGAACATTGGCACGAGCCCTCGAGGGAAAACTGTACATAGGATCCCATGTACATAGGATTTCAAATCAATTTTTAAAAACTTATCATACTGTGCAGCAGTTTTCTAAAGCACTTACGGTTGCGCAGTAGATTTTTTTGTTCTTGTAAATATGGTGTGTAACAGTTACTGACAAATAAATTATTTTCTTAACAATATTCATTTTGAAGATTCATTTAAATTGTTTAATAGGTATAAATATTTTTTTAAAATTCAAAATTTAAAAAAGTTATAAACAATTTAGTTTTTATGTAACATTATTCTTTAAAATTTGTATTTGCGATGCATATTTATGAATTTTAATGAAATTTATATATTTTATATAGAAACGTATAAACTTTAAAATAAAAAGTGTCTGATTGAGAATTTTTATTTTTTTTAATAAAAAATTAGTTATTGTTAATAAACAAATTAAAAAATGAACATGTTCTGCCCCAGCTAAAAATTATTTTCAAAAATGTATCTAATCTATATAGATTCAAGTTCACTTTACAAAAATAAAAAATTAGTTATGGGTCAAAATTTCTCAAAAAAATCAATGTTGGTCTCGGGTCTTTCGATTTTTATGAAACTTAGTGAAAATGTAGTATTATATGACATAAGTTTTGCCCAAAAATATTTTTTGAAAATTTTCAAAATTGTGGTTTTTACAGGGTGTCAAAATTTTAAGTACCGTTATTTTCAAGAACAAATATCTTTGTGGCATTTTAATAAATTTTGTTCATATTTATTACGTTTATAAATAATATACCAACACTTTGAATGTAATATGAGACCAAAAAAATTTTTAAAAATTTGCCCCGAAAAAAGTCAAAAAAATTTCTGATTTCATTTTTTCGATCAAAAGCACCCCTACGATTTCTTTTTAATAACGATATATCGTTTCCATATTTTTTCCTAAGTTGATTAAAAAAGAAAAAAGTTCTGGAGACTTTAAAAACAACCGAGATATTGGACTTTTTGTGACGCGGCCTACGCTCTCTGAATTCAGGCAAGCTTAACGCCGGGACACGGGCGCATTTTTTCAAGCATTTTCAAAGTTAATTATTTTTATTATTAGGCATGTGAATTGGTTTTCATAATAACATTTTATTACGTATTTTTTATCGCTCTTTCATAATCTGTCATGAAAATTGCAAAAAAATAAAATTCTAAAAAGCTATAACCACTTTTTTGGAAAAAATGCAAATTTTCTTAATTTTTGATACAAAAATGATTTTTTTTTACATAACCAGTGATCAAAAAATTTCTGCACCTAAAATTAAAAATTAATTAAAAATATTAAAATGGCGGATCCAAAATGGCGACGACAGTATTTTTTTTTCAAAAAATTGACACTCAGTTGACACTTCTTTAAATTCTCTCTTTATTTGTATGAAAATGAGTACCTGAATGTTTCTTGGGTCGCTGAATGTTAATCTAAAGTCGGATTTCAAAAATTCAAAATGGCGGATCCAATATGGCGGTCGATATTTTTGGAATATCCAAAAATATCGACCGCCATATTGGATCCGCCATTTTGAATTTTTGAAATCCGACTTTAGATTAACATTCAGCATTCCAAGAAACATTTAGGTACTCATTTTCATAAAAATGAAGAAAGAATTAAAAGAATTATCAACTGGGTGTCAATTTTTTGAAAAAAAATACTGTCGTCGCCATTTTGGATCCTCCATCTTAATATTTTTAATTAATTTTTAATTTTAGGTGCAGAAATTTTCTGATCACTGGTTATGTGGAAAAAAAATCATTTTTGAATCAAAAATTTAAAAAATTTGCATTTTTTTCCAAAAAAGTGATTATAGCTTTTTGCAATTTTATTTTTTTGCAATTTTCATGTCAGATTATGAAAGAGCGATAAAAAATACGTAATAAAATGTTATTACGAAAACCAATTTACATGCCTAATAATAAAAATAATTAACTTTGATAATGCTTGAAAAAATGCGTCCGTGTCCCGGCGTGAAGCTTGCCTGAATTCAGAGAGCGTAGGCCGCGTCACAAAAATTCCAATATCTCAGTTGTTTTTAAAGTCCCCAGAACTTTTTTTTTTAATCAACTCAAGAAAAATAAGGAAAGGAAATATCGTTATTAAAAAGAAATCGTATGGGTGCTTTTGATCGAAAAAATGAAATCAGAAATTTTTTTGACTTTTTTCGGGGCAAATTTTTAAAAATTTTTTTGGTCTTATATTACGTTCAAAGTGTTGGTATATTATTTATAAACACCATAAATATGAACAAAACTTATTAAAATGCCACAAAGATATTTGTTTTTGAAAAAAACGGTACTTAAAATTTTGACACCCTGTAAAAAACACAATTTTGAAAATTTTCAAAAAATATTTTTGGGCAAAACTTCTGTCATATAATACTTCATTTACACCAAGTTTCATAAAAATCAAAGGACCCGAGACCAACATTGATTTTTTGGAGAAATTTTGACCCTTATGTCTATTTTTGGCGAAACGGCGTTTAATTGTTTATAACGGTGCGTGAAGAATGTCGCGTACATGACAACGTGTGGTGCGGAGTAGGTCATCCGCCGTTCATAGTATATTTCAAATTTAGTTTAAAATAATTAAGATAAAGTTAATGTGTCTAATGGGCTATCTTTTTTCTTTATTTTGTTTATGAAAAATAAACTTCTATTGTAAAATATAAATATAAATGATAAAGAAATTATTTCATACGAAATTCCATTACTTTCGTGTTTTTTTCGTAATCCCGTTCAATAGAGTTTTTAAATCTTCCGAAAGTATTTCGCACAATTGTTGACCTTTAGTTGGTTGTTTACTGTTTTTCCAAGTACACATTGCACGATGTGCCTAGAAGGATCCTATATAAGAAACGAGTACTGAAGGTAAGCGTTAAGAGTTAACGGAAAAGCGTTAACTGTTAACGAAAAAGGATACTTTTATACCTGGTTCCTTGGTTAGAGAGAGAAGGTATTTGTTAAAAGTTTACGAAAAAGGAAACTCTCAGCTCATTATACAAATTACCTTAAAATTTAAATTTTATTTTTTAATACAAACAATAGACTACCTGCAGGGTGTCGTTATCCTTCGATCAAACCCTTGTACAATGAGGGTTTAGAAATGGCTTTAGGAAAATTTAGATTTGAATTTTTCTTTCTAAATGCAAACAATAAACTAAATAAGCCAATCGTTTTTCGAACCAACCCTTGCATAATGAGTGTTATACTTGGTTTTGCAAAAGAGAACAAATTTTCGAGCTCCAACGAAAAGAGAGATAAATACATTAGTGCGTGGTATAGAAGTACATGGTAGTGAAATTATCAATTAATAGAACTTAAGTGTGTATAATGTGAAAGCGAATAATGCTACTTATTGTGTATTTTTTATTAAGTGTTTATAATAGAAATGTGTTTAATGTGAAAGTGTATAGGTAGTATTAATATGCTTATTGTTTATTAAGAGTTTGTGTTGAATAGTTCTTAATACGGTAAACAAAAAGTGTTTATTAAAGAAATGAACTGTAAGTGATAAATAATAAATAATAAAGTGACTCTAATAGTAAATATACAGTAAAAATTAAATATGAAAAGTAACAGTGATTAAAATGAAAGTGTGCAAAATGTGTTGACTAAAGTAACAATATTTAGAAGGTGTTTAAATTTTTTATTTTTTTCTTATTTTCAATAAAGTTAGTGTTACGAAATGCTACAAGTGTTTATAAAATGCAATTGTGGATTTATTAAACAAGTGATTGATAACTGTTTAATAAATAAATTAATTGTGAATGTTTAATAAATAATAAAGTGATTATAATGTTTCTAAAGAGTCATTACAGTGTAAAAGAAGTGTTAATAATATAATTATATAAAAGAGGTAAGATAAAGATATGAGACAATAACATGAGACAATAACATGAGACAATAATATGAAATAAACAGATGAGACAATAAGAGAAATAAGTTAAAAATATGAGATAATAGCATGAGACAATGTGATGAGATAAACAAGTAAAACAATGAGAGATATCAGGTAAAGAGATGAGATAATGAGATGAGATAAATATATATAAGATAAACATATGAGATACAGAAACAAAAAAACATTAAGGCTTGAAATATAAAGATACTTTGATGACATGTAGGATAAAGAGGTCATTATGGAGTTAGATCGTAAGTCATAAAAAATTAATTTTTTGTTATTTTTTTTAAAGTTCTTTTTGAAAAATGAGTTCTCAGTTAAAGAACAGATATTTCAATTTAAATGATAAAGATTAGGATATTATTCGTAATTGGGAAATGCTAAATGACAGTCACATGTATAAGTTTCAGGAATGGTAGGAGGACAAGATGTCCAAACTAAATTGGCCATGGAACAAAATGTCTATGTAATTAAATGTCCAAAGACAAAATGTCCATGTAATTATTTGTCCAAAGACGAAATGTCCGCTATATTAAATATCCAGAATTTTACATGCAAATAACATTTAAAATTGCAATATTAAATCTAATAGAAGTAATGTAATAATTATACTAATTGATAATTTCGAATGAATGAAAGAAAACAAAAGCAGTGAATCATAGAAGTGTAAAAAAAAGTCTATAATCGAATCAGTATTAAGCAGTAATGCACAAAATTGCGCGTACCAATAACGCTTCAGAAGAATGGCACAATAGATTTCTGTTCGTTGTTAGACGATACTATTCCAGTTTTTACATATTCTTAAATTAATTGCAGCAAGAGCAAGGAGACACTAAGTGTATGCAAACACAGCTTTATCTGGGACAAAAAATACGTAAATTGCCGACAAATTATTTCCATACAATTGAAGAACGGATTTTCAGTATTGTGTCACAGTACCAGCAATATGTGGACGACAATTTCAAACTTGATTATTTAAAAGTTCTAGGATATAACTTACATATTTAAATTTTTTAAAAACAATTTTTAATTATATTTTAAAGTTAATTACTTTTTTACACATGTACTTACATTTTTAAAATGAACATGCCACTTTATAAAACTAATTTGTTTTTTTTTTTGACATTTTCTTTATGTTCGACATTCTGTCATTAGACATTTTCACATTTGCAACTTTAGTCTTTGGACATTTTTGTTATTGGACTTTTAGTCCTTCGGACAACTTAACTATTGGTCTTTTTTGTTTGGATCTTTTGTCTTGGACATTTTGGTTTGAACATTGTGTCATACAATCTTCAGGAATTATTGGAACTTGCATCAGGTGGTAGTTTCCAAAAACAAATTACAGGATATTTAGAAATGCTAGATAAAATAAAAGCAATTAATAAGAATTAATCACATATTCAAATATTGTTTAGTGGAAATCGCCTTTGGGTCACTGGATTTGCACTTACTATGATGAAAATGAACTTTTTGTTTATAATAGTCTTAATGAAGGTTGTTTAAATGAAGATTAAAGGGAATATTTATGCAGGTCATATCCATTTAAATCTAATGTAGTTTTTTTAAGAGTACAACAACATCCAAATTTTGCTGATTGTGGTGTATATGCCATTGCGTTTGCTGTTTTTTAATATTTTAATATTAAACCTGAAAATTTTGTATATAATCATACTCTAATGAGAACTCATTTCTATATGATGTTTGAAAAAAATGTGTCATCTCATTTTCGGATAATTTTACAAAATTGTTTAAACTTGAAATTGGCAATATCGAACAAATAAACAACAATAATTTACATGTGAGGAATGTAAAAGATGCGACACAGAAGAGAAAATTAGATTATCAAACTAATGACGGCTTTACAGAAATGAAAGGAGGTAGTAGAAGTCTTTCATTACATACAAAAATAGGACAGAAAAAAGTTGTTAATATTCCTGACTAAGAAACTAGGGAAAGCAGTACCAAATATGAAAAAATGTATTGTAAAAGACCTAAGTTAAAAGGAGAGATGGGAAAGAGAGAAATATGGAAAGTGTAAATAGTGACAGAATATAAATGTTTGTAAGAAAAACATGTGGAAAATGCTTCAAATTCTATTAAAGTAGTAAAAGAAGGTAATAATTATAAAATATTAGAAAGAATAGTAGTAAAAAGATATTTTTAGCAATGCTAATGAGAAAAGTCGAAAAACTAGAGCAGAATATCAGAAAGAATATAGTGAAATGATGAATTTAAAACGAAAAAGAATTGATAACAAAGAAACAGAAATATCAGTTATGGAAGATGTATGTTTAAGTAGTAAAAGAGATTTAAATTTTTCTAAAAAAAAAACACATAGATAGTGATGTTAAAGAAAAAAAGAGAGATAATAATTCTGACAAATTAATAATTTCTAGCGATTGTAATGAGACAAGTAAAAAAAGTCTTGCAGAATATCAAAAAATGTTGAAAGTCAGTTAAAGTATCTTAAAGAAGTAGGAGGAGATAATAAGAATGAGAAATTACAAAGAATAGTGAGCCAGACAAAAATTGTTAACACCTCTAATCAGAAAATTAAAAAAAAATAGAGCAGAATATAAAAATAAGCTATCGTTAAAGATTGAAATTGAAACAGAAGATGTGCCATGATAAGGATGAAAATAATGAAATACTATATTTAAAAGATAAGCAGGAGAAAGATGTAACAATTTGGTATGAGAAAATGAAAAAAAGTCACGCAAAATAACAAAAACAATAACGTAAAAGTTTAAAATTACAAATAAACGGAATCGATGATGAAAAATAGATGTTTAGGAACATACAGGTAAAAAAATGAAGTCATTTATGCGAATGAAAACAACATTGATATTCGTGATTTTGCTTATGCAGAAAAAAATATTAATAGCATACATGTTCCAAATTATAACGAATATTATCTTGGTAAAATGTCGTTTTTTGCAAAAAATGCAAGGCTAAACATTTTGAGGAAGAAAAAGTTAAAAAAAATTAACTTATAATTATTGTTGCAGTCATGGTGGTGTATCGTTGCCTTCAGAAAAATACCCTCATGAATTAAAAAATTTGTTAGATGGATCTCATAAGATATCTGGCCATTTTAGGAATAATATAAGACTTTACAATAATTTATTTGCTTTTTTAAAATGATAATGTAGTTAATTTCAATAATAGAAGGAGGGGACCATTTTGATAAATAATTCTAGGTCGAATTTATTATCAAATCAACAATTTCCTATTTCCTGAAATTGATAATGATCCATCTTTTGATCAATTATTCCTGTTAGATCCAAAAGAAGCAATTTGCTATAGATTAAACAAACATGACAACTTAGATGTAGATATATTATTTAGTATTGACAAATAATTTAATTTACAATTTTTAAAGGTGTAATGAAGTTGCTGCTATTTTTAATATGAATGCTAAAGGTTTAAGACCAGAGTCTTAAGTAACGATTTATAATACCGTCAAGTGGGGCTATTTTGTGCACGCGAGGTTTTTAATGAATAAAATCTTTATATTCAGTTGCTTAATTTTGATACTTGGTATAAATACTTTCTAATATCTAGACTACAGAGAGTACTTAATAAATGTACTTAATTCTTTGTCAGAAAATAAGAAAAAAATCCTAAAGTCGTCAAAATCAAGCTGAAAAATTTCAATGTTCTCAAAATTCTGTTCAGATTTCCGGAAGTTTAAAAGTATTTCTAAAGGTATTAATATAATACTTGTTGACAATTTAGTTGAGATGATGTATACGTGATGCGCTAACTTTTTATTGCATATTTTAAAAAACAAGTGTAAAAAACTGAAAAACCAGGATTTGGTGGGTTATTTTGTGCATTCTTTAAAATCAAGTTTTTTTCAATAATTTGTTTTGTAGTTAGTAAAAATTACTTTAGAATTACGTTTTTAAACATTTTTGTCTTATTTTTGTTATAAAAGACATGAAATAAGCATAAAATTTCAGTTTTACACATGGTGCCTTAAAAACCTCAAAAAAGTTACATTAATAATTACATGCTTTTCAAGTTAATTTTAAAACTTTTTCACTTAAAATAACTCAAGAAGTGTAATAGAATTAATTTTAAGTAAAATTTTCTTAAAGAAATAACTTTTTTTGTAAATCTACATTTTTGTGAAATTTTAGTGTTTTACTTTCAAATTAGTTAAACAATCCCTAAAAAAAAAAATTATTTCTGGCTTTGTTTTTCTTTATTGTACTCTAGAATATCTGGAAATAATATTTGATACAGCAAAAACGGTAAAAAAAAATGTTTTCTACAACTTTATAAATAAGCAAACTTTAATGCACAAAATAGCCCCACCATGCGGTTTATTTTGTGCACAACTTTGAGTTTCTATAACTCAGACAAAAAATTTTTTCTTGTCGGCTAACCCATAGGACACCTTTATAAGGATGTCTACAACATAACTGAATAAATAAATTCTTTATTTTTTCAAATTCTGAATTTTAATGAAGCATAGAGTTAAAAAGAGCGGTTTTGTGCACAAAATAGCCCCACTTGGCGGTACATCTATTCAACAATTGCAATTAGTAAGTCATTTAGATCCAAATGTTGAACCTTGGATATATCCTATACTTTATCCTCTAGAAAGCAAGGGTTATAGTCTCGATATGATTCGTACTCATAGTGACAAACCAACCAGAAATTAAATTGTGTCCAGATCTGCTTATATAAAATATAAAATAGGAGTAAGAGATTATACCTTCAATCAATTTTTATATGGTGAAAGAATGTTTTAGCAATGGTTAGTTGATAATTATGTCAAAGTTAAAAAAGTTAGGTTACATTTTTATAAAAATAATCAAACAAAATTAAGAAGTAAAACTTACAAAGGATTAATTGATCATTTAGATAATTAAAAAATTGAAAATAATGTACATGTTGGCAAGAACCTGACACGGTTGCAAGAGTCTTTCATTTAAAGTAAAAAAATTAATGGAAACTATAGTAGATGATATACTATTTGGACAAGTAAAGTCTTATGTTTATGTTATTGAATTTCAAAAGCGCGGTTTACCACACATTCATTTATTGGTTATATTGGAAGAAGGTTCTAAAATATTAAGAGCAGAGAGTGTTGATCGGTAAACTTTGTAAAGTAGAGTTTTTAAATGGTACACGGAAAGAATTAATTTATTAAATTTTATTCAAATAGTCGATGAAACTCAGGACATAGAGACATTTGTATAAAACTTAAACTTGTCGACTAAAACTTAAAGACAGTCGATTAAAACGTGCAACACGTCGGTGAAAATTTGAGATTGACGTTTTAAAAATAAATTAAAACAACTTTTTAACGAACTTTTCGTCTTTTCTAGATCGCTCACATACCATTACCTCCCCACCTCATCACTTTCACACATTATATAGAAACATATTTACAGAATTCCTATGTTATCCTAATATAAACGCAAATTTAAATTTATTAACGAAAAATCTCGCAACCGGGTTTCGAACGCGGGTTCTAACGCACGACGACACACTTGAGACGGCGCCTTATACTTCTCGGCCATTCAAGAATCTTCGAGAGTCTTTGGAATGAAATGAGTGACACTTAACTATAGCATAAAAGACGTTACGTTTCCTCGATTCCTCGACTGTTGAATAAATTTTAAGTGGTAGAGATCAACGTTTGGAACTATTTCGAATATTTCGTAAACAACCTTTGGTTACTTATTAATCAATTATTTCTCACTCTGTTTTACTACACCAGAATTTAAGTTTAATCGACTGCTTGACGATTCTTTCTATTGCGCTTATGAATAAATATGCAATAATATTCCAAGCTTTATGAAAATGTCTCTATGTCCTGGTTTTCATCGACTTTTGAATATATTTTAATAAATAAATTTTTTCTGTGTATTAGGTATATCATAATTTTTTATAATTATTCCTCATATTCTTCATTTTATTCTTTATCTTTATTTTATTTAATTAATTTTTAATTAATCAAAATTTACAAATTGATATACACGATGAATCAAAGATCACATCAATTTAAATTTATTGTAATGTCTTCTTATCATTAATTTTCTTTTTTATTATATTATGTATTTCTTTTATTTTACATAAAATTATAGATTAAATAAATAATAAATTTCGATAGTAAAATATATTTTAATTACTAAATAATTGTTTAACACTTAAATATGGAGACCATTATATTTGCAAATAATACTTTTATTCCAAATTTCAGTTTTTTAGAGCGATTTCATTCTCTATGAACAGTAAAAATTGAGTCACTGTAATCGGGACAAGGAATCCACTCTAAAATTTTAATATCTCACTCTTAAAGAGTGAATTTTTACTTCAGTTTAAATGGAAATTCACTCAAAAATCAGAGTGAAAGTCCACTTTTTGATAGTAGTGAATTTCCACTCAAATTGGAGTAACAATTCACTCAAAACAAATTGGAGAGAAAATAAACTCTAATCAAAAAGTAGACTTTCACTCTAATTTTGGAGTGAATTTCCAATCAAACTAGAGTAAAAATTCATTCTTTAAGAACGATATTTCACTCTTTTAGAGTGAGTTTCTCACTCTGATTAGAATGAATCAATTTTCACTGTTTAGGGAGTAAAAACTCGCTCCAAAAAATTAAGAGATTAATTCCATTTTGAATAAAATAACTTTTCTGATTGTAATGGTCTCCATATTTAAATGTTAAATAATTGTTTATTAAATAAAATATATTTTACTATTGAACTTTATAATTTAGATTTAATTATATTATATTCATATTATATGAAAACTGTAACGAACAAGATTACGAAAGAACCACGAAAGTAATGGAATTTCGCATGAGGTAATTTTTTTATCATTTATATTTGTAATTTACAAGTGTCTTATTTTTAGACATAAGACGTTTAGAAAGCGTCTTACAGGCATTTTGAAGACACATTTTCAATGGTTTAAAATTAAGACACCCCAAAATGTCTTAAAAGTGAGGACAAAATAAGACACTTGTTTTTAGAGTGTATATTAACTTCATCTTCATTATTTTAAACTAAATATGAAATATACTATGAAAGGCGGATGACCGAATCCGCGCCACGCGTTGTCATTTACGCGACATTTTTCGCGCACCATTATAAACAATTAAACGCCGTTTCGCCAAAAATAGACATAACTAATTTTTTATTTTTGTAAAGTGAACTTGAATCTATATAGATTAGATACATTTTTGAAAAAAAATTCTAGCTGGGGCAGAACATGTTCATTTTTTAATTTGTTTATTAACAATAACTAATTTTTTATTAAAAAAATTTTTTTTTAACTAGACATTTTTTATTTTAAAGTTTATACTTTTCCATATAAAATATATAAATTGCATTAAAATTCATAAATATGCATGGCAAATACAAATTTTAAAGAAAAATGTTACATCAAATCTAAATTGTTTATAACTTTTTTAAATTTTTTAATTTTAAAAAAATATTTATATCTAAAATATCTCTAATATAATGGTACAGAAATATAACATTAATGTCAGATTTCATTACTTGTTTGCAAATTAGGGGGCCACTTCAGGAATCTTTATTCACACGAAATTTTTAACTGGGCGATGAGAAACAAAGGAATACCGAAAAAAGGATTACATTATTGCAGGTAATGGATAATTATCTTAGCGACAGGTGGAAAACATATGAGGGAGACACCTGCACTCTGAAGGAAAAGATGCAACGAGATGCCCCTCAAGACTCGAGGATAGGACTATTCGTATGGAACCCAGTAAAAAAGGGGTTATTGAGCAAGCGGTTTGGCTAGTTGAGCAAACCGCCTGCTCAATTGTCCAGCAGGACATTTGGACAATTGGAGTGGTTGCTCGATCATCCAATGCATTATGTCCAACCATCCTAAAGGTATTTTGAGCTTAAAACTGGAGAAAAGCAACTTAACTTTTGAGAAAACATTAAGAAATGTTAAATTATGGATAAATGCAAAAAACTTTATTATAAAAATACGTATATTAAGAAAATAAATTGTGATTGGTTACGTCTATTCTGCTAGTCAGGTGTTCTGCTCCCTGTGTGTCAATAAATCACGACTTTTCTGAAATGTTATTTATTCTTAATATAGGTATTTCTATTATTCAGTTTTTCTCAAAAGTTAAGTTGCTTTTCTTCAATTTTAAGCTCGAAATACCTTTAGGATGATTGAGCATAATGCACTGGATGATTGAGCAACCACCCCAATTGTCCAAATGTCCTGTCGTACAATTGAGCAGGCGGCTTGCTCAACTAGCCAAAACGCATGCTCAATAACCCTCTTTTTACTAGGAACGTCTCTTAACAGACATAAGCAGGACCATCTTGAACAAGATACTGTCCTCGCAAAGAATTGTAACCAAACGTATAATCTCTGCCTACAGGACAGTATCTGCGAATGCTGCTCAGGTCCTTGCCAGCATCCCGCTCAGAGATGCCACGGACCCTCTACAAACGCATCTGCGCAAGTCTTTGGAAAGTTGTTTGATTGGTCGAAATGAGCGGAGTGGTTTGAAACTCTTTTAATAAAACGATTTCAAACCACCCCGCTCCTTTCGACCAATCAAACAACTTTTCAAAGACTTGCGCAGATGCGTTTGTAGAGGGTCCGTGACATCTCTGATCCCGCCGGCAGACCTTTTGGCCTAAAAAAAGGGGGAAAAAATTCCTCTTTTTTAAAGAAAGAATTTCTTCCTGTTACACAGACGACAATAGACCCAGCAAGGACCAAATTCGCCAAAATGTGAGAAGCAGACTCGTCGAAAGATGGCAAGCAAGATGGAGCGGGGACGGAAAAGTTCGATGGACAGACCGGCTAATACCAACACACGCCACTTGGATTAATCGAAAACACGGGGTAGTGTTGTACTACCTAACGCAAGCGCTCTCAGGCCAAGGGGGCTTTAACTCGTACCTGGAGTGTTTTAAAAAAAAATTCAGAGTGTGCGTACTGCCAGTCCCCAATGGACGACCCAAAGCACACACACTTTTTATATGCAGATGATGGAGTGCTCAAAGACCAACAGAGGTCGGAATATAGAACCACTTCTGAAGGCGCTACGTCAGTAAACGGGCTTTCTCTGGAAGTGATCTTAAGGTCCTAAGTAAGGGTGTATTTTAGCGAGTCGGCAAGTCGCCACCCCCGTCTAAGCCCTATTTTTTATTAGATATGAATAACAAATAATTTTGTAATACTTACTTTGTTTGTGCGTGGTAATACTCTACCAAATGCTGTAGTAATTCAATGCCTTTCTTCGTCTTGATTTCATTAACCTTTATAAGATACTGCAAGAAAACAAAAGAAAGTAATTTTAAATACATGTAATAACTGTAAAGCAGTAGTTTTTATTATCAAATTGACAATATTTATTTATTGTATTTAACTTTAACATATTCCCATGACGAAAATTGACAATAAACCCCAGCGGGGTCCTCATGTATTACCCTCATACAATATGGAATAAATCAGGGCAATCAATACGATGGCCCTCACGGGGCACGACAGGCTTTCTCTCAGTGGTGCCCTTATGGATCGACCACGTGGATTCGTGCTAGATTTTCCATACGGATTGTATATAGATTTTGAGAAGTTGCCCTCAAGGTTTTTGAATTGAAAATAATACATACAAATAAATTTCTTATTATACTATTAGTAGGGATTGTGTTACCGGTTTACCGGTAAATAAACAAAAATTCTTGTAACATTTTACCGGTAATTTTCCAATTTTTTACTGGTATTTCGGTAAATTATACTATGAGGCTGCGTGTACATGATTGCGTTAGAACGCTGCGTTTTGCCTTGAACACTGAGAGAGAGAGAGAGAGAGAGAGAGAGAGAGAGCAAGACATATATTTTCATCTTCGTCACACTCATTGTTCAACACAAAATGCTGCGTTCTAACGCAATCATGTACATGCAGCCTGAGGAGGCAGTTTAATGACACCATTTTTTTGCATTTAGTAACTGAACCATGAGTTCAATAGAGAAGCAGATACTGTCGTCACTTTTGCACTCATGGTGTAGTTACAAAAGCAACGCAAATATGTCAGTCAATCTACACAAAATGTCATACTAATTGCTTACAGTTAAACCACTAAATATGGCACTTTTAAAATTGTTTAATAATTCTATTGAATAACAATTAGTTCGGTATGAAACTTTTTGAAAATAAAGCCCTCGTCAAGCTGAATAATTGTGTAAAACTTCGAATTTGATCGGACAAATAGCTTTTGCATAATTGTATTTGTTATTTAATATTTTTTGTTTTTTTTTCATATTAATTATTCTTAAATGTGCAAACGGATTTCTCTTTTCTTATGCTTATGTTACTCCTACTAGTTTTAACTTTAATATACATGCAAGAAAGAAGTGGTTTTTGTATTTTAATTGCATAACAATCGACCCTTAATAAAATTTGAGGTTTTTCGTTTTTAAACAATTTTGAATATCTCCTGTAATTTTCAGTTTATCAAATTGACGTAAAGTTATTTCATTGTGTTTTTGAAAACACAACTTAAAAAAAAGAAAAGTTGTTTATCTTGAGAGGGGGGAAAATAGGTTTTTTTCGAAACTAAAATGTAACTGGATCCCAAGATTTACCAAGTACAGAATTACTAAAAAATATTTTGTTTATATTTTCCCACTGTTTTAAAAATATGATTTAGTTTCATTGAAATAAATTTTTTGATTATTGCAATATTTTAAATGGATATTAATATTATTATAAACATCACAATAAATATTTATGATTATTTTTTATTTTATTTTTCCGTACTAAAGTATAACACTACTGGAACGGGCACCACATGCATGTTGAGATGTAAGAGAGCAGTGACTGTGAGACAGATAGATGGAGGGCATGCTTTCTCTCTCACATAGTTAGCGATTGACATGAGCTGACTTCTTAAGAGAATGTGGATATAGAAAGAAAGAACATGCCCTTCTTGTCCGAGTTTACGTTGGCGGTGAGCGTTCCAGTAGTATTATAGTTTAGTGTTTTTCAGTATACCGGTAATTGAAAAAGCGATAAATTTACAATCCCTAACAATTAGGATACGCGAAAAAAAATTTATTTTTTCTTAAGAGCCTCAGATCCAAAAAGTTTCTATCGATGACAAATAACTTACACAAAAAGTAACAGATTTAAAAAAAACTATTTAACGGGGACACTGAGACCATGTAGCTGAATATGTGAAAAAAATTTGAATAAGCCGTTGAATTTAAAGATGTTTTTATTTTAATTACGCAATGTTATTTCTAAGAAAATTTGAAATAAAAGCATGAAAATCTTGATTTTTATCATTTTTGAAACTTTTCTAAAAAATAGCTATATGATGCTTAATGCTAGAGACCTCAGATTACGCTTAAACTAAAGCTTGTAGAATGTACTACAACTTACATTTATGAAAGGATATGGAAAAATTGAAAAAAGAATTAAGAATGTTGATTTTTGTAATATTTTAAACTTCTATTAAAAATAGTTCAACGATACGAAGTGCTAGGGACTTCGGATAACGTTTAACTTAAAGTCTGTAGAATGCACCAGAACCTTCATTGGTCAGAAAATAAAAAAAATTGAAAATCTTATGTACGTATTTTTTAGATGTCCATAAAGCTGAAAAAGTAAAAAACAAAATTGTCTTTTAAGCTCTGCTTAATAAAATTTTTATATTTTGTAAGAATGTAATTGCCTAACCTCTGATCACGATTAAGCAATTATTTTTATTTATTAAATTAAACCGGAATATTCATAATCAACAAAATCATTGAGACTTAAGACTTTTAAAAATCAAGGGCGCCAGCTAAATAAAGTTTAATATTTTATTTATTTAATTTTTATTTATTTAACAAAATTTATTTTATTTTTAATTATCACTTTAATAACTCAAGAGCATGAAAGACTTCCGGTAATCAGGATGGAGGTTCGAGGTTAGAAATGCCATTGTAAGATCAGATATTTTATGATAAATTGCCTCAAGTACGGCAAACAAAATTTATTAATCAAGATAAAACAATTTTACATAAGTTAGTTTTGAGAAATTTGTCCAGTTTTGACTCGATATAAACTAAATGCCGTTACCAGAAAGGCTAAGCACATGTTCCGGAAGTTCACAAGAATCATTAATTTACTCAAGAATTAACAATAAAATATAAGAAAAATTCTAGTTAATTAACAGAGAAAAATTTATCCTATTCAAATCTAGTATTTAAAACTGAGAAAAAGCACTTTTTAAACAAAAAAAAACGAACTTTAAACAAATCCCGGGATTCTAACCTAAAACTGACATGTTAAATTAACTAATTTATTTTGGCCACTCCTATAAGACAAAAAGAAAGGCTTACCTCTTCGTGAATAATGGACAGAGCCATTCGATTTCTCCGACCAATCACGTAATTTTGGCTTCAGTCACGTGAACGTACGTCAGCCGAGTTGAGAAACCATTGAAGAGACTAATTGTTGAGGAGCCCCGGCAGCTGCCATTCCGTGCACCGGAATAATACATTTTAACTTGGGAAGAGATGCTCAAAACAACTAATTTCCATAAGAAAAGCCAACTCTCCCAAATCCTCGAGTTAGAGTCCACAAATGGTGCCAAACAAACAAAAATTCCAAATTTTTGGAACCATTGTGGCACTCAGAAAACTAGGCACCCACTGTCGATCCAGGCGCTCCGACAGCTGTCTCCCTCTGGCGGTCGGCGCGAAGTTCAATTCAAATTACGGACCAAGTCTTCCCCTCTTGTTCATTAAGTAAATTATTTGCTCATAAAACATAGAAATAAATAGACGTAATTAATAAACAAAATAAAAGAAATTATTACAGTGCTTTTTCCCAGGTATTTTGACTTTTGTTCCGAAATAAACACGAATTTCAGTGAGCTCTTGTGACGTCCCAAAATTATCACGTCACAATTTAACCGTATTGTAATTTTTATTATTAAAAACTTAAAATAGAGTTTATTATGATTATAAAGTAAATAACAATGCACTAACAAGGGTGTATCAAACTAAAGATCCGGGTGTCTTGATCAATGAAAAGTTTTATTTTTATGATCATACCCTATCGATGGTTGCATCAGAATCCAAAGCTTTAGATTTTCTTATGAGATGTACAAAAAACTTTTTTAACTCAGCATGCTTTCTTTCTTTTTTTTAATAATTTAGTTCCCTTTAAATTTGAATTTGCTGCAATAAACTGGAATCCTTATTTGTCTCTGTGTCAGCGATTTAATATTTGTACCTTAAAAGAACGACGTATTTTTGCAGCTGTCATATTCATTTTTAAAATTGTGTTATCGCAAATCTATGCACCCATTTTGCTCAACTTCTTGTTTTTTATGTTACAACCCAGAAAAAAAATTTGAAATTTCTTATGTACCTACACAAATCTAATATTTCTGAAAACATCTTCGCAGTTGCAAGTTAAAATACTCAGCAGTATATAGTTTCAGGCTTTATTGACAAATTTCGCAAATTATTTTAATATATTTAAACAGATGCAATGATAGATAAAATTACACTATTTGCAAATACGAATGAAACAAATCCATTGTTTAGTCTCTAGGAAATTCAAGTCTAAAAAATGCAAGTTGCTGCCAACGAATTGATTTACCCATTCTCTGTAAAAGATCATAAATATGACATGTGACATATATTTCACATGACATATATGTCACATGTCACATATGTCACACTTGTCACATACGTCACATGTGTCACATGTCACACCTGTCACTTGGTTCTTGATGTATGAGGATTAACATCAAATTATGACCTTTGATTTTTAAAATTTATTTTCTCTCGTGGCTTGACTATACATAATTATTCTAATGTTTATTTTTTTTGTATATTTTTATTTTAATAAAAAATATAACAAGATAACAGTTCTAAATTTTTATTATGCCATGAACAAATTTTTTCAAATTATAGAACAAAAATTTTTGTTTTCTTATAGAGAGAACAAAAAGTTAAAAGAAATGAAAATTTTTATATGTACAAATTTTGGGGTTAATATATACCTTATATATATGAATCGTTTTTTCTTCATTAAGGGTTATTTTATAATATTTTTCCAAAAGAAATTAGAAGTATCAAATGACAATTAAAGAAGTTACAGTAAATAAAGGAATAAAAATTTTAGTTTAAAAGAAAATATTAATCATAAGTAGAGATTAATTTGCATAATAATCAATAAAAACTTATTATTTATTGGTAGTTGAAACTGCACTACTAATTCAAGTAAATAAATTTAGCTTAAAATTATACAAAGTCTTAGAATTTAGAAACATTAAATGATTAATTATATATTTATAAATTTTTTTTTAAACAATAAAACATTTTATTTACTTGATTAACAACATAATACAAATTTTAATTCCATTTAATTAAAGAGTATAAATATAGATATAGTTTATTTGTTTTAAACCTCAGGTTCATACAAAAGGAGTTACATAAATTAACACGTAGAGATCAAATTCAGAGTTCAAATTAAAAAAATTTTTCTTTCAGCATTAACGCATTTTTTATAAAATATGTTATATTTTTAACATCATCTTCTTGCGGACATTCTAGAAAATTAATCCAAGTATCTCTTATTACTAATGGATCTTCATTTGAGTAGGGGAGAGTGGCCATCAATGTACCGGGTTTTTTTCAAGGTCATAGTACTTATTCAACTTCACCAATTTCAAGCACTTCTTTGCATCAATATAAAACTACAACACTTCTCTAGGTAATGCAAACATATTATACACGATTTATTTTGATTAAATAATAAAATTTAGGATCTTTCTAAACTAACAAGCTATTTTCATTTTCAACAACCTGGGTACACAATGAACCACCTCTATAAAAACACTAAAAATTTTTAACAATAATAATATTGCAATTTTCATTTTGTAAAAAAACTGATTTTCTATCAAATACTATAAAAAATTATTACTTAACACTTTTTAATTGATAATGTATAACATAAATATACCTCAAATTTAAGTTAACTAGCTAAAACGGCATTTTAGTTTTGCTATGTCGAGAAAAGTACTGATAACAATCGCTGTCACATGCTGTACGCATGCCTAGTTTCTGAGAAAATTGAAATGGATCATTGAAAAAACTGGTACATTGATGGCCACTCTCCCCTAAATGTACTGTTTTCTAATATTCTTATACAATTCGAATTATATTAATAAATGGTAAATTTCTTTCCCTTACAGATCACAATCCCCACAACAATACTCCCTTTCTAATTTATAAACTTTATTTTTGTAAATAATTCTTGTATTGAAATCATTTTTTAATCGAATCTGAGCCATGACTTCATTAAAAATTAATGGTGTTCTCAATCTCAAATAGTTTTGTATTCCCTCTTTCAGAGAGAGGTGCGGAAGAAGTTGAAGAGATTGCGATCTTCCTAGAGAGTTTAGATCTTCGGCAAGTAGAAAGGCATCATAGGTTTTTATTAATCTTTTTTTATTTTTTTTATGAAATAAGGCTTCCAGGAATTTGTTTCTCCGATAAATTAAAAAAATCTTTCAACTTGCAAACACCAGTTATACTTGTACGTTAAGTTCGGAGATTTTGCTTAGCAAATAAATCTTAACAAGTAAATTTTAGGTAATCTATCATTTTTCATATTTAGGATTTTTTCTATTAAATTAAGGGTCAGCATAAAAATCTTTCTAAACAGTTTAACAGCGCTAATCTCTCATCTGATAGAGTAACCTGGAGAGTTTTGAGGGGCTAAGAGGAGTTTTTTGAAGAAGGTAGTTTAAATTTTTTCAATTTCTTTGAGTGAACGTAATCCTCATATTTGTACGCCATAAAAAAGAATGCTGGTTATTAAGGTTAAGGTTATTAAGTTTTTTAAAGAAAAAATGTCCAGAAACAACAGAGTTGCAGCCACTTCCAGTAGGCCATGTCGAAAATTTTTCATTTTACGGTGTCCCGGATTTAAAATCCTAGAATCATCTGAAACACAAAGGATTAAGAAAAATTAGTTATTTGGAAGTATACCTCCCAGTCAACGTTGCCCTTTTATTAAAAAAAAATTTTTTTTCTAAGAAGGAAATTCCCGGTCGGTTTGTAATTGAAAAGAAGATTTCGACCTTACCGGTAAAGCGACATCTATTACTCGATGCCTATTACGCTCTTGGTTCGAGCTTTTGGTGGTAAATTAAAATTTAAATTCGATTGGTTTTCCGAATTTAAATTAGGGGAGAGTGGCCATCAATGTACCAGTTTTTTCAATGAACCATTTCAATTTTCTCAGAAACAATTAAATAAAAATTCTCCTAATTTTAAATATAAATGAAGTTTGCGTAAACACACTACGTCCATAAATTTGAGACGTGTGGATTTATTCTTTACACAGAAAACTGGAAAAAACTGTTTTTGATGTACTGAAGAAAAAATTTACCTAAAATACAAACACGTTTTTTAATTGAAATAAGGCCATTTAAAAATAAATGTACTTACGATTTATTTTGTTTTGGGCCTTAACTACAATATTCTAATGAGATAAAGATTTTGAAATATTGGATTAAGTTATAAAAAACCATTTTTGTTGCAAATGTCATGTTGATTCAATGTACCGGGGAACAATGAACCACCTGGAATTTCAGTGTATTTTCGATTTCCAGAGTGGTATGCTTGATTATAAAACTAGGCATGCATACAGCATGTTACAGCGATTGTTATCAGTACTTTTCTCAACATAGCAAAACTATTTATGTTATACATTATCAATTAAAAAGTGTTAAGTAACAATTTTTTATAGTATTTGATAGAAAACAAGTTTTTTTACAAAGTGAAAATTGCAATATTATTATTGTTGAACATTTTTAGTATTTTTATAGAGGTGGTTCATTGTGTACCCAGTTTGTTGAAAATGAAAATAGCTTGTTACTTTAGAAAAATCCTAAATTTTATTATTTAATCAAAATAAATCGTGTAAAATATGTGTGCATTACCTAGATAAGTGTTGTAGTTTTATATTGATGCAAAGAAGTGCTTGAAATTGGTGAAATTCAATAAGTACTATGACCTTGAAAAAAACCCGGTACATTGATAGCCATTCTCCCCTATACTTTAAAATTTTTTGTTCTGAAAAAATAATCCGTGGAAGAGCACACCGTGCAACCGAGAGGACTCGAACCCCTGCCAATGGATGCCTATCCGGGGACTTATGCCCTATTAGTGCACCTTGCCAACACGACATGACTCTCCACTTTCTTATTCTTCCAGAACAAGTCCATACTGACGTCAAAGGCTATCTTTTATTTTAAGAAGGAAAAATAAAAAAAATAAAAAAAATTTTTTTTTCTTAAAAAACAAGATTTTTAAAATAAAAGATAGCCTTTGACGTCAGTATGGGCTTGTTCTGGAAGAATAAGAAAGTGGAGAGTCATGTCGTGTTGGCAAGGTGCACTAATAGGGTATAAGTCCCCGGATAGGCATCCATTGGCAGGGGTTCGAGTCCTCTCGGTTGCACGGTGTGCTCTTCCACGGCTTATTTTTTCAGAACAAAAAATTTTAAAGTATAATTTAAATTCGGAAAACCAATCGAATTTAAATTTAAATTTACCACCAAAAGCTCGAACCAAGAGCGTAATAGGCATCGAGTAATAGATGTCGCTTTACCGGTAAGGTCGAAATCTTCTTTTCAATTAAATTTTTTTTCTTTTTTTTACGGTTGTTTAATGTCAAATTACGTTTTTTAGCCTAAAAAAGGCGCCATTTACCAAGAAAAAAAGTCTGCACAATCGATGAGAAGCAAAAAAATAAAAATAAAAGGGCAACGTTGACTGGGAGGTATACTTCCAAATAACTAATTTTTCTTAATCCCATGTGTTTTAGATGATTGTACAATTTAAAATCCGGGACACCGTAAAATTCGACATGGCCTACTGGAAGTGGCTGCAACTCCGTTGTTTCTGGACATTTTTTTCTTAAAAAATTCAAAAAGTTACTTTAAAAGTTACTAAATAATGTAGTAATAAAAGAATGAATAAATATTTAGTAGTTTCGTCAAAAAAAAATGTTTAAAATGGTTTTTTTTTGCTATTTAAACCATACCCCCCCTTAAGATATTAAACAACTTAGGGATCGGTTGCCAAGAGTTTAACTCCATTCTGTTTATTAGCGATAGTATTGAAATTGTGGCTATTGCCGCAGAGGTTGCGGCGTTTTTAACACATTTTCAGAGGACAGAGTTCGACTTTCAGGAACTCCTAAGTATGTTTAACTCTTGACGATATCAATAGTTTTATCGCCATACAGAAATTTAAGTTTTTTATTATGCGCGTGTCCACCTTTTTTGTAAATAATATTTTTTGTTTTTTTTTCATTGACTTTTAAATTATAAATATTACAATATTTGCGTAGAGCCTTTAATTTATTTTTTAACTCAACCGGTGAATCCGCTAGCAATACAATGTCATCGGCATAGGCAAGCAAAATAATCTCGTTATCGTGACCCATTGAAACTCCTCTTATCCCTTTACATTTTTAAATCTGTTCCAAATCGGCTGTAAAGAGTGAGAACAATAACATGGCATACAATTTCCCTCTCTTCATACTTAGTCGATTCTGTGCTAATGCATTTAATACGAAAATATTATCAATTCAACTTCGATGCTTTCTAAAACCATATTGGAATTCAGGAAACAAGTTTTTTTCTTCCGCCCATTGTGTAATTCTATAAGTTAAAACAGATGTAAAAGTTTTTGTTGTACAATTTATTAAAGGTATAGGGCGGTAATTTTCTGGCTTATCCGTCTCACCCTTTTTATAAAACATTTTTAAATTTATATTCGACCAATATTTCGGTATTTTTTCTTCATCTAAGATTTTATTAAAAAGGAGATTCACATCATTAATCCATTACTCAGGTAGATTTTTTAAAAATTCAAAAGTAGTATCATCTGATCTCGGAGTTTCTTACATGTCCTTAGAACAAATATTGCTTCTTCTCTGTTGATAAATTTTTCCAATGCAGGATTACTGTTTTTTATTGACAATTTATCTACTATTTTTTGTTACATCGGTACCTCATTTTTTCTTTAAAAATCGTTAAAATATTTGTACCAGGTATCTAAGTCTATATCATTTTTAAAACTATGTCTGCGTCTAAAGCCATTTACTATTTTCCAAAAGTATTTTGAGTCTTTACATTGTATTAACTGTTCGAGAGATGAATTTTTGTGATTCTTCTTTTTTAACTTTTGTATATGATGGTAAGTTTTTTTTGTATTGTAATATTCTTCAAAAGTTTCACATTATTCAAATTTCTAAGCTTTGCACTTCTTTAACAATTTTTTAAGAGGTTTTTTTAGAGACACACATTCGTAATCAAACCATGGTTTAGAGAGTCCCGTTTTTTTTATTTATTTTATAAGACATTCCAACTAATATTGCTCTTGATTTTATTGCATTTGTTAATTCTTCCGCTAGGTAATCAACGTCATGGAGGTCAGTGGGTGCGTCGCAGGAAAGACCACTTATTGCTTCAAAAAACTTCTCTGATAATTCACTCCTCTATTTTATCTTATTTTATATTCATGCTATTTTTTTCGTTTTTTTTTAGAGTAATAAAGATTGGAAAATGATCCGAGCCAATTACAGACCATCGACATATCAAGCGCCAATAAAGAAGTAAACGAGGTAAGAAACATAGGGAGACGTCTTAGATTATTTAAAAACAGTTGGAAAAAAATTACGGCAGATAACTTCCTTCTAGACTGTTTAGATGGGTACAAAATACCGTTTAAAAAGTTACCACAGCAGGACAATTTTTTCAAAGAACCTCAATAGTCTCCAGATTTGTTGTTTTTCCTACTTTCTAGTACCTAAACCAGACGGAACTAACAGATTTATACTTAATCTGAAAAAATTAAATAATTTTATATCTCAACTGCATTTTAAAACGGAAGACATACGGCCTGCAAAAGCTTAATTAAATCAGGGGAGATTTTATGTCCACTATTGATTTAAAAGACGCTTATCTTCTAATTCCTGTTCATCAAGAATTTCAAACATATTTGCGTTTTAAATTTCCGAGAAAAATTTTTGAATTTACGTGTATGCCGTTTGGTTTAAATACTAGTCCGTATGTATATGGTCGATTCTTGCGTAACTGCCCGATTTCAAGATAAGTTTTGGTAGAAATTTTTTTTTTTTTATTTAATGTTTCTCTGCATTTATTTTTCTTATTAGGGTATATTATAATTATATTTTAAACGATTTTACTACAACTGTATTTATACGGAAATAATAGAAAATTTTTAAAAATTGGCTGCCATGTGGAGCTGAACCGCATCCTTTTATTGCAAATATATTGTACA
The DNA here is from genome assembly GCA_037103525.1 of Ganaspis brasiliensis. Taxonomy (NCBI): domain Eukaryota; kingdom Metazoa; phylum Arthropoda; class Insecta; order Hymenoptera; family Figitidae; genus Ganaspis; species Ganaspis brasiliensis. The sequence continues at coordinate 300,321 of JAZKLR010000454.1, read as the reverse complement.
AAATAAAAATTTCTTCTTGATATTTTGCTAAAACGAAAATAAATAATAAATTTATAAATTATTTAATATTCTAACAGTATTTTAGATATTAGTTAACATATATAAAATTTTATAAAATAATTTGAAATCGAGATTGAGCAGTGTAATCCGGCATGGTTAAACTACTTTATAGAATAATATTTTAAAATAATCACCACAGATAAAAAAGTTTCTATGCATGAAGCACACTGAACACTTCATATAGGCCGTAATTATATAGCTAGAAGACGATGTCGATGGAGTTTGTTTACTGAGCTGTCAAAATAACAGCAGATGATTGAGTTACAGGGGTAGGTCGCTCGCGGTTGCTACGTAATGGCGACGTATGTCGGCGTAGCTCACGAACTTTCAGTGATTGTGTCCCCGGCTTGTTGCGCCAAGCGGTGATTGTGCGTAGATATTTTGGCTTGACGACGGCACGTTCAACCTGTCGTCATCTTGACTGGTGTGTCTCTTGAACACTGTGGTATTGGTTATAGATTGTAATAGAAAGATTAAATTGAATAATAAATTATTTCTTATGTCTGGACGAGGTTCCATCAGAGGTCGGAGACCTCTTCCAGGTGAGCTCCTTTATTAGAAACTATTGATTTTTTTGTACTCTGTAGATAGAAAATACCTAAAAAATTACTGGTTTAAACACCGGGAGAGATGGTATCTCGGAAAATTAATTATCAAATAAAATTTTCATAACATACGTAAGAGTCAAACAGTCCATAAAGAAAATATAAAATGGTAATTTTTTGCTAGAAAAATTATAAATAAAATTATGTTTCATTGTTTGTAAAACCTAGTTTCGCGAGAATATCTAAATATGAATGACTAAAGATTGTAAAGATTCAAAGATTTTTGCAAAAAAAATGTTTTAAAATAACATAATGAAAGTGTATTTTATTTATTATTTGGCTTCTACTACTCAATTTTCCGTCATAAGGTCATTTACAAAAAATAGAAACACCGTGTTCCATCTCACCCGGACAATTTCATCTTTCCCGGAATCGTTACTTTTATATATATTTCTTTATAAATTAAGAAGAAATTAGAAAAATTAAAAACCGTTTCACGTGCGAATGCACTAAGGTTATTGTTAAATTATTTTATAAGAATTAGAATTTTCTGCTAAATTCCTTAGATTTTTTAGTGGTTTAAAAAAAGGTGTTCCATCTCTCCCTGACTTACCCTATATTATTATTAATTTATTTTTTATCCCACAGGCACAAACATAGCGCTTTTAGGTGCCTGTAGGATTTCTATTAGTAAGGAATAACAAAAGAATATATTGAGATCAAAGTAAAAATGTACAAAAAATAATATCTATATTAATAAAATTAGAGTTTTGTCTGTACATTGCACAGAACTTAGAAATTTGTGTTTATTTTTTCGTTTCAAGTAGTAACAATTCCAAAAATGCTGTTTAAAAAAATTATGTATGTTTGTATGTAAGTATGTATGTATGTCTGTCCGCGATATTTTGTCCGGGCATCACTCAAAAACGGCACCACGGAATGAAGTTAAATCCAGCAGTCTGTTAGGTATTCGCGTAACTTAAATTTATAGCCAAACCCCATTAAAAATATTAATTTTAACGGAAGTTATAACATTTTTTCAAAAAAATTTAAAAACCAAAAAATTAAATATTTTTTATTTTTTTACGTAACACTCTTAAACTCTCTGAACCTATAGCTTTTTATTTAGATAATAATTGATAAGGGATTAATAATTGAGTAATAGTTTCTAGCCAAACCCCATTAAAAAATATTGTTTTGAGCGGAAGTTATGGCACTTTTTTAAAAAAATCTAAAACTTAAAAATTGTAATTTTTTCCATGTTTTGACGGATCACTGCAAAACTCTTTGTACTAAGCTCTTTTATTTTAATCAAAATAATTAAAATAATTAATATTTTAACTTTAAAAATAAAATGGAAAAATAAATTACAAATTTCTACAAAATTCAAAAAATCAAAAATTTTAGTTTTTAAAATTTTTTGTTTGTTTGAAACCAAATTTGACAGAGTTGTAGGTATTGACTAAGAATGCGTTTATAAATTTACAAAATTAAAAATATTAATAGCAACGGGAGATATACTATTTTTTCGGAATATTAAAAAAATCAAAATATTTCTAACTATACATTTTTTTAAGGACTGCTTTTAGACTTTGTACAATTGAGTATTACAGGTGATTTCGTCACATTTTAGCAGAATTTTGCAAAAACTATATTCTATATCTGAGATAAAACATAAAATTTTTATCGGGATAAAAGAAAATCGAAAAAATTATAATTGTAACGAATTCATTGAACTATAATACTACTGGAACAGGCACCACGCTTGTTGAGCTGAAAGAGAGCAGCGGCTCTCTCGCAGAACGCTTCATTTCAGTGAACGCTAAAACTTAAAAACTAATGCGTTGGTCAGTTTTGCGTGTTGTGAGTGTTTGGCACAAGCAAACTTCTCAAGCGGACTGTACAGAAAGAGACAACATACCCCTCCACAACTCTCTCTCTCTCTATGCCGCTTTTGTAGCGCTGTGCCTGTTCCAATAGTATTATTGTTCAGTAAACGAATTTCTTTGAAGCATAATTAAGTGATATTATTAAGGTCTTTGATTAACAGTAAAATTAAGAAATACAAGATTAAAATAATTAATTGAATTACTTAATGGACACGAATCAATACTTAAATGAAAAATTGTAATTAGTTGAATTTAATTTTAAAATGGGAGATACAACATAATTTTGAAAAATGTACATTTTTAGATTTGTTTCTTTTATACAATGTTTCTTAATTGACGGAACTTTAAAAATATTTAAAAAGGAAGATTAAACAATTTTTCTAACAATCTAAAAATATTCTTAAATTTATTATTATCTAATATACATCACTTCTAATATTTGTAACTAATCTGAAATAAAAATTTTATTAACTAAAATTAATTTCATTTAATTTTAAAGTTGGGATTAAAACAGATTTGCATAATATATATTATAAATACTTTTATGATAAAAATAATATAATGTAAACGAAACAATACAAAACTATTAATTTTCGTCATTTTTGAAGATGAATGATTGGTTACTTTCACGTGCCACATCTTAGAAATAATATGGTAGAAAATAAACAAAAACAAAATAAAATAAGACAATTTTGAATTTTATAAATTGTAAAGAAGATTTTGAGCAATGTAAAGACAAAAGTGAAATGTATCAGTAGAAACTAAAACCCGTCGAAGACAGGTACGACATCGACAGCTAGTTATAAGTGATTCACAGTGATGTTAAAATAAAATCATCCATCTAGACGTATGATCGATTTGCGGATACGTAAACTGAAATCAATTATCAGGTAAGAAATGAAAATTAATTTATTTCACTCTACATTAATTACGCGTTTCATTCCAGTAAAATAATGAATATATGAACGCGTAATTTCACGTGCGTGGTGAATTTATCTAGAGAACAGTTAAACGAACGCGGGTATTCACCTAGCATAGAGTCTGTTCTCCAGTGACGTAGCACAGGGAAGGCCCATAAGTCAATCTACGTCAATGATACGGCGCGGGAGATTTTAAATTGTTTCGAACACCTTCCTACGTCATAAGTGTTCTAGCAATTTTCTTAAATTCCTTGACCATTCGTGATGGACCACGACGATGATCAAGAACCCGTCACGTAGTGACTTGACTCTAGGCAGTATTCCTTCGTCTACGTAGTAGATGTCCAGAACTTTATCGTGTCTGAGACTCCACGGTGAACCGTGACAAATCTCAGGACGATCCTGGCCAGAGGAAAGCAAAAGGGTTTTTGTTCTTTCGATTTTCATTGAAGGACCAATACCAAATCTTCAGAACGTTCTCCAGGTACCATTCTTGAAGGACCAAGACGATGGTAACTGGAGGAGTCAGAATGTTCACTATATCGCTCTGACTCGTGGGCCGGTATTTTCTCGACTGAAGGACCAGTCCCAGAAATCCAGCACTCACCAATAGTTAATTTCTGAAGGACCAGAACCTTAACTATTTCTTGAGTCGGAGAGGTACAGCCCGAGGTAGACCTTAGTGCGCTCATCGGCGCTAACTGAGCCAAATGCAATCAAGCGGGTCGATATATTCACGTGGCTCGCTGTAAAGCTGCGCGTTCGTACTACTTAGCGCCGTCTGCGCTGTATCTGGCGTTCCGCGCCATCTTCCGTTCATGCGTGCGTCAGGATGCGCGGTTGTCTAGCAAATACTTCTGCTAAGCACGTTTTTGATAGTTCCAAAATAAGACAAAATTGTAACTTAACCTCAAAGTTAAGTTTATTTATTTTAAACTTAAAATAAATTATTTAATTAAAGAAAAAGAGTCAAGTGCTATTGTGAGGTTCGTCACAATTGTCTGTCAGGTATTTACAGCGTAAAAATGTTTTATAATTTTATCGAAGTCTTTGTATATTTTTATTGTTTAGAAAAGAACTAAAAAATCAATAACTTTTTAATTATTTTGACTATTAAATTTTGATATAAATTATATTAGACATTTATTAAGGGGTTAGTATCACATCTTTTTAAAAAAAAAGGTTTTCTAAAAGGCCGTGACTATTCGTACAGATTTTCTGTACGAATAGCCAGACCAAGGTGGAACGGCTATTCGTACAGAAAATTGACACACTGTCTTTGGGAGCGTAATACCTTTTGTTTTGGTTGTGAAAAATCATAATAAAATGTTGGAAATGCTAAGGGGGGGTTCTTGTGTCACAAACAGTGGTCTTTTAACCAAAAGATATCCGTGTAACATTAATTTTCACAAAAAGAAAGATTTTGACAATTTTCTGTATGAATAGCTGCTCCATTAAGGTTTGGCTATTCGTACAGATTTTCTGTACGAATAGCCAGACCACATAGAACGAGCTATTCGTACTTAATGAAGCAATTTCCTGATTGGTCGAGAATTGCATTACACATTTCTGATTGGTCGAGATTTTCTGTACGAATAGACACTCCGTTTCTAAAAACTACAGATTATTCTAGTATATATATATGGGCGATTCTTTCGTAACTGGGCTACTTGGCGGCGTTGAAAAAATATACCTAAATTAAAAAAATATTCTGAAGTGTACTAGTGAATTTTAAAAGTATATATGAGAGTAACTGAAAACCAAATATACATAAATATATATATTATAACTTCTATTATATTGCACTGTCACCGCTGAAATTTCAACTCTGTGGCGTGTCCCTTTTGCAAAATGTTAACTTTAATTTAATAATTTTTGGTGAAAATATCATTATTATAACTCAGCCTTTTTCAAGCATAAAGTGTCTATATTTATGAACAATTTAGATTTATATTGAACTTCACAATACCTTTTTCATACTTAGAATCTGTAAAAATATTTTGTCCATCAATTTTTCCAATTTTTGAACGCAATCTGTAGACTTATAATTAAGGTGTCATGTGTTTAGTTATTACGCCTTCTAATAATTTTAATCTTAAATTTAATCCATTAGCACTAAATCACATTTGGAAAAAGTTTAAAAAAAAATTGTTTACTTACAAACAAAAAATTTTTGTAAAAATCGCATGTGAACAAAAAAAGCGTTTAATTCCATGTCATTACTATTATATTACTGTAACAACTATTTGATAGTATTGTTAACATTTTCTTGAAGTTTTCATGTAAAACAAACGAGCTGCAAAAGGAATAGATTTATTTTGCACTATTGTAGAAGTGAGGTTAGAATAAATCTCAAATTTCAGCTCCATGGTAACACGTATAATTTCAGCTCCATGGCCTATATAAAGTGTTCAGTGTGCTTCATGCAGAGAAACTTCTTTATATGTGGCGGTTATTTTAAAATATTATTCTATAAGGTAGTTTAGGTATGCCAGCTTACTCTGCTCTATCTCGATTTCAGATTATCCAAAAAATGAAACCTTTCTCCTTAAGAGGGGAAAATATTTCCCCTCTTAAGATATATACATATATAATCGAAAAATGGAAAATAACCTATAATAAATATTCATAATTGTTATTGAAAATTCAAAACTGTTATGAAATAATTTTTTAGTTACATAGTTTAACCTTTAGAGGGCCGGGAATTTTTTGCAAAAATTAACATTTTTTTTGTGACAAAATTTTTACTTCTTAAAAAAGAATTTAGTGAATGCAGATAGCAGCCAATAGAGTGGCCACTATAGTGGCCACCCCGGCCGGCTAGGGTGGGGAAAAATAATTTTTGCAAAATTGCTTAAAATTGATCAAAATCGCTTGGAACTCGTTACTCAGGGGTTTTTGGGGTCACTGAATCCAAATCTGAAACGAAAAATTCAAAATTCAAAATGGCAGATCCAATATGGCGGACAACTTTTTGCAAAATTGGGGTATGGCAATGAAATTTTTGAAAAATTGATCAAAATCGACTGAAACTCGATACTCAGGGGATTTTAAAATCGCTGAATCCAAATCTAAAACTAAAAATTTAAAATTAAAAAGGCAGATCCAATATGGCGAACAAATTTTTGCAAAATTGGGGTATGGCAATGAAATTTTTGCAAAAGTGATAAAAATCGTTTAAAACTCGTTACTCAGGGGTTTTTGGGGTCACTGAAACCGAATCTGACACGAAGAATTCAAGATTCAAAATGGCGAATCCAATATGGTGGACGACTTTTTGTAAAATTGGAGTGGGGCAAAGCAATTTTTGCAAAATTGATCAAAATCGACTGAAACTCGATAGTCGGGGGATTTTGGGGTCGCTAAATCCAAATCTGAAACGAAAAATTCAAAAACCAAAATGGCGAATCCAATATGGTGGACGACTTTTTGCAAAATTGGAGTGGGGCAAAGAAATTTTTGCAAAATTGATCAAAATCGACTGAAACTCGACACTCAGCGGTTTTTGGGGTCACTGAATCCAAATCTAAAACGAAAAATTCAAAATTCAAAATGGCAGATCCAATATGGCGAACGACTTTTTGCAAAATTGGAGTGGGGCAACGGAATTTTTGCAAAATTGATCAAAATGTTTTGAAATTCGTTGCGGCGGGGGTTTTACGGTCACTGAGTCTAAGTCTGACACAAAAAATTTGAAATTCAAAATGGCGGATCCAATATGGCGGACGAATTTTTGCAAAATTAGGGGGGGCAATTGGATTTCTGCCAATGTGATACTAATTGAAAGAAACTCGTTACTTGGCGGTTTTTGGAGACGCTAAATCAGAATCTGAAATCAAAAGTTCAGATTTCAAAATAGCGACTTCAATATGGCTGACACACTTTCGTAAAAGTGATGAAAATTGTTTGAAACTTGTTACTCGGGGGTTTTTTGAGTTGCAAAATCCGATTAAAAAAAAAAGTTTTAAATTCAAATTGACGGATCTAGTATGGCAGTGGACTCTTTGCAAAATTGATCAAAGTCGTTTGAGACTTGTTGCTCAGGTGCTTTTGATTGTCGCTGAATCCAAATCTGCAGACAAAAATTGAAAATGTCGAATTCAATATGACGAACGGCCTAGGAGCATGCATGAATTCATTGTAAAATGTGTTACTTTCCTTTTGCATTACCCAGGGCTGACGACGTGGACGTAGAAAGTTATGCAGCCCCTTTTTTGTTTTTTTTGTTTTTTGTATTTTTTTGTTTTTTTTTTTGTTAATTTTTTATAAGGGTTGATCAGAACAACGTCTTATTTCAGGAAATTACATTGGAGACTGGACATTTTGGTATGAATTCCCTTCAATAAGCATAATCTTATAAATTTTCCTTGGTATGGTATTCTTCAAAGCATGGAGTAACACATAAGGCAACGTTGCAAGTGGAACACTCATACTTCGTTCTTTTTCTATTTTTACGTAAAGAACACAAACAGCAGCGACGAGATCCTTTAGACAAAGCAGGAAAATGACGACCTATTAGTCGAGAGTGTCCACAAGGTATCCGTATGGGTGTAGGAGGACATTGATCGAGAATCGATCTGATCACTTTCATTCGAAATGTAGTCGTTACTCATTTTATACATTGCATAAGCTGCAGAGAGTGATAGGTCCATCAAGTGGAGAAACAACTTTCTGTACCATTTCATCGTCTTTCGCACAGATTCGGTCAACGCCAACTGCCTATCAATGTTGTCAATTCCACCCATATTTTTATTATATTCTATAACACACGTCGGTTTTATAATTTCATCATTTGTGCGATAATTCTTCTTTCCAGTGGTACTAAAATCAAGCTCATGGACGGTAGTAATAACTTCTTATCCATCCACTTGATAACAAGCCAGCAAAGTGTATGAGCAACTTCCACTTCACCTCATTTCAATTTTGTTTGCAATTTTAGGCATTTTTTCCAGTTTTTCCTCACTGTTCTACAAAGTCCTGTATCGCGATCGTGCAAGAATTCAGCCAGTTCAGGAGATGAATACCAGTTATCTGTGAAGACAACGTGACCCTTATAAAAGTGAGGTTTCAAAAAGTGAGCAACAATGTCCCCAGTAATTCCCAAGCCGAACTTTTCGTATTCGGTATTGGCACCTGTGTAGATAATGAAATTGAGTATAAAACCTGTTTCGCAATCAACTAATTCAAAAAGTTTTATACCGAAACGATTTCTTTTCAGAGGAAGAAATTGCTTGAATACTAGTCTACCTTTCCAAAGCATGAGACTTTCATCAATACCCACATTTTGGCCTGGAATGATAGTATTAGAAAATTTATTTTGTAAATAATCTACAATTGGTTTTATTTTTTTCAACGGATGTTTCGAGGTCTCTTCGTTATTTTGAAAATGTAAATATTTTAAAATTTGTAAATAACGATTTCTAGTCATCATTTCTCTAAATATTGGAGTTGACAGCAAAGGATCAACACTCCAATAATCTTTTATATCACTTTTTCTGACGTGACCCATTAGAATTGAGAGAGCCAAAAACTTTCGCAATTCCTCGATAGTCAGCGGTACCCATTTTTTCATTTTTGAACGATCTGGTTCTGGATTTTGACACTGATAGCGATTACTTTCGTTATCAATCAATTGAAGCAATGGCGTATCAAAAAACCATTCAAAATAATCAATCGGTTCATTGCCCTTCAGAGTAACGTTTTCTGCAATTTTTGATGTGCCAATAAATTCTTTGATAGATGGATAAAAGCGACTGTCATAAAATAAGTCAGTAGCTGACCAACTATCGGGTTCTTCGCAATCTAAATCTTCTTCTTCTTCATAGCAAACCTCTAAATTGCTTGGAGCTGTTTCTTCTGGTTCAGATTCACCACTACTCCAACTTCCCTCCTCCTCAATCACGTCCATGTTGTTCGATTGAAAATTAGAAAATTTGTTCCTTCGGCAAAAAAGAAGTGAACAATAGAAACAATGAGATAAAAAGTGATAACCAACAATAGTGGATTCAAAGTCACAGTAACTGAATAACTAACAATACCAGTTTTGAACAAATGTAAATATGGATATGAATGTAAAAACACAAAAATAACAAAGAAACAAAATATTTAATAGAATACTTTAGAATTTTAGATGTTCAACTGTTTCGCTGCTCAACTGTTTCGATGCTCAACTGTCTTGATGTTCAACTGTTTTTATGACAATACCAAATGTCAAACATCCGTTGAAAAAAATAAAACCAATTGTAGATTATTTACAAAATAAATTTTTTAATACTATCATTCCAGGCCAAAATGTGTGTATTGATGAAAGTCTCATGCTTTGGAAAGGTAGATTAGTATTCAAGCAATTTCTTCCTCTGAAAAGAAATCGTTTCGGTATAAAACTTTTTGAATTGGTTGATTGCGAAACAGGTTTTATATTTAATTTCATTATCTACACAGGTGCCAATACCGAATAAGAAAAGTTCGGCTTGGGAATTACTGGGGACATTGTTGCTCATTTTTTGAAACATCACTTTTAGAAGGGTCACGTTGTTTTCACAAATAACTGGTATTCATCTCCTGAACTGTCTGAATTCTTGCACGATCGCAATACAGGACTTTGTGGAACAGTGAGGAAAAACAGGAAAAAAATGCCTAAATTGCAAACAAAATTGAAACGAGGTGAAGTGGAAGTTGCTCATACACTTTGCTGGCTTGTTATTAAGTGGATGGATAAGAAGGAAGTGTATGTTATTACTACCGTCCATGAGCTTGATTTTAGTACTACTGGAAAGAAGAATTATCGCACAAATGATGAAATTATAAAACCGACGTGTGTTATAGAATATAATAAAAATATGGGTGGAATTGACAACATTGATAGGCAGTTGGCGTTGACCGAATCAGTGCGAAAGACGGTGAAATGGTACAGAAAGTTGTTTCTCCACTTGATGGACCTATCACTCTCTGCAGCTTATGCAATGTATAAAATGAGTAACGACTACATTTCGAATGAAAGTGATCAGATCGATTCTCGATCAATGTCCTCCTACACCCATACGGATACCTTGTGGACACTCTCGACTAATAGGTCGTCATTTTCCTGCTTTGTCTAAAGGATCTCGTCGCTGCTGTTTGTGTTCTTTACGTAAAAATAGAAAAAGAACGAAGTATGAGTGTTCCACTTGCAACGTTGCCTTATGTGTTACTCCATGCTTTGAAGAATACCATACCAAGGAAAATTTATAAGATTATGCTTATTGAAGGGAATTCATACCAAAATGTCCAGTCTCCAATGTAATTTCCTGAAATAAGACGTTGTTCTGATCAACCCTTATAAAAAATTAACAAAAAAAAAACAAAAAAAATACAAAAAACAAAAAAAAACAAAAAAGGGGCTGCATAACTTTCTACGTCCACGTCGTCAGCCCTGGGTAATGCAAAAGGAAAGTAACACATTTTACAATGAATTCATGTATGCTCCTAGGCCGTTCGTCATATTGAATTCGACATTTTCATTTTTTGTCTGCAGATTTGGATTCAGCGACAATCAAAAGCAACTGAGCAACAAGTCTCAAAAGACTTTGATCAATTTTGCAAAGTGTCCACTGCCATACTAGATCCGTCAATTTGAATTTAAAACTTTTTTTTTTTAATCGGATTTTGCAACTCAAAAAACTCCCGAGTAACAAGTTTCAAACAATTTTTATCACTTTTACGAAAGTGTGTCAGCCATATTGAAGTCGCTATTTTAAAATCTGAACTTTTGATTTCAGATTCTGATTTAGCGACCCCAAAAACCCAAGAGTGACAATTTTCAAACAAGCGTGAGCAGCAATTTGGCAAAAAATAGTCCGCCAAATTGAATCCGACATTTTGAATTTTGAAATTTGTGTTTCAGATTTCAATTTAGCGTCTCCAAAAACCGACAAGTAACGAGTTTCTTTCAATTAGTATCACATTGGCAGATATCCAATTGCCCTCCCTAATTTTGCAAAAATTCGTCCGCCATATTGGATCCGCCATTTTGAATTTCAAATTTTTTGTGTCAGACTTAGACTCAGTGACCGTAAAACCCCCGCCGCAACGAATTTCAAAAGATTTTGATCAATTTTGCAAAAATTCCTGTGCTTCACTACAATTTTGCAAATATCTTCCACCATATTGGATCCGCTATTTTGAATTTTGAATTCTTTGTGTCAGATTCGGATTCAGTGACACCAAAAACCCCCGAGTAACAGGTTTCAAACGATTTTGATCAATTTTGAAAAAATTCCGTTGCCCCACTCCAATTTTGCAAAAAGTCGTTCGCCATATTGGATCTGCCATTTTGAATTTTGAATTTTTCGTTTTAGATTTGGATTCAGTGACCCCAAAAACCCCTGAGTATCGAGTTTCAGTCGATTTTGATCAATTTTGCAAAAATTTCTTTGCCCCACTCCAATTTTGCAAAAAGTCGTCCACCATATTGGATTCGCCATTTTGGTTTTTGAATTTTTCATTTCAGATTTGGATTTAGCGACCCCAAAATCCCCCGACTATCGAGTTTCAGTCGATTTTGATCAATTTTGCAAAAATTGCTTTGCCCCACTCCAATTTTGCAAAAAGTCGTCCACCATATTGGATTCGCCATTTTGAATCTTGAATTCTTCGTGTCAGATTCGGATTCAGTGACCCCAAAAACCCCTGAGTAACGAGTTTTAAACGATTTTTATCAATTTTGCAAAAATTTCATTGCCATACCCCAATTTTGCAAAAAGTCGTTCGCCATATTGGATCTGCCATTTTGAATTTTGAATTTTTCGTTTCAGATTTGGATTCAGTGACCCCAAAAACCTCTGAGTATCGAGTTTCAATCGATTTTGATCAATTTTGCAAAAATTTCTTTGCCCCACTCCAATTTTGCAAATGTTGTCTGTCATATTGAATCCGCCATTTTGAAATTTGAATTCTTCGAGTCATGTTTAGATTCAGTGACCCCAAAAACCCTCGAGTAACGAATTTCAAACGATTTGGATCAATTTTGCAAAAATTCCATTGCCCCACCTCAATTTTGCAAAAAGTCGTCCACCATATTGTATCCGCCATTTTGAATTTTGAATTTTTATAGCAGATTAAGATTTAGAGACCTCAAAAGCCCCTGAGTAACAAACTTTTAGCTGTTTTTTTCAAACTATTTTTTGGCAACTATAGTGGCAACTATAGTGGCCACTATAGTGGCCATCCCGGTACTATAAAGGTTAATAAATTTTAATATCATTTATTTAAAATTAAAATTAATGCACAACTTTTTCAACTTCGAAATGTCTCGCTTTGCAATAAAAATATAGAACATTCATTGCACCAATGCAATGTTCTTGGTCGTCTTCTATAACTTCTCTGTAACTATTTCTGCACTGAGATCTGAAGTTTGAAGTTAGTTGAATTTTATGTGGTGTGTTTAATTCTATTATTGTTTGGTTGTTATTTTTCTTTTTCATTTGTAATATTAGGTTTCATAACTTTTGTTGATTCTTTATTTTTTTCCTGATCTTTTCTAATACGTAAATTTTCACAATATTTAGTTTTTCTATTATCTTTTTTTATTTTCAAATGATTTTTCAGTTTAAGATGATTTAATTTTTCGTTTAAACATTCTTAAAATAAAGGCCGTAGCCGGATAAGCATGTATCTGCGGCCCCCACTTCGATTTCGTTCATATTCATGGGATTGAGTACCCTCAATATGAGACTTCTTTTTGACAAGTATTAACTTTTAAAAATTATTTTTTAAAAAGTTATGGCACTTTTTTGAAAAAAATTAAAATTTGATTTTTTGGTTTTTCTTCTACATATAATACGTAATTTTGTGTCTAAAAAAGTTTTGTAACAGTTTTTTCTCAAGTTAGTAAAGTTATTTAAATTTATGATTTAGAATGAGTACTTAACGTTATAATATTCTTTATTTTTCGTATAATAATCTTCTAAAATGATTTTACTAATTCAGTGTTCCTATATTTTTAATGGGGATTAAAAAATAGTGTCATGTACCCTAAGATGGACATGCCTCAAATCTCAATGTTTTTATTTGCATATTTTCGATTTAACACTTTTTTCAAAAATAATTTTTTGAGTTAAATAATAAAAAAAAAATTTTCCACCATAAAATGTGATCTTCTTGTTAGAGAATTTGATATATCGATATTTTTCGATATTTTATTACTTTTTACTGTTAAGCTATTAAATTGAAGTTTTTAGAAATGTTATTTCATGATAAATTCCGTAAAATGATTAAAAATTAGTTTAAGAATTGTTACACGATGTTCATTTTTTATTTATGTACTACAATTTTCAGAGTATTTTAGGAAGGTGTCCATCTTGGGGCCACTTTTTTTTAGACCTATAATTTTAACAATTAGAAAAAATGCTTTAAAAAAGGTTTATGTTCAAAATAAAATTTTATCCCTGTGGTCATAAGTTACCTTATAAATTGTACTTTCACCCGATATAAAACATTTTAATATATTTTATTTAATTTGGATTCTACAGCACAAAATCGAACCCTACCATATTTCTTCCCTTTAGTTTTTTTCACCAACTATGTTTCTTTGTAGATAAAAACAATTGAGGCAGTTTATCGAAATTGTTCAGGAATCAATAAAAACTGTTTTTCTTGTAAATGTGAGAATTTTTTTTAATTCTGCGTTTTGTATTATTTTTTACTAACCTATAAGTTTAAAAATTTAGTATAGTTGATTTATATTTTAATTAATATAGGGTACTAGCTTTTGAGTCCGCCTTCGGCGGGCGTCGAAATCTAGTGGTGCGCCACCAACAGTATTTTTTGACAAAGAGTATTTTCTTACAGAAAGTGATTTTTTGACAAAAAGTATTTTATGATGGAAAGTATTTTTTGACAAAAAGTATTTTCTGACAAAAAATATTTTTTTTCCAAAAATTATTTTCTTCCACTCATGCACAAAATCTTGCGTTTGTACGCGTGAAGCAGTTCAAGTCAAAGTTTTAGGTGAGATGACATCAGAGGGAAAAATAGACGCAGGACAGTGAAAAAAAGTGCTGCGCACTTTCTTTCTGCATTTGTAAAAGAAAAAAACGTTTTAACCGCGGGTGGACTTTGCTTATTGACTCACACAATGTTCTCATAAAAAAACTCGAGTTTTCCACCCTTACTTTTGTAAGGGTATTTTGTATACTTTTGTGACATAAATTATTTCCGAGCAAAACGTATTTGAAATAAACTTTTCTTAGTAACATAATTCTCTTCAAAAAATTTTTATATTTTAATATCTTTTCTTAAATTCCACGCAAAAAAAAAATTTAGATGCAAAATAAAAATATAAACTTTCAGATTAACACATATTTCCTATTTATTTAAAACTGCGTATGCTTACATATTTTGATGCGCAGATTACGATAACTACAACATGATGAAAATTGACGCAGATTTTATTATAAAAATGTTAAAAAGCAAAAAACAAATACATTTTATGTTTTTTCGCTGTTATTTCATAAAATATTCTTAATTTCAAAATATATTTTAGACAATAGTTGTTCTTCTGATAAAAATACTTAGGTTAGTGTCATAATAAAAATAATTCTTTTTAAAGACCGCAGGGGTTTGATGTGCTATAAAAATTGGAATCTGTTTTTAAATCTAATTACACAGGTAACAATTGTTTTAGTTTACCAGACTAACGTTCAATAATAATATAACTACAGACTATTTTCATGGTCGTTGACACATTTTAATAAAAAATGTATAAAACATGAAATATGTATTTTTATAAGATCTAGAATATTTTCCATTAAACTCTACAATGAAATAAATATTTTCACATGTAAAGGAAAATTCCACATATGTGACTCAACAAATTAAATAATAGAATTTTGTGTAAAAAAATTATTTTTATAATCACGTGTTTACTCTTTTTATAATTTCAACCTAATTTAAACGGATAAAGAAGGAGTTCAGTTATAATAAGTTGAATTTTTTAAACGAATTCAGGGGGGGTTGGGATGCTATAAGAAATTAAATTTTTTAAACAGATGCAGGGTGGTTGAGGTGTCATAAATAATTGAAACTATTTTTATATCAAAATACACAGATAACATTTGTTTCAGTTTTTAGACGTATCAGACTATTGTTCATTGTTCAGAAATAATATAACTATAGACTCTTTTCATCTTCCTTCACAGTTTTTTGTATTTTTTAAAAAATTATTTACTGTTAGTAAAAAATATATACAACTTAAAATGTGTATTTAGATTTTAGAGTATTGTATAAAACAACATTTTCCACTTTAGGCAATATAAGGCCCAATTCTAATTTTAGACCAAAAAGTCAATTGTGACTTAATCTTTTACGCGTTTTTTGATTTGTTATAAAAATTTGTAAAAACTAATACAGGGTGATTCGGGTGTCATAAAGAATAAAAACTGTTTTTAAATAAAATTTGATAGGGAGACTATTCATGTAGACTATTTTCATCGTCGTTGACACGTTTTTGTGTCAATCGTTATTTCACTTCCAAAAGTAATTTGATATACTATTATTTGCATATTTTATGATATTGAAAAAAACTTTACACTTACAACACAGGAGAATTGTGTATTTTGAGTCCTATAATGCCCAATTTATATTTTAAGGACGAAAATAAACAGCTCTGTTATTAGTTACAAAATTTCTTATGTTTTTAAAGATTTTCATGTCTGAAGTGTACAAAACTACATTTTTTGTTTTGGGTCTTATAAGGCCCAATTTTTATTTTGGGCCGAAAAATGAACAGTTGTATTATTAGTTTCAAAATTACAAAATTTCTGATATTTTAAAAGATTTTCAGGTCAGAAGTGTACAAAAGTACATTTTTTATTTTAGGCCCAAAAATGAATTTCAATATTAATGAACTACAATAATACGAAAATACACACATTTTTTGCAAAACTTCAAAAAATGCTTTTCTATGCATGTGTATGTGTACTTATGTGTCAGTGGCATATCTCAGGTTCTAATTAATATTTTTGAAGTCTGTAGATTGGAGATCCTTAGTTGGGCTAATAGACATTTGCACACAAAATTTAACTTCATTCGGTCGAGTCGTTTTCGCGTGATGAACGAACAAAGTTTTGGTGCAGACAGACGACAGACAGACAGACACATAGACAGACAGACAAAAATTTTTTTAATGTCTTTTTTGGAGTTTTTGCAATTTGAAATGAAAAATTATACATGAATTTTTAAATTCGAAGCAATGTACAGACAAAACTTGGATTCTATAGATACAGATAAAAAAATAAATTAACTTTTGGACTTTTGCGTCTTCTGCACAAAATGAAATGGAAAACACAAAATGTATTGAATCAAGTGAAGTATCACAGTTTTATTTAATTTTTAGTAACATTTATTAAAAATTTTTAATTTGGATAATTTTTATTAGCATTTTATAAATAATAAACATTTTTTAAAAATCACTTTTCAACATTATCTTAACAATTATTACATAATTCACTATTATTGTTTTCTACCTTGCTTTTAGTGCATTTTATTTATAAAATATAATAATATAAATTATTTAACAACGTCTAAAACACTTTAAAAATAACAGAAATAAATATTATTTCATCCATTGCGCATCTTTGTGTGCAGCTTAAAATCACGGACTTGTGCTGTTTCTGCACGAAACGAAAATTTGTTTATTTTTTTTAAAGGGTTTTGAGTTTCGTAACTTACGTAATATTTTACTAGATCGTAGAACTTCATTTAAAAATACATTTATCATAAAAAAGTGATTATCGAAAAAAAATGGACTTGTGCGGTTTCTGCACAAACTGCTTCAATAGTTCTTATCTACAAAGAAAAATAGTCAGTGAAAAAAACTAAAGGGAAGAAATATGGTGAATATTTAGCTAACACTTCGTCTATTCAGCAGTTAACTAATAGTATATTATGCATCAAGGGAGGGAAGTCCGTGTTTTTTTGTCAAGTAGAAATGTTCGAAGAGCGAGTGTAGCACGAGCGTAGCTAGTGCGAAACGAGTTCGGAGAACATTGTGCGAGACAAAAAATCGGCCTCCCGAGGTGCATATGCTATTTTCTATCACATATGTACGAAAATCTCGTGTTTCGTTCGCGTTACTCTAACGTTCACTGACCTAAAAACTGTGAGTTCTGCCCCGCTTAAGGCAAACGAAAACGCGAGGTTTTCGTGCATGTGGGGTAGAATAGTATATTATGCATCAAGGGAGGGAAGTCCGTGTTTTTTTGTCAAGCACAAATGTTCAAAGAACGAGTGTAGAAACGAGTTCGGAGAACATTGTGCGAGACAAAAAATCGGCCTCCCGAGGTGCATATGCTATTTTCTATCACAGATGTACGAAAATCTCGTGTTTTGTACGCGTTAGCGGGTCAGCACTCATAGTTTTCAGGTTAGTGACGTTAGAGATAAAAAAACTTCCGAACAGTGAAAAAAACTCTCATCGCGCAGGCGCATTGGGCGCGCCGCAATGCACCTGCGCGATAAGAGTTTTTTTCACTGTTCGGAAGTTTTTTTATCTCTAACGTTCACTGACCTAAAAACTGTGAGTTCTGCCCCGCTTAAGGCGAACGAAAACACGAGGTTTTCGTGCATGTCTGGTAGAAAATATGTTTTAATAAAAAGACGATCTGCTTTATGTGTCTCCAGAAGGGAGAAGTAAGGCTCTATGTAATATGACTCTGATTATTTTAATCGGACTTCCTTTCAATGTAATGCAAGATCTCATTTACTATTCAGGAAAACATATAATATAATTGGCTAATTTTAATAATATATGACTCGTATGATCATAATTTATGTCGGGTTGTTTATTAATGAGACAGGAAGTAAAAGCTTAAGTAAAAAATTGGTTGGCCCCTCCTTTCCATGATGTACCATGTATCAAGAATTCCTAAAATAATTCATATTTTTACATTTTTTGCATTTAAAATATTTTTTTAACAACTTCCCCAATTGACTTATATATACTATTAATATACTATGTCATTTATAAATTAAGAAACAAATTGTTACCTCTCGTTGTTCTGTTTAATTTTCGAAAGCTTTTTCTTATTTGTAATATAGATTTAAAAACTTTTAACTTCCCAAGTAGCACGTAATATTACATGAGTATCACTGTAATATTACATTCAATATTAGTAATACGACGGGTTGATGTTACAGTAATATTACCGTGACATTAAAATGTCCGCGTCAAGGTAATATTACAGGGTAATGTTGAGGTAATATTACATAGTAATATTACCAAGTAATATTGAGTTAACATTACAGTAATATTACAGTAATATTACAAATATGTAGTAAAATATGAAGCAGACTTTCTATAATATATTTTAAGAGCTAAGTAGCCGAGTGGTTTAAGGCGCCAACCGACTTGGTCAGTTTACAAGGGTTCAAGACTCAGCGCTCCAAATTTTTTCTACAATATATTTAATTGTAATATTACTTCAATGTCACTGTAATATTAATGTAACATTACTTTGTAACATTACTGTAATATTACTTTGTAATATTACCTCAATATTACCTTGTAATATTACCTTGACGCGGACATTTTAATGTCACGGTAATATTACTGTAACATCAACCTGTAATATTACCAATATTAAATGTAATATTACTGCGATACTCACGTAATATTACGTGCTACTTGGGTTTTTTTGAAAAAAACTTTTTTTTAACTTTTCACTTTGAAATCTGATTTAATAATATAAAATGATTATTATTTTTGCAATTTTATTCTATTTAATAAATAACTAAATAAACTATCAAAACATTATGAAATTCACGAAACTATTATTTTACATTTACAAAATAAATGTGGTAGATGAATCTCTTAAACTTTTTTAATATCTATTAATAATATTCGAAACGTAATGTTAAAAAATCGGGCAAGTTCGAGTTACACTCGCACTAAAATCGAGGGTTCCGTACACAAAACAAAATAATTTTTAATATATTTGATACTATTAAATATATAATATATAAATATATTATACATATTACATATAATATAATAAATAAAATAGAATATATAATGAATTTTTTATAAAAAATGGACCACCCTCCCCCCCTATCTTCCAAAATATTTTACTTAGAGAGTTCAAATTTTGTACAGGAATGTATTGTCAGGTGTAAATAACATAAAAATTATAGAGAACGTGATCGTGATTGCATTTTTAACGAAAAATCCAGAGATTTTAGCAAATATTTATAAAAAATACTCAAAAATCATTTTATTTCCTTAACAACGCTATGATCAACTTCTACAATCATGTTCTCTACCATTTTTCTGTAATCTACACGTGAAAATACATTTGTGTACCAAATTTGAACTCTCTAAGTCAAATTGTTTGGAAGTTATGGGAGGGGGGATACGGTAATTTTTAAGCATTTTTTTTAAATCGTTGGTTTTTGCTTAAAAACACTATGATAACGATCTGCAACAAAGTTCTCTATAGTTTTTCTGAAATCTATATGGCAAACTACATATGTATACCAAATTTCAGCACTCTAAGTACAATAGTTTGGCAGATATGGAGGTGGCATTGTACACTTTTAATGCATTTTTGCTAAAAAAAATGACCGTATCCCCCCCCCTTATCTTCCAAACTATTTGACTTAGGATTCTGAAATTTGGTACACATATGTAGATTTACGTATAGATTACAGGAAAATTATAGAGAAAGTGATGATTATAGCACTGTCAAAGTTATAACACTAAATTATGGCCCATATGTTAAAAAAATGCTCAAAAATATTGTTATTTCCTTGACAACGCTATGTTCAACACATACAATCATGTTCTCTATAATTTTCCTGTAATCTATACGTGAAAATACATTTGTGTACCAAATTTGAACTCTCTAAGTCCAATAGTTTGGAAGATCAGGGGGGGAGATACAACCATTATTTAACATTTTTTAAAAACAATCTTTTTTTTTAGCTCAAAAACGCTATGATAACAGCCTGCAACAAGGTTTTTTATAGTTTTTCTGTAATCTACACATCAAACTACATATGTGTACCAAATTTTAGCACTCAAAGTACAATAGTTTGGCAGATAGAGGGCAAGAATGATACAAATTAAACGAATTTTTGATAAAAAATGACTTTATCCCCCCCTTACCTGCCAAACTATTTGACTTAAAGAGTTCAAATTTGGTACAAAAATGTAGTATCATATGTAGATTACAAAAAAAATATAGAGACCGTTGTGGTGATAGCGCTGCAAAAGAAAAGTCAAGAGATTACAGCCAAAAAATATCAAAATTTCTCAAAAATCTTGTTATTTTCTTGACAACGCTATGTTCAACCCCTAGAATCATGTTCTCTATAATTTTCCTTTCATCTACACGTGAAAATACATATGTGGGCCAAATTTGAACTTTCTAAGTCAAATAGTTTTGCTGGCTAGGGAGGGGGGGATACGATTTTCGACAAAGTCTTGCCAATAGGGTTCCGTGCATACACTTGTGGTGTACGGAACCCTAAAAATAACAAAATCTATCTAATTGTACTGTGTAAGCCTTAAATAATATTTAAATTTTCGTTAATTGCCTTAAAGTCACAAATTTTAAATTAATTTAAAACATTTTTTTCATTATATGTGACCTAGATTTCAAAAAGGGGGCTTCGTGTAAAAAAATAATTTTCTACTACACATGCACGAAAACCTCGTGTTTTTGTTTGCTTTAAGCGGGGCAGAACTCACAGTTTTTCGGTCAGTGAACGTCAGAGGTCAGGCGCATTGCGGCTGCGCGGAGAGTTTTTTTTCCTGTTCGGAAGTTTTTTACCTTTAATGTTCACTAATCTCAAAACTGTGAGTACTGCCACGCTTAACGCGTACGAAACACGATTTTTTCGTACATATGTTATGGAAAATAGCATATGCATCTCGGGAGGCCGATTTTTTGTTTCGCACAATGTTCTCCGAACGTTTGTGCTCGACAAAAAAAAACACGGCCTTCCCTCCCTTGATGCATAATATATGTACTATTTTACTTTTTTGACGATTCTGATGGATTTAGAGATGCTCTTTCACGTGGTGCAAACGAAAAAGTCAAAACTTGTAAAAAGTTTATTATAACTAAAGCTACAAAAGTGTACTTTTGCAATAAAAAATTGTGTTCTTTAAAAATCTGGAAAAAGAAAAAAAAATTATTGAAATCGCTTAAAACTCCTTGCTCAAAGGTTTTTGGGGTCGCTGATTACGAATCCGGTGTTAGTTTTTGAAAATTTAAGATGGCGGATCCAATATGGCGAACAAAAAATTAAAAACTTATCGGATTCGCTTAAAACTGGCAACTCGGGGGTTTTCGGGGTTGCTGATTACGAATTTAGCAACAGCTTTTTAGAATTCAAAATTGCGGATCCAATATTACTGCCTTTTAAAAATGTAAACCCAAAAAACTACTGTGTAACGAGTTTCAAACCGTATAAACGTGCAGACGTATCAATATTGACTTCGATAGAGATTGAGTCGCTCTTTTACATGTTGAAAACCAGAATGTCATTATTTGTTAAAATATTTATTAAAACTGAATAAGAAGAAAAGTCACGAATTCTGAAAAAAGTATGTGTCACCAAGATTAGACCGTAAATAAGCAAATGACCTAGAAATCTTGATAATGTGAATTATAGTTTTCGAGAAATTAGTAGGTACGCAACGGTACTCCAATTTCTTGAACTCAGAGCAGTCTTGCCAGATACCCTCACTCATCGCAGTTACGCATGCTCTTCGCCTCAACACTCATTGGTTAGAACCATCGGAAAGTCTGATTTCCGATGGTAACTTTGATTCTGATCAATGCCTGTTGAGGATTTAGAGCGTGCGCAATAATGATGAGTGAGGGTATCTGGCAAGACTGACTCCGAGTAAAACGTTGTCACGTCAGAACACGGCCAGCGCGATAACAATTATAACATTTGTAATCTCACTTATTTATTGTTATACGTTAAATAATTCAAAATAGCAACCCTAGCGAGGAGGCCGTTCCGTTTTGGCGGTACCAAAACGGAACATGACTTTCCGTTTTGTTTTTCACTTAATTTATGTGTTAATAATTAAGAAATGAGAAGAGCAATTTTCGAAACTTATAAAGTAAATCCTAAAAAAGACTTTTGCATTAGAATTTGTGGAAAATAATGATTAATTAATATTAAAAAGTGTTATTTTATATGAGCATTTTTTGTGTTGGAAATAGTCATTTTTAGTATTATAATTCATAAATGTAGTTCTCAAAGGGCAAATAATGCTAAAATATAATAAACCTAGTGCATAAAAACATTAAATAAAACTATAAAATGCTTTAATAATTGTTTTTACAAAAATGTTTGACATGCAAAGAAACCACTGTTATCGACAGTGTAATTCGCTTAGGATCCATGTTCCACCGTTCCGGCAGTTAATTGATCGCAGCTGACTTTAACTTTTTACATTTTTTAAATAAGTTTAGTAAGATTGAAATAAGAAATTAAAAAAACCATGACAATAAATTAAAGTCATGGATTTTTTAACTTTTTACTTCAGTTTTTATTTATTTTTGTCATTTTTTAATAATTTTCTTCCATACAAAAGTCGATTTATTTTGGCAAATTACTCTTGTCATTTTTTAATTATTTTTGTTATTTTTTAATTATTTTCTTTAAATTACACTTCTTTTTCTACTATTATTCAATTATTGGCTTCAAATTTTTGTTCTTTGTTTTTTAAAATTGTTTTCATCATTTCTCACGTGTTGTTTTTTAAATTTTAATTATTTTTGTCATTTCTTTTTTATTGTTTAAACAATATCAGAGCTGCCAGCGGATTTGCAGATTCAAATAGTGGAATAAATGACATTTTAATATTTTTAATTTAAAAAAGTAAGTTAATAGTGAACAAAAAAATTAAAGTGAATAAAACTATTAAAAAAATAAGATAAAAAATTAAAAGTTGAACAAAAAACTTGAAAAATGACAAAATTAATTAACATTTTAAAAAATAATCAAGAAATGACAAAATTAATTGATATTTAAAAAAATAATTAAATAAGGTCAAAACAAATCGAAAAATGGTGAAACAAAATAAAAATTTGAAGTTAACAAAATAGGGAAATTGGTAAAAAATTAACACTTAAAAAATAGTTGAATAATGACCTCGATAATGACGAAACAAACGAAAAAAAAATGTTAAATGTAAAGAAAATACTTAAAAAATGACAAAAATAATTAAAATTTAAAAAACAACACGTGAGAAATGATGAAAATAATTTGTTAATACTAATTAATTATGATATGAAGAAAATAAGTAAAATGTGAAAGAAGTAATTAATTTCGAAAATATTGATAATAATTAAGAAATGATTAAATTAATTGAAATTTAAAAAAACCATTTTAAAATGACAAAAACAATTAAAAGCCACAATAGAAATTATTAAAGTTTGATAAAAATACTTTAAAAAAGATAAAAAGACTTGAAAAATGACAAAAATAATTTTAAAAAACAAAGAACAAAAATTTGAAGCCAATAATTGAATAATAGTAGAAAAAGAAGTGTAATTTAAAGAAAATAATTAAAAAATTACAAAAATAATTGAAAAATGACAAGATTAATTTGACAAAATAAATCGACTTTTGTATGGAAGAAAATTATTGAAAAATGACAAAAATAAATAAAAACTGAAGTAAAAAGTTAAAAAATCCATGACTTTAATTTATTGTCATGGTTTTTTTAATTTCTTATTTCAATCTTACTAAACTCATTTAAAAAATGTAAAAAGTTAAAGTCAGCTGCGATCAATTAACTGCCGGAACGGTGGAACATGGATCCTAAGCGAATTACACTGTCGATAACAGTGGTTTCTTTGCATGTCAAACATTTTTGTAAAACATTAAGTATGAGAATCAATTATAAGAAACTGAATACGAGTGTCAACAACAAAGAAGATTTTAACAATCGGGCAGATTCGCTTGAAACTTGATAATTGGAACTTATTTGAAGTTGCAAATTACACAATTTATTGAGTTCGCTTAAAACCAGTTTTTAACGAATCCTTTAGGATTTTTATATTTTTCCGACATTTTAAATTTACTAGATTCGTAATCAGCGATCCGAAAAAACCCCGAGTAGCCAGTTTTAAGCGAATACGATAAGTTTTTAATTTTCTTGTCAGCCATATTCGATCCGACATTTTAAATTTTTGAAAACTGACACCAGATACGTAATCAGCGACCCCAAAAACTCCTGAGTAGCCAATTTTAAGCGAATCCGATAAATTTTTTATTTTCTTGTCAGCTATATTGGATCCGCCATTTTTAATTTTTAAAAACTAACACCAGATTCGTAATCAGCGACCCGAAAAACCCACGAGTAGCCAGTTTTAAGCGAATACGATAAGTTTTTAATTTTTTGTCCGACATATTGGATTCGCCATTTTGAATTTTCAAAATCTAGCACCGGATTCATAACCAGCGACCCCAAAAACCTCCAAGTAGCCAGTTTTAAACAAATCCAATAAGTTTTTAATTTTTTTCTCCGACATATTGGATTCACCATTTTGAATTTTCAAAAGCTAACACCGGATTCATAAGCAGTGACCCCAAAAACCCCTGAGCAAGGAGTTTTCAGTCATTTAAGCGTGAAGAAGTATCAATATTAACTTTTAACTTTAAGATCCATACACGTGTTATGATTTGGTCTGGATTTTTTTTATTAATTGTTTGTGCATAATCAACGATTTTTAATTATTTTTCGACATATTATTGCAGAATGCTAGTGTATTAGACTTTGTAATTGCTAATTTGGTCTTAGTTTTATTTTTTGTCGGGTTTCTGTTCAGTTTTGGATTGTAACCTAAAAGCCTAACCTAAAAGGGTATTCCGCACACGCTGAATTTATTCATTCTTTTTACGGGTCTTAAATGTTTATTGATAAACATGTCTGACAATAATAAGTGTACAAAGTGTGGTGTTGAAATTGCACGAGTTACTCAAAAATTGTGTCCGGGTTGTAAAGCCCCTTATCACCCGAGATGTGTATCAAAAGCGTCCATTCTACCTAATGGGGCGTTCAGTAATTGTTGTAAACAGAGATCCACGTCTCCGTCATCTTCATCTTCTGCACCTGTTAGCCTGGAGTCAATCATAAAGGTTATTCAGAACCTGGAACAATCTGTGAACGCTAAGCTGAGTGCCATAGACGCTAAGCTGGATGATTCATTGATCAGAATAGGTAACGCAGAAGGAAAAATCACTGACTTGACTGACCAGCTTGTAACTGTCGAAATTAAACTTAAAGAAGTTAAAGTACGAACTAATGAATCTCTTGCACGTAAATGTGTTCATAAAATTAATGATCGGACTGCACGAAAAAAAATCTAGTGTTGTTTGGACTCCCCGAGCTTGAAAATCTAGATTCAGTATCAGAAAATAACACGCATGAAAACCTACTCCTTAATGTTACTAACAAATTGGGAAAACATGTGATGGCTTTAGATGGCCTTTAGATTAGGCAATGTTGAGCAGGTTCAGCAGACGAAACCGCGACCTATCAAAATTATCTGTGCAACGAAGGAGAAGGCACAAGCAATATTGAAAATGTTTGTTGCTGTCAAAAAGGACCAATCTCAAACTCAGGATCTGAAGAATCTATGGCTGTCGAAAGACCAAACAAGACTACAATTGGAAGAATTAAAATCAATAAAAATTTCACTTGCAAAACGTCTGGAGGAAGGAGAAAAGGACTTCAGGCTAGTCTACACCGAGAAAAAATTTCGGTTGTGCCAACCGGAGACTCCGGTTAAAACTACTTGACTCACTCAAGTAACGTTACTCTGGTCAGCGGAATAGTGATCGACAGGCAGTTTTGGCCTGTCAGTTCCAAACAGCGTTAAATGAACAAGGAAAAGTTGATTTTGCACGCATTTAAACAGTTGATTTTACTTATATATCACAAGGAATATCAATATGTTGCATCAGAACTATTATGTTCACTAACAAAATTATAGAAAATTTTAGTTTATATATACGTAAATAATGAATTTGAATAATGAATAATATTAATCTAATAATATTTGAAACAACATTTAATTAACTAATTTAATTACATTTAAATTTAAAGATTAATTAATTAAAATCAAATAATATTAACTAATAAAGAAATAATTAATTAAAAAATTAATTAATCAATCTTTTTCAAAATACACTTTTTAATGAAATTGCTTTTTATACAAATTGTTGAATTACAAAGTATTAATGTAATTTTATTTTAATACTCGTTTATTTCAGTACGATTTACTAGATTTATGTACATTATATGAATAAAATACATTTTTTCTTTAAATATCGTTGAAAATTGTAAACAACAAAAAAGTGAGGTTATGGTTGATCGAACAAAAGCATTTTATTTATATTTATAGCCTTGAAATAAACACAATGTAAAATGTTAGGTGGTATGTTAATAGCCTATAAAAGCAAAGAATTTGTATGTCAATTCATCGTCAAGATCTATTATTTCACCGAAAAAAATTGTTTTAGAATGAGAGGATCCTCTCACTTTAATGCTAATTCCTCTCAATAAATAAGCGGAATCTTCTCAAACTAAGAGGATCCTCTCATTCTAAAACTGCATTTTTAGGGGGTTCTACATTTCATATCTCAGAATTTAGTGACATAAAGTACATACAAGCATTTTCAGCTATTGCTAAATCATAGCATTTACCTAATGCTGCTACAGAAAAAGAAAGCTGCATCTTTAAAAGATTATTTTTCGAAGATGTCTCAAAACTAAAGACGTTCAAAACAATCTTTAACTTATGTAAGCTAATGAATGTGTTAAGGCAAAAACAATTCCTAACATCCCAAATAGCACTGAATATTCCATCCATATTCCTGGAATATTCCATTGGAACATTGGGAATATTCCAAAGGAATATTCCATTCATATTCCGGGAATGTAGAAATGTCCGACTACTAGAATATTCCTTTTTTACATTCCTGGAATATTCCAGCGGAATATTAAAAAATAATTCTAATAAAACGTGTGAAAAATATTCTCATTGAATATGCCGAGAATATTTCTACGGAATATACTTGAAATATTCCTACGGAATATACCCAGTGGAATATATCAAGAATATTGCAGGAATATTCCATTGGAATAAAAAACAGAGAAGAAAAAAAAATATTTTTAATTACTAGGAAAATTTTTGTGGAATATATCAGGAATATTGCAGGAATATTCCATTGGAATTTTCATAAACTTTTAAAAACAATGAAAAAAAATATTTTTAATATTTCTAAATTTATTAATTCTTATTAGAATTATTTATTATTCTATTTGTACTCTTTATAACTATCTCAAATAGTTGAAGTTCATCCAGCTTTATTGTAGAATTTTCATACCGATAAAATAGCTGTGAGCGTTAAATCGTTAGATAGGTTTATATTAAAAATTTTTTTTTTCATTGCTTTTAAAAATTTATGAAAATTCCAATGGAATATTCCTGCAATATTCCTGATATATTACACAAAAATATTCCTAGTAATTAAAAATATTTTTTTTTCTTCTCTGTTTTTTATTCCAATGGAATATTCCTGCAATATTCTTGATATATTCCACTGGGTATATTCCGTAGGAATATTTCAGGTATATTCCGTAGAAATATTTTGGCATATTCAATGAGAATATTTATCACACGTTTTATTAGAATTATTTTTTAATATTCCGCTGGAATATTCCAGAAATGTAAAAAAGGAATATTCTAGTAGTCGGACATTTCTACATTCCCGGAATATGAATGGAATATTCCTTTGGAATATTCCCAATGTTCCAATGGAATATTCCAGGAATATAAATGGAATATTCAGTGCTATTTGGGATATATGATTTAGATGAGACCATTCCAAATGGCTTATTGATGACTTATTAAGATAAATTTAAAGATTTAAAAAATTTTGGCCGCCATCTTGAATCCGGCAGTATGAATTTTTAAATTTAACAAACATATTCAAACTCAGAAACACAAAAAAACTTCAAGTCACCATTTTCAGCCAATTTAGAGAATTTTAAAAAATTTTGTTCGCCATCTTGAATCCGCTATTTTAAATTTTTAAAACCATTTAGTAACCATTATTATCCAATTTAAAGAATTTAAAAAAAGTTTGTCCGCCATCTTGAATCCGCCATTTTGAATTTTTAAATTTAACAAACATATTCGTACCCAGAGACCCCAAAAACACCCGAGTAAACATTTCAGTCAATTTAGAGAATTTTAAAAAATTTCGTCCGACATCTTGAATCCGCCATTTTGAATTTTTTATTATTTATGGAATAATTGAGTTCACTCAAGTAAAAAAAAAAAACAAGAAAAGTCTTTGTCCTTATGATTTGATGGAAAAATAAAGTTCGGAGCAAAGTAGAGTGAATAATGCCAGTTTTTGAAAATTCAAGACGCCATTTTGAAAAAACAGGGGTAGAGGGTAAAAATGTGTTTACATATTTTTAAAGTACAACTATCAAGTGCACGTTTTTTGTATTTGCTGGATGTCAAAAAAAATTTTTTCGACATGAAACTCATGTTTTATAAAAATAAAAGCGTTAAAAAATCGTGATTTTGTGCAAAAAAGTGCAAAAAAAAGATACAAATAATTTTTTAAACAAATTTTCGATGGCACATTTCGAAAGAGCGCATTCAAATACATAAGAAATGGTACTTTCGATAAAAATCTCCTTTTTTCATTTGGGAAAGAACTGGCCTCGAATTTGCAGTAAAAATATGTGCATTTGGGTGTTAATGGGTTAATTTAAATAATATTGTTTTTTGAAGTTTGAAACAATTTAAATTTAAATTAATGATGTTTTGAATTTAGGCCATTTTTTAAAGACTTTTTTCTTAATTTTATGCTTTTAAAAAGCAATATAAAATAAAATGAGAAATGTGGATTTTTAAAGTTAAATATCTTGAATTTAAAAAAAAAATTAAAGAAAGTAAATTAAATTAAAATATTACTACATTTGAATTAGAACATTTATTTATAGTTAATTTTATTTAAAATTTGAAATTACCAATTTTCATTATTCTTACAATGTTGTTAAAATTCAAATTAAACGAATTTAAAATTTAAAAGATAAGTTTAATTTTTTTCGTTCATTTTTTTATAATTCCAAATAATTTATTTAAAAAAAAATTTTTTTTATAAAATGAAAGCATCTTTTTTATTTTCGTTATTTTAAAAAACAATTATTTTAAACAAGGCTTTTTGGTGATATTAATTTAAATAATATTATTTTTTGAAGTTTAATACAATTTAAATTTTGTAACGAACTAAATCGTTATGCGTTATTTTATCATTTTTATTTAAAAATACACTTTATTTCCCATTTAATTATAATAGTGGTTACTATTATATTTTGAATTTACTCTCGCTATGGTTGTAAATAGCGCGCGCGTCTCTAAGCAGACGACAAAGCCTCGTGTTTCGACGCCGGTTGCTGGTCAGCGTGACCCGGCAGAAAGAATTGCGTGCTACATGTGAGCATACGCATCGTTGTGCTGTGACACAATTTCACGCGTATTTGTATTTACGTTCTATTAACATTCTGTACTTAATTCAATTAATTTTCTATTAAAAGTGTTATAATCAATTAATTAACTTACTGCTGCTCAACTAAATTGCCAACTCTCAGCCTTCTACATTGGGTATGGTTCGTCCATAGAGTTCTCACCAACTTGTGCCGACCAGTACGCTTCCCTCCCACGCTCTCGGGTATTTTTTATAAACAAATAAAGTTCTTTAAACCGCGTAAAAGTAGCCACATTTATGGCGCCCAACGTAATTTTAAATTGTTTTTGTCAAAACTCGCAACAATAATGTTGCCCATTTAACTTCACAATTTCCTACTGTTAAAATCAGATCTTGTAAAACACATTTTTCTCGAAATTTTATTCTAGAAAAACGCGTTTTCTCAGTGTTCTAACGTCGAAAATAGCTTTTCTTAAATGAAAAAATTGCAATTTTATAAAATTAGCAATTCAATGTTTTTTCTATCCCGCGTTTAGGAACACAAAGAATGAGATTTACATTGTTCGGCAATTCAAGTTATTTCACAGAAAAAATTGTTCGCACATCTTTCTCACCACTTTGTCAAATAAATGCTTTTTAATGCTTAAATAAAATATTAATAAACAGTATGCTAAGTATGAATGTTTGCTCACTAGAATGAACAATTAAAATTCTTATTGCTTTTATTATTATAAAAGTGACTCGCTTCCTTTAATTTCTTAAATTTTCGTTGAAATAAAAATTTATTATCTCACACTAACCACAAGAAATTGTATTTAGATTTCGCTTTTTACGCATGAATAGATTTTTGATTCTTAGCCAAATTAAAATTTTTATGTGAAATGTACAGATTGACATGAAAGATAAGTAATTAGCCTCTCCTTTTTTCTTTTCTTACGAGGTTTGGAAAATGCATTTACGCACCATAAGAAGCACCTTACAATGAATGATGCAGGCAGAGAATAGTTTACTTGGGAATATAAATATTCCCCCGTAAGTTTGTCTCTGGGTAATACCCACTACACCTTCCTCGCTTTACAGGAGTATTTAACCCTCAGCGGGACAATTGAGCTAAGCAACCAACATCGCCGGGGCTAACTCCACCCATACCCATAGATCCCTCAGCCCAGCATCAGATGTCGATCAGCCGACGAATCGAGGGGGGTAAGGACCCCCTCCGATCAACGGCTGATTTCGAAGTGATGTCAGGTGGAGGATTCTATACGGATTTCTTCCATGATATTCTTACCTTCCAATGCCTTCAGATCAACCCTGATTCCTTTTCCTGCGTCCATCGAAATCCTTGATTTTCATTACCTGGGTAATGAAGGATTCAATGTGCTGCCACGAGTCCACATTTCTCAACATAAGGTCAATCATGTTTTCGGGGGTGACTTCAGTGCCCACCACCCGAAGCATATCTTGCCTTTTCTCCTCCCAATGTTTACAAACAAAGAGGGTGAGCTCAGCGGTGTCCACGGGGGCGTCGCAATAGGAGCACGATTCCTCTCTTCTTAATTTAAAGCGTTTCAAGTACTCGTTGAAACAACCGTGACCTGTTAGCGCCTGTGTAAGGTAATAGCTAACTTCTCCGTGCCCTCTTTCTAGCCATTTAGCGAGGTGGGGAATAAGGCGGTAAATCCACCTTTCGGTAGATTCCCCATTCCATCTCACCTGCCACTCCTCGACTAATCTACTCCTCGCGACTCTGCGAATCTAGGCCTTTAGTCGCCGTCTGTCCTCCTCGGGGAGCGAGCTTGCCCGATCTTTAGTGACAGAATAGACGGATTGTCTCCCTTTAGCCAAAAGATCTATCGGCGGAATGCTCGCTAGGACTTGCACAGCGCTAGTAGGTATAGTCCGGTAGGCTGAGACTGGAGCTGCATAAATCAGTCTCGAGTTTACCACGCTCGCTACTAATCTTCTTTTCGCTTCCCTGGGACCATCAATGTGTGGCATAAGACGAGAAATATTTCCTGCACATTGAATGGCTTTAATCGTCGCAGATGTTAAATGTTGGTTGAAGCTAAGCTTCTTATCTAACTCGACGCCCAGGTACTTTATGGTCTGTCTCCATTTTACATCAGTCCCATCAATCTCAATGGGTGGGGCCACAAAGGATCTCCGGTCTGTGACGAGCAGTGCTTCGGTTTTTTCCAAGGCCATTTCCAGGCGATTGGCGTCCCACAGTGGGAAAAAAAACGACGCTGCTGGACAAAAGTCTGCTGAGAATTCACATTTTAACGGATTTTAATTTTTTTATTTTAAAATTCTCAGGAAGATTTGCGCTATAAGCCTAGAGTGCCACTTTTTTAAAATTTTGTAACATAACCTCAAAAACTTGTTTTATTTGTATTTAGTAAGCTTGAATATCAAAACTAATGTCAAAAACTATTTATAAAATACAGTAACTGAAAGGTTTTGAGTCCCTTAATAAAAATTTGTCACAAAATTTTCAAAATGTAAAATGACGTATCCAAGATGGCGCACAAAACAGAGAAAAATTTATTTACGCCTTCTAAGTAGTAAAATAAATTACAAACACATGGCACAAGTTTATAGGGGTTTTTGCTATCGATGATCACGAATTTGATGTCAAATTGACATTTTGACAATTGACAGCTGTCAAAAAAAGTGTCAACTTTGCCAAAAAGCAATTTATTTTTATGAAAGTGACAGTATAAGGATTTTTAAGGTAGCTGATTACGAATATGACGCGAAATTGACATTTTCACAGTTGACAGTTGTCAACTTTGCTGAAAAGTGAAATTTTTTTATGAAAATGTTAGTAACAAGGTTGTCGTTTTCTAGCTGTGTTCTCACAGGGTTTTCGGGGACGCTAATTAGGAATGCAATGTCATGTTAAATACAAATTGATATCACATTTCAAATTTGCTATAAAGTGATCCTCTTTTATAAAATATTGTAAAAGAATTTGCAGTATCTCTGCTAATAAATTTATACAGACATATTAACAATGTGATGGTTAACAGCTGTCATAGCAACGAAGAGACTTTATCAACTTTTCATATAATTGACAGTAGATTTGACAGCTAAAACACAACAACCTTGTTGCTGACATTTTCATAAAAACAATTCACTTTTCAGCAAAGTTGACAGTTAATTTGACAGCTGTCATTTGTCATAATGTCAATTTAACACCATATTCGAAATCAGCGACCCTAAAAAAATATATACTGTCACTTTCATAAAAATAAATTACTTTTTGGCAAAGTTGACACTTTTTTTGATAGCTGTCAATTGTCAAAATGCCAATTTGACATCAAATTCGTGATCAGCGATCGCAAAAACCCCTATAAACGTGTGCCTTGTGTTTGTAATTTATTTTACTACTTAGAAGGCGTAAATAAATTTTTCTCTGTTTTGGGCGCCATCTTGGATACGCCATTTTAAATTTTCAAAATTTTGTGCAAAATTTTTATTGAGGGACTCAAAACCTTTCAGTTACTGTATTTTATAAATAATTTTTGACATTAGTTTTGGTATTCGCGCTAACTAAATACATGTCAAACAAGTTTTTGAGGTTATGTTACAAAATTTTAAAAAAGTGGCATTCAAGGCTTATAGCGCAAGTCTTCCTGAGAATTTTAAAATAAAAAAAGTTTAAATCTGTTAAGATTTGAATTGTCAGCAGACTTTTGTTCAGCAGCGTCGTTTTTTTCCCACTGTGCGTCCATCCAGCGATTGACACGTCGCAGAGTTTCATTGACCCTTATGCCAAGGATTTCTGTAGTTTGCGCACCGCATACGATAATTTTGTCGTCCGCGAAGCCGAATGATTTGGTGTCCGTAGGTAGTTTCATACGCAGGGAATCATCATTCATGACGTTCCACACGAATGGCCCTACCTTTGACCCTTGGGGGGCTCCACAAGTCATCTCTTCGCGAATCTGAAATGTTTTGCCCTCATACTCGATCCACCGATCACTAAGATAGTTGTCCATCATTCGCAATAGGTAGGTCGGGATCCCTTTCCTCCTGATCCACTCGATGCAGATGTTCCATCGCGCGGAATTGAACGCATTACGTACGTCTATTGCTATAAATGCGCAAAATCCTTTCTTCTTCCCCGTGCCTTCTCTGGCCTTTTTTGCTTCTTCCACTACTTCCGAAATAGCGTCGACAGTAGATCGGGCTTTGCGAAAACCGTACTGGTTTTCTGATAGGTTATTTTCGCTAGTCAGAAGACCCTGAAGTCTCTGCAAAACCATACCCTCTAGAAGTTTACCCATTGGGTCCAAAAGACATATGGGTCTATAGGATGACGTCTTATCCAGAGGCTTGTCTCCTTTTCTGAGAAGAACTAACTTTTGCTTTTTCCAGTCCATAAAGAACTTTCCAGCCCTGAGACAGTCGTTCAAAGGGTTAAGGAGAAGTTCGGGGTACACATCGATCACCAATTTTAGGATCTTGTTGGGTATTCCATCCCTTCCTGGCGCCTTGCCAGATTTTAACCCTTTTCCCTCATAGGTCGTTTTCGACGTTGCTGATTAAGTCTTTCCAGCATTTCCGCTGACTACGCCTTATTCCCTGCTTAAAAGCTTTTTTTGCTTTATGCCATTCCTGCTCAAGCGAGATGTCCCCTTTTGAACGGGTATATCTCTGTCTTCCTTTATGCACTCATTTTTCAGAGTGGCCAATTTCTCGTTCCACCAGTATGTTGACTTCTTCCTAGAGCAATCGCGTCTACGTCGGGGCATAGAGTGATTACACGCTGCAGTCACCTCACGCCTCGCGGCACGCACCCTCTCCTCAACCGTTTCCGGTTCCCTTATCCAGCCAAGAACGGAGATCAGCTTGGCTTCTTCCAGGTACTTTCTTGCCTTATCTCGATCGAGCTTACTGGTGTTCCAGGAGGGGTTCTTACTAAGATTACCGGGTCTTTTGCCCCTCACAAGCTCTTCCATCGAGATAACGAACTCAATATACTGGTGATCGCTCAAGGTTGTTTCATCGAGCACTTCCCAGTCCCTAATCTTCTGTGCCAAATCTGGCTAGGCTATTGTTAGATCCAAAATTGATCCAGATTCACCTCGCCCAAATGTAAACTCCTGGCCCCGGTTCACTACGACCAGGTCATTTCTGGCCACCGTTTCGCTTATCAGAGTGCCCCTCTTGTCTAAACGGAATTCACCCCATTCGGGACATTTACCATTAAAGTCTCCCGTTATGAGGGTCCTCCCGCCGAAAGCTTTTATGCTTTCTTCAAGAGATTACACTTCAGCCTCGAAATCTTTAAAGCGATCGTTCGGAGAGAAGAAGCAGCTATACATACGTATACCCGACACCTCTATCCAAACGAACCCCTTATCGGTCTCCAGAAAATCGCTGACGCTCAGATCCGGGTTGCACACTTGAATCCCAGATCTACATGTTTTGTCCTGGTACCAGACAGAGTGGTCCGGTTTCTTACACTGTTCACTGAAAAACAGTATATCAACCCCCCTCTGAATGGCCGTTAAAAACATGAGATCTTTTGCGAGCTTTCCCTTGTTAAGGTTTATCTAAAGAAACCTTAGCTCCTTCCTTTTAACTTTTTTAGTTCTGCACTTTAGACAGGGCAGGACCCACTTCCTGGACGGTGTTTGAAATCCGTCATTCCTTTATCCGAGCAGGTGGTGTAGTGGAACTCCGCATTACACCCCTTGCTCTGATGGTATGGTTCTCCGCACCGCCAACAAGCGTTGCTCCTGTCAGGGCCACTGCAGTTCTTGGTCAGGTGTCCATATCCGAGGCACTTATAGCACCTCTCAACTTCCAGCCTGGCCAGGACTCTGCAGTTTATCCATCCTACTTTCACCCTACCTACCTTTAGTAATGCTCTAGCAGATGCTTCATGAAGTTGAAGCACCGCTATTTTGCTTCCACCACTTCGTCCACCTCTGTGGACTCATCCAGGTCCCTGATTTCCACGGACCTTTTTGTGACCACAGTAGCGACTTCTACTTTTTCCTGAAAGGCAGCAGTCAGTGCCCTACTGATTTCTGAGCGATCCTCTCTTCCCTTGAGGACGAGAAGCATGTCGTTCTTCAACGTCTTCCGGATCGACAGGACCTCCGTTTGAGAGTCAGCAGGGTTGACTACCGACTTCTTATGATTCAAGGCGTCAGCGAAGGAAACGTTATCCTTTAGTGACACCCTGATAGCATCGTTTCTCCTTTTCTTACCGTGCTGAGAGGCCTTCTTTTTCGCCTCTGCCTCTTTCTTCTCTTTTGCGGCTTTTGCCTTCTCTTTCTTCTTTTCTTTTTTTTTCTTTTTCCTTTTTCGGGGGTCCTTGAAGCTTCTCGCTTTTCACCTCTTTTTTCTCCATTACCCTTAGATGTTGGGGTCTCCAACTCATTGGAGTTCCTGGGTGACGACCACTTGCTGTTCCAAATGCCGAATGATGCCTTCCCATCTGTCGGCTCTCGGAGGAGCAGCGCTGTCCCCTTTACTCAGAGTCTCCGTTGCACGGGCAGCAAAAGTAGCTGTACCTGCCGATGTGGAAGTTTCCGGCGCATCTGAACTCTCGTTCGTCTCCATTTTCTCATTTAATTTTTCCATTAAGTTTTCCATTCGTTTGATTTACCAGCGCATCGTGTGGACAGGGGGGGTCGCCAAGGTTGAGAACGGGTGTACCCTCGGACACGACGGTCCTACCACAGTTTCCTGAGGCCCAACCCTTTCGCTTAGCCATTCCCGGTACAACACAGACGAAACAGATTCCACCGTAGCAGTACAGGCTCCGACACCTGTACCCACTGCACACTATTTGATCAAGTTCCCGAAGGGGCTGGCTCCTGACTTCGCATTACAGAAACACCTCGGCAGAGCAAGCTCACATCAGACGGGACTCCCATATGGCCTGGAAAAAACCATATATGAACACGTCACTCCCAGTGCCCTGCAATACGTCGCCGATTGCAAGTATTTGTTCCGCGTGAGTATATGATGCTCCCATTGAGATCCTCATTCACTATTTATAAATACTCTTACACGCAAGTTCTATTTTCCGTCATTCACACTGGTCTCTCTGGATCAATCAATCCTTCCTTTCAAGGGGACGTGCCCCACATTCATACAGGTAAATAAACCTTCCTAAAGGTTCCTCTCTCGTACCTCATTCATAGCGTTACACTTAGAAAGAGTAAGCTATCCAATCAGGGAAGGAGACGTTTATAGTCTGCACTTCCACATTTATACTAGTCTTCCTTTCCCCAAGAATGCTACACACTCGGGAAAACGAGTTTTTTGGCTCGCTTTTCCCGGTGCTTCCTCGGCACGTGCAATCGAGTTTTCGGCTCGCCTTCCACGGTGAGCTGCAGTAATCCTGTGAGAAGGAGACTACCCGTACAAGGAATAGGCCGTTTATAGGCTACTCTTATTCCGCACTTATTCTCTCAACCAATCCCATTTTTGGCTTTCCCTTAAAAAATATAAAAAATATAAATATAAAGGAGGCCATCCAGCCGGGAAGGGAGCCGTTTATAGGCTTCACCTTCTTCTTTCATACTCCTTGCATGCCAAACTCTTTGGTTCTGGCTATCCATTTCCAAGCATTGGGACAACGCGTTTATAGCGCGCCCAGGATTCACCCCTTTCACTCGAGACATCACTCAAACGCATAAGCCTTCCCACCACGTCAAGGTTTTTGCCATAGAAAGGACATTGAAGGTCCTTTCTTTCGGGAAGGTAGCCTCTCCTTTTAGAAAAACGTGTAGTGGTCATTGTAACCACATTGAAATGCGTAATCTCAAGGAGAGCCACACAACAGAACGTAAACACAGCTGTGTTTACAAGCAAACCTCAACTTCGTTTCTTGCTCGCTTAGCCATTTATTTGAAATAAAATTATCTCAAATTTTAAATTTAAATTCCTAATATAATTTTCCCATTATCTCGGGTATAATTGATTTAATTCTGAATTTTAAATAATTGAATTAATCATTAATTCAGTTACTGTTTAATAAACTTAGTTTAACTGATTAATTTAATCGATTTCATTTAATTAACTTAATTAATAAACATGAATTAATCAGTTTAATTGTAAATTCTCCCTTTTCTATCACTATCAAAAATTTAAATAGCAAAAATTATTTTCTCTTTAACAAATTAAAATCAATAAATTGATTATTCTTTAGAAATCTGTTAAAAATTTACAACTACATTACAAAATATATTTACCAATTAAAATCTTTTTTATTTTTCATTAAAAATTATAAATTAGTAAAATAACTTTAAGTTTTTTTTATCAAATTGCAGGCACTGATAACAAAATAAAATTTGTTTCTGTTCCTTCCTTTTCAATAATCACAATTGTAATTATTGAAATTTTACACGCGATGGACAGAAGACTTTGAAAATCTTTCACGATTTCCTCTTAGCAAACTTTCGTTACAGAAAACAGTACGTGACCAAGAATTCTCGACGCGTCAACACAAACACGATCGTGTTTACACGCGTTTTTGTCTCCGTTCCTTGCTGGCCGACAAAATTAAAATAAATCAAAATATCTTAAATTAAAACAGGATATATAATTAAAATAAAAATTGATTTTTTAAATTAGATGAATTGACAAATTAAAACAAGGAATTAAAATTAAAAAATAAAAATAAACGTTAAAATTTTTTTTTAACAAATTGGAATTAATAAATTAATCGTTATTTTAAAAATCAATAAACAATGAATAATTATTGAAACTTTTTTTTTTAGTTTTCCAAAATGATGGTCAAGAAAAACAAAAAACAAAATCAATCAAAAACGAAGTCTCAGATTTTCGGTTTCCACCCATCGCGTAATCTAACCCGTTCACCACCCCCAGGCAACCACCCTGCAATTAATCAGGAAAAAAAATCTCGACAATAGTCATAATTCAACGAACCGTGATAATGCTTCCGATCACGACCACGAGCAACGCGTCCCAATCAACCCATCAAACTGCCCCGAAGGAACGCGAAGCGCTCAAACGGGATCGCAAAGCGATCAGAACGGGACGGAAAGCAACCAGGTTGAATCCCAAAGTGATCACGATAGTACGGAACGTACTCATGACGAAACGCCGAAAAACAAATCACGAACGGGAGGAATTCCAAAAATAGTAATCCAAACACGCCGCGGTAAAAAACCTAAAATTGTCAGAACCCCACTTTTTTCATATCAATCCAGGCGTTAACGCTACAGGTCACAACGTTGCAGACGTGACCTAACCAATCACCATGGCGTGATCCACGTTGGGAATCAATTGACAATGGCTTTAGCGTTAGTACAGGTTACGTACTTCCTACCCCCTACCACCTCCCTACTCTCCCACTCTTATCACCACAACGGTAACCGCTGCGGGCACCAGAGTAGGTACAAGGAAAGAAGAAATCTTAAAAATATCTTAATACTGTCTTAAAATAAAATACCAACTGGCTAATTTGTAATATTTATTAGACTTTCAAAATAAATTTTAAGATTTTTAAAGACTTTTTTAATAAGTATAGTAATTTATTTTATATTTGACTTTCTGACACCATCGGTACGGGCACCAATACCAAATCGCACCCTACAATTCGCAGATTGCCCCACCTATCACACGCGCACACATTCCACATTAAGTGAACCGGTCACGCATACGCAAATAGCTGCCCCTACCTTCATCCCACCACCAACACCTAGGAACCAAGTTCCAAATTTTCACAAAATTGTAAAATCCTGGGAATTCAAATACCCAGGCAAGTTAAATGCAGATGATTTTCTTGACGAATTTGAGTGCAAGCTCAACGCTTCTGCTATCAACCCGGACGACGCGCTTCCAACGATGTCCCAAGTTTTTTCGGACTCTGCTTATATGTGGTTCACCACATTCAGAAGCACGTGGAAAAAATTGACACAATGCAATTAACCGACAAATTGCGAGAACAAGACTCGAAAAAGACTCGTGCAACGCGTGGTAAAAATCAGTTATACGCGATAGAAACACCATCGACCGAAACTGACAAAACACCACAAATAAACTCGTTACTGAAAACTAAAACTGAAAATAAATATAAACGAAATAAAAATAAGAAAAAAGAAAACGAATTAAAACCAGAAACAGATTTAAAAAAATTGAAATTTATAAACGTTAAATTAACACTCTGGAACAGAAATGATCGGTGGGGGAGGGGAACCAAAAACCGATTATTCGAAAAAAGATGACAAAAAGGAGACTAGAGAGCCTACCTTCTCACCTCCTGCCAACCACAAGTCGCGTTGACGCTCCACTTCCAGGTCTTCACGCCTTTGCTTCTGCTTCGTCGCAGAAAGGGGGAGAGAGACGCGGATCGTCTCCACAAAGAAATTATGACGCTAGTAAAAACCAGCAACGTAACAACGGACGCGGTAATGCTTATAGAGGGGGAAATTCGATACAGTAACAACAGGCGTGGTAACAGAGGTAACTGGGGTGTCTATAACCGTAATTACAATAATCAAAATTACGATAATTATTAGTACGCCCCCCACCATTAACAAAACCACCAACCAAATTTCCGGGGCAGTAATTACGCGCCGCGGCCCCGTTCACCTTAAAGGGGTGCAGAACTCAACTACACTACTACTGAAAAATAAAGCTTAGCCGTAATTTTCGCAATCAAAAAACTCCGTTGCTATCTCGAGGCGACTAAGTTTAAGGTCTTAACTGATCACGCAAGCTTAAAATGGCTGCAAGACATCAGTGAATCTTGTGGTAGGCTCGCTCGATGGACTCTAGAATTGTCAGCTAACCGTGTAACAATCGAACACCGTAAAGGTTTGACCAACGAGGCAGCCGACACTCTATCACGCCTCTACGAAGATTTTTCGGAAGGCACGCCCCCGTCAAAATTGCTATCCACTCGTAGCCAATCCTGGTACGAAGAAATGGTAACGCGTGTGCAAAACAATACCACTCAATAGCACAAATATAGACTTGACACTAATAATGATTTGTATTATTACAAACCGAATCTTCTTAAGGAATGCATTGGCGATAATAATGCATGGAAAAAGGTTTTACGTGAAAACGAGATTATCCCAGTCATTACAATTTATCGCGATACGCTTCAATCCGCACATCAGAAGATCAGTAAAACATACTTATCAATCCTCAATCGTTACTACTGGACCGGAATGCGTGTGGACATAAAAAGGTATATCAACGAGTGCGAGATTTGCCTCAAGTGTAAGCCAAATAATTCTCCTCCACAAGGCCTAACGTACCCTCGTAAATT
Source organism: Ganaspis brasiliensis (assembly GCA_037103525.1). Lineage (NCBI taxonomy): Eukaryota > Metazoa > Arthropoda > Insecta > Hymenoptera > Figitidae > Ganaspis > Ganaspis brasiliensis. The sequence goes on along the minus strand of JAZKLR010000454.1, from coordinate 259,118 downwards.
TTCCAAACCTTGGGATACTGTTTCTTTAGACATTGTAGGCCCATTACCTCGATCAAAAGCAGGAAAATCATGTATCCTAGTTTATGAAAATACATACACACGTCACATTTAATGCTTCCCTTTGTCCAAAGCCGACGGTCCTAAAATAGTAAAATCTCTAAAGACACTGACAAATACATGGGGAACCCCGAAAACGTTTATTACGGACAACAGAACGGAAAAACTGCCTGTCTCTCCGGTTATTGCTACTTGAGTATAATAAGATTAACACAAAGACTTTCAATAAAGCATTTACAACTTTATTTTTCTCTCGGTGTACCGTCGTGGTATCACCTCCCTCATCAAAGGCCGTCCCTTTCTAAGAAGAGTCTCTCTCACAACACACACCGATGCATGACATTTTTGCTCTTACGGAAACGTGACTTAATTCTAATATAATTCCATCAGAACTTAATTTTACTAACTACGACTTTTTCTTTAGTGATAGAAGTAACACTACGAGTGAGTTTACGAGGGGAGGTAGAGTATTGTTAGCTGTGAAAAGTAATTTTAAATGCGTGTCTATTAGTCCTGTGTCGGAACTTGTGTTTTTAATGTACCTTTTATAGTTTGGAACAATAATTTTCTTCTTTTTTTAACACATTAGTTTGAAAGGATATTTTAACTGCTGGTGATGAAAATGAGTCACTTCATGTTTTTTATAACTATTTATATTCTGCAATTGACCTTTTTGTTCCTCTTAAATATCCTTGTAATTTTAAATATCCTCCTTGGTTTACAGGAAAATTGGAAACATAGATATAAAAAAAAAATATGTTCATGCACAATACAAAAAAACCGTAATGACATTAATTATTTAAAATTTTCGAATTTGGGATCTAAATGCAAAGTTTTGTCCAGCATAGGTTATCAGAATTATATTTCGAAAACAAAAAGGTCAATTTTTGACTGTCTAAAAAATTTTTGGAAGTATGTCAATGCAAACCGCAAGATTTAGAGCATTCCAGCTTCAATGTACTTGGGAGACGAGACAGCGGACTCAAAAATATTTTTATTTCTAGAAATGATATTATGAAAAAGTTGATGACTCTGGATGCGAGCAAGGGCGCAGGACCGTATAAAATCCCTCCCTCTTTTATTAAATCTTGTTTTTATGTTTTGTTGAACCACTGTATATTTTATTTAATAAATCGTTGCAAAGTGGAATTTTCCCATATGTATGGAAGGAAGGCATAATTGTTCCTATTTATAAAAGTGGTGACAAAAATAACATAGTTAACTACAGGCCTATTACAATTCTAAGTTCATTTTTAAAATATTTGAAAGTGTTTTGTTTGATTCATTATATAAGGCGGTTTCAAGCATTATAATAGAGGTACAACATGGATTTGTTAAGGGTAGGTCTACAATGACTAATCTTGGCCTATTCATTAATAACTTAATATTGATAATTGAAAAAGATTGCCAAGTGGACACAATTTATGCCAACCTTGCAAAAGCTTTCAATAGAATCGATCATAATATTTTGTTGTTTAAGCTGCGTATCATGGGTTTGTCTGATCACCTGGTCTTATTCATAAGTAGTTATCTCACAGATAGATTTCAGAAGGTCAGATTTGGTTGTGAATTTTCAGATCCTTATTTGGCCATGTCTAGTGTTCCGCAGGGGTCACATTCATCTTTTGTTCTTTATGCTGACGATCTTAAATTTTTTAAAACAATAAACTCATTAAATCCTTGTCAGGATTTCAGGAATTTGCAGTCTGACCTTGAGCGTCTATATGAATGGTGTGAGATTAATCACATGTCAATTAATATTGATAAAACTTCCGTAATATATCTTTCTAGACAAAGCACCTTTATATATTTGTACACTATTGGTAATGAAGAACTGAACAGGGTCAGTAAAGTTAGAGATTTGGGTTTACTGATCTGTAGTGATCTTTCTTTTAACGAACACATCTCTGAATTAGAAATTTAAAAATTCACAATATAACCAATAAATTTTATTTTTCTAATAGAAAATTGTTACTTACAAAACATTCTTTTTGAAAAAATGATTTATATGATTCTTCAATATTTATTTATATTTACAAACTAAATTTGAAATTTGTATGTTCATTGATTAATTATTATTCTTCTGACTTTTCCAACCATTAACCATTAACCAACCATTAACAACCGAATGTTTAATTGCTTTAATTGATTTTTTAAATTATAAAAACATTTTTATTAAAAAATATATATTTAATAATTTATTTAAAAATAAAATATTTCTTATATAGGTATAATTTCACAATTATATTAACTTTTTAACGACTGTGAAAATTTCAAAAATATATAATTGACTTTATTTATTTAATTTTACCTACATTATGTAACAATAATATAATTGAAATTTTAAAAAATTAAAAGTGGTAATAAAAAAATTGAAATTTTTAAATTTATGTAGCTAATAAATCCTCTTTTTTGATAAAAATTATTTTCGTATAATAATTCATAAATTTAAATGAGTTTAATATTTTTATATTTCTTAATATTTGAATAATTATTATTTATTATGAGTCTTATATTACAATTTTATTTTTTTACTTATTATATTAGTAATTAAAATCATTTTAAACGATGAACAGTTAAAACAAAAAAGTACATTAAATTTTAATTATATTATTTTAAATACGAGACTGATCGCGCGCTGATTCTCTATTAGAAACATATCTTTATTTCTTTTATTTTTTTATGTTACTGGATTTTTAATAAATTACAATTTTTATTAATATTTTATATTTCAATAATTTTGCTTCTTCATTAAGGAAACTTTGTGATCGTTAATATTTTAGATTTTCCAAAAATAGTCTAAATCGACTGATTTTCATTTAAAAAGCGTAAAGTTTCATTCTTAAGTAAATGTTCAGATTTGTGTGTGTGCGTGTGTGTGTGTGTGTGTGTGTGTGTGTGTGTACATGTACACACACTTGTACCAAGATCTAACCCTTGAAAAAACCACTATTAACCACTGTCTCTTTTCAAATGTTTGTCCTAATTGTCATTACAAACGCGAGTTTCAAAGGGAATGGTTGTCTACTGAATGTAAAGGATAATATTTTCACAATATAATTTAATACGATGTATAAATACGACATCTCCTGATTTATTGCCTGTTAATATACGACATTTTATAACATTATTTGAGAGATCTAATACTTGTAATCAAGTTCATTTCATAGTCCTTCATTAATTTATAAGGTAGAATATTAGGTGGATTTAAAGTATTAAGATATTTCGCCATTATCACATCATCAATATCCCCTTTATCACAATTTTTTACACTATCTATACTTTTTTAAATACGTTAATATTTTTTATTTAATAACGGAACTACGTTTTGATTAATTTCATCAACATCTACATTTCTAGCAAATAATACAATTACCTTCGGTAGTTATTCAAATCTATATTTAGTGAATTTAGAAAAGATGAAGATACAGATGGTGACTTTAAAAATTGGTTCTACTATGTCATCATCTTTTTTAACTAAACACTGATCTGGAGCTAGAATGTTATTATCATTATCATTTAAACTTCCGATTTTCACATCTAAGAAATACTTAGCAAATTCTACTTCATTAGATAAAATTATCATATTTTCAGTTAATGAAAACATGTGGAAATGTTTTCATAATGAAATGAATCTTTTTGATAAAGTTACTAATTTACTCTGAGTTGCATTAACGTTAGCTGGTAACAATTGTCTGAAATCTCCTCCTAAAACAATAATTTTTTCTCCAAAAGGTAAATGAACATACATAAAGTCACGTAATGTCCTCTCTACTAATTCTAAGGCATATCTTGGAGCCATTGGAGCCTCATCCCATATAATTAAATTAACTTTTCCTAAATATTTTGCATCTTCTGATTGACTTTTAATATTTGATACCGAATCTGAAAACATAGGAACATGGATACCAAAAGTTTTATGGACAGTTTTTCCACTTGGTAATAATATTGATGCAATTCCAGTAAAAGCCCTCGTACAAACGGTTTTCCTTTAAATTTTAATAAATGATATAAAGTAGTGTAAATAAATTTTTTTCAAGATCTACCTGGATCATCGATGTAAAAACATAATTTTTATATTTTATTAGCATTTCTATTAATTACTGCGCTTAAAACTTCATCGACTATATTGTTTTGCTTTAAATATTAAGTTTTTCATATTGTGTTTGACCAATCCTTTCATGTTCTTTAAAATTTATCACGTTATTGCCATAATTATTTATGTTAATTTCTAATGTATTTAATAGTAGCATTGTTGAAAAATCACTCAAATTAAAACCTACATAAGACAAAAATTTGTTTATTTGATTATATGCTCTAAATTTTGCTTTAGATTTTTTATAATTTCTTTAAAAATCTTGGGTCAAAGATTCTTTAACTTTTTCGCATAGTTCTTCTAGATATATTGGTTGACAGTTTATCAAAATCCGAACATATAAACGTCTTAATTTGTGAGGCATCATCCATGTTTCCTCTTATGTTAAAGCTCTTTCCCCTCTATCATCACTTTCCATCAATCTTAATACCAAACATGTTTCATAAAAATTATCATATTTTCTATTGTTTACTGTCTTAAGGTCTTTAAAATTATAAACGCCTTTTTTATTAGTAGTAATATTCTACACAGGAAATAATAACTCGGTAGAATTTATTAAATTATTCAAGAAGGGTGAATATAAATATTTTTAAGCAATATCTACAGAATAGTACAATAAGCATCCTTCAATTTTTCAAGCATTTCTACAAAGTCTCCGAAATAAATTTTCCTGACGCGCAATTGCAAGCTACAATCTGGACGGTTACCGAAGACTTCGGGAAAACGCAGTACAGTGGCTAAGAGCTTAGCACACTCAAGTATGTTTTTACTCGACAATAATTCAATCACGTACTGAGCTCAGTTGGATAAAGCGGATATTTTGTAGTCTCGAGGAACTGAGTTCGAGTATTCATAGAGAAATTTTTTTAAAGTTAAAAAAAAATTATTTTTTGAAGTACTTTAATATAAACTTATAATAGTTAGAGAAGCTTTCTTGAATTTAATTCTTATTCTTATAGAATAAATGTTCAGTAGTTTTTCAAGGTATTGCTAATAAAATCTCACCATTTTTCTTATATCCACCGCTCTTTCCTATTAAGCAACATAGCGTCCTTTTTGACGTCGAAAATGACGTGGAAAATGACGCATCGTCCGCAAAGCCGATGATCACGTGCCTTTAGGTAGACCTACTTGCAAAAAGTCATCGTAAGAGACATTCCATACGAATGGTCTTATCCTCGAGCCTTCAGGGCACCTCGTTGCATCTCTTCCATCGAAGTGCAGGTGTGACCCTTTGGATGAGATCTTTCCATCGCGCGGTATTAAACGCGTTGCGTATGTCAATGGCTACCAATGCGCAGAAGCTCTTTTTCATCCCTGGTCCCAATATGTTTTTTCCTTCCCTAGCTTGGTCTACCGCCTTCTGAATGGCGTCTACTGTGAACAGGCCTTTACGGAAACCAAATTGATTTTCAGATAGACTATTCTCACCGGTCAGGTGAGACTGCATTCTCTGCAGAACCATGTCCTCTAGAAGTTTTCCCATCGTATCTAACAGGCAAGTAGGCCTGTAGGATGAGACTTTATCTAGAGGTTTGTCTCCTTTCCTTAGGAGGAGCAGCTTCTGTCTTTTCCAGTTGCAGAAGAACTCTCCTCTCTTAAGGCAGTTGTTGTAGCATTTCAAAAGAATCTGGGGTGAAGCAACGATCACTTGTTTAAGAATCTCGTTGCTTATCCCATCGATGCCAGGCGCTTTGCCTGGCTTCCGCTTACTGTCTGCATTCTGTAATTCTGTAAGAGTGAAGAGTTCATCCTCACCGACTTGACAGTTACTCTAATCCATCCTAAGCCATGGTTCTGCCGGAGGAAACAAAGCCTTTATAATTTGCCGGACCCAATCGGGATTGTCCAGACCGGGGTTCTTTTGCCTCGTTTACAAATTCTTGCTAACGATTTTATAAGCCAGACCCCATGGATCATTGTCGACTTCACCGATTATGTCTTTCCAGCGCTTCCTTTACGCTGCGCGTATCTCTTTCCTGAGGATTCTCTTTGCCTCTGTATATGCCTCCTTCAGCAGAGGATCTCTGTTAGAACGGACAAATCTCCTTCTTGCTTTGAGGCATGCTTTTCGCAAAGAGGCCAGTTCCTCTGACCACCAGTATACATTCCTTCTTCTTGGGGTTGTGCTTCTACGGCGCGGCATTGACGCGTCGCATGCGGTGACAATCATATTTTTCACCGTCCACACTTCCCCTTCAAGATTATTCGGTCTCTTCACCCATCCTAGCTCCTCAATGAGGCGGGATTCTTCCAGGGACCGGTCGAGCTTCTCCTTGTCGAGTTTCTTAATGTTCCACTTTGGACCGTTCTCACGGAGAAATCCGTGGTTCTTGGCCTTCGGTGTGTCTCCTCTTGAGACTGAAAACTCAATGTACTGATGGTCACTCTAGGTATAATCCTCCAGGACGCGCTAATCCTTAATGCTTTTATTCAGGAGGGTCAATGTGATCGTAAGATCAATAATCGATCCCTGCCCGTATCTCCTGAAAGTCCAAGACCTATCCTGGTTCGCAACTATCAGGTTGTTTCTGGAGATCATTTATCCGACCAAGATTCCTCTTTTATCGAGCCTTGTCTCGCCCCATTCTGGTGACTTAGCAGTAAAGTCACCTGTAATGAGGGTATTCAATAGGGTGGTCCAAAAATACATGGGAAAAACAAAAAGTTGAAAATGTTTTGCTCTCACCCCCTAGGATTGTTCTATATCGAAAAAAATTACACTTATTTTTTTGTTTTTGTTTTTTTTAATATTTAGAGGTCGCTCAAAGTGCTCAAAGTTTCCCATGCAAAATGCATGGAAAAAAAAACTTTTTCGTAGAATTGATATAAAATCCATGAAAATCAATATTTCTTGATCGGATACTTCTGCTTCTCTTCAGAAAAGTTAAAAAAACAAGATCCAATAATTTATTAAACAATTTTTTATTATTAACTATTTTTTGAAGGTCCCTAAAAAAACCCCATAATTTACGTTTTTTTCATTTTATGGGATTTTTTAAGGACCTTTAAAAAATAGTTGATAATAAAAAATTGTTTAATAAATTATTGGATCTTGTTTTTTGAACTCTCCTGAAGAGAAGCAGCATTATCCGATCAGAAAATATTAATTTTCATGGATTTTATATCGATTCTACGAAAAAAAAAATTTTTCCCATGCATTTTGCATAGGAAACTTTGAGCTCTTTGAGCGACCTCTAAATATTAAAAAAAATAAAAACAAAAAAATATGGGTAATTTTTTTTTCGATATAGATCAATCCTAGGGGGTGAGAGCATAATATTTTCACCTTTTTTGTTTTTGGACCACCCTAGTATTCAACCTGGGTTCTCTAAGGCTCATTTCGAGATCGTATATTTGATCTTCGAAGACTGACAGTTTATCGTTGGGCGAGAAATAGCAGCTATACATACGTATTTCTGCCATTTCCACCCACGCAAATCCACTGTTCGTCTCCAGAAACATAGCTGCCCGCAACTCGGAATTACAGATCTGAATGGCTGCTATTCCCGATTTATCCTGATACCAGGGAGCGAGAACGTTCTTTCTGTTTTGTTCAGTACAGAACAAGACATCGATCATTTTCTACTCGGCTGTCTGCATGAAGAGGTCTTGGGCCTCCTGGCCCAATCTGCACTTATGCAGATTGATCTGCAAAAACTTTAGGCTTTTGCCTGTTTAAGCTTCTGCAGTTCTGCTTTATATACCGGACAGGCAGCAAGGCCCAGTGCCTTGTTTCTGTTTTGCCCATGTCATCGCAACTGATGTACTTAGGCTCTTGAACTGTACTTTTCTTGGCCTGGTGACCTACGCCGCCGCATCTTTAACAGTTTTTGATCCTGTCGGGGCCTTTGCCAGTGCGGGTCGGATGTCCATATGCCATGCATATTTGACATCCAATGGCTTCCAAGTGCTCGCGAATTGGGGCATCAATGCAACCAACCCGGATATTTCTGACCTTTAGCAGAGTATTATACTCTGCCTTAGGTAGGCATACCAACGCCAACATTGATCTGTGGACTGCCGAGTTTTTCATTTAGGGCCTCAGCAACATCCTTCTTGGAGGTTGATTCGTTAAGGTCCCTGATCTTTAATGTCTGTCTGTTAACAAGAGCCGTGACTGTTGCCTTCACTTGAAAGGCCTTGGGCAACGCACCCGCAAACTGGGACGTGTTTCCGCTTTTTTTGAGGATTAGAAGAACCTCCATGTTACGTGTTCTCCGTGTCCTTGACACCTCTGCTCCTGAGTCCTCTGGCTTCAGTGTCTTCTTTAAGTCCTTCAGGATTTCAGCGTAAGAATTAGGATTCTTCGCTGAAATCCTGACTGCCTCGGTTTGCCTTAGTCTCAGAGAAGGCGCTTTTTCTTTCTGGGACTTTTCGGCTTGCTTCTTATCTTTCTTAACTTTGTAGCGCTTGCGAGCCTCTTTTTTTGTCCTTGAATAGCTCAAAGCCATCTTCGTCTTTGCCAATCGGAGGCTGAATGCCAGAGGGTCCGGCGGCCGTTTCTACGCCTGAAAGGGCCTGAGCACAGATCCTCTGAGACTGAAGGCCTTTGGCATTCTTGGTTGCCACGCTGGTCTTAAAAGGTGTTTCCGACTTCGCGGGGGGAAGCGTACGCATTGTCAAGGGGGCCCTTTGCTTGATTCCCTCAGCTAGAACTTCACAAATCTGCTTCTTAGTATGAGCCACACTCTTCACAGGTCCTCCTCTAGGACGCTTAACAACCACTGTTAAAACACAACACAAAACCGCACTTTCGAAACCGCACAGAACCCTAAACAACGCGAAACTCCAAACCAATATAATATCCACTATCACCGCCCGATTATTGTCCCGGATTTCGGCAACATTTTGTTATCAACGTGACAGTAGATATAAGTAAAAATTACAAACAAGACTTTCTTTACAAAACGCATTTATTTCACACTTACGAAAATACTGAACTGAACTTACTCACTAGAAATTACTTCAAATCATTATAAGACAATTAGCACCTTTTTCCTCCTTCTTCTCCATAAAACTCAAAATTTGCAGTTATCGGCATACCTGAAATTCCCAAATATAATTGCTCTCGAAGGAACTATAAACTTTTATTATTTCTTTTAAAGGACCAAACCTTTACTATTTAAGGCTATAGATTTCACTGAAAGATATAGCCTATTACAAATTCCAAACTTTAATAATCTTATGAATATATTCCATATTTCTATGTTTCTATTGAAGACAAATTATCATTTTACCCAAATATTATTTCCGACCAACTTACTCAATTTTAGAATTTCCTTTGTCCAACTTTTAATTGTGATTCAATTTATTCATATTCCAGTGAATCCAAATTTCATGTAAGCATTCAAATAATTAATAGTTTCATACAGTTTTTAATCCATTTAAACAATCCAATTTTCAAATTACCAAGATTTCAAAGAAATTGAATCATCCATAGACCTTCCTTTCAATCAACATTTAATTGATTCAAATAATAAACGATATGATTTTAATAATCAAATTCTCAATGTATCCAAAACTCGATTGATCCAAAATCAAATTAATCTAAATTCAATTGAATAAAAACTACGTTGATTCAAATATATTTCATCTAATTTTTAATAAATTTAAATTGCAAAATTGCAATCATATTTCCATTGATCCAAATCTTAATGGATCTAAATATTCATAATTGATTAAGATTTTGCTTGTATAGCTAGCACTCCATTGCGAACTTTCGTTGTGAATGGTACGAGGTCAATTACTTCTTCTTGTATCCTTGGAAGGATCTTTATTTCTTGAAGAACTCCCTAAATGACATCAGAATTTCCCAATTTTAGCACAACCATTTCGGGGCTAATCGACATTTTCCTTTTTGGAACATATACCGATCTCCGTTGTAGTCTCAGAGGCTTGCTTAGACCGAACCACTCTAGGAAATCTTCTAAGCACTCCGAAAGTCCTCTGGGTAAGGTCAGACACATTGCTGAGCAATAGTTCTTCATGTGAATCGACAACACCATGTTGAAATCCCTCTGTACCTGAGTTTTTTGGCTAATGTGGACGAACTTCTCCTTCCCATGTTCGAAATGTCTTCTAATGTCTCTTAATCCGACCTACAATTTGGCTTAAAACAACTTTATACACATTAAGAAACAATTTGAACGAAATAACTGCTTGAAATTATATCACCAATAAAATTAATATAAAGTTCAACAACAGTACAAGACAACAAGTTAACATAAAGAAAAAAACAAGTAGCTTTAGCATAGCAACAAATTATCATAAGCATGACAAGTTGTAAAGGATAAGAATGCCTACCATAAAGATAACAAATAATTTAATTATGTGATTCACAACATCTTAATATAAATATCAACAACAACTATATAGTATAAAGTATAGAAAACAATAAGAAGCTTAAACATAACTAGTTAATATCAAGATACCAACAAGTAGCACAAACACAGATCAGATAGTAAGCACTATGATTAGAAATGTCAAACCCAATTAGTTTATATATAGAAAACATCAAGCAACTTAAAATAACAAGGAACAAAAGGATCAAAACAATTCAATAAGAGGGTCATTAATAACCCAATATACTATAAATATCACAACCTAATATAAAACCGCTGACATGATTGAACTTACCTAGAACTACTGGAAACTTACCAGCTTCAACACAGTTTAGATATCACCTATCATAAACATCGCCCTTGCTGACAATCTGACACTGATTGTCCTTCGACGTTCAATGGACCTAGCAGTGGTCGCCTATGCTGGCTCTTTCACTCTGATAATCAAACTACCCACGCGGAGCTCCCTCAGCTAGAACTCCACCAATCTGCTCCTTAGTAAGAGCCACACTCTTCACAGGTCCTCCTCTAGGACGCTTAACAACCACTGTTAAAACACAACACAAAACCGCACTTTCGAAACCACACAAAACCCTAAACAACGGGAAACTCCAAACCAAGATAATATTCACTGTCACCGCCCGGTTATTGTCCCGGATTTCGGCACCATTTTGTTATCAACGGGACAGTGGATATGAGTAAAAATTATAAACAAGACTTTCTTTACAACACGCATTTATTTCACACTTACGAAAATACTGAACTGAACTTACTCACTAGAAATTACTTCAAATTATTATAAGACAATTAGCACCTCTTTCCTTCCTCTTCTCCATAAAACTCAAAATTTGCAGTTATCGGCATACCTGAAATTCCCAAATATAATTGCTCTCGAAGGAACAATAAACTTTTATTATTTCTTTCAAAGGACTCAACCTTTACTATTTAAGGCTATAGATTTCACTGAAAGATATAGCCGATTACAAATTCCAAACTTTAATAATCTTATGTATTATTCTTGTATTTTATAATAATAATCCATAATAATCTTATGGATATATTCAATATTTCTATGTTTCTATTAAAGACCATTACTGTCTCTTACACCGGCAGTAGTGCTGCCCATGAGACCGAGACTAGTCTGTGTCTCGTATCGTATCGTCTTGGTTTTTCGGTGCGATACCAAACTGAGACCAGTCTTCAACAAACCGAGACGATACCAATACACAGTGGGACAAAATGACTAAAACATTGCCAAAACTATAAAATATATTTCAATTTGCTTTAAACTTATTACTTGAAGGTTTTTGGGGTCGCAGATTACGAATCTGCTGTCAGTTTTTAAACATTCAAAATGGCGGATCCAATATGGCGGATGTCAACATTGATAATGAATCACATTTGCTTGAAACTCGTTACTTGATGGTTTTTGGGGTTGCTGATTACGAATCTGCTATTAGTTTTTTAGACTTTAAAACATCTAAAATTAGTTAAAGAAACGAGCTAAAATAAAAAAATAGCTGGTTCTAGTATTTCATTTTGCTACAATAATGCTCCTAAAACTTAAATATATTTTATATTAATGTATATGTGACTGTCCATGACAAAACGTGTCTTAGCTACAAAAAATAAATTTTGATTTTTTAATGCCAACCGACAAATGTTTATTTGCTCTTTCATTTCCAAAAATAAAAAGTTGTTGTTTTATAGAAATTTTGGTGTTATTAAGCAAGAAGCGTAGGCACGTTAAATTGGCTTCAATTTATTGCTGCAACTTTAAACGCTCACCCTGTAAAGTTGACGTTTAAGAGCTAAGGCACGTTTTCTCATGGACAGTCACATATTTCATGTTAATGTCTATTGGTCTTATTCCTCTTGATATGAATTTCTCGAAAAATTCTATCAATTACTACGTTTACGAAATGACATAAAATTAGAAATAATTATACTTTTGTTAATGCAATAGGTTTATCATATTTATTGCGATAAAAAACATCCAGAGCACAAATGCCTGAGTTTCAAAATTTAAATCGAAGTTGATAAATTTTTATTTTATGTCCTAAGTAACGAGTTTCACGGCAATCCAATTAATTTTTTATTGACATCCGCCATATTGAATTCGCCATTTTAAATGTTTATAAACTAATATCAGATTCGTAATCATTGTCCTTCATCTGCTGTTTAACCTCAGGGGACACACCCTCCAACCGTTGATCCAATTCACGGTGTGCTCGTACTAAATCCACCGCTGATCTCGATTGAGCCGGTGAAAAAGGATTCTCCATGAGATTACTGGCATGGGTTCGTTGATTGTACTATTCCCGCTGATCTCGATGAAAAGCATACGAATCCTTGCCGAATTTCTTCTCCATGTGCTCCTTGTAAACTCGCGCACAACGTCGACATTCCACCAGGATTGTTCCTTTCTGCCCACAATTTTTACAAAAACGGCAAGGTTCTTTCGGACATCGACGCGATGAATGACCCTTCCGCCAACAATTGAAACAATGGCCAAAAGGAGGATTTACTGTTGTATTGGTTGGAATCAGATTCAAAGCTCCGAACATAATTCCTGTTTGAAGCATTTCTACCTCCTGAGCAGGAAAAACCTCTGGTTGACGCTGATCCAACGGACGTAACACCTGTCGAACAGGAACCTCTTGTCGAATGGAAGGACCCGGAGGGGTGGCAGGTCTAGGAGGAAGATATCAGTTCCTAGGACTAACAAAGTCCGCCGGATTAATAGAACTCCTCCTGATCCTTTCCATCTCGAAAGACTGTCTCTCTGTCAATCTTCCCAATTCTCGTTGACCCGCCGATATTCCACAATTTGACACCAAATCTAAGTACTTGACGGCTCTTCTACTGTCAAAAGAGTCATTCTTTCCTTTTTCCTTATACAAATCGTCCAATTCCAGATCCAAGACCCTTTCCAAATCCTCGTCCACTTCTATTTCTAATACTTCCACATCTTTCTCTTCCAAAATCAATTTATTTAAATCCAACTTCCCTATATTTTTTTCCTTCCTGAATTCACAAGGGGGACCTTCCACCGGAATCAAAACTTCGAAGGAAGGTGAGGGCTGTGGATTCGCGTATTCCCTACGCTGGGCTCGTGAAGCTCGTTTCTTCTTAGTCAAAGGGCTTGAATCTCACGATACTCCCTCAATGAAGGATCGTTTCGCCCCCTCCAACTTCTTCTCCTGGCCGCTCCCGTTCGCCACATTTTCCTTTTAATGGATCTTGTTTGCGGTGAACGTCGAGTCCGATGTAAGCGTCGCTCACTAGCCAATCTTCCCTCACGCTGATCGAATTTGGAGAGAGATTTCCGCTGATCCAGTTTTACCTGCAACAGAACAAATATTAGAGATATACAAATTAACTATCGATTTCGAGGCGGCAAATATCGCTTGAGATTTCGGAATCAATACTCTCTACTGATCTTTCCACTTCAACTTCGCGACGCAAACTTTTCACAGGTCTGGGTTGGCAACCATAATTTAAAAACGCCGGCGACACCTTTGTTGTTGATTGAACAGCCGTATTCACTGCATGTCGGTATTAATGCACGTGCTGATCCCAATCCCGGTGATCTGACCCAATGAAAGTTGCTATAATTGTTTTTAAAATTCTGTTGCTACGCTCAACTGGATTGGCCTGTGGATGGTATGGCGGAGTTGTCATATGCTGAACACCATATTCCTCTAACTTTGTTTTCAAAAACTTATTATTAAACTCTTTGCCATTATCACTTAAAAGAAAGTCGGGAGTTCTCTATCTAAATAAAATCAACTCCTCGAAAGCCCTGGCAATATTTTTTCCATCCGCTGATCTGATAGGTTTAACCTCGATCCAACGGGAAAACAAATCTTGGAAAACAACGAGATATTTACACTGACTTTTATTCCGTGGAAATTCCATACAATCCACCGCTACCACAGACCAAGGACGCTCTACAATCTCTACAATCTCTCTCTACATTCACTCGGGACCACCAATTTCCAACCATCCTCATCTCCCGTGATTGGCAACAAAAAAGGATCAATACGATGTCGATACAAACGCTGATCTTCCACTTTCCAGCCCGGAAATCTCTGTGAATGGCGTTCTACTAACTTTCGTCTTTTAATATACCTCACATCAGTGATTGTTTCGAAAGCCGCTACCTCGCCTTCATCGTCTTCAAACATCCTGGATAATGCATCCGGGACATAATGTTGTGCACCTGGTTTGTAAACAATGTCAAAGTCCCATTGTTGCATTTCCAACGCCCATCTCGCTAATCGTCTTGTGGGATCTTTCCAATTTCTCAACCATTTGAGAGCACTGTGATCAGTTATAGCCTTCAATTTGTATCCTTCAATATAAAGACGAAGTTTTTTAATACTCACTCGCTGATGTCTCCACAATTCACTCTTTAAGCATTTTCTGGATCTCCTGATTTGCCCATTCAAAAATCATGGGAGACATTCTTCTAGACCTATGTCTAATAGGTGTCGGATCAGATACTCTTAATAAATGTTCCGTCATAGAAGTCATATCTGTCCGCTGGTCTAAATTATCCTCAAATTTATGCCAATCACGTTCTGCCACTCTCCACTTACCCTTTCCTCATTGAACATCCATCTCCATTGTTCTACAAATATTCATACCGATTAGCAAATCCTGTTTTAAAAAGTTGAGGGCTTTTAACTGGAAAGGCTGTAAAATCCCATCTATCGTCAACCACAAATTTAATTTTCTCATACAATTTGACGATCCGCCGATCACGCTTTGGATAGCTGAAGTGGTTGACACTAACCTATCTTTAAATCTATCTATTAATCTCGGGCCCATAACTGAAACCATTCCTCCGGGGTCACAAAGAGCAGTGTATGGTTGTCCCGCTAAAACCACCTTAAAGTAATATCTATTTTCCTCCATTGAACCGTCCACCATTTTGTCACTTTCCGAATGTTCAGTTACACCTTGTGTAACTTCTCCCCTCCCCTGGACCATTCGTACTGGATCCACTTCAGTACGCCGTGTCCCACAACCAAAATCTTGTGTACCCACATTGGGACGTCCAATCCCATTTTGACATACACAGACTTGTCCACAGACAACTGTGTTCCAACACTACGACACTGTGAACTGTTGATGGGACATCCTATCTCATTAGTGATGGTACACACTTTGTCACTACTGGAACACCCAATGTCACTACTGGGACACACTGTCCCAGTTGACACGATTATGTCCCTTATCTCATCACTTACATTATTTCCAGTGATTATCTCCCCATTTGCTTTTGAAGCCATGACTCGAATCGGAGAATCTCCTGTCCCACCAGTAACTGTCCATGTTACATCTGAACTGGGACACGAAACATTTTCCAATCTATTAGTCTGGTTCCATTCCTTTCTCATATTAATTTGATGGTCCCGTTGATCTATTCCAAAATCTATACGCTGAACTACAACTGGCACTGTCCCAGTTGAATTATCTGGACCATCATAAACCACGCTTACATCTAATGGTGGACGTTCATCTTAGTGAGCGGAATACTCCATCCTATGAACTCTTAAAAATATTTTTGATTTATCAAACGGGACACTCATTGTCCCATTGGCGGTTGATGTTGAAGGGGAAGGTTGCTTGATCCTCCCCTTGCGCGTTTCCCAGAATTTCTCTAACTGCTACACAATTAAGACAGTTACTAAACACTGTCCTCCCCGTCCCACAAATTTGACATGACACCATACTGGATTGTTGTCTCTTTTTGGGACACTCGGACGAATAGTGGCCCTGCCCTTGGCAAGAAAAACATACTCTAAAACGGCATTCAGATGCTCTGTGTCCCACTACCTGGCAGTAATAACACGCCCCGAGAAATTTCCGCTGATCGCTTTGTCCATTATTTTGGGACTACCCTTGTCCCATCGGAGAAGGTCTTAATCCATTTTGACGACGCATCGCTGGATTTTGATTAAAATTTCGGGAAAAATTCCGAGAAACATTTGATGGAACACCCTGGGACATAGCCTGTGCATATGTAATGGGGGTAGTGAATCCCTGTGGAATTTGCACTGGTATTTAGGGAGGTGCTAACACCTGTCCCACTTGTGTCCCAGTTATTGTGTTGAGCTTTACACTTATCGCATTAACTTTGACCTCGACCTTTTTAGCCACTGGTCCCTTTTTCTTTCGATTAAATTTGACCTTTTTCACCGTTCCCACCAGTACTGTCCCAGTTGTCCCTTCACCTGAATCCGATGACGAATCGTCTAATAGCGCGTCAACCTCAAACCCTCTATAGATACTGAAACGGCAGCCGCAGGAAAACGCATTTTATTCTTCGTTGATGGTGGGACATATCGCTTGTCCAACTCTTTTAATTTTTCATACCGTCTCAAAACCCGTTCAAAATCCCTGATCGTATTTATCTCGAAACTACTCAAATACCTACGGTATTCAGGCGTCAAACCTCGATGAGCAATTTTTAAAACTTGAGCGGATGAAATGGGACACCTAAAATGTCCCTCGATAACTCGAAGGCCCATTATAAAAGACGAAATTTTCTCCCCTTTAGCCTGGGTTCGCGATTTTATTTCTTCTATAACGTCATCGTCTTCCACCGATCATTCCACCGAGTATTCACGAAGGAAAAGTTTCCTAAACCTTTTCCACGACTTTATTTCCCGCTTAACCGTTCTACACCATGTACTGGCCGTTAATCTAAACGCGCTGGAAAGAGCCTTTAAAATTTCTCTATCGCTGATCTCGTTACACTCCTTGCGATCTTGCAACCAATCTATAAAATCTTCCGCATCTTCCTTGCCCGTAAACTTAATTTCCCAATCTTTTAAAATCCGGGCAACCATATACCCACTATCCTTTTGGGGCACCTTACGCTTTCTATGCCTCACATGAATCGGACCATTTTCACCGTTGGACTTCGAATACCCCGAGGACGAAAATAAAAATGAACGGTTAGGACTCCGAGAGGTACTACTCCTCCTTTCACTCTCAAAAATACTACTTTCCGTATCACTCTTTTCTGCCGTTGACCCTTTTGAATTTGACCCTTTCGTCCTCGGAGTTTTATCCCCCTTACTACGACTTATCCATTCGTTACTTTCGGGCGGTTTTATAATCTTTTTCAATTTTGGTTCTGGGGAATACACGACATTTTTCCGTTGATCTACCAAATTTTTATTCACCGCGGATGTTCTTGCTTTTAGGATACTCGTTTCCAGTTTAGATACTGGAATTTCCGGTGGCTTTAAGTAATTCATTGATGGATTTACCGGTGCGTGAGGTGGCAACCAATCCATCCCCATATTTGAATTTTGTGCAAAAAATGTGTGAAGCGTCGGGCTCACATGCATCTGGGCCCTCAGCTGACTTACACTCC
Source organism: Ganaspis brasiliensis (assembly GCA_037103525.1). Classification (NCBI taxonomy): domain Eukaryota; kingdom Metazoa; phylum Arthropoda; class Insecta; order Hymenoptera; family Figitidae; genus Ganaspis; species Ganaspis brasiliensis. The sequence continues at coordinate 241,225 of JAZKLR010000454.1, read as the reverse complement.
ACGCACTGGGAGCAAAAATTGAAGAAGGAATACTTCTTTCTATTCCCGTTCACGTCAAATGAGAATTTGTACTCATCGCGGATCCTGAAATGGTCGTGGTAACCGTTGTAGTACACTGAGTACTCGGCTGTACACCTGTTACCGGCCCATTCGTGGTATCCTTTTGACTCCCTCTCTCACTCGGAATTTCAGTTTCCGCAAATAAATTTTGACTGGTTCCAGCTGATCCATCTTCCGAAAATCCGATTAAAAATTCCGTATCCGATTGTGTGTCCACACCCAAATCCTCGGTAAGTATCCTTTTCGGTTTACGACCCCTCTTCTTTGTCGTGTTTGAACTCCCCGCGCCCCCCTTATCCTGAGATGCAAAGGCCTCTAACACAAAAATCGACGTTGATTGCGCCGAGTCATATTTCGCGTTCCATGGAACCGAAGTCTCATCCCCAAATTTAATTTTTATTTACAATCTAAATAAACGTTCTCGTACTATCTGCATAGAGCCCAACGTACTACAACCCTGTCCATTCAAACTCCGAATCACGTCCTCAATGGCTAATTTCCTAATTTCTCGTCATATCATCCGACCTTCCCGATTTTCCAAAGTCGCTAATAATTAACTTCGATACATCGCCATTTTGTTTCAATTAATCCCAAAATTTTATTTCCAATATATCCAAAAATTTTCTGCTCATCGGTCAATTTATAAATTATAAATTAAAATATCCATAAGTAACTCAATTAATAAATTAAGACACCAATCCATTGATAAAATAATAAATAATTACATAATACATAATACACATAACATAAAATTTCGGTATAAATTATGAAACAAATAAACATGTATCAACAATTTGTTGATTAATAAAATCAATAAAATATCAATAACACAATTGTTGAAAGAAAAATAATTAAAAGAATTATTTCCAACTCAAGGTTTTAACTAGCGAACCACCAATCACCGTTTACAAGATCGGTAACCAGGCTGATCAAAAATTTTCAAAATCGACCACGAATAATAATAAGCCGAATTCATTTATCGAAATTTATAACTAGGGGAGAGTGGCCATCAATGTACCAGTTTTTTCAATGATCCATTTCAATTTTCTCAGAAACTATTAAATAAAAATTCTCCCAATTTTAAATATAAATGAAGTTTGCGTAAACACACTACGTCCATAAATTTGAGACGTGTGGATTTATTCTTTACAGAGAAAACTGAAAAAAACTGTTTTTGATGCACTGAAGAAAAAATTTACCTAAAATACAAACAAGTTTTTTAATTGAAATAAGGCAATTTAAAAATAAATGTACTTACAATTTATTTTGTTTTGGGCCTTAACTACAATATTCTAATGAGATAAAGATTTTGAAATATTGGATTAAGTTATAAAAATCCATTTTTGTTGCAAATGTCATGTTGATTCAATGTACCGGTGAACAATGAACCACCTGGAATTTCAGTGTATTTTCGATTTCTAGAGTGGTATGCCTGATTATAAAACTAGGCATGCGTACAGCATGTTACAGCGATTGTTATCAGTACTTTTCTCAACATAGCAAAACTAAAATGCCGTTTTAGCTAGTTAACTTAAATTTGAGGTATATTTATGTTATACATTATCAATTAAAAAGTGTTGAGTAATAATTTTTTATAGTATTTGATAGAAAATCAGTTTTTTTACAAAATGAAAATTGCAATATTATTATTGTTAAACATTTTTAGTGTTTTTATAGAGGTGGTTCATTGTGTACCCAGGTTGTTGAAAATGAAAATAGCTTGTTAGTTTAGAAAGATCCTAAATTTTATTATTTAATCAAAATAAATCGTGTATAATATGTTTGCATTACCTAGAGAAGTGTTGTAGTTTTATATTGATGCAAAGAAGTGCTTGAAATTGGTGAAGTTGAATAAGTACTATGACCTTGAAAAAAAACCCGGTACATTGATGGCCACTCTCCCCTACTCAGTAATTATGATATTATCGCAGCACTAAATAAAAAGAAAAAATTTTTTTAAAGAAAATGAATTCAAACCAAGTTTTGAAATTTAAACTTTTTTGGGACTCACGCCGGAACACGTCTGAACAGAAAAAAAAAATTTCACTCTCGAATTTAAAATGATGAAAATTTTAAACTAAAATTATTAACATTTCAGTACCGTATTAAAATTGCGAACTTAATTAGTATTTGATACTGTTATTTCCGCTGATCTCCACGGTTAATTTTCATCACTTTTACAAACCGAGAAAAAGTCACTTCCGACGGCGTGGCTCGAAAATCCGAAACATTTCTAAATAAATTCCGTTAAAATCTTTCAAAAATAAAAAAAATTTTACTACAATTGACCGATCACAATTTTAAAGCCTGAATTGTTCCACCAAACTTAGGGGAGAGTGGCCATCAATGTACCGGGTTTTTTTTTAAGGTCAGAGTACTTATTCAACTTCACCAATTTCAAGCACTTCTTTGCATCAATATAAAACTACAACACTCCTCTAGGTAATATACACATATTATACACGATTTATTTTGATTAAATAATAAAATTTAGGATCTTTCTAAACTAACAAGCTATTTTCATTTTCAACAACCTGGGAACACAATAAACCACCTCTATAAAAACACTAAAAATGTTCAACAATAATAATATTGCAATTTTCACTTTGTAAAAAAACTTATTTTCTATCAAATAGGTACTATAAAAAATTATTACTTAACACTTTTTAATTAATAATGTATAACATAAATCTACCTCAAATTTAAGTTAACTAGCTACATAGTTTTGCTATGTTGAGAAAAGTACTGATAACAATCATACCACTCTGGAAATCGAAAATACACTGAAATTGCAGGTGGTTCATTGTTCCCCGGTACATTGAATCAACATGACATTTGCAACAAAAATGGTTATTTATAACCTAATCCAATATTTCAAAATCTTTATCTCATTAGAATATTGTAGTTAAGGCTCAAAACAAAATAAATTGTAAGTACTTTTATTTTTAAATTGCCTTATTTCAATTAAAAAACGTGTTTGTATTTTAGGTAAATTTTTTCTTCAATGCATCAAGGACAGTCTTTTTTCAGTTTTCTCTGTAAAGAATAAATCCACACGTCTCAAATTTATAGACGTAGTGTGTTTACGCAAACTTCATTTATATTTAAAATTAGGAGAATTTTTATTTAACTGTTTCTGAGAAAATTGAAATGGTTCATTGAAAAAACTGGTACATTGATGGCCACTCTCCCCTACTTTAATTTTCAAAATTTTTCCAACCACTTGTTAGAAAACTCTTGTGAGTTTTCAGAAAAAAAATTCTGATAAATTTACTTATTAAAAAAAATTCCTTTTTAAATTCACTTTTCAACACTTCTTGGTTAATGGAAAACTCGTGTGAGCTTTCCGCAAAATTTTCAGTCACAAATTTCAACCAGTATAATAATTTTCAAAATTTCTTAACACTCAGGCATCAATCCTTTTTCCACTTCACGTTATTTTCAAGGCAAGTATTAAAAGATATTTCGACTATTAGAAATGAATTTTCATTTCCTACTATATTCGTGAATTTCTCAAAATGCTGTTGATCGAATATGCCCTTTAAATATCCACGCAATCATCCCGTTGAATATTTCACATAAAACCATTCTTCACTTTAAAATTTTCAGTGAAGACAAAATTCCGAAAATAAATTTTAAAAAATTAACGGCTCTTTAAAAATTTTATTTCCTTCCAAATTCACAAACAAATTAAAATTTTAGTCTCTTTTATAAATCACAATTAATTTTCCAGCCGTCACAATTAAACATTCAGAAAATAATTTTCTGTTGGGAAAAACGCACCAACATTTACCGCCAAATAAAATTTTATCCCGCCAAAATTTTTCTACCGCTGATCTAAAATAAAGAATTCACAAAATGTCTCTATTAATTGAGCGGTAAAATCACAAAAAAACGAGTTTTATCATTTTAACAAAAAAAAATTAATCTTCTTTACTTAATTTGAGAAGAGAAAAAAAATTTTCCATCGCTAATATTTGACTGACTTTTATCAATCACTAACCCGCCAATTTTCACTTGCTCTGGTGCGTATATCCTGGCACGTGGCCAAAATTTTTCTAAATTTTAATTAAAATTCCCTCTTTTGCTTAAAATATCCATTTATTTCATCCCCGTTGATCTCCAAAATTTCTTTTAATTTATTATTATATACCACTTGAAAAACGCCCAACTATTATTCACTTTTCGCGCCCGAAACTACTCGAATTTCCAAAATGTCCGCCGATCTAAAAAAAAATTTTCACGTCCAGCTGATGGTTAAATTTCAAAATTTGTTTGTCTCAACGTCTCAACACGAATTCCCCACAAGGGATGCTATTTAAAATATAGAGATTACTCGATTTACTAAACCGAATTGCATTGACTCAATATTTATTTTATCTTTCAACACCGGAACTTCTCCGTGCTGACACAACAAAAAAAACCAAAAGGGAGATCTTTTTGAGTTTTTAACGCCGCAATGCCGACGTCGAAACAAAAAAAAATTTGTGAAGAATCAAAAATCAACGACTTACCGATCTCGATGCCAAGTACCATCCCTAATAGCACCGACTAGGCCGGGAACGTTCCTGGAATGGGCTGCTGGCCCCTTCGGTACGTTCCCTTGGACCGCTCCAATATACCTGACAAATCCGTTCCGGATTTCACTAGGCTAGGAACGTTCCCGCGGAACGTTCATGGAATGTTCCGAGGAACTTTGAATACACATTCAAAAAATCGCAGAACGGGTTGCGGAAAAAGTATGCGGAAAAAGCTGAAAATTTTTTTATTAATATTATTTAATGTTTTTAATATGATTGCTTCTATAGAACAGTGGTCACTAAAATCAACTGCGCAGATCTAGGTGCGATAGAAAACTACTGCGCAAGATATTAACATTAATTATTTTTCAATGTGTATTTAAAGTTCCTCGGAACATTCCAGGAACGTTCCGCGGAACGTTCGTAGCCTAGTGAAATCCGGAACGTATTTGTCAGGTATATTGGAACGGTCCATGTGAACGTACCCCAGGGACCGGCGGACCATTCCAGGAACGTTCCCGGCACAGTCGGTGCTATTAGGGATCAAACCACCAACAAATTGAAATTGCTAACCAGCAATGCTCCTAGGACTTCCGTCAAATTAATTTACTGACACCAATTATCGTAAAGAAGAACCTTTTTATTCAACTTAAATGTCTCAATTTAACTCTATTTTACCACTTACTCACAAAAGACACTTTCACGCCTTTCCCACCAATCTAATCGATCACCAGCAATGAACTTTGGAAATAGCAATCTCGGTAGCGGTGAATATAATAGTGAACGAGAACCTCGTGGCAATCGACCGACGAATTGATTTTTCCCCGTGCGAATCTTTCCTCTCAACGCGTCCTTCTTCCTCGCTCGTTCTCTCTCGTTCGGCCGTCACGGAAACCTCTCACCCTCGCAGTCGTACCCATGAGAAAGCGTAACCTGCAAGAAAGATTCGGACGTTTCCGCTGACCTCCACGTTCCTTCGTGAACTTGACCTACGCCAATCACAACTTCCGAATCAACGAAGGAAAACCATAAGAAACCGCTGATCGGAAGAAAGACGAAATATACATATTTCCGAGCAAAAATCAATACTCGGCCTTCGGACCCGTATATAGTGGATTTCACGGAAAATGTCCTGCCCCAAAAATAAAATATGTCCAATCTATTGCAAATTTTTTTTATGAGTTGTCCTATTGGATAGTAATTTATCCTATAAATATTTAAAAAAAATTTTAAAAATTAGGGCAGTGGGAGGGGGAAAAAGTTTGGCGTTTTTTGGTAATTCACTCTTCTTTTCCTATTTCCACTGTTTTAATGAATGGATAAAAAAATTTTATGTGACATGATTTTTGTAGATTTTTGCATAACCTTTCGATTGAGAAGGTCCAATTTATATTTTTTAAATAATTTGACCTTGATTTTTTAAACTTAAAAACAAATATGAGTTTTTCTCAAAGATGGGTCTTTTTAATTTTTTTCAAAAAAAATTTTTAAACGAAAGCTGAGGTTTTTTCCTATAAGAATCAAAATTTTCAAAAATGCATTTTTATTCGTTTTTGAGAAATTAAATTATAAATACCGCGCGACGCCGGATCGACTGTAAGGGCTCGCGTCGATGCGGGGATCCGACGTCGATCCGGCCGGCGTCGCGCGGTATTCATCATTTCATTTCTCGAAAACGAAAAAAAACGCATTTTTGAAATTTTGGGTTCTTATAGAAAAAAACCTTAGCTTTCGTTTAAAAATATTTATAAAAAAATTAAAAAGGCCCATCTTTGAGAAAAACTCAAATTTATTTTTGATTTTGAAAAATCAAGGTCAAATTATTTAAAACATATAAAATGGACCTTTTTAATCGAAAGGTTATGCAAAAATCTACAAAAATCATGCCACATAAAATTTTTTTATACATTCATTAAAACAGTTGAAATAGAAAAAGAAGAGTGAATTACCAAAAAACGCCAAACTTTCCCCCAATCCCACTTCCCCAATTTTTTAAAAATGTTTAAAATATTAATAGAATAAATTACTATCTAATAGGACAACTCATAAAAAAAATTTGCAGTAGATTGGACACATTTTATTTTTAGAGCAGGACAATTTCTGTGAAATCCACCATATATTAAATTCAATTTATAATTTTGCTATTTAATTCAAATAATACTAAAATAATGTCTGAAGTCTCGTATCGTATCGTATTGTGGGCAGCACTATCCGGCAGTTATACTTGAAAAAATCGATTTTCTATCGATTTTCTTTAAATTATAAAAAATCGTTTGTTTATATGTGCCTTCTATCAAGTTAAAATTTTAGTACCCCTTGCGATGCTCAAAATTGAGATATTTAAGTTGAAAATGTCAATTTTGTATTGAAAATGATAAAAAATAGGAATTTCGAACATGAATATCTCAGTTTTGAGCATCGCAAGGGTACTGAAGTTTTAAGTAGATAGAAGGCACATACAAAATAAAATAAAATTTCTCACAATTTCAAGAAAATCCATAGAAAATCGATTTTTTCAAGTATAACTGCCGGAGAACAACCTTAAATTTATTCAATATATTTTATTATTTCTTTCTGATAAACAATAAATTATTACCTATAAAAACAAAAAAAGTATGTTAAATAATTTACTTCCTCATGGAAGAAGAAATTAGTTAATAATATAAAAGTTAATTGGAGAATTAAAAAAAAAAAAAAACATGAATTATTTTAGGAATTTTTGACCAGTTATAAAAGTTATATAGGTCAATCTATTTGTTTTGAGATAAGGAATATGATTTTTGTGTTTCTTAAGTTGTATTTTTAGCATGAAAACATTTTTTGACAAAAAACGATTTTTTTAGATAAAAAAGGTGATTAAAAAATTTGATAGTGTATTTTTAAAATAAAAAAAAGGTAATTTATTAAAAATTTTATAACAAAAAAAAAGAAAAATAATATAAAAAAATGAACATATATTTGTAAAGAAAATTCAGCGCACCTGAGCGCGCGCGATCAGTCTCGTTGACAGAAAAAGAACGCATTTCACTTTGTATATGTTTTTTTATAAATTTTACATTCAATCTCACTGACTAGTTCAATTTTCATTGAACGCAAAATACTTTCTGTAGCTGTTTACAATCATTTCATCAGCTTCTTCAAATTTCGTAATTTTCAGCTAGCACTAACAATGGCGCGATATGCTCGCCCTTTTATTTTACATATATTTACTAGTATAGACCCTAGGTTAAGAAGAAACTGAGTTTCACCGTTTCTCTATTTCTCTCTCTCTCACACACACACACACGCACACTCTTAAATTGCAAAAACAATAACTTTTTTAGAAAGATTAAAAATACCAACCAACGTTAGCAGCAGTTCAAGTAGGTACAACTGACTTGAATCTACATGTTACTGAAAATTTACCTCATTATACAATTATAGTTCAAATTTAATTTTATTTCTAAATACAAACAATAGACCTCCTGCTAGGCTCATTATCGTTTGAACGAACCCTTGCATAATAAGGCTTAATGGCTTTAGGAAAAGAGGCAAAATTTTCGAACTTTAGTGGATAAGAGAGACAATTTGCCTTTCTCTTTCTCATTACCTGCAAAAATATTTGCTTTTCACTCTCTCCAAAGAGAAGCATTTCTTGATAACGGTCCGTGGTAACTCATTTGCAGATAACTTCTTTCTTAGTAAGGATTATCGTGTTTTTCAAACATTAATTAGAATTTCCAATTACTGTTAAAATAGAAAGATGCAGCTTTTTTTACGAATTCATTGATACTAAAAACTCAAAATACTCAAAAATGTCACTTATGTATGTTTTTCCACTAATACAAATTTCTAATTTAATTCTAAATACAAGCATTGTTCTTCCAGAATGGAAGTGTTCAAAAATTTGACCAGTGTACAAACATGGAGATAAATCTTTTATAAATAATTATCGACCTAAAGTCATTATAAATAACATTGTAACAAATTTTGAACATATATGACAATCGTTACACTGAGAAAAAAGGTTTAGTTTTAGCAACGATATTTTTTAGTTGACCATTGTCGGTTGTAAAAATATTTTGATTGGTATATCAAAACGATATGGTTAGCGTAACACAACAAGCTGTTGGGGGCAACAATATTCTGATAGTTGGGCCAACGGTCAGTGTGACTGAACTGTCTAGCTATAAGGTTTATTTCTTATTGGTCATTTATATCTCTCATGGGCTGGTGGTTAGCCTACTAGACTGTCAGCTGTTAAACCCGGGTTCGAATCTTCATAACTAATTAAATTTTTCGGTTTCATGTTTTCAGTAATATTAAATTTCTACATTCTCATCTAATTATATTTGTGTAATGGGGTTAGTATGTAATGAGGTTATGTATGGGTTTGTTAGCTCCCAAATAAAAAATTTTTTTGAGACAACCAAAATTTTTGTTATCCCGAATAACAAAATGTAGCTATGACAAACAAATTTTTTTGTTATGCCAACAAACAACATTGAACCAAATAATTTAATTGTCTCAACCAAAAAGTTTGGTTGATAAAATTACAACCAAATAAGTTGGTTAGCTCAATCAAATTTTTGTTGCTATGACTAAACATTTTTCTCAGTGTAAGAAATTACAATATGAAATTGTTAAGCTGCTAGTCAAAAAACAACACAGTTGTGTTAAGAGGAAATTAACTGTTACTAATTTTACTTCTTATTCCCAGTTTTTTAAATTCAACTTTATATTTGAAAGTCGCAATTTTAAATTACTTAGAAGAACTTCAACATATGGTTGTCATCGGTAATTGCTCTTTATTAGGCTCGGGGTCGGTTCTTGGATCGCCATTGTATACAATTTATATAAATGATCTTAAGCGTGTGGTTAAATCTGAGTTTCTAAGTTTTGCTGACGATATGAAAATTTTTAGAATGAGATTTACTCCTGAGGATACACAGATACTTCAAGAGGATTTAGATAACATTCTTGAATGGTGTGAAGTGAATAAATTAAGGCTTAATATTTCTAAATGAAAAGTAGTTTTTTTAATGTATCTGGTACTGAAATTTTATTTAAATATACATTGAACAATATTTCTTTCGAGAGAGTTAATTCGATCCGTGATCTCGGAGTTGTTGTTTATTCTAAATAGAAATTTGATGAGCAATTAAATAATGTTACATTATCTGTTTCGGGATCGCTTAAATTCTGAATCAAGTCATCAAGTGATTTTTTATATCCAGATGCTTTGTTAACTCTATTTTATTATTTGGTAAGATCTCGTATTTTGTAGGACTCTTTTATTTAAAAACAAGTTTATATAAAAGATTTACTGGGGTTAGGGAAAATACAGAATATATTTCTCAAATATCTAATATTTAAAGTAGCACTGTGGGCTTGAACTAACTTTAACCTAAAGGTGCTCGTCCATCTCGAATTTTTTTAGATCTCAATTCTACATTATTTTCTGAGTAATTTGAGCACAAAAAGGCAAAAATTGCTAAAGGGATTGTCCAATAAATTCAGTTTTTGTATATTTTAAATTTTTTATAATACCTATATTTTTCAGTCTAAAAGAGTTGAATACTATTAAAATCGATCTCTAATCAAGCATAAATTCTCCCTGAAGTTGTCGAAAATTCAATTTAGATGTGTCAAATTAAATCTCGATGATTGTCAATAAGATATTGTTTAATTTATTGCTACTCGCATAAAAATGCCAAAAGCACAAACTCATGCAGAAAATTGCTACTGCGTTTGTTTATTTTGTTTTGGCAAAATATCAAAATAAATTCCTATTAAAGGTGCAATAAGTGATTAAGTGAAAAAATACTATGAGTATGATGAAAATAAGAAGCATTTGCTCCTAGTTCTGTGTTCTTCTTATAAGCGAGATCTTTATCGGATATTTTATTTTTAAAAAAAGGTAATTTATAAATTAAATTTATTTCAGATCAGAATTAAAAACCTACCATTGAACTTCGCTGCAGTAAATTTTTGTCAAAAGTTGGTAGTAAAATTTCTCACAATTCCAATCTAAGTACTCGTTTAAATAATTTAACAGCAACAATTGAAGAATCGGCATAAAAAATATCAGATCAAGTGGTTTCAACTTTGCTAAAGAGAAAACTTGAAAACAATGAAAATTCATCATCTATATCTTTAAGTCAACCTGAAGGTGGTAGACATTTAATAGTATTAATTAGCATGCAAAATATTCAGAAAAAGTCAAAGCAACAATTACTATCTATGAATGATATATCAAAAATCCAAACAAGTGTACATCTTGCACAAAATAGAACGCTTGAACTTGTCAAGGCCATACGCGTTGCAACAAAGAATGCGAAAATTATAGAACCGGAATTAAAAGAGAAATTGTCAGAAAAAAGTAATTGCTTAGATAAGTACATTGATGCAAAAATGTTAAATTTTGTATATACTAAGGGCGATCAAACAACTGCTGGCACTGACACAGTTACATATTTCATTGATACAGAAGGCTTCATTAAACACTTGGCTAAAAAGCGCAAAGTATCTGATATTCAATTACCATTTAGTATCGATAGTGAAGGCGGATGCTTAAAGGTATGTTTGTCCATCCAATGAAACAACTGTCACTTAAGCAATGATAAACATCGCCAAAAGTATGAAGACGGCATTAGCGCTAAAAAATTCAAAGATAGTAGTGTAAATAAATTAGTGATACTAGCTTTTGCTCGTAATTTCCAAGAAAATTATCAAAACGTGAAGCAATTATGGTACGCGTTAAATACTAATCAATTAAAGGGGACCATAGCTACAAACTTAAACTTAGCAAACATTTTAGTAGGTATAATGACTCATAGTAGTAGTTACCCATGTACTTCGTGTTACGTTGCAAAAAACGAAATGCATATTTGTGGAGATTATCGAATGATTTAGAATATTAAAGAAAACTATAAAAAATGGAGCGATACAGGAGCTGTAAAAGGTGATGCGAAAAAATTCAAGAATTGCCTCTATCCTTCCATCTTTACTGATGGGAGAGAAGATCGATCATTTCTAGAAATAATTAATCCACCAGAACTTCATCTAATGCTTAGTGTAGTTAACACTTTGTATAAACATCTTTTAGAAAAATTTAAAAAAAGATGCACTTATGTGGGCTGAAGCATGCTGTGTTGTTCGAGATGTTCGAAATGGAAGTTCTTGTTTTAATGGAAATTCTTGCATAACGTTATTAGAAGAAATTGATATACTTCGTTCTAGATCTTCTATTCCAGGTACTCTTGATTATGTAGAAACCTTTAACAAGTTTAAAACGGTTGTAAAAGCATGTTCTAGTTATAATTTAAATCAATCTTACAAAAATGCCATTGAAGGTTTTAAAAAGAGACATTTACTATTGGGTAAGGTTTCTCCCTACTGCAAAATCGTACCAGAGATCGGTCATAAGACGGTAGATACGTACACACCTGTGTTCGCAAATCAGATCTTAGGCGACACAGGTAAGATCTCTCAAGCGACCTTATGTAAGAACGCAGGTACTAACGCATATAAGTTTGTATATTAAGTTCGTACATGCGCCACGTGTCAAGTCTCATAATAAAATATTGGAACAGCGAACGTATGTAGTTTCGTATGCAAATTCGCAAGTAAGATCGTATGTCGGTTACTTAACAGAAATTAGGAACTAATGTAGGAAAGAACATGAGAACTCATATAAGAAAGTATATGCGACTAAGCAATGTCAGTAGACGGAAACGATTCTAAAAATAAACTCACCACACACATGCAAACACATGTGCGAACACACCAAGGTCCATTATTAAAATTGAATACATTATTAAAAAAATTTACGCTATCAGGATTTGAAACTATCTAATCTAAAACTAGCCAACGCCTTATACCCCACGGCCAACGTACGTACAGAAATAACTTTACAAAATCTTAATCATGCCTTAATACAGAAATCTCTCAGAAAAGGTACGACTAACATTTTGTAAAGTTATTTCTATACCTACGTTAGCCGTGAGGTATTAGGCATTTGTTAGGATTAGATAAGATAGGTTCTAATCCCGTTAGCGTGAATTTTTTAATAATATATTTAATTTTAATAATGTACCTTGGTCTGTTCGCACATGAGTTCGCATGTAAGTTTATTTTTAGAATTGTTTTCATCTACTGACAATGCTTAGTTGCATATAGTTTCTTATATAAGTTTTCACGTGTGTTCGTACGTGAGTTCTTAATTTCTGTTGAATAACCGACATATGATCTTACTTGCGAACTTACCAACGAAAGCACATACGTTCACTGTTTCAATATTTTATTACGAGACGTGATACGTGGCGCATGTACGAACTTAATATACGAACTTTTATGCGTTCGTACCTGCGTTCTCACATAAGATCGCTTGAGAGATCTTACCTGTGTCGCCTAAGATCTGATTTGCCTCCACAGGTGTGTACGTATCTACCGTCTTATGACCGATCTCACGTAAGATTTTGCAGTAGTAAGAAATACTCAATTGTAAGTAGCTCTTTTTAAAATCTTCAATGACGTTTTTGTAAGATGGATTTAAATTATAGGAAAAAAAAAGATTTGTTCAAAATACTTAAATGTAAAAAATACAGTTAGAATTGATCCATCGGGTTCAAACTTATGTCATAATTGGTCTCTTTCCGAGACCCATAATTTCGTTAAAAAATGGTTCGGACTATAACTGTTCTCGAAATATTGGGCCAAACGTAATGTTAATTTACATACACATTTACACACATACAGACACACACTAGGGTGGGTCGATTTCGGACTTTTTTCGATTCGAGATTTCTAATAGTGCGGAAAATTTGCTTTAGTACTTCCTGATTCCAATGCAATTTTTCATTTTGAGATCGGACTGCATCTTCAACCCCAACTCCGGCCTTGAAATTTCGGAAATTTGCCTACAATCGTGAATTGAGTATCCGATTTGCATAAACAAACGTAGAAGTTAGAGAAATAGGATTTTTTGATGATTGTTGTTTAACTAATTGCTCGACAAGAAAACAGTTTTGTCATCAAGTCAAGATCATATAATTTGTTTATTCAAAAAAAATTTTAAACCACTTAAAAAAGAGATTTTTCCAACTTTAATAACTGTTTAAATAATTGAGTGACAGTTGTCAAATGATGTAAAATCTTGCCTCTTGTCACTCTTAAGAAGTGTAATAAGTTTTAACCCGATCGGATGATTAGTTTTATTCCAATTACATTCGTTATATAAAAAAACTGTTTTATGCAGATGTAAATAATATTTTTCTGACTTATTGAATTCGAACTACAATGCACTCATTTTATTTCTGAAGAGTCATATTAACATGTACATTTTTATGCCTAACAATTTGTTAACAATAACTTGTAAATAAAGGGGTGTCAACAATTCTACCGTTATAAACAAATGGAATAACTTTGTGAATAATTATGTTATGAGATCAGTTGAAATTGGATCGTAAAGTATATGTTTCTATTATTCTATTTCTTTATTTACAACTTATTGTTAACAAATGGTTATGCATAAAAATGTACAGTCGAACCTGGATAAGCGAGAACTAGATAAGCGAAAAACCTCTATAAGCGAGAGAAATTTGTCGGTCCCTTCACTTTACATGTAAAAACCTCTACAAGCGAGATTCTGTAAGCGAGAGAATTTTCTCGCCCGGACCTCTATAAGAGAGAAAAGTCGCTCTCGGACTTCTATAAGCGAGAGATTCTTGTCTAAAATGTTATCGAAATATCTTTTGTTTCTAGTTCTATTGATATCTTTTTACTTTTCGTAAATGAAAATAAAGATATTCAAGTATTACCGCAGTTGCTCGCGCAGTGAAAACACCGAAAATAATTTTTTCCTTAATAATTTCTTAACTTATTATTGACTATGAATAGTTGATCAGATATCGACCAATAGTTTTTTAATAAGAATGTTTTAAAAATTCACAAAGTTGCTAAATTTTCAACGTTTTTTAAAGATACCTTTTTTCAAAGTCTATATTTTTTCTTAACATTTTTTAAAAAATGGTAAAATTTAGGTAATAGCTTATTTTCTTGAGAAAAACAAACTCTGCAACCTCACCTCGTCAAATTTTTGAAAAAGTGGATAATTTTTTAAATACATCAATTTGTTTATAAATATTTAGAACAACATTGACCATGATACACGTGTATACGGTATCTTATATATATTTTTTAAATTATTTATTTTTTTATTAATTTTTGACGTGACAATGTTGTGTGTGTTTTTCTCCAAAATGTGAATGTATTATTTATAATGTTTTGTTTTTGTCCTGAAGAGGCCTACATATATGTAGGCGAAACGTCGACAGTTTTTATTTGTTTTTGACGTGACTATACGTTGAAATAAATTGACTGACTTTTGTCTGGAGAATACGTATTTGTTTTTCTTACTTTGATGCTTTTTAATATTTAGAAAAATTTAGAAATATATTTATAAACAAATTGCTGTATTTTAAAAATTATCCACATTTTCAAAAATCTGACGAGGTGAAGTTGTAGAGTTTGTTTTTCTCAAGAAAATAAGCTATTATTTACCTAAATTGTACCATTTTTTAAAAAATGGTAAGAAAAAATTTAGACTTTGAAAAAAGGTATCTTTAAAAAACGTTAAAAATTTAGCAACTTTTGTTAATTTTTAAAACATTCTTATTAAAAAACTATTGGCCGATATCTGATCAACTATTCATAGTCAATAATAAGTTAAGAAATAAATTATTTAAATTAATAATCGCTATTAATTGAAATACCACCTTTGGCAGGGACTGCCCATCGGAGAAATGCCTTAAGTGACAAATTTAAAATTATAATTTAACTTAGGTAAAATTTACTTTTTTAAAAAACAAGTTGAGATTATTAAAACAACAAAACCAAGAAAGCTGACAGAGTTTTTTTAAGAAAAAACTCTGTAAATCTAATGTATGTATCTAATGTATGTTGTATTTTTTAAATAAGGATATTTCATTTTAAATTAAATACATTAATATCAAACCAATTATAAATTAATATGTTTATATAAATATAAGCGAGAGAAAATAGCCGGTCCCTTCAACTCTCGCTTATCCAGGTTCGACTGTATATGTTAATAATTATGACTCTTCAGAAATAAAATGAGTGCATTGTAGTTCAAATGCAATAAGTCAGAAAAATATTATTTACATCTGCATAAAACAGTTTTTTTATATAACGAATGTAATTGGAATAAAACTAATCATCCGATCGGGTTAAAACTTATTACACTTCTTAAGAGTGATAAGAGGCAAGATTTTACATCATTTGACAACTGTCACTCAATTATTTAAACAGTTATTAAAGATGGAAAAATCTCTTTTTTAAGTGGTTTAAAATTTTTTTTTAATAAACAAAGTATTTGACCTTGACTTGATGACAGTCAATTTTTTGTATTTTAAAAGCTATCTTCGTTTTTCAAAACTTTTTACTTGTCAAGAAATTAGTTAAGCAACAATCATCAAAAAACCCTTTTTCTCCAACTTCTACGTTTGTTTATGCAAATCGGTACCGGTAAAAAAAGGTGCTAATTTGGAGCTAAAAGCGCGGGCTGCGTTAGACAAAGTGTTATTCGGATAGAACACGTAATCTCCGAGCTCAAAATTTACATTTTCTTGCCGATTTTTGTTATAACTTCTACTTTGTTTCTTGACAGCTTTTGCCATTATTTTCTCAACTTTTAGGCGAAACACATTTATGCGTTTCACACGTTCTAACCACTCAATGGTACTTATGTCTGTGGTCAAGTCAGGTAATTGTTCTCCGTCTAGGTTCACGGATGAAATTTAAAAATGCTGGGGTAACTCCTAACGAAGAATGAACCGTGGTGTTATAAGCAAATTGAATTTCTTCTAGCGACGCGTTCCATTCGCGATGATCGTCCTTGAGGAGGCTTGCTATCATGGTTTTCAAATTGCGGTTAACACGTTTGACATGGTTTGATTGCGGATGGTATACAGGGATAGTTCGTTGCACGGATACGATTTCAAGTAAAAATTTCGAAATCGTATGGTTCACGAATTCCGTTCTGTTGTCCGTAATAAACGTTTTCGGGGTTCCCCATGTATTTGTCAGTGTCTTTAGAGATTTTACTATTTTAGGACCGTCGGCTTTGGACAAAGGGAAGCATTAAATGTGACGCGTGTATGTATTTTCATAAACTAGGATATATGATTTTCCTGTTTTTGAACGAGGTAATGGGCCTACAATGTCTAAAGAAACAGTATCCCAAGGTTCGGAAAATTTACGAGGGTACGTTAGGCCTTGTGGAGGAGAATTATTTGGCTTACACTTGAGGCAAATCTCGCACTCGTTGATATACCTTTTTATGTCCACACGCATTCCGGTCCAGTAGTAACGATTGAGGATTGACAAGTATGTTTTACTGATCTTCTGATGTGCGGATTGAAGCGTATCGTGATAAATTGTAATGACTGGGATAATCTCGTTTTCACGTAAAACCTTTTTCCATGCATTATTATCGCCAATGCATTCCTTAAGAAGATTCGGTTTGTAATAATACAAATCATTATTAGTGTCAAGTCTATATTTGTGATATTGAGTGGGATTGTTTTGCACACGCGTTACCATTTCTTCGAACCAGGATTGGCTACGAGTGGATAGCAATTTTGACGGGGGCGTGCCTTCCGAAAAATCTTCGTAGAGGCGTGATAGAGTGTCGGCTGCCTCGTTGATCAAACCTTTACGGTGTTCGATTGTTACACGGTTAGCTGACAATTCTAGAGTCCATCGAGCGAGCCTACCACACGATTCACTGATGTCTTGCAGCCATTTTAAGCTTGCGTGATCAGTTAAGACCTTAAACTCAGTCGCCTCGAGATAGCAACGGAGTTTTTTGATTGCGAAAATTACGGCTAAGCTTTATTTTTCAGTAGTAGTGTAGTTGAGTTATGCACCCCTTTAAGGTCTGTTTAGACACGTAATCCGATATTCACAGTCAAGGTCTTTTTGCGTGAGAATAGCTCCAATCCCTGTGTCACTCGCGTCCGTATACAGTAAAAAGGGTAAGTTAGGACGTGGTCCATTTAAGGTTAAAGCATTTTTTATTCTTCTTTATTTATTCTTCTTTAACAATATGGAACGCAATTTCGTGTTCCTCTGTTCATTCTCATGGAACCTTGGGACTCGCTAATTTATTTAGCGGTCCTTGCACGCGTGCGATGTTGCGCAGGTGCCGATGGTACCAATTCACGGAACCGTGGAATTGACGTATTTCCTTTATAATTTATAATTTTCGTGCCAAGGTTGCAACGGGGGCACGTGCGGCGATGAACGGGGCCGCGGCGCGTAATTACTGCCCCGGAAATTTGGTTGGTGGTTTTGTTAATGGTGGGGGGCGTACTAATAATTATCGTAATTTTGATTATTGTATTTACGGTTATAGACACCCCAGTTACCTCTGTTACCACGCCTGTTGTTACTGTATCGAATTTCCCCCTCTATAAGCATTACCGCGTCCGTTGTTACGTTGCTGGTTTTTACTAGCGTCATAATTTCTTTGTGGAGACGATCCGCGTCTCTCTCCCCCTTTCTGCGACGAAGCAGAAGCAAAGGCGTGAAGACCTGGAAGTGGAGCGTCAACGCGACTTGTGGTTGGCAGGAGGTGAGAAGGTAGGCTCTCTAGTCTCCTTTTTGTCATTTTTTTTCGAATAATCGGTTTTTGGTTCCCCTCCCCCACCGATCATTTCTGTTCCAGAGTGTTAATTTAACGTTTATAAATTTCAATTTTTTTAAATCTGTTTCTGGTTTTAATTCGTTTTCTTTTTTCTTATTTTTATTTCGTTTATATTTATTTTCAGTTTTAGTTTTCAGTAACGAGTTTATTTGTGGTGTTTTGTTAGTTTCGGTCGATGGTGTTTCTATCGCGTATAACTGATTTTTACCACGCGTTGCATGAGTCTTTTTCGAGTCTTGTTCTCGCAATTTGTCGGTTAATTGCATTGTGTCAATTTTTTCCTCGTATTTTTGGATTTCTTCTATTAATCCGTCATAGGTGGCAAAATTATCCCTCTCAAATTGCAAAATTAGCTCTGAGTGAAGGGTCGAATAAATTTTGTCCAGTTGGTTTCTTTTAGGCATCTTTTGCTGCAATTTATAAAACAACGAACCTATTCTAATTACGAATTCTATTCCGGTCTCGTTTTCTAGTTGTACGGCGCGCTGAATTTTGTTATTTATCTGTTGATCGTCATTCGCGTCACCAAAAGATTTTCGGAATTTAGCTAAAAATACAGCCCACGTGTTCCACGTGCTTCTGAATGTGGTGAACCACATATAAGCAGAGTCCGAAAAAACTTGGGACATCGTTGGAAGCGCGTCGTCCGGGTTAATAGCAGAAGCGTTGAGCTTGCACTCGAATTCGTCAAGAAATTTATCTGCATCCAACTTGCCTGGGTATTTTAATTCCCAGGATTTTACAATTTTGTAAAAATTTGGGACTTGGTTCCTAGGTGTTGGTGGTGGGATGAAGATAGGGGCAGCTTTTTGCGTATGCGTGACCAGTTCACTTAATGTGGAATGTGTGCGCGTGTGATAGGTGGGGCAATCTGCGAATTGTAGGGTGCGATTTGGTATTGGTGCCCGTACCGATGGTGTCAGAAAGTCAAATATAAAATAAATTACTATACTTATTAAAAAAGTCTTTAGAAATCTTAAAATTAATTTTGAAAGTCTAATAAATATTACAAATTAGCCAGTTGGTATTTTATTTTAAGACAGTATTATGATATTTTTAAGATTTCTTCTTTCCGTGTACCTACTCTGGTGCCCGCAGCGGTTACCGTTGTGGTGATAAGAGTGGGAGAGTAGGGAGGTGGTAGGGGGTAGGGAGTACGTAACCTGTACTAACGCTAAAGCCATTGTCAATTGATTCCCAACGTGGATCACGCCATGGTGATTGGTTAGGTCACGTCTGCAACGTTGTGACCTGTAGCGTTAACGCCTGGATTGATATGAAAAAAGTGGGGTTCTGACAATTTTAGGTTTTTTACCGCAGCGTGTTTGGATCACTATTTTTGGAATTCCTCCCGTTCGTGATTTGTTTTTCGGCGTTTCGTCATGAGTACGTTCCGTACTATCGTGATCACTTTGGGATTCAACCTGGTCGCTTTCCGTTCCGTTCTGATCGCTTTGCGATCCCGTTTGAGCGCTTCGCGTTCCTTCGGGGAAGTTTGATGAGTTGATTGGGACGCGTTGCTCGTGGTCGTGATCGGAAGCATTATCACGGTTCGTTGAATTATGACTATTGTCGAGATTTTTTTTCCTGATTAATTTCAGGGTGGTTGCCTGGGGGTGGTGAACGGGTTAGATTACGCGATGGGTGGAAACCGAAAATCTGAGACTTCGTTTTTGATTGATTTTGTTTTTTGTTTTTATTGCCGATCATTTTGGAAAACTAAAAAAAAAAGTTTCAATAATTATTAATTGTTTATTGATTTTTAAAATAAGGATTAATTTTTTAATTCCAATTTGTTAAAAAAAAAAAAAATTAACATTTATTTTTATTTTTAATTTTAATTCCTTGCTTTAATTTGTCAATTTATCTGATTTAAAAAATCAATTTTTATTTTAATTATATATCCCGTTTTAATTTAAGATATTTTGATTTATTTTAATTTTGTCGGCCAGCAAGGAACGGAGACAAAAACGCGTGTAAACACGATCGTGTTTGTGTTGGCGCGTCGAGAATTCTTGGTCACGTACTGTTTTCTGTAACGAAAGTTTGCTAAGAGGAAATCGTGAAAGATTTTCAAAGTCTTCTGTCCATCGCGTGTAAAATTTCAATAATTACAATTGTGATTATTGAAAAGGAAGGAACAGAAACAAATTTTATTTTGTTATCAGTGCCTGCAATTTGATAAGAAAAACTTTTAGTTATTTTACTAATTTATCATTTTTAATGAAAAATAAAAAAGATTTTAATTGGTAAATATATTTTGTAATGTAGTTGTAAATTTTTAACAGATTTCTAAAGAATAATTAATTTATTGATTTTAATTTGTTAAAGAGAAAATAATTTTTGCTATTTAAATTTTTGATAGTGATAGAAAAGGAAGAATTTACAATTAAACTGATTAACTCATGTTTATTAATTAGATTAATTAAATCAAATCGATTAAATTAATCAGTAAAACTAAGTTTATTAAACAGTAACTGAATTAATGATTAATTCAATTATTTAAAATTCAGAATTAAATCAATTATACCCGAGATAATGGGAAAATTATATTCGGAATTTAAATTTAAAATTTGAGATAATTTTATTTAAAATAAATGGCTAAGCGAGAAAGAAACGAAGTTGAGGTTTGCTTGCAAACACAGCTGTGTTTACGTTCTGTTCTGTGGCTCTCCTTGAGATTACGCTTTTCAATGTGGTTACAATGACCACTACACGTTTTTCTAAAAGGAGAGGCTACCTTCCCGAAAGGAAGGACCTTAATGTCCTTTCTATGGCAAAAACCTTGACGTGGTGGGAAGGCTTATGCGTTTGAGTGATGTCTCGAGTGAAAGGGGTGAATCCTGGGCGCGCTATAAACGCGTTGTCCCAATGCTTGGAAAAGGAGAGCCAGAACCAAAGAGTTCGGCATGCAAGGAGTATGAAAGAAGAAGGTGAAGCCTATAAACGGCTCCCTTTCCGGCTGGATGGCCTCCTTTATATTTATATTTTTTATATTTTTTTAAGGGAAAGCCAAAAATGGGATTGGTTGAGAGAATGACTGCGGAATAAGAGTAGCCTATAAACGGCCTATTCCTTCTACGGGTAGTCTCCTTCTCACAGGATTACTGCAGCTCACCGTGGAAGGCGAGCCGAAAACTCGATTGCACGTGCCGAGGAAGCACCGGGAAAAGCGAGCCAAAAAACTCGTTTTCCCGAGTGTGTAGCTTTCTTGGGGAAAGGGAGACTAGTATAAATGTGGAAGTGCAGACTATAAACGTCTCCTTCCCTGATTGGATAGCTTACTCTTTCTAAGTGTAACGCTATGAATGAGGTACGAGAGAGGAACCTTTAGGAAGGTTTATTTACCTGTATGAATGTGGGGCACGTCCTCTTGAAAGGAAGGATTGATTGATCCAGAGAGACCAGTGTGAATGACGGAAAATAGAACTTGCGTGTAAGGGTATTTATGAATAGTGAATGAGGATCTCAATGGGAGCATCATATACTCACGCGGAACAAATACTTGCAATTTGCGACGTATTGCAGGGCACTGGGAGTGACATGTCCCTATATGGTTTTTTCCAGGCCATATGGGGGTCCCGTCTGATGTGAGCTTGCTCTGCCGAGGTGTTTCTGTAATGCGAAGTCAGGAGCCAGCCCCTTCGGGAACTTGATCAAATAGTGTGTAGTGGGTACAGGTGTCGGAGCCTGTACTGCTACGGTGGAGTCTGTTTCGTCCGTGTTGTACCGGGAATGGCTAAGCGAAAAGGTTGGGCCTCAGGGAACTGGGGTAGGACCGTCGTGTCCGAGGGTACACCCGTTCTCAACCTTGGCGACCCCCCCTCTCCACACGATGCGCTGGTAAATCAAACGAATGGAAAACTGAATGGAAAAATTAAATGAGAAAATGGAGACGAACGAGAGTTCAGATGCGCCGGAACCTTCCACATCGGCAGGTACAGCTACTTTTGCTGCCCGTGCAACGGAGACTCTGAGTAAAGGGGACAGCGCTGCTCCTCCGAGAGCCGACAGATGGGAAGGCATCATTCGGCTTTTAGAACAGCAAGTGGTCGTCACCCAGGAACTCCAATGAGTTGGAGACCCCAACATCTAAGGGTAATGGAGAAAAAAGAGGTGAAAAGCGCGAAGCTTCAAGGACCCCCGAAAAAGGAAAAAGAAAAAAAAAGAAAAGAAGAAAGAGAAGGCATAAGCCGCAAAAGAGAAGAAAGAGGCAGAGGCGAAAAAGAAGGCCTCTCAGCACGGTAAGAAAAGGAGAAACGATGCTATCAGGGTGTCACTAAAGGATAACGTTTCCTTCGCTGACGCCTTGAATCATATGAAGTCGGTAGTCAACCCTGCTGACTCTCAAACGGAGGTCCTGTCGATCCGGAAGACGTTGAAGAACGACATGCTTCTCGTCCTCAAGGGAAGAGAGGATCGCTCAGAAATCAGTAGGGCACTGACTGCTGCCTTTCAGGAAAAAGTAGAAGTCGCTACTGTGGTCACAAAAAGGTCCGTGGAAATCAGGGACCTGGATGAGTCCACAGAGGTGGACGAAGTGGTGGAAGCAAAATAGCGGTGCTTCAACTTCATGAAGCATCTGCTAGAGCATTACTAAAGGTAGGTAGGGTGAAAGTAGGATGGATAAACTGCAGAGTCCTGGCCAGGCTGGAAGTTGAGAGGTGCTATAAGTGCCTCGGATATGGACACCTGACCAAGAACTGCAGTGGCCCTGACAGGAGCAACGCTTGTTGGCGGTGCGGAGAACCATACCATCAGAGCAAGGGGTGTAATGCGGAGTTCCACTACACCACCTGCTCGGATAAAGGAATGACGGATTTCAAACACCGTCCAGGAAGTGGGTCCTGCCCTGTCTACAGTGCAGAACTAAAAAAGTTAAAAGGAAGGAGCTAAGGTTTCTTCAGATAAACCTTAACAAGGGAAAGCTCGCAAAAGATCTCATGTTTTTAACGGCCATTCAGAGGGGGGTTGATATACTGTTT
This sequence comes from Ganaspis brasiliensis, assembly GCA_037103525.1. Classification (NCBI taxonomy): domain Eukaryota; kingdom Metazoa; phylum Arthropoda; class Insecta; order Hymenoptera; family Figitidae; genus Ganaspis; species Ganaspis brasiliensis. Next base: position 217,952 of record JAZKLR010000454.1, on the reverse strand, counting down.
TTCAGTGAACAGTGTAAGAAACCGGACCACTCTGTCTGGTACCAGGACAAAACATGTAGATCTGGGATTCAAGTGTGCAACCCGGATCTGAGCGTCAGCGATTTTCTGGAGACCGATAAGGGGTTCGTTTGGATAGAGGTGTCGGGTATACGTATGTATAGCTGCTTCTTCTCTCCGAACGATCGCTTTAAAGATTTCAAGGCCGAAGTGCAATCTCTTAAAGAAAGCATAAAAGCTTTCGGCGGGAGGACCCTCATAACGAGAGACTTTAATGGTAAGTGTCCCGAATAGGGGGAATTCCGTTTAGACAAGAGGGGCACTCTGATAAGCGAAATGGTGGCCGGAAATGACCTGGTCGTAGTGAACCGGGGCCAGGAGTTTACATTTCGGCGAGGTGAATCGGGATCAATTTTGGATCTAACAATAGCCTCGCCAGATTTGGCACAGAAGATTATGGACTGGGAAGTGCTCGATGAAACAACCTTGAGCGATCACCAGTATATTGAGTTCGTTATCTCGATGGAAGAGCTTGTGAGGGGCAAAAGACCCGGTAATCTTAGTAAGAACCCCTCCTGGACCACCAGTAAGCTCGATCGAGATAAGGCAAGAAAGTACCTGGAAGAAGCCAAGCTGATCTCCGAACTTGGCTGGATAAGGGAACCGGAAACGGTTGAGGAGAGGGTGCGTGCCGCGAGGCGTGAGGTGACTGCAGCGTGCAATCACTCTATGCCCCGACGTAGACGCGATTGCTCTAGGAAGAAGTCAACATACTGGTGGAACGAGAAATTGGCCACTCTGAAAAATGAGTGCAATAAAGCGAGACAGAGATATACCCGTTCAAAAGGGGACATCTCGCTTGAGCAGGAATGGCATAAAGCAAAAAAGGCTTTTAAGCAGGGAATAAGGCGTAGTCAACGGAAATGCTGGAAAGACTTAATCAGCGACGTCGAAAACGACCTATGGGGACTGGCGTTTAAGATTGTGACCAAGAAATTGGTTATTAAACAACAGATCCCCGGTCTAGACAAACCTGATTGGGTCCGACAGATCATAAGAGCCTTATTCCCATATGTGGAACCATGGTCTCGAGAGGACTATTCCTCTTAGTTAGTACGGAGCGAAGATCTTTTCACGCTTGAGGAGCTAAGTACTGCGGGAAAAGGGTTAAAATCTGGCAAGGCGCCAGAAAGGGATGGAATACCCAACGAGATCCTAAAATTGGTGATCGATGTGTACCCCGAACTTCTACTTAACCCTTTGAACGACTGTCTCAGGGCTGGAAGGTTCTTTATGGACTGGAAAAAGCAAAAGTTAGTTCTTCTCAGAAAAGGAGACAAGCCTCTGGATAAGACGTCATCCTATAGACCCATATGTCTTTTGGACACAATGGGTAAACTTCTAGAGGGTATGGTTTTCCAGAGACTTCAGGGTCTTCTGACTAGCGAAAATGACCTATCAGAAAACCAGTACGGTTTTCGCAAAGGCCGATCTACTGTCGACGCTATTTTGGCAGTAGTGGAAGAAGCAAAGAAGGCCAGAGAAGGCACGGGGAAGAAGAAAGGATTTTGCGCATTAATAGCAATAGACGTACGTAATGCGTTCAATTCCGCGCGATGGAACATCTGCATCGAGTCGATGAGGAGGAAAGGGATACCGACCTCCCTATTACGAATGATGGACAACTATCTTAGTGATCGGTGGATCGAGTATGAGGGCAAAACATTTCAGATTCGCGAAGAGATGACTTGTGGAGCCCCCCAAGGGTCAAAGGTAGGGCCATTCGTGTGGAACGTCACATGAATGATGATTCCCTGCGTATGAAACTACCTACGGACACCAAATCATTCGGCTTCGCGGACGACAAAATTATCGTATGCGGTGCGCAAACTACAGAAATCCTTGGCATAAGGGTCAATGAAACTCTGCGACGTGTTGAAATTTTTTTGAAAATTTAAAATGGCGTATCCAAGATGGCGCCCAAAACAGAGAAAAATTTATTTACGCCTTCTAAGTAGTAAAATAAATTACAAACACAAGGCACACGTTTATAGGAGTTTTTGCGATCGCTGATCACGAATTTGATGTCAAATTGGCATTTTGACAATTGACAGCTGTCAAAAAAAGTGTCAACTTTGCCAAAAAGCAATTTATTTTTATGAAAGTGACAGTATATATTTTTTTAGGGTCGCTGATTTCGAATATGGTGTTAAATTGACATTGTGACAAATGACAGTTGTCAAATTAACTGTCAACTTTGCTGAAAAGTGAAATGTTTTTATGAAAATGTCAGCAACAAGCTTGTTGTGTTTTAGCTGTCAAATCTACTGTCAATTAAATGAAAAGTTGATAAAGTCTCTTTGTTGCTATGACAGCTGTCAACCATCACATTGTTAATATGTCTGTATAAATTTATTGGCAGAGATACTGCAAATTCTTTTACAATATTTTATAAAAGAGGATCACTTTATAGCAAATTTGAAATGTGATATCAATTTGTATTTAACATGACATTGCATTCCTAATTAGCGTCCCCGACAACCCTGTGAGAACACAGCTAGAACACGACAACCTTGTTACTAACATTTTCATACAAAAATTTAACTTTTCAGCAAAGTTGACAACTGTCAACTGTCAAAATGTCAATTTCGCATCATATTCGTAATCAGCTACCTTAAAAATCCTTACACTGTCACTTTTATAAAAATAAATTGCTTTTTGGCAAAGTTGACACTTTTTTTGACAGCTGTCAATTGTCAAAATGCCAATTTGACATCAAATTTGTGATCAGCGATAGCAAAAACCCGTATAAACTTGTGCCATGTGTTTGTAATTGATTTTACTACTTAGAAGGCGTAAATAAATTTTTCTCTGTTTTGTGCGCCATCTTGGATACGTCATTTTACATTTTGAAAATTTAGTGACAAATTTTTATTAAGGGACTCAAAACCTTTCAGTTACTGTATTTTATAAATAATTTTTGACATTAGTTTTGATATTCAAGCTAACTAAATACAAATAAAACAAGTTTTTGAGGTTATGTTACAAAATTTTAAAAAAGTGGCACTCTAGGCTTATAGCGCAAATCTTCCTGAGAATTTCAAAATAAAAAAGTTAAAATCCGTTAAAATTTGAATTGTCAGCAGATTTTTGTCCAGCAGCGTCGTTTTTTTTCCCACTGTGGGACGCCAATGGCCTGGAAATGGCCTTGGAAAAAACCGAAGCACTGCTCGTCACAGACCGGAGATCCTTTGTGGCCCCACCCATTGAGATTGATGGGACTGATGTAAAATGGAGACAGTCCATAAAGTACCTGGGCGTCGAGTTGGATAAGAAGCTTAGCTTCAACCAACATTTAACATCTGCGACGATTAAAGCCATCCAATGTGCAGGAAATATTTCTCGGCGAAAAGAAGATTAGTAGCGAGCGTGGTAAACTCGAGACTGATTTATGCAGCTCCAGTGTGGGCATCAGCCCTAGAAAAACACGCCATCTCTATGAGACCTCTTTCAGCTCAAAGAATAGTACTGCTGAGAATAGTCTCAGCCAACCGGACTATACCTACTAGCGCTGTGCAAGTCCTAGCGAGCGTTCCGCCGATAGATCTTTTGGCTAAAGAGAGACAATCCGTCTATTCTGTCACTAAAGATCGGGCAAGCTTGCTCCCCGAGGAGGACAGACGGCGACTAAAGGCCTAGATTCGCAGAGTCGCGAGGTGTAGATTAGTCGAGGAGTGGCAGGTGAGATGGAATGGGGAATCTACCGGAAGGTGGATTTACCGCCTTATTCCCCACCTCGCTAAATGGCTAGAAAGAGGGCACGGAGAAGTTAGCTATTACCTTACACAGGCGCTAACAGGTCACGGTTGTTTCAACGAGTACTTAAAATGCTTTAAATTAAGAAGAGAGGGATCGTGCTCCTATTGCGACGCCCCCGTGGACACCGCTGAGCACACCCTCTTTGTTTGTAAACATTGGGAGGAGAAAAGGCAAGATATCCTTCGGGTGGTGGGCACTGAAGTCACCCCCGAAAACATGATTGACCTTATGTTGAGAAGTGTGGACTCGTGGCAGCACATTGAATCCTTCATTACCCAGGTAATGAAAATCAAGGATTTCGATGGACGCAGGAAAAGGAATCAGGGTTGATCTGAAGACATTGGAAGGTAAGAAGATCATGGAAGAAATCCGTATAGAATCCTCCACCTGACATCACTTCGAAATCAGCCGTTGATCGGAGGGGGTCCTTACCCCCCTCGATTCGTCGGCTGATCGACATCTGATGCTGGGCTGAGGGATCTATGGGTATGGGTGGAGTTAGCCCCCGGCGATGTTGGTTGCTTAGCTCAATCGTCCCGCTGAGGGTTAAATACTCCTGTAAAGCGAGGAAGGTTTAGTGGGTATTACCCAGAGACAAACTTACGGGGGAATATTTATATTCCCAAGTAAACTATTCTCTGGACTCGAGTCCCACACACGGGAGGCGCCCTCTTTAAATGATGCCTGCATCATTCATTGTAAGGTGCTTCTTATGGTGCGTAAATGCATTTTCCAAACCTCGTAAGAAAAAAAAAAGGAGAGGCTAATTACTTATCTTTCATGACAATCTGTACATTTCACATAAAAATTTTAATTTGGCTAAGAATCAAAAATCTATTCATGCGTAAAAAGCGAAATCTAAATACAATTTCTTGTGGTTAGTGTGAGATAATAAATTTTTATTTCAACGGAAATTTAAGAAATTAAAGGAAGCGAGTCATTTTTATAATAATAAAAGCAATAAGAATTTTAATTGTTCATTCTAGTGAGCAAACATTCATACTTAGCATACTGTTTATTAATATTTTATTTAAGCATTAAAAAGCATTTATTTGACAAAGTGGTGAGAAAGATGTGCGAACAATTTTTTCTATGAAATAACTTGAATTGCCGAACAATGTAAATCTCATTCTTTGTGTTCCTAAACGCAGGATAGAAAAAACATTGAATTGCTAATTTTATAAAATTGCAATTTTTTCATTTAAGAAAAGCTATTTTCGACGTTGGAACACTGAGAAAACGCGTTTTTCTAGAATAAAATTCCGAGAAAAATGTGTTTTACAAGATCTGATTTTAACAGTAGGAAATTGTGAAGTTAAATGGGCAACATTATTGTTGCGAGTTTTGACAAAAACAATTTAAAATTACTTTGGGCGCCATAAATGTGGCTACTTTTACGCGGTTTAAAGAATTTTATTTGTTTATAAAAAATACCCGAGAGCGTGGGAGGAACGCGTACTGGTCGGCACAAGTTGGTGAGAACTCTATGGACGAACCATACCCAATGTAGAAGGCTGAGAGTTGGCAATTTAGTTGAGCAGCAGTAAGTTACATGAACAGGAGGAACAAAAAATCAGACTTACCGTTCGCCGTGACTCTCAGATGAAAATCTCGTGTTGTGATACAGGTTATCCGAAGTGAAGAATGGGTCAGTTAAACAAACCGTCAATTAATTGATTATAACACTTTTAATAGAAAATTAATTGAATTAAGTACAGAATGTTAATAGAACGTAAATACAAATACGCGTGAAATTGTGTCACAGCACAACGATGCGTATGCTCACATGTATGTAGCACGCAATTCTTTCTGCCGGGTCACGCTGACCAGCAACCGGCGTCGGAACACGAGGCTTTGTCGTCTGCTTAGAGACGCGCGCGCTATTTACAACCATAGCGCGAGTAAATTTAAAATATAATAGTAACCACTATTATAATTAAATGGGAAATAAAGTGTATTTTTAAATAAAAATGATAAAATAACGCATGACGATTTAGTTCGTTACAAAATTTAAATTGTATTAAACTTTAAAAATCAATATTATTTAAATTAATATCACTATAAAGCTTTGTTTAAAATAATTGTTTTTTAAAATAACGAAAATAAAAAAGATGCTTTTATTTTAAAAAAAATTTTTTTTTAAATAAATTATTTGGAATTATAAAAAAATGAACGAAAAGAATTAAACTTATCTTTTAAATTTTAAATTCGTTTAATTTGAATTTTAACAACATTGTCAGAATTATAAAAATTGGTAATTAACTATAAATAAATGTTCTAATTCAAATGTAGTAATATTTTAATTTAATTTACTTTCTTTAATTTTTTTTAAAAATTCAAGATATTTAACTTTAAAAATCCACATTTCTCATTTTATTTTATATTGCTTTTTAAAAGCATAAAATTAAAAAAAAAGTCTTTAAAAAATGGCCTAAATTCAAAACATCATTAATTTAAATTTAAATTGTTTCAAACTTCAAAAAACAATATTATTTAAATTAACCCATTAACGCTCAAATGCACAGATTTTTTACTGCAAATTCGAGGCCAGTTCTTTCCCAAATGAGAAAGGAGATTTTTATCGGAAGTACCATTTCTTATGTATTTGAATGCGCTCTTTCGAAATATGCCATCGAAAATTTGTTTAAAAAATTATTTGTATCTTTTTTTTGCACTTTTTTGCACAAAATCACGATTTTTTAACGCTTTTATTTTTATAAAACATGAGTTTCATGTCGAAAAAATTTTTTTTGACATCCAGGAAATACAAAAAACGTGCACTCGATAGTTGTACTTTAAAAATATGTAAACACATTTTCACCCTCTACCCCTGTTTTTTCAAAATGGCGTCTTGAATTTTCAAAAACGAGCATTATTCACTCTACTTTGCTCCGAACTTTATTTTTCCATCAAAACATAAGGACAAAGTCTTTTCTTGTTTTTTTTTTACTTGTGTGAACTCAATTATTCTATAAATAATAAAAAATTCAAAATGGCGGATTCAAGATGTCGGACAAAATTTTTTAAAATTCTCTAAATTGACTGAAAATGTTTACTCGTGTGTTTTTTGGGGTCTCTGAGTACGAATATGTTTGTTAAATTTAAAAATTTAAAATGGCGGATAAAATTTTTTAAAATTCTTTAAATTTGATAATAATGGTTACTCGGGGCTTTTTGAGGTCTCTGAGTACGAATATGTTTGTTAAATTTAAAAATTCAAAATGGCGGATTCAAGATGGCGAACAAAATTTTTTAAAATTCTCTAAATTGGCTGAAAATGGTTACTTGGGGTTTTTTTGTGTTTCTGAGTTTGAATATGTTTGTTAAATTTAAAAATTCATACTGCCGGATTCAAGATGGCGGCCAAAATTTTTTAAATCTTTAAATTTATTTTAAAAAGTCATCAATAAGCCATTTGGAATGGTCTCATCTAAATCATATATGTTAGGAATTGTTTTTGCCTTAACACATTCATTAGCTTACATAAGTTAAAGATTGTTTTGAACGTCTTTAGTTTTTTGACATCTTCGAAAAAGAATCTTTTAAAGTTGCAGCTTTCTTTTTCTGTAGCAGCATTAGGTAAATGCTATGATTTAGCAATAGCTGAAAATGCTTGTATGTACTTTATATCACTAAATTCTGAGATATGAAATGTAGAACCCCGTAAAAATGCAGTTTTAGAATGAGAGGCTCCTCTTAGTTTGAGAAGATTCCGCTTATTTATTGAGAGGAATTAGCATTAAAGTGAGAGGATCCTCTCATTCTAAAACTATTTTTTTTCGGTGAAATTTTAGATCTTGACGATGAATTGACATACAAATTCTTTGCTTTTATAGGCTATTAACATACCACCTAACATTTTACATAGTTCTTATTTCAAGGCTATAAATATAAATAATTTAATTATGATCCAATCATAACTTTACATGTTTTGTATCTGAGTACCAAAGAAAGCAAAGAAGCAATTTAGAGAATTTTAAAATATTTTGTCCGCCATCTTGAATCCACCATTTTGAATTTTTAAAGTTAACAAACATATTTGAACTCAGAGACCCCAAAAACCCCCGAGTAACAATTTTCAGCTAATTTAGAGAATTTTAAAAAATTTTGTCTGCCATCTTGAATCCGCCATTTTGAATTTTTAAATTTAACAAACATATTCGTACTTAGAGACCCCAAAAACCCCCGAGTAAACATTTTTAGCCAATTTAGAGAATTTTAAAAAATTTTGTCCGCCATTTTGAATCCGCCATTTTAAATTTTTTATTATTTATGGAATAATTGAGTTCACTCAAGTAAAAAAAGACAAGAAAAGTCTTTGTCCTTATGATTTGATGGAAAAATAAAGTTTGGAGCAAAGTAGAGTGAATAATGACAGTTTTTGAAAATTCAAGACGCCATTTTGAAAAAACAGGGGTGGGGGAAAATGTGTTTACATATTTTTAAATTACAACTATCGAGTGCACGTTTTTTGTACTTCCTGGATGTCAAAAAAATTTTTTTCGACATGAAACTCATGTTTTATCAAAATAAAAGCGTTAAAAAATTGTGATTTGGTGCAAAAAAGTTAATGTTAATATTAATATTACCATAAAGCTTTGTTTAAAAAAATTGTTTTTCAAAATAATTAAAAAAAAAAGATATATTCATTTTATAAAAATGCTTGTATTTCTTAGATGAATTATTTGGAATTATAAAAAAAATGAACAAAAAACTTAAACTTATCTTTTAAAATAAAAATTTGTTTGATTTGAAATTTTAACAATATTGTAAGGGGCCGTTCATATACCACGTGGACAACTTTTCTCCGATTTTTGACCCCCCCTCCCCCCCCCCCAAATGTCCACGTGGACAATTTTAGTGAAAAATAGTTTTTGGATGTTAAAATCAAAGAACTATTCAAAGGAAATATGAATATTCGAGTAAACTTCACAATTTTTTATGACAAATTCTTTGAAACAGAATGCTTTTTTACGTGAAATTAGGTAAATAAATATATCTTCAATTGTTCTTAAAAAATTTAATCACAGCTTTTTATTAATACGAAAATACTTTATAAGTTCTACTAGTAAATAATAAAAAGTTTAAGAAGTTCTACAAGTAATGGGTAAATTGCCATCTTTGGTAGAATACTTTGGAAGAAACATTTTCAATTATAAAAAATAAAAATAATTTTTTGTCACAAATCTAATATTCGTTATTAGATATTTCAGGATTGTCTTCGGCAATCCACGGGGGCACTAACCACTCTGAAATATTGTCAATGTTAGCAAAACAATTGTCATTTTGCACCGTTGTGGAATCTATTAAATTGTTTTCCACTGTGTCTACCTCTAAGCAGGACATCTCAAGAAGTTCCACTTCCTCAGTTTCAACCAAAATATTGTTTCGTTTACGTTCCCGTTTATGTAGCGCTCGGTGGGTAACCAGATGTGATTTAATGGAGACATTTTGCGAATCACGCATAATTGTCCACGTGGACATTTGACGAAACCCCCCCTCCCCCCATCGTGGACAATCGTGGACATTTGGCGAACCTCCCCTCCCCCCTAAGCTGTCCACGTGGTATATGAACGGCCCCTAAGAATTATAGAAAATGGTAATTTCAAGTTTTAAATAAAATTCTGAATGTTTGGCTTTTTAAATACACAAACAATATCTTTTTAAAAAGCTAATTTAAAATTAATGATAAATAAATGTTATAATGTTAATGTAGTATTATATAAATTTAATTTAATTTTATTAAATTTTGTTTTAAAATATTTAATTGTTAGGTCCGAGCAAAAGGCGAGGATAATTTAGATAAATCAGAATAATTCAGGAGAGGCAACAGATCTGATCAACTAGAAAGGAATTCTAGTATTTATATTTTTAATTAGGGAACGTTCACTTTAAAACCTATGGGGTTTTTGTTAAATAAATTTAGGTGTACTTACTGTTATTTTCTTTTCTTTTGAATTCCAAAATCAAGAGGTACAGTTTTATGGAAGATTATTAGAGTGAAATAGATAATATCTTTATAATAACGGTCAGCCAATATTGAGTAAACTTCGTAAGTAAGAAAACTGACAATATATTCTAAATTTTAAATTATTTATTCAGAGACAAATTAAGGTTTACGAACAATACAAAGTTAAAGTAAATTTCAATTGATTTTCGTTATCAATTATTCGTTATTCGCTATTCTCTATTACTTTTCGTTATTCATTAATCATTGAGCATTTGCCAATCGGTATACGCTTTTGGTTTTACTTATGTTCAACATTAGTAATAAAACAATAACTTACACGTAGTTAAAGATTTTTGAGATTTTACGATTGACAATATCGTACAGCTTTGGCGGTCGATTGGCTCAATCGATTCAACGTGATTGGAGCGGATGACAATTTCGTACAGTTCTAGCGGTTTAAGTATCCAAACACTGGAACTTGAATTTAACACACTTCGCAAATTCGTATCGTGACGCTTCAAAACACTTATTTAACAGACTGTTTTTACGAAGGTTTCACAATATTTTTAACGATATTCTATGCTCTACTCTAACAAACACTTGGTAGAATCTTGACAAGATATAAAGTATGAAGATTTGATAACCGACGGGTAGCTACGTTGTTTCTCTCTCGACAGAGGTTTCAACGTATACGAACCATTCCATTATCGTCGTTCGTATTTCAAGACGATTTTCGCCATATGTGGGGATTTGTTTATAGTAATCATGCACGTTATGCTGCAAAAATGAGGTCTATCACGTTTCATGTAAAAGCGTAGAGAAGCATGTTTTGCCGCAAAAATGTAGTTTGTCACGTACAACAGGCATTCAAGATTACTCCTAGATTCGCAAACTGAACTTATTTCATTATGAGTATTGATTGCTTGATCGATCTATTAATTGATTGATTCAATAATTGATTTTATCGAGAAATGATCAGTATGCTTATATTGACTTTTAGACTGACTACAAGCATCAACACTGGCGCAGTATGGGCATTGACAATTAATTATGATTTGTTCATCTTTTGCGATATAAATGGGTGTGTTTACAATTACAATACACCCATGTATATCCTGCAATTCATTTGAGATTTTTTTGAAGTGATTTGAATTGAAGGTAATAAATTCTATGGTAATAATCAGTGCATTTAGGATAATTACATTTTATATTAATTAAACCATGATAACTGCTTTACATAGTGTATTCATGGTAACCCCCACATCATGATAAACGTATATCATAAGGCGCGTGTTACCAGTGTCACTCTGTTTTATCCTAACTTTACCCATTAAGCCATTACCGTTGAAGATAATGGTTGGTTGCTGTCAATGTAGGGGCCCGCAGTCAAGGATATATCCGAGCCCTGCATATTTTAAGATAAAAATTGCACTTTAATGCTTATACAATAGTTCTATTTCTTAGAAAATTACCTTAAAAACAAGAATAGGAACTTCAAAGTATCATTGTTATTTCGTCAGAAACTTGAATTTTTGTAAAACAGTAAAAATTCAACTTTTTAAATATCATATATAAGAATCCTATATAAGGAACGAGTACTGAAGGTAAGCGTCAAAAGTTAACGGAAAAGCGTTAACAGTTAACGAAAATGGATACTTTTATACCTGGTTTCTTAAAGGGTCAATATGGGTTTATTGTACAAATGTTCAAGGATTTATTTTTTATATTATAATACAAGATCAAAAACTGCGCGCTACGCGCGCCATGTCATGGTGTCATTTTAACATATGAATAAATAAAGGACAGCTTATAGAGTATGATGTAACGCAAATAGAGTTGTAATAATTATATCACTATTGTTCTGAATTCTATTTTATATTTTGTCTCGAAAATCCTTAGAATTACCTGAACTATCAATAGAAAGGTCTGTTTAACTTGAGCTTCTTTAAACGTTGACTAAATATTAATTTTCCACAGTTTTCTCTTTTTTGACAATTGTTAAAAATAAATTGTAAGCATATATCAGAAGAAAAAAAATAGCATTTACAAAAAAAGTGAAAAAAAAATGTTATTGAAGATAGATCGATATAATATATGACAAATGCAAGTTTGGTAAATTGAAAGTTCGAATAAATGCAAGTTCGGTCATTTAAAAGTTCAGTCAAATGCAAATTCGAAGATTTTAAAATTTAACCAAACGTTAAGTGATTTCAAAGTTTGGACAAATGCAAATTCGGGTGTTTTAAAATTTTAACAAATGTAAGTTTGGTTATTTTAAAGTTCAGACAAATGGAAATTCAGGGATTTAGAAGTTCTTACAGTTCTAAATGTGGGTAGTTTAATATTTTGCTAAATACGAGTTCGGTGATTTGAAAGATTGAAAAATACAAAAGTGTTCGGACAAATGCAACCACAAGTTTGGAGTGTAGAAGTACCAACAAATACTTTAGCCCTAGGAACTTCAATAAATAAATAAAATACGATTTCGAGAAGTTGAAAATTTTAAGAAATGCAAATCGCAAATGCGAGTTAAGTAATTTTAAATTTATAACAAAAACGAATTCGGGAAGTTAAAAGTTAGGTCTGATAATTACAAATTCTGACAAATACAAATTAAGAGAATTACGAATTCGGATAATCAAATTCCAGGCAATTATAATTTCGGTCAATTAGGTTTTGGAGGTATTACATGCGATCTAATAAAAGTAATTTTATAAAATATTTGAGAATATTTTGTTTACGGTATTTCGCTGAGAGAGCGATTGAAGCTCAGGAATTAGACAAGCTCTATTTGACATAACTTGTAGCTACAAGACAGTTTTAAAAACCGTGATTGGTTGAAAGGCGAACATTGTGAAGGAATTTTAGATTTCGTAAGCTTAATGTATGTTTTTACCAAAAAAGGGGTGTGAACTAACCATCTTTGAGACCTAAATGTGTTTTTCATCTCCTAGGACCGAGCGAATTGAGCAAAAAAAACATGTATGATGCCTCGATTATACTAATTATGAAAGAAAATTTTGAAACTTTATGGCTATAAGCATCTATTGACAGCAACGTTTTATTTAATGACGGAATAGAAAAAAATTTAATTTTTTCAAACAATATAAATAAACGAAGAACATGTAAAAATAAACAATTATTTTGCATAAATAGGTTCCTCTTATTCTTTATCTGTTATGGATCAATTTATTTTACTCCATAAATAATTAAATCTATTTCATCAAATTTTTAAAATTTAGGTTATGTAAACACTTTGACTTAAAATCAATTTTGGTCACTCAATATTTACTACATATATTTACAAATTTGTTAAAATTAGTTTACCTTGTACTAAATGTACAAGGTAAATAACTTTCAAGGTGAAAGGGACCTTAGCTGCAGAAATGAGTTTTACGCGTACGGGCGTTTGATAACTCTAATAACACAAAAACTAATAGACATAAACAAGTTTTGATTTATGTATGTGAAAAAGCAACTTAAATTCTATCGATTCATAATAATAATTAAAAATCAAATGTTTTGAATTTTACAGGAAGGGAGTTGGAACTTGTGCCTGCCTATATTATTGTTAGGTTATGCCTATGTTTTATCGTTAATAACAAAAAAACTAATAGACATAAACAAGTTTTGATTATTGTATGCGAAAGAGCAACTCAAATTCTATCGTTTCGTAATAAAAACTAAAAATCAAATGTTTTGGAGCTAAGGTCCCTTTCACCCTGAATCGACACATATATCTAAGTGAAAATATCACTTATTGCTAAATGAAAATTTTACTTATTCATAAATTAAAAAATTGTACATTCATTAAAAAATGTTATGTTTTACTTAGTCATATATTTATAGAGCAGTGAACCATCTCTCTTCGAACATCCACAAAAAGTAAGGTGCGCGATAAATTAAAATAAGTTTTGGAATTATGTTTTATTACATATATTTACCTTGCAATAACAGCCATACTTCGACGTACGTATTACTTTAGTAACAAATCATAATGACTAAACGAAAAAATTATTGTATTTAACACGCGACAAAAATATTGGAGTATTTTTTTTAACAAATAAAAAAGTGCTTGTCCTTTTGCTTTCTAAATAAACTTGGTAATGAAAAGACCCTTTGAACTTTTAGTCTATGTATCATGACATGCTAACTGACAAATAACCAGACCTATAAGTGAAAGAGATTCAAAATGTCGAGAAGCAATCTATATCTCCTCATGATCTATCTCTCCTCGAATTACCCTATGACTATTTTTTAATTAATTTAGTTGTTTAGAAACAGGAATGTTTTTAATTATTCATAATTATAATTAAAAATGTAATTTTAAATTATTTTCTTTTTTTGAAATTTAAAATTTTAAATGTATTAAATTTTAATCTTTAATTAAAGTCGAAATTACATTCTAAATGAGCTGTACAAAAAGTAATGTTAACTGTAATATACAAACTTATATTTAAATTTCATGACAATATAACAATATATTTCATAATTTTATTAAACCTATTAAAAAATTTCTTTATAAACATAATTCTTAATATATTTTTCACTTCTTTGATTACCTAGATATAGTTTAACTGAATCAAAAGAGCGAACCCTTGACAATGATACATACAATTGACCCTGATTAATTATACATTTTCTTAAATCAATTGCAATTTTATGAAATGTCTGTCCTTAATATTTATTAATAGTAATAGCGAAGGCTAGTTTGATTGGAATTTGTCTTCTCTTGAATGTAAAAGGATAAAAATTCTCACAATATAATAATATACGATGTATAAATACAATATTCCCACACTTATCTCCGGTCAATATTTCAGCTTTAATTACATGATTTGGTAAATCTAACACCAATAATCTTGTTCCGTTACATAAATATTTATTAATGCTAAGGTTTCTAATTAACATTACAACTAAATGTATTTTCAAATGTAATTAATGTGGTGGTAAACCAGATGGCGATAAAGTGTTTAAATATACTGGTAAAGTAACATCATGATTATTAACATTATCAAAATTATCTATACATTTAATACTTTTATATACTTTTTCTTTATCGTTATCTAATAACAATACATTTTGTTTGTTAGTGTTATTAACATTAATATTTCTAGGTGCCAAAATAGCATCAAATGACAATTCTTGAAATTTTTTCTCTTTAATCAAGTGTTCATACGTATTTCTTGCAATATCAACATTTCCTTTTTCAATAATTCTTTGTAGTAAATGAACACAATCTTTAACATCATTATTTGTACCATTTCCTATTTCTAACAGAAAATATATAAACTCTGTTTCTTCTGGTAAAGTTCGCATGTTTTCAGATAATGTAAATATTAAAAATTTCTTTCTCAATTTACTCTTTTTAATAAACAAGTTCATAATTTAATATTTTGTACCTCTTTCTTTTATTGGTAAAACTTGTCTAAAATCACCTCCTAAAATGATTATTTTACCACCAAAAGGAGTATCGATTTGCATGATGTCTCTCAATGTTCTATCCATAATTTCTAAAGCATACCTTGGTGCCATTGCAGCTTCATCCCAAATAAAGACATTTATTCTTAGTCTTTTAAAACCAAACCTTCTTTAGACTGTAGTTTAATACTGGATGATAAATCACTATATTACGGCACAGGTAATCCCAATACTTTGTGAACAGTTATATCCATAGAAAGTAAAGTTGCAGCTATTCCTGTAAAAGCCACATTACAAACATTTTTACCTTCACTTCTTAGTAAATGCCACAAAGTTATGTACATAAATGTCTTGCTAGATCCTCCAGGACCATCCACATATAAGTTACGACAAGTTTTTTGCCACAATTATTTACTGCATTTAATACAGAATCAACAACAATCTTTCTATCTTTCTTTGCCTTAGACTCTTTCTTCGTCAAAATTCACAGAAAAATCAATTTCTAAATTCTCACATTCATCTTCAACATCGGTTCACCTGCATTTATTGGACGACAGTGAATTAAAATCCTTATAAATAATTCACGAAGTGAATAAGGCATCATCCACAAAGAAGCTTCCTCTAATGTTTCTTTCCATTCTTGATCATTTTCAATAAGTCCTAATACTAAACAAGCAGACGTAAAACTCTAATGAATTACTCCATCAACAGTTCTTAATGATTCATATGAAATTGCACTTTTTACTGTAAAGAGTAACAATCTAAGATAAAACAATTCTATATCACTTGTATTAACAGAATACATTGTTCCTATCACTTTCTCTTTATTACTTCTCTCGATCCACTCACATTCCTTTTTATCCCATCTGTAATATTCTAGAATTTCAGTATAAAAAATTTATGAGCATTAGCATTACGTTTATTTGAATTAAAATAATCAGATAACTGTGTATTTTTGTTAAAATCAAATGATATTTCTTGACTTCCTTGTTTTTGTTGAATAAAAACATATGGTTCATTCGGTAAATGCAGCAGTGAACGACATATGCTATGACTTTTTTTGGATAAATGTTTACTTAAAACTCTCCATGCAGCTTCAACTGGACCTACATATCCATTTTCTTCATAATGATTTATTTCATTATGATTAATAGTAGATTCTCCATTACTATTGGTAATGATAATTGATGCGGAATCATGACCCTTTTAAATATTTATTTATATAAATATTTCACCTACTTAATACTTGATACTACTTCAACATTTATTTGACAATTAAATTTTTTGACAATTAAGAAAATAAGGTACACCATAACGATTGTCAACAACATAACCATTTGGCTTCATATAAGTTTTACCTGCATCTCTTAGAAGATATGCGACATAAAAATTATCTTCTACGCTAGTTTCTTCTTGTAAAATTTCAGGAAAATTTTACGAACATTTTCCAACAACTAAACATCAATCTCCACAAGGACCATTAATATTATTTGCCATTATAATTTTATGCAATGTAAGATTTACATTCTTGTCAGGTATCTCAGCTGAAATGTATTATTATCAACAACTTCTGGTGATAATATTTTAGAATAAGTTGCCAAAATCACTAACAAAAGAATATTGGGTAATCCCAATTTTTTTAACAAACAAAATACTGCTACTTATATTAAGTTAATTGTATGCAAATCCATGTAACTAAAAAAATAACTACAATATATAGTTTACAATTTAAAAAGCAATTATTTCAAAATTGCAGAAATATATATTGTATGAAACATAATAAAAAGCAAATCGATAATATTCAACGATAAAAACATATCCGCACTGCTTGCTATAAACTATGCACCTGTGCAATAGCATCCTTAGGTAGTTACGCATGCGCAGTAGTTTTCTCTTAACTCTAGACATGCGCAGTTGTTAAAATTTGGACGATAAATGACAGTTAAACTATGTCCAAGCGAAAGAACATAGAAAAACACATTAACAAAAAAGTCATATACATTGTGTAAAACATACAATTTTTAAGAGTAAATTGCACATACAACATTTTACACATGGAAACCAATAAAATTTTATTTTTCAAAGGACTTAAAAAAAAAAAACCTGAACCTACGCCTTTAAGCGTCTACAGAAATGTCTAGTGTCACTCTCAATCTTTAACCTACCTAATGGATTTGTTTCTCTCGCTTGCACAGCGTCTACAGAAAACAGCTAAGTAATTTCTTATATTGGATTACCATGTACTATTTTGTGAATTCTTGGAGAACTTTGGAACTCTTTATTTAAAGTAAATAAGTAAATTTCTAAAGGGATTTTTTACACAATAATTAAATGGAAGATTTTCTGAGAGTATGTTAATTAAATTTAACCCCCCCCCCCCCTCCCAGTACTCCCAGAAAATTGTTTATTAAAGTATGAAAGATTAAAAACTTACAGAACAAAATTTATTATATTTTATAAATATTTTAAAGAAGAAAAGAATAAATTTTATAAAATTAAATACATTTTAAACATTTTTATTAGTTCTTATCTTCAATAATATAAATTTTGTTCGTAAATTTCTTAAATTTCTTAAATTTTAATTAAACATAAATATTGTTTTCTATTATTGGTCATTAATTACAGTAATAATAAAAAAACACTGCGCATGCGCAATTTTTAAATTTCACAAGAGCACATGTGTGACTACTACAGTGCATCACTGCGCATGTGTAACAGTAATAATGAACTACTGCGCATGCGAAATGACAAGGTGTGGTAGTGCGCACATTTAGACAGTGGTAGTGCACTACTGCGCATGTGCAACAATATGTTGAGCATGCAAAAATGTTAAATGTAACATGCCCGACACGAATAGTTCCAGTGCGCATTGTTACACATGATAACATAAAAAGCTGTACAGTTTAAGTTGCCTATTAGGGAAAGCAGGTGAACTTTGTAGTGTACGACGACAATACATTTTATGGTGGAAAATACAGAATTTTAATTAATTGTCTCAAAAAATTATTGAAAAAAGTGTAAAATCAAAAATATGAAAATAAATACATTGAGGTATGGCAGGTGTCCATCTTGGGGTACATGTCATCATTTTTTGAGCCCCAGTAAAAATTTTTGTACAAACTCAATATTAGTAAAATCATATTAGATATGTGATATAGATATAGAATATATTAGAATATATTAGAATATATTAGAATATATTAGAATATATTATATTCTATGTCATATTAGATATAGAAATAAGTACTTATTCTAAATCACAAATTTAAATAACGATACCAACTTAAAGAAAAACTGCAACAAAACTTTTTTAGACGAAAAATCAGGTAGTATGTGTAGAACAAAAAAAACTGTTTTTTTCTTCAAATGCGCATCAAAATCTTCGTCTATATAAACAACAAAAATGATAGAAAACACAAGGCGCTGTCACCTTGAACAAAAATTTTGTACGAAATGTCCATCTTGGCGCCCTGTCCAATTTAGGGGCCCTCTCCCCTACATTTACAAAATAAACAACCTAGAAGGTTATGTTTGACATCTAAACAAACCTACTTCATTTTATAAGATTAACACATACCTTATAATTTTACTCTAAAATAAACTTTGGACATGACAATCACTTATGCATATGTGCATATATGTATATGCGTTGGTGCATCTAATTACTCAAAACGATATTCACATCACACATGCAGAGGTTTGCACATAGGCGCCTCATAATAACAATCTGCATTTCGTCTCTCTCAATTTTGGGGATAAAGGAAATAGAACAAGCCAATCAGAACTTGCTTTCCAATATGAGCAATTATCTGATTGGTCTATTCTGGTCGATTTTTCTAAACCCCTTGAACCTACGCCTTTGAGCGTCTACAGAAATGTCTAGTGTCTCTTTCCATCTCTAAGCTACTTAATGATTTGTCTCTTTTCCTGTAGACGTAGTGTCTACAGAAATGTCTAGTGTCTCTCTCAATCTTTAACCTACCTAATGCATTTGTCTCTCTCGCTTGCACAGCGTCTACAGAAAACAGCTAAGTAATTTCTTATATAGGATATTTTTATAACCCAGCCTTTTTATACATAAAAATTGTTATTTAAAAGTGAAATAAAATATTTTTCATTTTTATTTTTGATTGTTTATTTCTGCGAAATAGCTGCTTGAAGTTAGCCTTAAATTTTACTGTCCGACACGATATCTGGAGTTTGGATTATCTTAAATCAAAAAATCAAGTATTTTTTTTCAAATTTGGATCTGTAGTTATGGCATGAACTAGGATTTTATAATTTCGATGAAAGGAAACAAAATGGCGGAAGTTTAAATTTTTTACCCCTTTTTTACAACTTAATTTGTTTAAAAATAGGGTTAAAAATCAATGGATCTTTATTATCCTAGTTCATGCCAAAGCGGCATGTGCATAGAAAACCCCTGAAAATTTAAGCTAAATCGGTTCAATAGTTTTTCTTAAATCGTGTCGGCTAGGTCGAAAAACGTTGTTTTGAGAAAAAGGCGTTAAACAATCGCGTAATTAAGGGCTGCTCGCGTTGGTCACGCAATATAAATATTATATTGTACTTTTAATTTAGAAGGTAAAAATGACTTAAATACATAAGGGACGTTTCACGTCAACCGGCCGAGAGCTCTGTCCAAAATTCTATTTAACGAAAATAAACTTATAATAGCTCAAAATATTCGTAAACTAATGCCTTTTTAATTGCAAAGTGGCAGAATTGAAAATTCAAAATGGCGTCCTTACAATATCGCGCAGAAAATGCTGAATTCGCAAATATGTAAATATATTTATTCATTACTCTGAAAAAATAATACAAAAATTTTGGGTCACCACATATTTAACTGTTTTTGTGGTCGTTGATTACGAATCTGATGTCCGATTTTTAAAATTCAAAATGTCCGATTCAGTATGGCGGACTAATTTTTTAAAAATTTATTGGATTCGCTTGAAACTCGTTACTTTGGGGTTTTTAAGGTCGCTGATTACGAACCTGATGTCCGACTTTTAATATGATTAAAATAGCTAATCCAGTATGACTGATGAGTTTAGAAAAAAATAATTGGATTTATTTGAAACTTTACGCTTCGGGGTCTTAGAAGTCGCTAATTACGACTTTGTTGTTTGACATATAAAACATTAATTATTACAATTTGAAAATTTCAACAATCAGACTTTTTCAAGTCTATTTAATCCTTTCCTTACAGTAAATAAATAATAACAATCGGCCTTCTTGAAGACAGAAAAATAATTATATTGGAGTTGCCATTTTCAATTTTCAAAAACAAACATCAGATTAGAAATCAGCGATCTCGCAAACCCTCAAGTAACAAGTTTAAAATGAATCCAATGAATTTTTTTACATTTCATCGGTCATCCTGAATCCCCCATTTTGAATTTTGAAAAACTGACTTCAGATTCGTAATCAGCTACATCGAAAACCCATGAGTAACAAGATTCAAGCAACTCCAATAAATTTTTAATAAAAATGTCTGCTCTATTGGATCTGTCATTTTTAATTGTAAACAAATTAAAAATCGGACATAAGGTTCTCAATCAGCGACCTCAAAAACTCTAAAGTGCAAGCGAATTTACAGAATTTGAAAAAAATCAGCCCCCATATTGGATCCGCCATTTTAAATTTTGATAAACTGACTTCAGATTCGTAATCAGCGACCTTAGAAACCTCCGAGTAACAAGTTTCAAGCAAATTCATTGATTTTTTAGCAACTTGTCCGCCATATTGGATCCGACATTTTAAATTTTGAAAAACTAACTTCAGATTCGTAATCAGCGACCTCAAAACCCCCACGTAACAAGTTTCAAGCGAATTCAATGAATTATTAAAAAATTCGTTTGCCATATTGGATCCGCCATTTTGAATTTTGAAAAACTAACTTCAGATTCGTAATCAGCGACCTCAAAAACCCCCATGTAACAAGTTTCAAGCGAATTCAATGAATCTTTAAAAAATTCATCCGTTATATTGGATCCGCCATTTTGAATTTTAAAAAACTAACTTCAGATTCGTCATCAGCGACCTCAAAAACCCCCACGTAACAATTTTTAAGCAAATTCAATGAATTTTTAAAAAATTCGTCTGCCATATTGGATCAACCATTTTAAATTTTGAAATACTAACTTCAGATTCGTAATCAGCTACCTCAAAAACCCCCGAGTAACAAAACCCCCGAGTTAAAGCGAATTCAATAACTTTTTAGAAACTCGTCCGCCATATTGGATCCGACATTTTGAATTTTAAAAATCGGACCTCAGATTCGTAATCAACGACCCCAAAAACAGTAAAATATGTGGTGAGCCAAAATTTTTGTATTATTTTTTCAGAGTAATTAATAAATATATTTACACATTTGCGAATTCAGCATCTTCTGCGCGATATTGTTAGGACGCCATTTTGAATTTTCAATTCTGCCACTTTGCAATTGAAAAGGCATTAGTTTACGAGTATTTTGAGTTATTATAAGTTTATTTTCGTTAAATAGAATTTTGGACAGAGCTCTCGGCCGGTTGACGTGAAACGTCCCATAAATACTTTTCTCTAACATTGCTGTATATTATCAAATAATAAATTTTACTGATAATGCTGTAATGACATTTGTTTAAACAATTTTTTACTGCTACGCTATGCGCCTTATGCTTCTACAGTATCGCGTTTTTTAGCATGTTTTTGAACTCTACTACCTATATATTAATTTTTATCTTATTTCTATAGGTATATAGTATACAAAATTGATGTTTATGAAAAATAAATTTTTTTAAAAAAATAAATCCATACTGACCCCTTAATTAGAGACAGAAGGTATTTGTTAAAAGTTTACGGAAAAGGAAACTCTTAGCTCATACAAATTACCTTGAAATTTAAATTTTATTTCTTAGGAAAAAATTTTCGAGTTTTAATGAAAAGAGAGAAGGGGCCATCCATAAATTAAGTAACGCTTCTTGAGGAGGGGGGTCAAGCAGTTTGTTACGACCAGCAGAAAAAATGGCGCTAACGACGTGTTACATGGGGGAGGGGGGGTCAGAAATTTAAAAAAAACGTGTTACGTAATTTATGGATGGCGTCAAAATTGAATTAAATTTTGAAATTTTACCTCATTATTCAAATATTCTTCAAATTTAAATTTTTCTTTCTAAATACAAACAATAGACTAAAAACGCCAATCGTTTTTCAAGCCAACCCTTGCATAATGAGTGTTATAATTGGTTTTGGAAAAGAGAAAAAATTTTCGAGCTTCAACGAAAAGAGAGATAAATACATTAGTGCGTGGTATAGAAGTGCATGGTAGTGAAAGTTATTAATGAATAGAACTTGAGTGTGTATAATGTGGAAGTTAATAATGCTAATTATTGTGTGTTTTTTATTAAGTGTTTATAATAGAAATGTGTTAAATGTAAAAGTGTATAGCATTAATATGCTTATTGTTTATTAAGAGTTTGTGTTGAATAGTTCTTAATACGGTGAACAAAAAGTGTTTATTAAAGAAATGAACTGTAAGTGATAAATAATAAATAATACAGTGACTCTAATAGTAAATATACAGTAAAAATTAAATGTGAAAAGTGACAGTGATTAAAATTTCAGGTGTTAATTACATAAAAATTATAGAGAACGTGATGGTGATTGCGCTGTCAACGAAAAATCCAGAGATTTTAGCAAATATCCATAAAAAGTACTCAAAAATATTATTATTTCCTTGTCAACGCTATGTTCAACACATACAATCATGTTCTCTGTAATTTTCCTGTAATCTATACGTAAAAACACATATGTGTACCACATTTCAGCACTCTAAGTACAATAATTCCATCTACATGTGAAAATACATATGTGGGCCAAATTTGAACTTTCTAAGTCAAATAGTTTGGCGACTAGGGGGGGGGGGGGGAATACGATTTTCGACAAAGTCTTTCCAATAGGGTTCCGTGCGTACACTTGTGGTGTACGGAACCCTAAAAATGGAGTCATTTATGCGAATGAAAACATTGATATTCGTAATTTTGCTTATGCAGAAAAAAATATTAATAGTATACATGTTCCAACTTATAACGAACATAATCTTGGTAAAATGTCGTTTTTTTGCAAAAGATGCAAGGCTTAACATTTTGAAAAATAAAAAGTTCAAAAGAAATTAACTCACAATTATTGTTGCAGTTAAGGTGGTGTATCGTTGCCTTCGGAAAAATACCCTCATGAATTAAAAAAATTGCTATCTGGTCATTTTAGAAATAATATAAGACTTTACAATAATTCATTTGCTTTTGCATTTTAAAGTGCTAATGTAGTTAATTTCAATAATAGAAGGCGGGGACCATTTTGATAAATAATTCAAGGTCGAATTTATTATCAAATCAACAATTTCCTATTTCCTGAAATTGATAATGATCCATCTTTTGGTCAATTATTCTTGTTAGATCACAATACAGGTTCCATACAAATGGATTTTTTAGATAGAGAACAAAATAAAAGGGTTCAAAAAGTTGGAACGATAAGTTAATTACCCTAACCTTAATCCTACCGTCTGAAGGTGGAAGGAGTGACGAGAATTCACCATTCCGTACATTCGAAGGGCTGAACTTTAAAATCTTTGTTGAATATAATCATAGTGCCATGATTGGGTTTGCTTGGCTTGCACCTTTTGCTGTTCCGTTACCCTCCAAGACAGCGCAGGTAAAATTTATACAGACTGCCTGGTCGAAGACAAGATTTGCAAAATGGAACTGGCTAACGCCGTGCGAGGCTATTGCTAAATCAGACTTTTCGCTAAAACAGAATCTTTGATTCGTTCAAATTGCGTGAACGAATTCACTTTTATGAACTTTTATGCTTTCGAAATCATTTTTTTTATTTATTTTTATAATTTTTTTTTTTGACAAGAAAAATGCAAAAAAATGTTTGTTTTTTAATTTTTGACCAACACTCCCCCCTAAGAACTTTTTCATAGCTACCTAGAAATGATCTTTATTTTATAAGCTTTTCAACCCCCTAAATGACATTTTGGGAGAGCATGATTCGTAGAAGCTATAGGTGAATGTGTGCTACAGTACACCTTACAAATCTTTCTTTTTGTTGTAGAAAAAACAATATATAGGGGAGAGTCGCCAGTTGTAAGACGGCTCCAGTTGTGAGACAGTCCATTTTTTTTAACCCGAAATATAAAAAGGCTGATTGGTATACATGAAAACATTTCTTTTTATACAAGCCAACTTTTGCGTGTACACCGAAGCGGATATATGTATTGTTTGTGTTAGATGCCAACACTGTGTGTGAAAATCGACTAAAAAACTTTTTTTCAATATGTGCAAAGTACTTTTTTTTTAAGTTAATTAATTGGAAAAGCTAAATGTTATGCATTTTTATTTAGTATTTTCCTTCTATTTTGTAATGCAATATTGCATTGTTTCAATCTACAGTTGGAAATATTTTTTTTTCCTTTTTCAAAATAGCGCCAATTTCCGGTTGTGAGACACAGCAAGTCACCAGTTGTGAGACGGTGGCGCCGCCCATCTGGAATAGCCTATATTTTTCGTTATGCAGCATAAAGCGCTCTGTCCAGTTTAGTTCGTGACGTACATTTGATAACACAACAATTATTTAAAGTGTGGGAACATGCGCACAAGTTATTTCATTTGCCTACATTGCGACATCGATTTCGATGAAGAAAACTGATAGTCATATTTTAAAGAATAAATATTTTTATTTAGTATATAATAATATGTATTATCAATATATTTAGTTATTTATATTAAACATAATGTTTCATGCCAAATTTTTTAAATTTTAGCATTTTTTTATAAGTGTCTCACAACTGGACACCTTTTTTTTTTTTTTGACTAAAAAGATGTGCTCGGAAAATTGATCATAAAATTTTTCGAGTTCATCTGAACACTTTACTTTCTATGAATAAAAGTTGCGTATTTAAGTTACTTTTGGAACGGTGTATTTTATTTACGATTTTGTTTACCTATTTCCAATTTATAGGTCAAAAATAAAACCCGTCTCACAACTAGCGACTCTCCCCTACTATTTTTTCACTTTTTTGTTCAAGTATAGAAAGTTGGTAACATTAAAATCATTTAAGACTGTATAAAAGAAAACTGTTTATTTTTGTCCCTAAAATACAAATTGGGCCTTATAGGACTCAAAATACACAATTCTCCTGTGTTGAAAGTGTAAAGTTTTTTTCAATATCATAAAATATGCAAATAATAGTAAATCAAATTACTTTTGGAAGTGAAATAACGATAAGGCCTTATAAGACCCAAAATAAAAAATGTAGTTTTGTACACTTCAGACATGAAAATCTTTTAAAATATCAGAAATTTTGTAATTCTGTAACTAATAATACAACTGTTCATTTTTGGGCCCAAAATAAAAATTGGGCCTTATAAGACCCAAAATAAAAAATGTAGTTTTGTACACCTCTGACCTGAAAATCCTTTGAAACATAAGAAATTTTGAAACAAATAACAGAGCTGTTTATTTTTGTCCCTAAAATACAAATTGGGCCTTCTAAGACTTAAAATACACAATTCTCCTGTGTTATAAGTGTTAAATTTTTTTTCAATATCATAAAATGAGGAGTACTTTTTCAAAAGTTGATAAATCCACATTTTGTTATTTCGAGAAAATTAAACAAATGCAGTTTCGCACCTAACCCCTAGATTTAATTATAAAGTAGAAAAAATATACGAAAATTATTTATATACGAATGTTTTTTGCACTTAATGTTAAATTTGTGATTATCTCAACTTTTTTAGAAAATGGATTTATCAAGTTTTGAAAAAGTGCTCCTCAAATATGCAAATAATAGTATATTAAATTACTTTTAGAAGTGAAATAAAGATTGGGTCTTATAAGACCCAAATTAAAAAATGTAATTTTGTACACTTCAGACATGAAAATCTTTTAAAATATAAGAAATTTTGAATGTTTGTCTGCCCTATTGAATCCGACAATTTGAATTTTAAAAAACTGTGAACGGATTGGGAATCAGCGACCCAGAAAACACCTTTGTACTAAGTTTCATAAATTTCGGCAAAAATTTTGCATTTTGGTCCGCCATATTGTTCATTTTTGTCTCTAAATAAAAATTGGGCATTTTAGGGCGCAAAATAAAAAATTCATTTCTGCACACTTATATGTTCAAAATTAGAAAATGTTAGATAAGAAGTGAAAGGTGTACTTCCGAAAATGATGACGTACCTAGCATTTTAATGAAACTTGATACGCTTATGTATCTTCATGCGCTAATTACGAAAATAATAGTGAAAATCAGCGCAAATTTGATTATTATGATAAAAACCATAGAAAAAATACTATAATAATTCATAATTTTTTGATTTTATCTCATAAAATATTCAAAATTTCAAAAAAATAATTTCACTGAGAGAAATAGATGGTAAGAACTTTACTATCTTTGATGGTAGAGAGGTTATGTTACACTCTACCATCAGAGATGCTACATCGTACCATCCAGATGCTATCAGATGCTAACCCGTACCATCCAAATGCTATTCCGTATCATCTAGATTCTTTTCCGTATATTTAAGATCAGATATGGTATCTGGTACCATGTAGATGGTATCCCGTAGCATCTATTTCTCTCAGTGTTAGACAAAAGTTGTGGATCGAATAAAATTAAACGTTTTGTGGTGTATATATTTTTTACCAAAAGTTAACAGTTTTCTAAAAAAAAATACAAAAACGTGTCAACGACGATAAAAATAGTCTACATGAATAGACTACCTATTAAATTTTATTTTAAAACAGTTTTTATTCTTTATGCCACCCGAATCACCCTGTATTAGTTTAAAAACAATTCAGTTTGTCATAACACCCCAACCACCCGGTACCCCTGTTAGATAAACCCAACTTATTATGGAATATCAACGCCTGCTTCATCTCCGTTAAGAGGGGCCTTATAAGACCCAAAATAAAAAAGCAATTCGACACAATTCGATTTACAAATTTTTATAACAAATCAAAATACGCGTGAAAGATTAAGTCATACAATTGACCCACAGCACCTAAACTTGCCTCAACTTTGCCAACCTTTCCTGAAGTATCGTTAACTTTCAATAACTTTGCTGCAAGTTTAGAAACTTGAGGCAAGCTTGGCCAGATTGATTTCATTTCTTATAGTACCTCAACCCCCCTGTATTCGTTAAAAAAATTCAACTTCTTATAACTGAACTCCTCCTTTATCCGTTTAAATTAGGTTGAAATTATAAACAGAGTAAACGTGTGATTATGAAAATAATTTTTTTACACAAAATTCTATTATTTATTTTGTTGAGTCACATATTTGGAATGTTTCTTTATATGTGAAAATATTTTTTTCATTGTAGAGTTTAATGAAAGATATTCTAGATCTTATAAAAATACATATTTCATGTTTTATACATTTTTTATTAAAATGTGTCAACGACCATGAAAATAGTCTGTAGTTATATTATTATTGAACGTTAGTCTGGTAAACTAAAACAATTGTTACCTGTGTAATTAGATTTAAAAACAGATTCCAATTTTTATAGCACATCAAACCCCTGCGTCCTTTAAAAAGAATTAGTTTTATTATGACACTAACCTAAGTATTTTTATCAGAAGAACAACTATTGTCTAAAATATTTTTTGAAATTAAGAATATTTTATGAGATAACAGCGAAAAGCCATAAAATGTATTTCTTTTTTGCTTTTCAACATTATAATTAAATTTGCGTCAATTTTCATCATGTTTTAGTTATCGTAATCTGTGCATCAAAATATGTAAGCATAAGCAGTTTTAAATAAATAGGAAATATGTGTTAATCTGAAAGTTTATATTTTTATTTTGCATGTAAAAATATTTTTTTTGCGTAGAATTTAATAAAAGATATTAAAATATAAAAAATTTTTGAAGAGAATTATGTTACTAAGAAAAGTTTATTTCAAATACGTTTTGCTCGGACATAATTTATGTCACAAAAGTACAGTAGCGGATCTACGTGGGGAGCACTGGGAGCAATCGCCCCCCTCCCCGAGAATCTTACATTTGTATAAGAGAGAGAGAGACAACAATATGGTGCTATCTCTTTCTGTCCCATATATCGCCCTTTCCGAAAACTTTGCCTGGATCCGCCCCTGCAAAAGTATATTATGCACCAAGGGTGGAAAACCCGAGTTTTTTTTATGAGAACATTATGTGAGTCAATAAACAAGGTCCACCCGTGGTTAAAATGTTATTTTCTTTCACAAATGCAGAAAAACTTGAGTTTGTACGAGTGAAGCAGTTAAAGTCAAAGTTTTAGGTCAGATGACGTCAGAGAGGAACAAAGACTCAGAGTAGTGAGTCTCTGATGATCCCCTCTGATGTCATCTCACCTAAAACTTTGACTTTAACTGCTTCACACGTACAAACGCAAGTTTTTGTGCATGAGTAGAAGAAAATAATTTTTGGCAAAAAATATTTTCTGTCAGAAAATACTTTTTGTCAAAAAATACTTTTTGTCAAAAAATATTTTCCATCATAAAATACTTATTGTCAAAAAATCACTTTCTGTAAGAAAATACTCTTTGCCAAAAAATAATTTCTGTTAAAAAATACTGTTGGTGTCGCGCCACTAGATGTAGATGCCCGCCGAAGGCGGGCTCGAAAGCTAGTACAAAATATAATAAAAGAAGAAAATTAATGATAAGAAGACATTGCAATAAATTTAAATTGATGTGATCTTTGATTCATCGTGTATATCAATTTGCAAATTTTAATTAATTGAAAATTAATTAAATAAAATAAAGATAAATAATAAAATGAAGAATATGAGAAATAATTATAAAAAATTATGATATACCTAATACCATTTAAAAACTTGACTTTAAAAAGTTTATCGATCAACACTCTCAGCTCTCAATATTTTAGAACCTTCTTACAATGTAACCAATAAATGAATGTGTGATAAACCGCGCTTTTAAAATTCAATAAGATAAACATAAGACTTACTTGTCCAAATAGTTTATCACCTACTATAGTTTCGATTAATTTTTTTACTTTTAAATAAAAGACTCTTGCAACCGTGTCAGGTTTATTAGAAGCTGACTGATTAAGTAATATATTTTCTTAAATTGCTTTCCATTTTGAACTACATGTCATTGTAATAAATAAGTCTGGTCTACCATGAAAAGCTACATAATGGTCATTGCATATTGATATTGTTTTAACATGTTACGAGGTGATCCTATAAATGTTAAAGTCAGTATCAACATCTTACCAACATGTACATTATTTTCAATTTCTTGATTATCTAAATGATCAATTAATTCTTTGTAAGTTTCACTTCTTAATTTTGTTTGATTATTTTTACAAAAATGTAACCTAACTTTTTCAACTTTAACATAATTATCAACTAACCATTGCTGAAACATTCTTCCACAATATACAAATTGATTGACGGTATGATCCCTTACTCCCATTTTATATTTTATATAAGCAGATCTGGACACAGTTAGATTTCTGGTTGGTTTGTCACTATCAGTACGAATCATATCGAGACTATAATTCTTGCTTCCTAGAGGATAAGGTATAGGATTATCTAAGGTTCAACATTTGGATCTAAATGACTAACCAATTGCAATTGTTTAATCGATGTATTAAAAATCGTTACACAAGCCTCTGGTATTAAACCGTCAGCATTCATATTATAAATAGCAGCAACTTCATTACACCTTTAAAAATGGTACTTTGCTTTATCCAATCCTGTTTTGAAAGTAAACATTAGTTGTAATTCTGGAATTTCTTCATTATTTTTTTTTTTTGTTAACGCAGTTTTCATTTCAATGATCTCAGACATCATCAACAAAGATTTTGTATATGGTAGATTTCACGTCAACTGTCCAGCCAAAAAAAAAATGTTGTTTAATCCTTTCCTAATTTTTCTTATGAGTTGTCTTATAAGTAAGTAATTTATCAGCCAAATATTTTTGGATTATATAAAAAATTGCCCTAGAGGAAGGAGGTTAAAGTTTTGAACTTTTTGTTAAGACGCTCTCATTTGTTTATTTATTGAGCTTAAAAAAAATGATAAAAAAATTTTTTGGTACATGATTTTTCTAGATTTTTTCATCAGCTTTCGATTCGCGTGGTCTATTTTAAATTTTTTGTTTACTTTGACCAAAATTTTTGAAAATTAAAAATAAATTTCACTTTTTTTCGTCTTTGGGCTCGTTTTATTTTTTTTATTTTTTTTTTTTTTAAAGAAAGCTGAGATCTTTTCCTACAAAATATGTAATTTTCAAAAAACCCTTTTTTTGTTTTTGAGAAATTTAATGTTGAAGTTAGCGCGCCACGTCAAGGCGAAGTCTCACTCTACCGCCCCGCTTGTTGCTGTGCGCTGTTTGCATCATTACGAGGATATTTAATTATTCTAACCCTTAACTGAACTTTTCTCTGCATTTTACAGTGCTGAGACTGACATGAAAACAAATAAGTGCCTGCAGTATAGTTCTTTTGTATATTTTTGTATGTTTAGATTTTTTTGGTAATTTTTTTGATATTGGTTTCTCATAGAGAAAGTAGTGTTTTATTTCCACAAGATCGATTGAAATTTTCTGAAATATCTTGACATATTTTGAACTCAGGATGTCAAAAATGATGTTTTTAAAAAATGTCTTGCTTATGTGTGTATGTAGTTATGTATGTTAAGATTATGTTAGGCTCTATATTTCGAACACAATAATTTAAAACAATGTTTTTTTTGAGAGATTATAGGTCTTTAGGGAGGACAAATTATGCCCTACTTTTGAGTCTGATCTATCACTTCTAACTACATTTTTTTGAAATTTAAACATTTTGAATCAAAAAATTTTCAAAAATGTACATATTTTTTGAAAACAGTAAAATCAGATTATTTTACTTTTTTTATCTTTTTAAAAATGCATCGATTAAGCTCTTAGCGATCCTTTTAGTGCAAATTAATAAAAAGTTATTAATATTCTATAAACAAAAAATATTGAAAATTATGTTCTTTAACAATTTTATTTTTATATTTTGTTGCTTTTTTAATATATTTCTGACTATTTGTAGGTCACTAAAACTTAATCAAATGAGCTCTTTGCGAAAGGTCTAATGTAATGTTATTCAGAGTTATCATTGTTTAAAAAAAATTAAGTTTCGTAACTTACGGAATCTTATTTACATTTTACAAGAAATTATATATACACCTATTTTGCGGAGAGTTTTAAACCACATCGATTGGTATACATAACTTTTCCCTCTTAAAGACCTATAATTTCGCAAAAAAACATTGTTTTAACTATTATTGTTTTCGAAATATAGAGCCTAACATAATCTTAACATACATAACTACATGCACACATAAGCAAGACATTTTTTAAAAACATCATTTTTGACATCCTGAGTTCAAAATATGTCAAGATATTTGAGAAAATCTCAATTGATCCTGTGGAGGTAAAACAATACTTTCTCGATGAGAAACCAATATCAAAAAATTACAAAAAAATTTAAACATAAAAAAATAAACAAAAGAACTATAGTGCAGGCACTTAATTGTTTTCATGTCAGTCTCAGCACTGTAAAATGCAGAGAAAAGTTCAATTAAGGGTTAGAATAATTAAATATATCCACGTAATGATGCAAACAGCGCACAGCAACAAGCGGGGCGGTAGAGTGAGACTTCGTCTTGACGTGGCGCGCTAATTTCAACATTAAATTTCTCAAAAACAAAAAAAAAAATGGTTTTTTGAAAATTACATATTTTGTAGGAAAAAATCTCAGCTTTCTTTTAAAAATAAAATAAAATAAATAAAACGAGCCCGAAGACGAAAAAAAATGAAATTTATTTTTAATTTTCAAAAATTTTAGTCAAAATAAAAATAAAATTTTAATCTCTCAATAATTTGTCAATACTAAATAATATATCCACATTTAAGTTATCATGTTTCTTTACTATAGCAAATTGCTTCTTGTGGATCTAACAGAAATAATTGACCAAAAGATGGATCATTATCAATTTCAGGAAATAGGAAATTGTTGATTTGATAATAAATTCGACCTTGAATTATTTATCAAAATGCGGAGGCGCGGGTCACCAGGCCAAGAGTTGTACAATCTCCAAACCCATGTGCATCACTTGCACCGATTTGGGCAAGAAGGAGACAGAGCACTGGGCCGGCAGTATCGCCTGCCCAACCTATAAAGCAGAACTGCAGAAACTTAAAAAGGCAAGAGCCTAAAGTTTCTGCAGATAAATCTGCATACAAGTAAGAAGGCCCAGGAACTGGTAATGGTGACTGCCAGTTAGGAGAAGATCGACGTTCTGTTCTGTAGTGAGCAGAACAAGAGGAACGATCTCGCTCACTGGTACCAGGATACATCAGGGAGGGCAGCCATACAGGTCTTCAACCCGGCTGTAAGGGTAGACAAGTTCCTGGAGACGAGCAGTGGGTTCGTGTGGGTGGAAATTTCAGGTATACGCATGTATAGCTCGTAACGTGATTTTTGAGAAAACACACGTTGGAAATCAAACCTCCGGGATTTCGCTGAAGCTAACCTCACCTGATCGCCGGGCATACGGAAACTTAAAAGAACAAAATCCGCGAAACACTCTCAGTACGTACTCAATACAAATTACCATTTGTTTGCCGACGTTGATTTTATGTAAATTAACTAACTCTTGATATTTTGTAAAATCGTCTGTTTTGTTTCTTGAAAACACGATGTAAAAATAACAGCTACTTTCACTAGTACTTGTAAATTACCGACGCGAAGCACAGTCCGCGAACCGATCGGCACAAACACTACACTACCCGACACCCAAACCACGACAAAGAGGCCGACGCAGAGGATCCGTACGGTCGATGTCGCGATCGTTGGCCAGCTGATCGAACCTTGTTGACATCTGACCAAGCAGACGGCGTTAGATAACAGTTAGTCCCGAAAGTGACCGCTTGGGGTCAGCAGCGGACGGGACTGAACAGCAAACCAGGGACACCAACCGGCAAGCGCATGAACCAACGTTACGTGCGCCGGGCCCTGGAGAGCTCAGTGTGTACGGAAAAGTCGACCAGTAAATAGTGCCTGTCAGTGGGAAATTCTTCGAGGCCGTTTTGTAAATTCTGTGGAGGTGTCGCAGCTAAAAGCGAATAAGAAAGGATGTCTGGAGCCCGTGAGGTCCTTCGACGGCTTGAAGGTTAGTCCTTTTCTCAAGTTCAGAATCTGTGGCTCGAAGAGCATCATTGTACGCGGTCGCGGCTGTGCTGAGCTAAGGTGTTTAGTTGTTTTCTTTTCATTAATTTCTTGTAAATCGTGCTTTTCGTTATTAGTGATCATTTCATTAAAGTTAATTGAACTAACTCGGGTTGTTTTACTGTGTTCACCCGAAATAAAGCGTGAGTGTCTTGTGTTCTCAAATTGTGCTCGATTATCTCTTTCTCTCTCACTCGTCCGCGAGAAGGTGCACGCCGTGGAATAAGAGCTAGCCGGCCGGTACCGTGGCCAGGGGATCTCAATCTCGGAAGAGCCCGGGTGGAATTTTCCACCTGGCGCAGTAACAAATCTAAACGGGCTTCGCGGGAGTCTTGCAAGCTGAAAGCGTAAGGCTTGCGAGTCGAGATCGGACATCGGCCATTGTGGTAAGTCAGTTTGTTTCACAATAACCTTTCTCTCTCGCACGCATTGTCACGATGAGTTGCGCGTATTAGAGAGAGAACGGTTACAAGCTGCTACTTCTTACTTAACGATCCACTGACAGCCATCGAAGCCGAGGTAGATGAACTCGATTCGAGCCTGCAGGAATCCAGGCTGGATGTTCTCGTCACAGGTGACTTCAATGCGAAGTCACCAGACTGGGGCGAGACAAGGCTCGAAGATAGAGGAATCTTGATCGCAGAAATGGTCTCCAGGAACAATCTGATGATTGTCAACCGGGGCCAGAAATGGACGTTTAGGAGATACTTTAATGTGGGGTCGATTATCGACCTCACGTTCACAACGTATCTCCTAAGCAGATGAATAAAAGATTGGCGGGTCTCCGAGGATCACACAGCAAGTGACTACCAATGTATCAAGTTTTCAGTCTCAGAGGGAGACACACCTATGGCAAATAAGCAGGTAGCTACCTGTAAGAATGGCCCTAGGTGGAACATCAAAAAACTAGACGTCGAGAAGTTCGGCCGGTCCCTTGAAGAATCCCGTCTCATTGAGGATCTGGAATAAGTGAAGAGGCTGAACAATCTGAACGGAGAGTTGCGGATGGTGATGAATATGATTATCACCCCATGCGACGCGTCAATGCCGCGTCGTAAAAGCTCCACTCCCAGAAGACGTAATGTATACTGGCGGTCAGAGGAGTTGGCCTCTTTGCGAAAAGCATACGTCAGAGCAAGAAGGACATATACCCGATCTAAGGGAGATCCTCTGCTAAAGGACGCATATAAGGAGGCCAGAAGGATTCTCCAGAAGGAGATCCGCGTGTAACAGCGAAGGTGTTGGAAGGACCTAATCGAGGACGTCGAGAAGGACCCATGGGGTCTCGGCTATAAAATCGTTACTAAGAAATTGGTAACGAAGCAAGAGACCCCCGGCCTGGACAATCCAGATTGGGTCCGCGAAATAGTCAAGGCCCTGTTTCCACCTGCAGAGCCACGGCCTAGGATGGACTGGAGTGCCTGTCAAGTCGGTGAGGGGGAACTCTTCACTCTTGCAGAGCTTCACGAAGCCGGCAGAAGATTGTAGCCAGGCAAGGCGCCTGGAATCGATGGGATAAGCAACGAGATCCTTAAACAAGTGATCGTTGCTTCACCCCAGATTCTCTTAGATTGCTTCAACAACTGCCTGACAAGAGGAGAATTCTTCCGCGACTGGAAAGGTAACAAACCTCTAGATAACGTCTCATCCTGCAGGCCAATATGCCTGTTAGATACGATGGGCAAACTTCTAGAAAACATGGTTCTGCAGAGGATGCAGCTTCACCTGACCGGAGAGAAGAGTCTATCCGAAAACCAGTTTGGTTTCCGCAAAGGCCTGTCCATAGTTGATGCCATCCAGAAAGCTGTGGACCTGGCCAGAAAAGGAAAGAACAAGCTGGGCCCGGGAAAGAAAAAGAGCTTTTGCGCGTTGGTGGCTATAGATATACGCAACGCGTTCAATACCGTGAGATGGGGCTCGAGGATAGGACCATTCGTATGGAACGTGTGGTATGATGACTTCTTGCGAATGGGTTTACCCAAAGGCGCGGTGATCATCGGCTTCGCGGACGACGCGTTGATCGTATGCACCGCCGAGACCGCAGAAGCTCTTGGAGTATTGGTGAACGAATGTCTGCGACTAGCAAAGAGCTGGCTGGATGCCAGAGGCCTTCAAATGGCCCTGGAAAAAACCGAAGCTCTGATGGTCACAGACAGACGTAATTACGAACTTCACCGAATCGAAGTCGACGGATTCGAGGTCAAGTGGAGCAAACATATAAAGTACCTAGGAGTAGAACTCGACAGGTACTTGAATTTCAAACACCACATCGCTGTGGCGTCAGAGAAAACCGCCCAACGGGCGTTAAGTGTAGCACTTAATGCCGAACGTTGGGGGGCCTTCTGAACAAAAGAGGAGAGTAGTGGCGAGTGTCGCCCACTCTGTGCTGCTCTATGCAGCCCCAGTGTGGGCTCCTACCCTGCGACAGAAAAGATGCGAGACCATCTTGAAGAAGGTACTGTCCGCTCAAAGAAATGTTACCATGCGTATCATTTCGGCATACCGGACAGTATCTACGAGTGCTGCTCAGGTCCTTGCCAGTGTCCCACCGGCAGACCTTTTGGCACAAGAAAGAGAGGAAACTTTCCTTCTTTTTAAAGATAGAATGTCCTACCGCTATACGGATGACAATAGACCAAGCAAGGACCAAATTCGCCGAGATGCGAGAAGCAGACTCGTCGCAAGATGGCAAGCGAGATGGAGCAGGGAGAAGACGCCTAATTCCCACCGTCGAATCTTGGACCAATAGGAGGCACGGAGTGGTCTCCTGTTATTTAACGCAAGCGCTCTCAGGTCACGGTTGCTTTGGCTCGTACCTGGAGCGCTTGAAAAAACGAGAAAGCGCAGAGTGTATGTACTGCCAATCCGCAGGGGATGATGCAGAATACACACTCTTTAGATGCAGTCGATGGGACGCTCAGAGACAGGTCATGTTCACCGATGTAAACTGCGAAGTTACACCGGAGAACTATGAACTATGAAGGTCAAAGATCTCGATGGCCGCCAACAAAGGTAGAGTTCCCGGAAGAAGAGTAAATGTCGCTTAGGCGATAGAGGAGAGACAAAGACCACTCCCAAAGGCGATACGTCAACTACTGACTTTACCATGGAGTGGTCTTCAAGGTTCCAAGAAAGGGTGTGTTTTAAGCGGGTGGGCAGAACATCGCCACCCCGCATAACCCTGTAGTACGGGCTACAGGGTACCTGAAAGCAGGTTTTCACATCCTACGCAAAAAAAAAATCATAAGGGAATTTTTCTGAAGGCAACGATACACCACCTTGACTGCAACAATAATTACAAGTTAATTTCATTTGAACGTTTTCTTTCTCAAAATGTTTAGCCTTGCATCTTTTGCAAAAAAAAAACGACATTTTACCAAGATAATGTTCGTTATAAGTTAAAACATGTATGCTATTAATATTTTTTTCTACATAAGCAAAATTACAAATATCAATGTTTTCATTCGCATAAATGACTCCATTTTTTTACCTGTATGTTCCGAAACATCTATTTTTTCCTCATCGATTACGTTTCTTTTTAATTTTAATCTTTTACGTTATTGTTTTTGTTATTTTGCGTGACTTTTCTATATTTTCTCATCACTAATTCTTACATCTTTCTACTGCATATCTTTTGAATATAGTATTTCATTATTTTCATCCTTATCATGGCACATCTTCTGTTTCAATTTCAATCTTTGACGATAGCTTATTTTCATATTCTACTCTACTTTTTTTTAATTTTCTGATTACAGGTGTTAACAATTTTTGTCTGGCTCACTATTCTTTGTAATTTCTCATTCTTATCATCTCCTTCTACTTCTTTAAGATACTTTAACTGACTTTCAAGATTTTTTGATATTCTGCACGACTTTTTTTACTTGTCCCATTACAATCGCTAGAAATTATTAATTTGTCAGAATTATTATCTCTCTTTTCTTCTTTAACAGCACTATATATGTGTTTTTTTTAGAAAAATTTAAATCTGTTTCACTACTTAAACATACATCTTCCATAACTGATATTTATATCAATTTTTTTCGTTTTAATTTCATCATTTCACTATATCCTTTCTGATATTCTGCTCTAGTTTTTTTACTTTTGTTATTAGCATTGCTAAAAAATATCTTCTTACTACTATTGTTTCTGATATTTTATAATTGTTACCTTCTTTTACTACTTCTATAGAATTTGACGCATTTTACACACGTTTTTTCTTACAAATATTTATATTCTGTCATTATTTACACTTTCCATATTTGTTATTTGTCTCTCTTTCCCATCTCTCCTTTTAAGGGGGCATATACAGTCGTGAATGACCAAAAAATGCATATTTTTTTATTGCATATTCTTGAAGTATATATTCTAAAGAATACTCTCAGTAAATTTCATAACCACCGGGGCATTAGAACTGTAGTTATAAATATTTAAAGAAGACTACATGCGCAGCTACAATCGGATCATGCAGCTGCTGGTCGGTATAGGCGGGGCCATTTATTTTCAAATCGATGTTTTTGAGTCTGCAGAGGACACAGAAGGAGTATTATATGGTCCTGGAATCATTGACTCGATGTAAGTAGAAAAAAATTAATTTTAAATACGAAAACTACAAAACTTTAAACGCGATTATCTCAGAATCTTGTTTTTTCAAAAGTACCTTTGCGGTGGACACGATTACTCAAAAAATATCAACTAGATCAACACAAAATTTATACCACTTATTAATTATCTCAAAAAGTAGGGGGTGAACGAAGGATTTAAAATTTAAATAAAAAAAAAAATAATTTAGGAGCAAAAAATCGAATGTCAAAAAATGTCAAAAATCGAACTTTTTGGTAAAATCGTCGCCATTTTTTTTAATTTCAAATTTGGACAAACCCTTCGTTCACCCCCTAGATATTGCAATATACTACTGAAATTTTTTTGGGATTTTGATTTCAGATGAAGCATTCTCGACTTATCATGTCCACCGCAAGACACCTTAAAAAAAAGGCGTTTCAGGAAAACAGCGTTTACGTCTACTATTTTCAAATAATTTAATATAATAAAATATTTTTTTCTACCTTAAAGCATGTGCAATTGAATGGTATAAATAGTTTTTTAATAAATAATTACTATCTTGTAAAAAAAAATCGAGAAAATGGCCTAGTTTTTCTCGCCACGACTGTATATGCCCCCTTAACTTAGGTCTTTTACAATACATTTTTTCATATTTTACTGCTTTGTTTAGTTTCTTAGTCAGGAATATTAACAACTTTTTTCTGTCCTATTTTTGTATGTAATGAAGGACTTCTACTACCTCCTTTCATTTCTGTAAAGCCGTCATTAGTTTGATAATCTAATTTTCTCTTCTGTGTCGCATCTTTTACATTCCTCACATGTAAATTATTGTTGTTTATTTGTTCGATATTGCCAATTTTAAGTTTATACAATTTTGTAAAATTATCCGAAAATGATATGACACATTTTTTTTCAAACATCATATAGAAATGAGTTATCATTAAAGTATGATTATATACAACATTTTCAGGTTTAATATTAAAATATAAAAAAACAGCAAACGCAATGTCGTATACACCACAATCCACAAAATTTGGTTGTTAGCATTACTCTTAAAAAAAACTACATTAGGTATAAATGGATATAACCTGCATAAATATTCTCTTTAATGTTCACTTAAACAACCTTCATTAAGACTATCATAAACAAAAAGTTCATGTCCATCAGAGTAATCATTGTTTCACATGTTTATCTCATCTCATTGTCTCATGCTATTATCTCATATTTTTACCTCATTTCTCTCGTTGTCTAATCTGTTTATTTTATATCATTGGCTAATGTTATTTTCTCATGTTATTGTCTCATATCTTTATCTCACCCCTTTATATAATTATATTATTAACACTTCTTTTACACTGTAACGACTCTTCAGAAACATTGTAAGCACTTTATTATTTATTAAACATTTACAGTTGTGCGATTCCAAGTGAAATTTAAGTTATTTTCCGACAGGTTAATTTTAGGACAATTTTTTATAATTTTAAAATTAAAAATGTTATTAAATAAAAATTATATCATTTTTAAGCGACGTCTGAAAATTCAATAACCAAACGCTGAAACGATCTTACCTAAGTTCTTTTGAAGATTCCAAAAGAAACGAACTTTACAGTGAGCTCCTTAATATTTAATTTTAATAAATTATAAATGTAAACATTGGAATTTGAAACTAGTTAACATTGCTAATACGTTGCGCGCGCATCTCCGGCTGAGAAGTGCACAGCCTATGTTACCAAACACAGTATTTACGACTTTCTCATGTGTGTGTTATGCCACCGAATGTCCAGTAGTTTAAAATCATTCTAGAAAAGAATTTTTGACAAAAATAGTTAAAAATAGTTTTTAATTCTACAAAGGGGTACAAAGTTTCTTTGCTCAGGCACTAATTATACTAAATTCACGTCGTGTAACATGGGCTTTGCATTTCTCAGCCGGAGATGCGCACGCAACGTATTAGCAATGTTTACTAGTTTCAAATTCCAATGTTTACATTTATAATTTATTAAAATTAAATATTAAGGACCTAACTGTAAAGTTCGTTTCTTTTGGAATGTTCAAAAGAACTTAGGTAAGATCGTTTCAGCGTTTGGGTTATTGAATTTTCAGACGTCGCTTAAAAATGATATAATTTTTATTTAATAACATTTTTAATTTTAAAATTATAAAGAATTGTCCTGAAATAGAATTATTCTTTATATTTTTCTGAACATTTTAAAAAAAAGAAAAACTTGATACGACTGATAGAACGGAAGATATTGCTATTTCAAAATTTTTTTGTAAATTTCAATTCTCGTAAACTAATTAATATTTTGACCTAAAAATTTATGTAAAACATTAGTAATACTGAATATAATAAAATTCTAAAGTTTCATTGCTTTTGGTTAACCTGCCGGAAAATAACTTAAATTTCACTTGGAATCGCACAGTTAATTTATTTATTAAACAGTTATCAATCACTTGTTTAATGAATCCACAATCGCATTTTATGGACACTTTTAGCATTTCATAACACTAACTTTATTGACAATAAGAAGGAAATAAAAAATTTAAACACTTTCTAAATATTATTTATATATATTATTTATTATTTATCACTTACTGTTCATTTTTTTAATAAACACTTTTTGTTTACCGTATTAAGAAAATTTATATTCAACACAAACTCTTAATATACAATGTCACGATCGGCCCCGTTACCTTATTTTTTTGTTATTAACAAATAATAATATTTTAAAAATGTTTAATTATTTAAACAATATAAATTTAATAAAAAAGAAATCAAACATTTATTTGTTAAATTAAAGACCTTTTAAGGTCAAACAAACTGTCTTCATTTTTCATTGTGAAATGTAAACCATATCGCAAGATTGAAATTGGTTAACACCATCAACAATGCAAAATACGAATAAACCTAATTAATACACTTACAACATGGATTTAACCCGGCGAGCGTAAGGAGAAACTTCGTAACACGGAGCGTAAGGTAGGGTATTTTTTACCCTGTAAAGATTTTCAATTTGTTTATTAAAAAAAAGCTTGAAATCTTGGAATTTTTTTTGACATACTTGTTTTATATTGCCTATCAATGTTATTCATTAATGTTATAATAAATCTTTCATTTGTTTAAACAATTAATTATTGCAAAATTGTAACAATGCCAAAACTAATATAGAGAAAAGTGAATTTCTATAAATTTGTTTAAACAAATGAAAAATTAATCGTAACAATATTAAAATACATTATTAACCTTTAGTAAACAATTACAATGTTTAAATCTAATGATTTAAACTTTCTTCTACAATATACAAAGAACAAAACTTTTGGTACTTTTTATAGTCAGCGTATATGTGTTCACAATTGTTATAAATAAACAATAAGAAATGTAAAAAAAAAATTTTTTTAATCGTTGTTGCTTTGTTACCGTGACACGTGCAGCTATTAAAAATTACAGAGAAATTCATCATGCCAAATTCAAATTATTAAGGAATAACTATTTCACAGGGTAAATTTTACCCTACCTTACGCTCGCCGGGTTAAGTACATCTTATTATTAATATAAAGAGTCAAATAATCTAAACATTAACAACTTCTATTTTCGTTTAATATTACTGGTCACAAACGTAAACAAAGAAACAAAGAATAGAAATTACACTTTTAAGATCAAAACATTATATTACAAATCAAAAACGCAAGGTGAGATGCTCTCAATTATTTATCGAGAATTGCATCAATAACAGCATTTCAAAATCACAGCGAACTAATTTCATAAAAAATGATGAAAAGTTCATCAGCAAAATTACGATGTCCCAAAACATGAGTTAATACAACGAATGAACAGGGTGTCATCGAGGTCTTTTCGGCCGAGTCTCAAGAGGAGACGGAGGTCGTTGTTTGAGTTTTGGTAAGGTAGCCATCGCTTTAAAAAGACGAGCTGATAAGTTTTTCTTGAGTGGATCAAGAAAATGCCCCTTAAGGCGTCTAAAAATAAT
This sequence comes from Ganaspis brasiliensis, assembly GCA_037103525.1. Taxonomy (NCBI): domain Eukaryota; kingdom Metazoa; phylum Arthropoda; class Insecta; order Hymenoptera; family Figitidae; genus Ganaspis; species Ganaspis brasiliensis. The sequence continues at coordinate 175,957 of JAZKLR010000454.1, read as the reverse complement.
AAAGTTTTGCATTTAGATCATTTTGAAAGCGTAAGAAAATATTCATTAAATATTAATATAATTATTAAGAATTTAAAAGCTTATAATTGATTTTTATTTATTTTTTGGTTTTCTAGTAGCATAACAAGTATTGGTACAATAATTGGCTTCCAATATTGGGCCATTTTTTAACAATTGAAACACTTCTTTAAGCGCACAAAGTACAATTAATAAAAAAAGTTTATTTTTATTTCTTAAAATAAGATGAAATTCTAAAGAAAATATGACCTAAGTAAAGTGATTTAGTCCATTTTTCATTGAAATATGTTTAAAAAGTTGAATTTTCACTGTTTCGCAAAAATTCAAATTTCTGACGAAATAACAATGATACTTTGAAGTTCCTATTCTTGTTTTCAAGGTAATTTTCTAAGAAATAGAACAATTATATAAGCATTAAAGTGCAGTTCTTATCTTAAAATATGCAGGGCTCGGAATTGGGACAAAACAATTTATATAAATTTGAAAACATTATATTGACATAAAAGAATTTAAACAATTTTAATAAATATATTATATTATTTTTTTCTGAAATTTGTTGACAATTACTACTTTGTTATATTTTATATAGCTGTATTTCATATCAAGACGTAAATTATAATTTTTCAAACTTTTTTGGTCATAATTTCAAGCCCTGCATATTCTAAGATAAAAATTGCACTTTAATGCTTATATAATAGTTCTATTCCTTAGAAATTTACCTTAAAAAGAAGCATAGGAACTTTAAAAAACCATGGTTATTTCGTCAGAAATTTGAATTTTTGTGAAACAGTAAAAGTTCCACTTTTTTAAATATATTTCAATGAAAAATGGACTAAATCACTTTACTCAGGTCTTATTTTCTTCAGAATTTCATCTACTTTTAGGAAATTAAAAAAAATTAATAATTACAGTTTGTACGCTTAAAGAAGTTTTTCAATGCTTAAAAAATGGGTGGACTGACAAATTTGGCCGGTACTGTAATTTTTTTTACGATGGCTGATCCGTTAAGACGCCCTTCAAATAAATTGTTCGGGGAAAAAGTTATTTCCAGTTGAAAATTATGATGCAATAAATTTGGGCACCTAATAACATGGCAATCGCATATTAAACAAATCTATAACCCTACTTTTTTATTTTTTTGTGTATATTCTCTCTAAATTTCTTAGAGTAAAATCTCACTCTTAAAGAGTGAGATCTCACTTTAGGCAAGAGTGAAAATTGAGCCACTTCATATGGAGTGAATGTTTACTCATTCAAAGAGCGAATTTATTCACTCTATTGATAGAGTGACGTGTTCACTCTAATTAGAGTGAATTTTTCAGCTGATTTAAAATGGCGGCCTATTCCACTTAGATCGAATTTCCTATTTCTATTTTAGATTGGGTAAATTAAAGCTTTTTAAATATTTAAATAACATTATAACTTTAAAGGAATAGTATCTTATTTTTAAAAAATAAAAATAATAAATAAAAATAAATATTGAACCTCTTTAATTAGTAACTTTCTGTCAGTACTGTGGTATTTTCGTATTTATTTAGTCTCAAGGATATTTGTTATTTATATTATTTTATAGCATTTTTTATATCATATTTAGAAATACAACATACAACTTAATACTAACGCTAAACTTATATAATTAAAATATTTGACGCTGAGGGGTCTCGAACGTGCGACCCCCAGGCCTAAAGCCCAAGGCTCTAACCACGATGCTATACGCTCGTTGGTACCAAACTTACGAACTGCCGTTATAAGGTATACGTGCTTACGTTCACTCAAAATAGAGTGAAAGTTTCACTCTAAATCTTGGAGTGAATATTCACTCCAATCACTGGAGTGAATTTCTGCACTCTTTCCATTAGAATGAGCGATCTCACTCTTTTAGAGTGAACTTTCACTCTATCTGGAGTGAATGTATATCTCACTCCTAAATTAGAATGAAATTTTCACTCTAAGAAATTTAGAGAGTTGTACCATATGTATTATTAACCAACGTAAATATTTTTAAGTTGTCGTTTTTTTCAGACAATGTCTCAAATCTTAATTTTATATAACAATTTTCGAGTACTTTTAAAGACAAATCAGTTACCAATAATGAACGAAAGTGTGTCGTATGTTTTTCATATGGACTCAGTTCACGAGAAGCACATATATGTGCATCGAAAAGCACTTAACTGATCACGACTTATATTTATATATAAAATCTATATTAATTTTATGGATTTTTGCAAAAAACACACAATAGTTGTATAATTCTCGCCTGGTAGTATATTAAATTAGTATATTAATGTAACAATATATTTCCCTTCTTGTAGGTAATGAAAAATAAACTTTTAATTATTTACCTCGCACATTTGTAATTGAAAAAGTCGTCTCTCTTTTTCCATTTCATCTGCAACTTCAGCAGACGTAACTTCAGATCGAATAAGACCAGCTTCTTTAGCGTGTTGCTTTTTCTCTTTTTCAATTTTTGCATATTTGACTTCATAATCTTTCCATGCTTTCTCAAATGGCCGTTTGAGATCTCCTTTTACACCTTTCAAATCGCCTTTTAGTACGGAATCCAATGGAAACATTACAATGTTATTAATATTTTGCATCTGTAAAATGAAATTTCATCGCTAAAATAAAATATATATCTAACAGTGGCCATCAATGTACCGGTTTTTTTAGTGAACCATTTAAATTTTCTCAGAAATAAATGAATGAAAATTTCCTAACTCTAAACATAAATGAAGTTTGAGTGAACACACTACGTCCATAAATTTGAGACATGTAAATTTATTCTTTACAGAGAAAAGTTAAAAAAAAACTGTTTTTGATGCACTGGAAAAAAATTTACTTCAAATACAAAACCGTTTTTTTGTTAAAATAAGTAAATTTAAATATTATTGAACTTGCTATTTATTTTGATTCAGGCTTTATCTCGAATATTCTGATATAATAAAGATTTTTAAATATCGGGTTAAGTTATAATAAATCATTTTTGTTACAAATGTCACGTGAATTCATTGTATCAGGGAACAATGTACCTACCACTTGGAATTCCAGTGTATTTTCAATTTTCAAAGAGGTATGCCTGCTTATAAACTTAGGCTGCTCTAGTATTTTTAAAAAGGTGGTTCATTGTGTACCCAGTAGGATGATCCATAAGGACGAAAGTCTGAAATATTTTGCTGCTAACCCCAAAAAAGTTTCCAAATCAAAAAAAAAAATATCCATATTTTCTTTTGTTGAAATCAGACAATATTTAGGAGTGTCTCAAACCCCTTGAAATTTCCCATTGATTTTACATGGGAAAAACAAACTCTTTCGTAAATTCGCAACAAAATCTACAAAAATCACTCAAAACAGCCATACAGCGAATCACATCTTGAAAAGTCCTCAAACAACAATATTCCATAATATATTTATATAATTTATTAATATTAACTATTTTTCTAGGGTTATGAACAACCCCTATAAATGCAAAAAAAAAATTATTTTTTTTAAAATACAAATTAATAGTTTCTTTAGTATTTTTCAACAAAATTGTTACATATTGTCAATTTACGAATGCTATAGATATTCTTATGTATTTTTAATTTGTTTAAACAATTTATTATTGTTAATTTACAGCTATTATTCAAATAAACCTATCGAGTTGGAGTATTTTCTGACTTAAATATTTTTTACATTTAAAATTAAAAAAAGAATTTACTAAAATTAACGACAACAACAATTTGCAATTGTTTAAACTAAATATTGTTATTATAATTAATTTTTTACAAATGCACCTAGAAAGACAGAACTTTTTCTTAATATTTTAAATTAATGTGCTCTGGTTAGAATAAGAAAAATTTTAAACTGTAAATTATTATTTTTTTTAATTTGCTTAATCAATTTATTATTATTAATTTAAACTATTATTCTAATATCTCTCGCGGGGGTTGACATTCAATTTTAAAAAAAAGTCGAATGGGGTATCTTTACCTATGTTTTTTGGGGCATTAAAACCAAAAAAGACCACCATAAACAAAATCTCCCACTTTTTCATCCCCTATTACCCCCTGGGAGATAGTTGGAATTTCGAATTCCACCAAAAGTCGAGTTTGGTGTCTATTCCTATGTTTTTTGGGGAGCTAAAATCAGAAAAGACTACCAAGAACAAATTGCATCCCTCGTTTACCCCCTATTAACCCCTGGTAGAGGGTTGGAATTTTAAATTTCACAAAAAGTCAAGTTCCATGTATATTCCTATTATTTTTGGGCCCTGAAACCGAGAAAAGCAACTAATAACAAATCACACCCTTCTTCACCTCCTATTACCCCCTTGGAGGGGGTTGGAATTTTGAATACAACCAAAAGTCGAGTTCGGTGTCTATTCCTATGTTTTTTGGTTCGCAAAAATAAAAAAAAGACCACCATGAACAAATTTCATCCCTCCGCCACTCCTTATTACCCCCTGGTAGGGGGTTGGAATTTTAAATTTCGCAAAAAGTCAAGTTCGGTGTTTATTTCAATTTTTTTGAGAGCTGAAACCGGGAAAAGCAACCAATAACAAAATCCCCCTTTTTCACCCCCTATTACCCCCTAGGAGGGGGTTGGAATTTCGAATTACACCCAAAATCAAGTTCGATGTCCATTCCTATGTTTTTTAAGTCGCTGTACCCTCACAAGGCCACTAAAAATGAATTTGTCCCATCATTCATCCTTCCAGGGGGTAATAGTGGGTGCAGGAAAGAGGGACTTGTTTTGGCGGCCTTTTGCTGTTTTAGTGTCTCGAAAAGCCTAAGAAAAGACAGCATACTCTACTTTTTATAAAATTCAAAATTCGAGCTCCCTACCAGGAGGTAATAGGGGGTGAAGGAGGTGGGGGGGGATTTGCTTTTGGTGGTCTTTTGTGATTTTAGCAGCCTTAGGAGTGAAATTTTGTGAAATTCAAAATTCCGACACACTTTTAGGGAGTAATCAGAGGTAAAATTAACTTTCGATGAAATTGAGCTAAAATTATGTGGTTTTATGTAATTTGTATAAAAGAAACATAAAAAAGTTATTTATTTAAAATTCGCAGTGTATATTCAAATGTTTAAAAATTTTTAATTTGTTTACACAATTTAAGTTTCTTATGTTTTCAAAATTAAACACTTATTTTTTTGTCCAGGGCACCTCCAATCAACTTCTTCAGGAAATTTAAGCTCAAAATGTGAAAATCGACTTCTCTAAAGTACCCACGTACCCAACTGATAACTACGTCATTTCCGGTCAACTTCTTTAGGGAAATTAACCTCAAAATATGAATATCGACTGCTCTGAAGATCCGAAGTTCTCAATTTGTCCGATGTCAAATGACCGATGTACAGGTCATTTCCGGACAACTTCCTCAGGGAAGTTAATCTCAAAATGTGAAAATCGACATCTCTAAAGTACCCAAGTACCCAACCGATGTCTAGGTCATCTCCAGATAACTTTCTCAGGGAACTTAACATCAAAATAAAAAATTTTACTTATGAGAAGAACACCGGTTCCCAGGTCACCTCCGGTCAACTTCTTCAGAAAAGTTAACCTCAAAATGTGAAAATTGAGATCTATAAAGTACCTAAGTACCCAAACGATGTTCACGTGATTTCCGGCCCACTTCTTCGGGGAAGTTAACCTCAAAATATGAAAATAAACTTCTTTGAAGTACCAAAGTACCCAACCGATGTTCACGTAATTTACGGTCAACTTCTTCAGTGAAGCTAACCTCAAAATATGATAATCGACTTCTCTAAAGTACCGAAGTACTCAACCGATGTCCAGGTCATTTCCGGAAAACTTCCTCAGGAAAGTTAACCTCAAAATATGAAAATCGACTTCTCTGAAGTACCTAAGTACTCAAGAAATGTCTAGGTCATTTCCGGTCAACTTCCTCAAGGAAATTAACCTTAAAATGAAAAAAGTTCATTTTTAGAAGTACCCAAATACTCAACCGATGTCCAGGTCATTTCCGGTCAACTTCTTCAGGGAAGTTAACCTTAAAATGTGAAAATCGATTTCTCTGAAGTACTCAAGTGCCAACCCGATGTCCAGGTCACCTTTAGTCGATTTCTTCAGAAACGTTAACCTCAACATGTGAAAATCGACTTCTCTTAAGTACTCAAGTACCCAACCGATGTCCACGTTATTTCTGATTAACTTTAACAGGGAAGTTAACCTCAAAACCTCGACTTCTCTGAGGTACAGAAGTACTCAACCGATGTCCAGGTCATTTACGGACAACTTTCTCAGGAAAGTTAACCTCAAAATAAAGAAATTTACTTTTCAGAAGTACCCCACTAACTAACTGATGTGCTGGTCATTTCCGGCCAACTTTCTCAGGGAAGTTAACCTTAAAATGAAAAAATCGATTCTTCTAAAATATTAAAGTAGCTGTCCGATATCTAGGTCTTTTTCGGTAAAATTCTTTAGGAAAGTCAACCACAATATGTTTAAATCAACATGTCTAAAAGACCGAAGTACTCCATCGAAGTCCAGGTCATTTCCGGACAACTTACGCAGAGAAGTTAACCCCTAAATGTGAAAATCTACTTTTCTGAAGTACGCAAGTACCAGTCTGATATCTAGATCATTTCCAGTTGACTTGTACAGAGAAGATAACCTTAAAATTTATAAATTGACTTCTTACAATTACCCCAGCACCCAACCGGTGTTCATTTATTTCCGGTTATCTTTCTCAAGGAAGTTTACCTTATAGTGTGAAAATATACAACGCTGAATAAACTAACATACTGACAGTGCAAAACCAAATGTCTTGTTTTGAGACTTTTATTCCCTATATTTAAAACATTTAAACTTCTGTTAGTTTATTTCAGGGCAAGTGCTATTATTTGTAACAATTTTAAAAATTTTATTAAAAAGCAGCAAGAAATGAAAGTCATTCCGACAAAGTTGTTTAATGTTTAAAATTGGTTCTCAGACGTTTTGAAATCTATTTGATTTTCTCTTTTGGGAGTCTAACAAAAAAATAAAATAATAAAAATTATAATTATTTCATCTAAGAGAGACAAAAAATAATAATAATAACAAAAATACAAAAATTCTAGAGTTAACCATTGTATGGAGTCAGAGAAACTAAAAAGAAATTAAAAATAAATAATATGAGGATTTTAAAAATTAGATAAGAAAACAGAAATTTAGATATTTGTAAAATTAATTAAAAATAGTAGTTATAAAATTACACATACAAAAAAATGTGTTTAATAAAACATGAAAACACATAAAATAATAAAAGTTAATGGAATTAAAAATTAATAAATAAAATAATAAGTCACCAGAATTACAAATTATATAACCGAGTTCAATGACTCTACTATTTAAACTGATCTACAAACACCTTTACCTCATTAACAATAACATAAATTAAACAGACTAGAGGACATTAACAATAACAGTTAAAAGAGAAAACAGAAAAATGAGCAATATGAATATTGTCTATTTTAAATTAACAAACATGAAATTCAACAATATTTCATAACATTTATAAAAATTATTATTTAAATCGCTAATTTTATTTAAACTATTGTTTCCCTCTTTTTTAATAAAAAAACATATGAAATCATTTAGATTTTAAAACGTTGGAGAACAAATTTTAAACATTAAAAAAGTTTGTCTGAATGAATTCGTTTTTTCTTGCTCCTGTTTATGAAATTTATTATTATTAATTAGTTCATTAATACATTATATGTTGTAAAAAACAATTTCTTTTCTATTTAATTATAACAAAACATACCTTACAAACCACAAAAAAACTAACGTTTCGAGCTTATGCACATACACATAGAAACGTTCAACACAGACACTGGAAAATACGCAGTTTCTCATTTTTCCCTCTAGGGCTGCCACTTCTCGAAGATTCTACAGTACCGTCGGAAATTGTCAGTCCACCCATTTTTTAAGGTTTGAAAAACATCTTTAAACGTACAAAGTACAAATATTAAAACTTTTTTGTGTTTATTTCCTTAAAGTAGATAAAATTTTGAGGAAAATAAGGCCTGAGTGAAGTGATTTAGTCAATTCTTCTTTATAATATGTTAAAAAATGTGGAATTTTTAATGTTTTAGAAAAATTGATATTACTCTCGAAATAATATAAGTTTTTTAAAGTTTCTATGCTTGTTTTAAAGGAAATTTTCTGGAGTATAAGACTATTGCTTAGGCATTAATGTGCAATTTTTTTCCTAGCATATGCAAGGCTTGGAAGTTGGAACAAAAAATATAAAAAAATTATTGTTTATATCTTGATATCAAATACAGCTATATAAAATATACCAAGGTCATAATTGTCAATAACTTTCAGAAGGAAGTAATATAATATATATATTGGAATTTAAAAAATTATTTTTATGTCGAAATAATGTTTTCAAAATTTTATAAATTTTTTGGTAAAACTTCCGAGCCTTGCATATGCTAGGAAAAAATTGCACATTAATGCTTAAACAACAATGTTATTCTCCAGTAAATTCCCTTTAAAACAAGGATAGGAACTTTAAAAAACCTTTATTATTTCAAGAGTAATTTTAATTTTTGTAAAACATTAAAAATTCCACATTTTTTAACATATTTCAATGAAAACTTGACTAAATCACTTTACTCAGGCCTTATTTTCCTCAAAATTTTATCTACTTTAAGGAAATAAACACAGAAAAATTTTAATAATTATACTTTGTACGTTTAACCCATTAACGCCCATGCTTAGGGGAAAATTTATATCAAAAAAGTGAATACGGCGAAGAGGACCGTTTACCAAACAATGATTTTTTACACTAAAAATTGTTTAAAAAATAATTTGTTTAAACTATTTGTTATAAACAAATACAAAAATATTAAAAATTCTAAAAAATAAACAGCGCCAATCGATTGTACGCGAAAAATTACTAAAGGAACATGTGTGACATTTTTTATTTCTTTAATCCATTTGTTATAAATAATTGATAAACAATAACAATGACCATGAACCCATCTCAGCCCATGCTTAGGGAAATATTGATATCAAAAAAGTCAACATGGGAAAAAAGACCGTACACCAAACAATGATTTTTGACATTAAAAATTGTTTAAAAAAAAATTTGTTTAAACAATTTGTTATAAACAAATAAAAAAATTATAAAAATTATAAAAAATAAACAGCGCCAATCGACTGTACGCAAAAAATTACTAAAGGAACGTGTGTGACATTTTTTAATTTTTCACTCCATTTGTTATAAATAATTGATAAACAATAAACAATGATCTTGAACCCATTTCAGCCCATGCTTAGGGAAATATTGATATCAAAAAAGTCAACATGGGAAAGAGGACCGTACACCAAACAATGATTTTTGACATTAAAAATTGTTTAAAAAATAATTTGTTTAAACAATTTGTTTAAAAAATTTGTTATAAAGAAATAAAAAAATAATAAAAATTATAAAAAATAAACAACGCCAATCGATTGTACTCGAAAAATTACTAAAGGAACATGTGTGACATTTTTTATTTTTTCACTCCATTTTGTTATAAATTACACAGGCACACAAAAAAAAAAAAAGGTCAAATACCAGAGGGCAGACCAACATATTCCTAGGTTTTTGGGGTCGCTGAAACCGAATATGGCCATGAAAATATTATCTGCTTGCCCATTTTCCCCCTAGCCCCCCCCTTACACCCCTCGGGGGGTGACATTTCAGTTTTTCCAAAAACGTCAAAAAGGCAGTCTATTCCTATTTTTTTTGGGGCGCTGAATCCGAAAAAGACCACCAAAAGCCAATCCCCCCCCTCCTGCACCCCCTAACACCCCCTGGGAGGGGGTTGGAATTTCGAATTTCACGAAAAGTCGAGTTCGGTGGCTATTTCTATGTTTTTTGGGGCGCTGAATCCGAAAAAGACCACGAAAAGAAAATTCCCCCTCTCCTTCACCCCCTATCACCCCCTGGGAGGGGGTTGGAATTTCGAATTTCACGAAAAGTCGAGTTCGGTATCTATTTCTACGTTTTTTGGGGCGCTGAATCCGAAAAAGTCCACCAAAAGCCAATTGGCCCTCCCCTTCACCCCCTATCACCCCCTGGTAGGGGGTTGGAATTTCGAATTTCACGAAAAGTCGAGTTCGGTGTCCATTTCTATGTTTTTGGGGGCGGTGAAATTGGAAAAGGACACCAAAGGTAAATTCGTTCCGTTATTCACCTCTTAGCATCTAGTTACTAACACTGGGAGGGGGGTTGATATGTTCTCTTTTATGTGTAATTAAGAAGAATAAGCAATGTTTTTTTTACGCATTTGAATAAATAATAACTAGGTAGGCACCGATGATTACACAAGTATGTACCAGCACAATTTGATGGATCTTGATTTTACTACACTTAGCGCGACCCAGGAACAACGGCGTGGACGTGGTAGTTTTTGTTCCCTTTGGGGTGCTTTTTTAACGTGAGTCCCCTTGCCTCTCACGATTGGTGGCGCTGCTTTAATGTGTTTTTCCTTAGAACGAATTTCGCTCATTTAGTTTTTTTATAGTGATGCATTTGAGCGAGATCTCTTCTCAAAAAGTCTCGAAAAAATGAGAATCTCGTGAAAATTACATTGGAAACAAATGAATGTACTGTTTTCGTCTCTTTTATCTTTTATGAAAGGACAGATTCTCGAAATGCATCACTAGTTTTTTGGCATTCATTTCTGCCTATGGTACCGTACTCGCTTGGATTCGAATGACCTTCTGAGAGGTTTTCTTTTCTGAGCCCTTTTTGTTTCTGGTGAATCCCTTTTTAGTGTCCAACAGTAATCGGCCAGCATATTCACATCCCACTTCCCTTGGTAACGACGTTCCATTTCTTTTAGATCCTGGTGAAACCTTTCACCTTGCTCTTCGCTATAGTCCCCTAAATTCGACGGAAAATAGTCTACATGGGACTCCAGGAAATGCAGTTTCAGATTCATCAAGCATCCAAGTTTTTTGTAGTTCTGCAGCAGCTTTTTTATTTCCTTTTTGTAATTTGGACTTTTCTTATTGCCAAAAAAATTTTCTGCTACATTTACAAAGCTAACCCAAGCATTTCTTTCCACAACTGTCATTGATTTTTTAAACTCAGCGTCGCGCAACAACTTCCGAATCTCTGGCCCATCAAAAATCCCTTCTTTGAGTTTCTGTTCCGACTTTTTCGGAAATTTCTCCTGGAGGTATAAAAAAGCTTTTCCCTCTTTGTTTAAGGCTTTTACAAATTGCTTCATCAACCCAAGCTTTATATGCAATGGAGGAAGAAGAACCTTTTCCGGTGATACAAGAGGATTTTTGAGGACATTTGCCAAGCCAGGAACAAAAGAGGTTCTAGCAGGCCATTGGAAGTTATTATAATGGTTCTTTCGATCTCGACTATTCCAAAGGCATAAGAAGCACGGATGACTTGTGAACCCACTTTGTTGACCTAAAAGAATTGTTATTATTTTCAGATCCCCTCAAATTTGCCAGTTATGTTCCGTGTACTTTATTTTTTCGAGTACCAGCTTCAAAGAATTATAGTCTTCTGACATATTAACGGAATGCGCTATTGGGATCGAGGCTAATTCATTGGTGTTGTGCAAGAGTACTGCTTTTAGACTGCGGGTGGAAGAGTCGATGAAAAGCCTCCATTCTTCACTCTTGTAAATGTTTGGTTTCAAAGAATTTATAAGCTCCCGAATATTTGTGCAGTAGACAAGACTTTCTTCTTTTTTGAAAAAGGGAAGAAATTCTTTTTCCCGATTTCGGAAAGAAGAAACCTTAGTACCTTTAGCCAAATGACCGTCCTCCTTGAGACTCGACGCAAGGTACTCAGCTGCATCTTTGGCTAAACCCAAATTTCTTACCACATCATTGAGCTTTTTTTGATCCCATAGTTTTATAGGTCGATCTCGTTTGAAGCGAACATCTCCTTCATCACTGTCAGAATTCGAGTCAACTTCACTTCCGGAATAAGTACTGTTGGAATCCACAGTTGGCTCATTAAGGTCCATTTGACTTTCAACTTCCACTGTATCAGCAGTGACATCCATCTTGACATCATCATCTGAAACATCATCATCGTCATTATAAATTGGAGGGGTGAAAGATGGAATACTTGGATATATAGCGTGATTAGGAGACATCATACCTTTAAATTTGATGGAGCAAATGTAACATTCCACTTGAGTTTTGGGCTCTTTCCACATAGCAGGAAACTTCAAAAAATTCTTGCCGCTTGAATTGGATGACCCGCGCTGTAATGTACCCCTGCATTTGTTACAGATACTGCTCGGTACCCATGAATTTCCCCGACCATTTTCAATCTGCAATGAAAAAAGAGAATTGTATTTATCCTCATATTTAGAAAAGTCTCTCCGATATTTTTCTATTTCAAACTTACCACATACGTAACAAAACATGGATCTGTCTTTGTTACAGGTGTGAATGGTATTATCTTGAATATCCATACCATTGTCCGTAGGACCATCAGAAGCGCCTTGAAGATTTTCACGATTTGAACGCAAAGCTCTATTTCCATTAATTTTTCTTCTTGAAGCATTTAACTCAAAAGTAGCCAAGTTGCCCACCACCCTAGAGCTGCGGTTGCATGATGACGACGCCTGCGGGCCCGCTTGCTCACCCTGACCAGCCGCCGATACTGGGGTCTCCCTCCCCTGCATCGTAATCTTCTTCCCTACTTTTGCCATGAAGGCATCTTTTTTACCTAGGAACTTAGCCGGTTAACCGTTATCCGCCTTCACCGCGTGGAGGTGTCCTAGTTGCAAAAGTAGATGTGGAAGTAATTCATGAAAATTGAAATTGTAAACCCATCCCATGGGAGGGGGTAAGAGGGTGCTAGGGGGTGAATGAGGGGACGAATTTATTTTTGATCCCTTTTTTCAGTTTCATGGCCCTAAAAAATATTGGAATAGACTCTAAACTCGATTTTTCATAAAATTCGAAATTCCAACCCACTCAAGGGGATATTAGGGGCTTAAGCGGGCGGGAATTAGCTTTTGGTGGTCTTTTTCGGATTCAGCGCCCCAAAAAACGTAGAAATAGACACCGAACTCGATTTTTTGTGAAATTCGAAATTCCAACCCCCCTCCTAGGGGGTGATAGGGGGTGAAGGAGAGGGGGAATTGGCTTTTGGTGGTCTTTTTCGGATTCAGCGCCCCAAAAAACATAGAAATAGACACCGAACTCGACTTTTCGTGAAATTCGAAATTCCAACCCCCTCCCAGGGGGTGTTAGGGGGTGCAGGAGGGGGGGGATTGGCTTTTGGTGGTCTTTTTCGGATTCAGCGCCCCAAAAAACATAGGAATAGACTGCCTTTTCGACGTTTTTGGAAAAACTGAAATGTTACCCCCCGAGAGGTGTAAGGGGGGGGGGGCTAGGGGGAAAATGGGCAAGCAGATAATATTTTCATGGTCATATTCGGTTTCAGTGACCCCAAAAACCTAGGAATATGTTGGTCTGCCCTCTGGTATTTGACCTTTTTTTTTTTGTGTGCCTGTGTTATCAATAAACAATAACAATGACCTTGAACCCATCTCAGCCCATGCTGAGGGAAATATTGATATCAAAAAAGTCAACATGGGAAAGAGGACCGTACACCATACAGTGTTTTTTGACATTAAAAATTGTTTAAAAAATAATTTTTTTAAACATTTTGTTATAAACAAATAGAAGAAAACCAAATGAGTCGAGATGACTTAGGGAAATTTCTATTGTTTATTCATAAATAATTTATCACAAATAGAATGGAAAAATTAGAAATGTCACAGAGCTTTCTTCAGGAATTCGTACCTGCAATCGAAAATATATAGTTTTTTATTTTATATATAGGATATATAGGTTTAATTTTTTTAGTTTTTTAGTTTATGTATATATGTACACAAAAAAATTGGCGCTGTTTATTTTTTATAATTTTTAATATTTTTGTATTTGTTTATAACAAATTGATTAAACAAATTTTATTTTAAACAATTTTTAATGTCAAAAATCATTGTTTGGTGTACGGTCCTCTTTCTTATGTTGACTTTTTTGATATCAATATTTCCCTCAGCATGGGCTGAGATGGGTTCAAGGTCATTGTTAATGTTTATTGATAATTTATAACAAAATGGAGTGAAAAATTAAAAAATGTCACACATGTTCCTTTAGTAATTTATCGCGTACAATCGATTGACGCAGTTTATTTTTTATAATTTTTAATATTTTTGTATTTGTTTATAACAAATTTTTTAAACAAATTTTTTTTTAAACAATTTTTAATTTCAAAAATCATTGTTTGGTGTACGTTCCTCTTTCCCATGTTGACTTTTTTGATATCAATATTTGCCTCAGAATGGGCTGAGATGGGTTCATGGTCATTGTTATTGTTTCTCAATTATTTATAACAAATGGAGTGAAAAATTAAAAAATGTCACACATGTTCCCTTAGTAATTTTTTGCGTACAATCGATTGGCGCAGTTTATTTTTTATAATTTTTAATATTTTTGTATTTGTTTATAACAAATTGTTTAAACAAATTTTTTTTTAAACAATTTTTAATGTCAAAAATCATTATTTGGTGTACGGTCCTCTTTCCCATGTTTACTTTTTTTATATCAATATTTCCCTCAGCATGGGCTGAGATGGGTTCAAGGTCATTGTTATTGTTTATTAATTATTTATAACAAATGGAGTGAAAAATTAAAAAATGTCACACATGTTCCTTTAGTAATTTTTGGCGTGCAATCGATTGGCGCTGTTTATTTTTTAGAATTTTTAATATTTTTGTATTTGTTTATAACAAATTGTTTAAACAAATTATTTTTTAAACAATTTTTATTGTCAAAAATCATTGTATGGTAATCGGTCCTCTTTGCCGTATTCACTTTTTTGATATAAATTTTTTCCTTAGCATGGGCGTTAATGGGTTAAAGACGTTTTCCAAACCTTAAAAAATAGGTGGACTAACAATTCCCGACGGTACTGTACTTTCACAGCCGTTTTTTTCCTAAAGTGGGGACATATTTTTAAGAGAATCCCTATAGAGTGAAGTCTCCTTATTATTACTTTGTGGTTGGGAACTTAGCTACTTTAGAGAAGTCCATTGTCCCAATTTAAATACCTTGACATTGGCTGGGTACTGGAGTACTTCTGAGAAGGAAATTTTTTCATTTTGAGGTTATCTTCCCTGAGGAAGTTGTCCGGAAATGAACTGGACATCGGGTGGGTACTTAGGTACTTTAGAGTAGTCGATCTTAACTTCCCTGAAGATATTGACCGGAAAAATCCAGTTATGCTTTAGATACACTAAGCTCAGCCAGTTCCTTACTATTTTTGATGTTTTCATTTTGAAAAAATTAGCTTTCCAGCCCCTGACCAGAAAGCAATTTCTATTTTGGCTAACTAGGGCTACTTCTACATTGTAAATTGTTAAAGTAAAAAAATTTGTAAATTGAGAAATTGGAGATTTGGTTATTGGAAAATTGACAAATTAAAAAATTGAAAAAGTAGTTATTGAAAAATTAAAAAATTTTACATTGGTAAATTGAAAAATTAACAAAATAGAAGAATTCGCCAACTGGTAAACAGAGAAATTGGAGATTTTTGTATTAGGAAATTGAAAAATTAAAGAAATTGGTAAGTATAAATTTGGACAATTAGATAAGAAAAAAACAAGAGCACAATTTTGCGCGCGTAGCGCGCTTTAGAAGTTCTAGTTTTATAAAAAGATAAATTTAGTGGAGAATATTTAGCTGATTATGTCAGGTTGGTAAAACCTGACGTTTATTTTTTGTGGATTCGTTGTGTTTCTGTTCCTACGGGGAACGTTATTGATCAATTAAATAGGCGATATTTTCAATAATATTGTTTATTATAAATCAATGAGAGAATATTATATATAATGTCATATAAGATAAGACATAAAGTAACTACTTTCGATTGGACATAAGGTAATTCAAACAAGTACTTTTTACTTCGGAAATTGCATTTCGTATTTATAAGATTATTATAAACATTCACTTTTAATACAGACAGCTCTACAGTTATTCAATGCAAATTTGAATAAAATAAACGTTAAATTTACTTACAACTACCTCCAATAATCGGAGGGCAAGAAGATAATAGTAGTATCTCGCCGTTGACAATGACATACTTGAAAAGATACTACAATGCTGCGGACTTAAGGGTGAAATCACTTTGTTGTCACGCTACTTTAGTTATACTGTATTTCTTGAAACTTTAATGTCTTATGGTCTTTTTCGTTAAAAGAAATACATAATTATTACGACGGTAAATCTAATCTTTTAATCCGGCTCACAATTCAAGCGATAGCGTTTAAATACTGTTAAAATTGCGAGACATGTAGAATTTACAGTAAAACCCGGCTCACAACTCAGGGGATTTTAACGTATACTGTCAGAAATGCAAGTCTTATGTGAAGAAAAGCCTTCTGACTACCGAAGGGACGGTTCGATGTAAACACAAGTTAGCACAGAACAATTGACCCATTAATTTAATCGCCGCTTGTATTTAAAAACGATTTTTACCCTTTCTTCAGAGCAGGCGTGTCTAAGATTTGGGTAGTAGGTGGTAAAAATTGATGAAGTTTTAATTATTGCATGTGTGGTGACACGTGCATCTGAGATTGGTAAATTTTATGTTCACATCGTTTTCCTTGATTTTGTTTTATTATCTTGCAATTTCTTAGTTAACACATTCTTACAGATATTTGTTATAATTTGGTTTACTTATTTAAGTAGAAAGCACACGTGTGATTATTGAAAAAAGTCACGTACATTCTTTGTAACTAATGAACTGTAATATGAGATTACTTATTAAACTTATGATCCACCTATGCTTCCAATGTTATGGGATTTTCATTTGATTTATAAAACCATGATCTCACTCCTATAGTCAGCAAATCAACGAAAACACTGTTAGAATTCTAACTCTTGGGACTTAAAAGAATTTAAAATTCTTATTTGCGTTTGCATTTTTTGATTAGGAAACATTTTGTCTTTCTTTTGCAGCTGTTAAAGCAATTTAAAAGTATTCCGCGAATCTGTGTTTTAAACCTCTTAGTAAGCAACTGAAAATTTTAAGTTTGTATGTAATGTCAAAAGTTGAAAAATTATTTAATACAGTTATTGGGATGTAACAGCATTCGTAAATTGACAACATGTAACAACTTTGTTGAAAAATCCTAAAGAAACTATTAGTTTGTAATTTAAAAAAAATTATCATTTTTTTGCATTTATGGGCGTAAAATAAATAAAGTGTTTATGGGAAACAACTAGTGTTTATGCATAAAGAAAATGCAAATAAATAAATAAATACATAATGACGGGTATAGTGCAACTTAAAAATAAAAAGTGTACAAAACAGGAGAAACAAATTTTATGGTGTTACAAAAGAGGGAAACAAACAAAAACTAAAAAGAAAAATACTTTAAAAAATTTAAAACCAAAAATTCAGTAAACGATATAAAGATATTAAAAATTAATTTCTTTCTTTAAAACAAATTGGAATATTCAAGTGAATGTGTAAATTTTAAAAAAATGAAATTAAAATCCAATTTCAACTAAGTTTCGAAAAAGAGTTTTAGAGACACTGTCGCAGAGGGTACAATTGTTTCATTGAGAGCTGAAATTAACAATCTTAAAGCTGTTCGTATGGATACTAGCCTATGTTTGTTTGAAATGAAAGAGAGGACAAAAAAGAAAAATAATATTCTTTTATTCGGTGTTCCTGAGCACGCTGTACCCTAAACTGTGTTGCCTGGTCCCTTCTTGAGAAGAAAGACACTGTGATTTGTCTTTATGGCAAGAAGCCACGCCCAGTCAAGACTTTATTTACTTATTTATTTTATTTAAATACATTATTTAAGACCTTTTTTACAATAAGAGTAAAAGAATTATCATTACAATAAAAAATAAGTGTTTTTAGTCTGATCTTAATTACAAGCTGTATTATCTTAGCTTAATTATTGTTATTTTATTGAAATACATTTGTAGGTATTATTTGGTAATTACAAATAATTTAGTTACAATTACAATGCATGAAAAGGGGGGAGGGGTCGATTTCGGACCACTCTCACTATTTTTACATAATGTCTTGCTTATCATTCATGTCAATGAAAGCGTTTGAATTTAAATATTGTGTATTAAAGTTGAGGCAATACACAACCAAAAAAACTTATACTTAAATTTTCCTGAACTCAATTCAACACTTTTAACTTAAATTCAAAATAAGTCAAAAACAAAAAAATTTTATGGCAAAAAACTAATTTTACGTAAAATTTCTAGATAAAATTGGACCTGAGATTATTACCTCTGGTCAATATATCAGAGTTATGAAAGTGGTATTTTGATGGTATTCACGATTTGTCTAGTAACACGATCTCTGAGAAACAGAGGGGGGTCGATATGGTACGAGGGGTCGGTAATATCTGATCAGATCTATTAATTAGCTCCATAAGAATAATGGAGTAGACGTTTTTTTTCAAATATCAATTTCAATCAATTTCCTGTAACAGATTGTTCTTCTATGTTTATTAGTTCGTTATAATCATATCGTAATTAGTAGATTCATATTAAACAGCTGCCTAGCAATATAACCTTATATGGCTGCTGCATGTTGCTTGTTTGTACATGGTTCAAGAACTGTATTCAGAACTGTTTTCTCTTATTCTTAATTGTTTTAATCGGCGTTTTATATTTATTATTTTTAATTGTAATATTGTAACATCAGATTCATTAATAAAGTGGTACAAAATTAATAAATATGCATTTGCAGAAGGACTTGAGCTCAAAGAAATACATTCAAGTATCCTATATAAGAAATCAGCTAGCTATGGGCTTGTAACGCACTTTACGATCTTATTGAGATACAAAAAGTTAGTGATTGATTGTTTATTTGTTTAAACAATTAAAATTGTTTAAAATCAGCTTTTCATCAAATCTCTCAATAGTCGTAATAAAATATTTTATGGAAAAAAAAATGCAAAAAATAATTTAATTATTTAAACAAATTAAAAATATGTAAACAATTGAAAATTTGTTTGCAATTAGAGATGAATAAACCAGTTATAATTCTTTAATAAATTATGCAAAAAGCAACAAGTTCCTAGGTAAATTTGATGAAAAATAGATTTTAAACAATTTTAATTGTTTAAACAAGTAAGGAGTATGTAAATAATTTTTTTCGATCCTTCAGTTATTAAACATACAGTTGGCTAATAATATATTTTATTGAAACAGAATAAATAAAGGTTTTGAAGAAATTAATTTGTTTAAACAATTGAAAATTATTTAAACAATTATAAATTAATTAACAATCAATTGAGTGCTGTAATGGAATAATTTAATAAAGCCTGGAGGGAATACGTGGAGGGGGGAGGGGAGTACGGTCATTTAGTTCATTTTATAAAAAAATGCAAAAAATTATTTGTTTCAACAAATTAAAATTATTATCATTTAATGACTGATCATGATCAACCCTCTAAACTCACCCCTTATTGACATTTTCATTCCTTAAGACTTTTACTCAGTTTTCTGAACTATTTCAAAAGGACTTTAATGAAATAATTAATATTAAAACAATAGTTTAAGCAAATGATTGTTGTTAATTTTTAACTTTTTGTACTATTAATCAGCGATTATGCAGTTTTTTTTCTAATTTTGCAGCTTTATCTATTTCCTACAATATCAAAAGGATTTTAATAAAATAATAAATATTAATACATTTGTTAAACAAATAATTGTTGTTACAACTTTTCTTATTGTTAATCAACGATAATGCATTTTTTTCTAATTTTGCAACTTTATCGATTTTCTATAATTGCAAAAGGATTTTCATGAAATAATAAACATTTCAACAGTTGTTTTAACAATTGTTCTTAACTTATTGTATTATTAATCTGTGATAATGTAGTTCTTTTTTAATTTTGCAATTTATTGATTTCTAATAATGACAAAAGAATTTTAATGATATAATATTAACAATTGTTGAAACAAATAATTTTTTTTGTAGAATTATTAACCTATATAATATTGTTTTTTTTTAATATTACAATTTAGCTAATATGAAATAATTTTTTAATCCAATTTGTTTTTATTATTAATGTTGGTTATATTATGACATGAAAAAATGTGAAATTAGAAAAAATGTACATTACAGTATGTTAATTTTACAAAAAGTTAATAATTAACATGAATTATTTATTAAGAAGAATTATTATAACTGAAGAAAACAAAAAATATCAGTTAGCAACAATTATTTGATTGAACAGTTGTTAAAATATTTATTATTTCATTAAAATTCTTTTGTAGCTATTTATAGGAGATCGATAAAGTTGCATAATTAGAAGAGAACTGCATTACCGTAGGTTAATAATAAAAAAATTTAACAATTAACAGTAGTTGAGAGGCCGGATATTCAACAATGGCATCTATACTTGAATTGTAGATGCTGAAGCAGTTGTTGCATTTGGCCCCTCAATTATTTGCTTAAACAATTACTAAATATTTATTATCTTGCTAAAATTTTATTCTAATTAGAAGAGGCCGATAGAGTTGCATAATTAAAAAAAAATGGATTGTCATAAATCGCTGATGCTTACATCTTAAATACGTTAAAAATATTCAATGAAAATGTTTTCTGACTTCAGACAATGAAAAAGGAATGTTTATTATAACTTAATATTATCAAAATCCGAAAATTGATTTTTGGACGCTAAGGTGCTTTTCTTCGAGACGCGTCACAAATTTGAATATTTGAATTAGGTATCTCAATAGAGAATTTTGAGGCGCATATTTTTTTTATAAACAATATTTTTTTATCTCTTTCGGTTTTCAAGATAATTGCAAAAAAATGCATTTTTCTTAAAAGCGAAAAACTGAATTATATTGTTTTCAACTCGTCATAACTTTTACAATAATTGGAATTTTTAAATTAAATTTTCCGGAAGTATGCACTATTCTATTAACAAATCAACAGCGTTTTCTAAATGTAGATAAATAATTCGTAAAAATTTATAAAAATTATTTTCTGACAACTTACGTTTAATTAGTACTAAAATTTTCAAACGTTTCGGGAGTCGAGGTTATTTTAAGACATCAAAATTTTATTCATACAAAAAATTCGAGAAAGGTTCAAAGAAGTTTTTTGGAGAATATCAGACCTTTGTTATTTGTAGTTATTAAATAACAATTAATTAAAATTTGTACGCACCGTCTCCAATACTCTGTCGGTGTATTATCATTAGAAAATGTTCAGAGTTCGCAATACATAGTTTACTAACACACCGACTGCGTTTCGAAAGCGGTGCCGTACAAATTTTAATTAATTGTTATTTGAAAACTATAAGCAACAAAGGTCTGAGATTTTCCAAAAAACTTCTTTAAACCTTTCTCGAATTTTTGGTATTGATAAAATTTTGATGCCTTCAAATAACCTCGACTCCCGAAGCGTTTCAAAATTTTAGTACTAATTAAACGTAATTGTTAGAAAATGATTTTTATAAATTTTTACGGATTATTTATCTAAATTTAGAAAACGCTATTGGTTTGTTGATAGAATAGTGCATAATTTCTGAAAATTTTATTTAAGAATTTCAATTATTGTAAATGTTATGACGAGTTGAAGACAAAATAATTAAATTTTCCGATTTTGAGAAAAATGCAGTTTTTTGCAATTATCTTGAAAACCGAAAGAGATAAAAAAAATTGTTCTTGTGGCAAAACATGAGTCTCAAAATTCTGTATTAATATATGTAATTAAAATATTTAAATTTGAATATTTATAAATATTTTTAATGTAAAAATATGCCTCCCAGGGGCCAACTTAAACGGCTGAGTTTCACACGTAAGCCCTTTTGATCGCAGAGGGTTCAATTATTCTTTGATTTTAATAGACCTTTTCATGCTAATCATTCCGTCCTTCTTCAGCGTATGTGTCCTTCCATGAAAAGGTCTATAAATTTAAATATATAAATTATAAATTAAATTATATAATTGAATATGAAATTGAAATACATCTCTAATTTTTTTCGATTTGAAACAACTTTGGAGGGTTAGAGGTTAACATTTTTGACTTATTTTTTTTTTGGACCATCCTACTAGCTACTACTATTACTATGTTAAAATCTATCATATCTACCTCATTATTTATTATCTAAATAATTTTTATTGTGCATTATTCATACATTTAATTAGAATTCATTAAATAAAAAGGCAGAGAAAATGTGTTACTAATTTCAAATTTCAAAATTGTTTAAATAATAATGTCTGCAAGGACGTCCGTAGGATTATCTTAAACTTGTACAAAACAAGTTTAATGTCATATTTTGAACTAAAACTATTAAAAATTGTTAATAAGATATATAATCGTTTTTTCGTTAGAAATGTATTTCTCATTTCACAAATTTTGAAGCATGGAAAAATTATCTTTGAGAAAGAGACATAAATTTCCTGGTACCCTTTACTGTAGCTCAGAGCAGATACAACGAAAATTATCTGTCTCTTTCACTTCTTTGTAAACAAATGAGAGTAAGGAAGACGTTGAGTGGAATTTTTCCACGAAATAAATTCACGAAAATTGTCTATCTCTTTCACTCCTTTCTAAAGAAATAAGAGTAAGCAAGACATTGAGTAGAATTTTTCCACTCAATGTCTTGCTTACTCTCGTTTGTTTACAAAGGAGTGAAAGAGATAGACAATTTTCGTTCTGCCGTGCTTGCTATAGTTATTTGACAACGCAGTCCAAAACTTATCATCGGTTAAATGCTTTAGTCATATTCAGTTTCGTGCAGTCTCTCGCAATCTTGTGTTCACCATCAAAATTGTTTGTAGTGTCTACTTCTGATTCTAGATCATTCAAAGTAAGTTAACTTTTCTTTCTTTTTAGTTAGTGAACTTTCTGAATTAGTGATTTTTCACTAATGAATTAGCGAGAAATGGGTTATTATTAAATAGTGAACATTTCACCAATGTTTAGTGGAAAATTTATTAGTAGGAAACTACTAATTTGAAAGTGAAATATTTAGTAATTGAAACAATGGAAATAATGAAATTCACTTTTTCAATTAGTAGATATTTATTTTTGAATTAGAAGTTTTCTACTAATAAATTATTAAATATTAGTGAAATATTCGCTATGTAATAGTGACCGACTGCTCGCTAATTGATTCGTGAAAAATCATTAATTCAGGTTTAGAGAGTGCAAAATAAATATTAACATTTTTCTTAAAATACATAAAATTAAAAAAAAAATTTACTTTTTGAAATATAGGAAAAAATGTCTATTTTTACTTATTGTATTGTTTCTTTGTATTGCTTTGATTTAAAGAAATGCATTAATTTTAAAATATTTCTCTAAATCTAAATTAGTGAGATGAATGAAAAAGATTTAAATGTTTTTGGTAATAATGTAACTGTAATTTTCTTATATTTTCTAAAGGAAAGTGAGTAGTAAATGTGTCTTCTGAAGGCAAGAAATTTTTTTTTCGTTCTTATCTTGTTCTTGAATTTGTATACAATTGAATTCCGACAATGTTTTGAATAAAGGCAATATAAGAAAAAAAAATTCTTTTCTTCAGAAAGCCCATCATTACTCATGTTTTCCTATATAAGAAATCAGCTAGCTATGGGCTTGTAACGCAAAAAAGCGTTACGTTTAATGGTATAGAGAGAGAGGGAGATTGAAAGTAGTTGAAGTGAGAGAGAAAAGAAAGGTAGGTATATAATTAGAAAATTTTCTTCGTCTAATGATCCTGATCCTAATTGGGGATGGCAGGGAGCTTGAAGAATTTCTTAATGGTATAGAGAGAGAGAGGGAGATTGAAAATAGTTGAAGTGAGAGAGAAAAGAAAGGTAGGTATATAATTAGAAAATTTTCTTCGTCTAATGATCCTGATCCTAATTGGGGATGGCAGGTAGCTTGAAGAATTTCTAAAAATTGGGATGACAGGTAGCTTAAAGGAGAGAGAAAGAGAAAGAGAGAGAGAGAGAGTTGATTTTGTTAATAACTGTTAATTGTTTAAACAATTTTAAATTGTTTAAACAAATTAATTTGTTTAAAATCTTTATTTATTCTGTTTCAATAGCCAACTGTATGTTTAATAACTGCAGGATCAAAAGAAGTTCTTGACGTACTGTTCATTTGTTTAAACAACTAAAATTGTTTAAAATCCATTTTTCATTAAATTTACCTGGAAATTTGTTGTTTTTCGCATAATTTATTAAAGAATTATAACTGGTTTATTCATCTCTATTTGGAAACTTATTTTCAATATTTTAAATAATTTTAATTTGTTTAAATAATTTTAATTTGTTTAAACAAATAATTTTTTGCACTTTTGTCGTTTTCCATAAAATATTTTATTAATTTACGATCATATTGAGATACAAAAAGTTAGTGATTGATTGTTTATTTGTTTAAACAATTAAAATTGTTTAAAATCAGCTTTTCATCAAATCTCTCAATAGTCGTAATAAAATATTTTATGGAAAAAAAAATGCAAAAAATAATTTAATTATTTAAACAAATTAAAAATATGTAAACAATTGAAAATTTGTTTGCAATTAGAGATGAATAAACCAGTTATAATTCTTTAATAAATTATGCAAAAAGCAACAAGTTCCTAGGTAAATTTGATGAAAAATGGATTTTAAACAATTTTAATTGTTTAAACAAGTAAGGAGTATGTAAATAATTTTTTTCGATCCTTCAGTTATTAAACATACAGTTGGCTAATAATATATTTTATTGAAACAGAATAAATAAAGGTTTTGAAGAAATTAATTTGTTTAAACAATTGAAAATTATTTAAACAATTATAAATTAATTAACAATCAATTGAGTGCTGTAATTGAATAATTTAATAAAGCCTGGAGGGAATACGTGGAGGGGGGAGGGGAGTACGGTCATTTAGTTCATTTTATAAAAAAATGCAAAAAATTATTTGTTTCAACAAATTAAAATTATTATCATTTAATGACTGATCATGATCAACCCTCTAAACTCACCCCTTATTGACATTTTCATTCCTTAAGACTTTTACTCAGTTTTCTGAACTATTTCAAAAGGACTTTAATGAAATAATTAATATTAAAACAATAGTTTAAGCAAATGATTGTTGTTAATTTTTAACTATTTGTACTATTAATCAGCGATTATGCAGTTTTTTTTTCTAATTTTGCAGCTTTATCTATTTCCTACAATATCAAAAGGATTTTAATAAAATAATAAATATTAATACATTTGTTAAACAAATAATTGTTGTTACAACTTTTCTTATTGTTAATCAACGATAATGCATTTTTTTCTAATTTTGCAACTTTATCGATTTTCTATAATTGCAAAAGGATTTTCATGAAATAATAAACATTTCAACAGTTGTTTTAACAATTGTTCTTAACTTATTGTATTATTAATCTGTGATAATGTAGTTCTTTTTTAATTTTGCAATTTATTGATTTCTAATAATGACAAAAGAATTTTAATGATATAATATTAACAATTGTTGAAACAAATAATTTTTTTTGTAGAATTATTAACCTATATAATATTGTTTTTTTTTAATATTACAATTTAGCTAATATGAAATAATTTTTTAATCCAATTTGTTTTTATTGTTAATGTTGGTTATATTATGACATGAAAAAATGTGAAATTAGAAAAAATGTACATTACAGTATGTTAATTTTACAAAAAGTTAATAATTAACATGAATTATTTATTAAGAAGAATTATTATAACTGAAGAAAACAAAAAATATCAGTTAGCAACAATTATTTGATTGAACAGTTGTTAAAATATTTATTATTTCATTAAAATTCTTTTGTAGCTATTTATAGGAGATCGATAAAGTTGCATAATTAGAAGAGAACTGCATTATCGTAGGTTAATAATAAAAAAATTTAACAATTAACAGTAGTTGAGAGGCCGGATATTTAACAATGGCATCTATACTTGAATTGTAGATGCTGAAGCAGTTGTTGCATTTGGCCCCTCAATTATTTGCTTAAACAATTACTAAATATTTATTATCTTGCTAAAATTTTATTCTAATTAGAAGAGGCCGATAGAGTTGCATAATTAAAAAAAAATGGATTGTCATAAATCGCTGATGCTTACATCTTAAATACGTTAAAAATATTCAATGAAAATGTTTTCTGACTTCAGACAATGAAAAAGGAATGTTTATTATAACTTAATATTATCAAAATCCGAAAATTGATTTTTGGACGCTAAGGTGCTTTTCTTCGAGACGCGTCACAAATTTGAATATTTGAATTAGGTATCTCAATAGAGAATTTTGAGGCGCATATTTTTTTTATAAACAATATTTTTTTATCTCTTTCGGTTTTCAAGATAATTGCAAAAAAATGCATTTTTCTTAAAAGCGAAAAACTGAATTATATTGTTTTCAACTCGTCATAACTTTTACAATAATTGGAATTTTTAAATTAAATTTTCCGGAAGTATGCACTATTCTATTAACAAATCAACAGCGTTTTCTAAATGTAGATAAATAATTCGTAAAAATTTATAAAAATTATTTTCTGACAACTTACGTTTAATTAGTACTAAAATTTTCAAACGTTTCGGGAGTCGAGGTTATTTTAAGACATCAAAATTTTATTCATACAAAAAATTCGAGAAAGGTTCAAAGAAGTTTTTTGGAGAATATCAGACCTTTGTTATTTGTAGTTATTAAATAACAATTAATTAAAATTTGTACGCACCGTCTCCAATACTCTGTCGGTGTATTATCATTAGAAAATGTTCAGAGTTCGCAATACATAGTTTACTAACACACCGACTGCGTTTCGAAAGCGGTGCCGTACAAATTTTAATTAATTGTTATTTGAAAACTATAAGCAACAAAGGTCTGAGATTTTCCAAAAAACTTCTTTAAACCTTTCTCGAATTTTTGGTATTGATAAAATTTTGATGCCTTCAAATAACCTCGACTCCCGAAGCGTTTCAAAATTTTAGTACTAATTAAACGTAATTGTTAGAAAATGATTTTTATAAATTTTTACGGATTATTTATCTAAATTTAGAAAACGCTATTGGTTTGTTGATAGAATAGTGCATAATTTCTGAAAATTTTATTTAAGAATTTCAATTATTGTAAATGTTATGACGAGTTGAAGACAAAATAATTAAATTTTCCGATTTTGAGAAAAATGCAGTTTTTTGCAATTATCTTGAAAACCGAAAGAGATAAAAAAAATTGTTCTTGTGGCAAAACATGAGTCTCAAAATTCTGTATTAATATATGTAATTAAAATATTTAAATTTGAATATTTATAAATATTTTTAATGTAAAAATATGCCTCCCAGGGGCCAACTTAAACGGCTGAGTTTCACACGTAAGCCCTTTTGATCGCAGAGGGTTCAATTATTCTTTGATTTTAATAGACCTTTTCATGCTAATCATTCCGTCCTTCTTCAGCGTATGTGTCCTTCCATGAAAAGGTCTATAAATTTAAATATATAAATTATAAATTAAATTATATAATTGAATATGAAATTGAAATACATCTCTAATTTTTTTCGATTTGAAACAACTTTGGAGGGTTAGAGGTTAACATTTTTGACTTATTTTTTTTTTGGACCATCCTACTAGCTACTACTATTACTATGTTAAAATCTATCATATCTACCTCATTATTTATTATCTAAATAATTTTTATTGTGCATTATTCATACATTTAATTAGAATTCATTAAATAAAAAGGCAGAGAAAATGTGTTACTAATTTCAAATTTCAAAATTGTTTAAATAATAATGTCTGCAAGGACGTCCGTAGGATTATCTTAAACTTGTACAAAACAAGTTTAATGTCATATTTTGAACTAAAACTATTAAAAATTGTTAATAAGATATATAATCGTTTTTTCGTTAGAAATGTATTTCTCATTTCACAAATTTTGAAGCATGGAAAAATTATCTTTGAGAAAGAGACATAAATTTCCTGGTACCCTTTACTGTAGCTCAGAGCAGATACAACGAAAATTATCTGTCTCTTTCACTTCTTTGTAAACAAATGAGAGTAAGGAAGACGTTGAGTGGAATTTTTCCACGAAATAAATTCACGAAAATTGTCTATCTCTTTCACTCCTTTCTAAAGAAATAAGAGTAAGCAAGACATTGAGTAGAATTTTTCCACTCAATGTCTTGCTTACTCTCGTTTGTTTACAAAGGAGTGAAAGAGATAGACAATTTTCGTTCTGCCGTGCTTGCTATAGTTATTTGACAACGCAGTCCAAAACTTATCATCGGTTAAATGCTTTAGTCATATTCAGTTTCGTGCAGTCTCTCGCAATCTTGTGTTCACCATCAAAATTGTTTGTAGTGTCTACTTCTGATTCTAGATCATTCAAAGTAAGTTAACTTTTCTTTCTTTTTAGTTAGTGAACTTTCTGAATTAGTGATTTTTCACTAATGAATTAGCGAGAAATGGGTTATTATTAAATAGTGAACATTTCACCAATGTTTAGTGGAAAATTTATTAGTAGGAAACTACTAATTTGAAAGTGAAATATTTAGTAATTGAAACAATGGAAATAATGAAATTCGCTTTTTCAATTAGTAGATATTTATTTTTGAATTAGAAGTTTTCTACTAATAAATTATTAAATATTAGTGAAATATTCGCTATGTAATAGTGACCGACTGCTCGCTAATTGATTCGTGAAAAATCATTAATTCAGGTTTAGAGAGTGCAAAATAAATATTAACATTTTTCTTAAAATACATAAAATTAAAAAAAAAATTTACTTTTTGAAATATAGGAAAAAATGTCTATTTTTACTTATTGTATTGTTTCTTTGTATTGCTTTGATTTAAAGAAATGCATTAATTTTAAAATATTTCTCTAAATCTAAATTAGTGAGATGAATGAAAAAGATTTAAATGTTTTTGGTAATAATGTAACTGTAATTTTCTTATATTTTCTAAAGGAAAGTGAGTAGTAAATGTGTCTTCTGAAGGCAAGAAATTTTTTTTTCGTTCTTATCTTGTTCTTGAATTTGTATACAATTGAATTCCGACAATGTTTTAAATAAAGGCAATATAAGAAAAAAAAATTCTTTTCTTCAGAAAGCCCATCATTACTCATGTTTTATGTACAAAATCTAATAAATTGCAGCAACTATTTTCGTTTGGCGATATAGAACAGTCCTATTTAAGAAATATTTTTAATGGAGTTTTGTACATTGGTATTTATTTATTTTATTTTTCTAAATATTCTTTTTATGGATTTATGTTGTTATTACTGTTTCAGATAATGGCCAATAATTCCTTACCATATTCAACGAATGAAGATATTGACGGAATTCGTCTATGGGATAGAACGGTGTATGTAAAATTTTTAATAATATTTACGATTATTTATGATTCAAAAGTGTGATTCTAAGTTAAATTAATTGAAATAATTGCTACGAAAACTCAGTTTTTTTCAAATTTTAAAACTGTTTTGATTTCCTATAATTACAAAAGAATTTTAGTAAAATAATAAATATTTTGACATTTGTTTAAACAAATTGTTGTTGTTAATTTTTAATCTTTTTTTCAATATTAAGGGTGTATTCCTATGTCCAAGGCTGTTTTGGAGGCTTATTTCAATATTTTTTTTTTTATACAAAATAAAATTAAATCATGACAGGTTTTTTTTACAATTGTTTATTTACATGTTGAACTATGTAAAAAAAATTTATTAACACTTTTTCTATTTAATTTGTTAATAATATTGTTAATTAAAAATGGGCAGCTTCGAAATGAGATAGGTAGTTGGTGGGAGTTCTCGTTCCCCTGCACGTCTTCTAAAACAAATAAATCGAGTAGATTATTGTTTTGTATGCTTGTGGTTATCGTCCGTAGTAAAATTATTTAATTTTAATAATAATTTTTTTTTTATTCAACTTTTTGTTCATTAAAAAAACACGATTTTTAAACATTTTTTTTTACAAGTCAGCCATTTTGTTATTTTTTGATAAAAATGTTTTATTTTACTACGGACGATAACCACAAGCATACAAAACAATAATCTACTCGATTTATTTGTTTTAGAAGACGTGCAGGGGAACGAGAACTCCCACCAACTACCTATCTCATTTCGAAGCTGCCCATTTTTAATTAACAATATTATTAACAAATTAAATAGAAAAAGTGTTAACAATTTTTTTTTACTTAGTTCAACATGTAAATAAACAGTTGTAAAAAAAACCTGTCATGATTTAATTTTATTTTGTATAAAAAAAAGAAATATTGAAATAAGCCTCCAAAACAGCCTCGGACATAGGAATACACCCTTAATATATTGTCTCTTTTTTCTGATTTTGTAATATTATTCGTCTCCTATATCTACAAAGAATTTTATGGAAATAATAGATATGTTCACAATTGTTTGGACACATAATCGTTGTTAATTCATAACTTTTTATATTATTAACTTATGAGAATGCATACTTTTTCTAATTTTTCAACTTTATCGATTTCCTTTAATAACAAACAATTTTAGTGAAATGATAAATATTTAACCCTTTCACACCCAAGCCGAATTGAGACATTGAAAAAATGAAAGTAAAGTGGTTCTTATAGTTTTTGGGGTCGCTGATTACGAATCCGATGTTAGTTTTTCAAAATTCAAAATGGCGGATCCAATATGGCGGACGAAAAATTTAAAAATTCCTTCGATTGAACTAAAACTGGTTACTCGGGGGTTTTGGGGTTGCTAATTTCGAATCCGATGTTTATTTTTTATAATTCATATGTTCAATTAACTGAAGCCATCAAATGTTTAAAAACCAGTTGGTTTATTGAAAACTAAAATATTTGGCTACCAGGTTCGAGATCCTAATAAGTGACTAGCATTAAGAAGTGTAACTCTTAATTTATTGAAACAAAATAAAATGTATTTTACAATATATATTGTAAAGAAAATTAAAAAATTTTCTTGTTCGCTACTTTCCTTGATATGACGTGTAGAAACTAATAAAAATAAAATAAATATTGAAAACACTGAATATGTATAACTCTTTATATTGGCAAGATTTTTTAAATAAGTGCTAAAATGTTGGGTTATGTTTAATTTTTTTTTAAATTTTAATTATATTTTTACTAGCTTTTATTTCTCGTATCAAGGAAAGTAGCGAACAAGAAAATTTTTTAATTTGCTTTACAACAAACTTTGTAAAATACATTTTATTTTGTTTCAATAAATTAAGAGTTACACTTCTTAATGATAGTCACTTATCAGGATCTCGACCCTGGTAGCCAAATATTTTAGTTTTAAATCAACCAACTGGTTTTTAAACATTTGATGGCTTCAGTTAGTTGAACATATGAATTATAAAAAATAAACATCGGATTCGAAATCAGCAATCCCAAAACCCCAGAGTAATAATTTTTAGTCGAATCTAAGGAATTTTTAAATTTTTCGTCCGCCATATTGGATCCGCCATTTTGAATTTTGGAAAACTAACTTCGGATTCGTAATCAGCGAACCCAAAAACCCTCGAGTAACCATTTTTAGGCGAATCTAAGGGATTTTTAAATTTTTGTTCCGCCATATTGGATCCGCCGTTTTGAATTTTGAAAAACTAACACCGGATTCGTAACCAGCGACCCCAAAAACCCCCGAGTAACAATTTTCAGGCGAATCTGAAATGTTTTAAAAATTCGTCAATTTTAACAATTTTTAATGTTTTTTTCTAAACAATATGAATTTTTATGAACAATGTAATCTACATATTTTTAAAGCTGGGCGTGAAGGGGTTAAACAATTTTTTAAACAAATAATTGTTATTAATTCTTCATTTTTTGCATTACTAATTTACGAAAATGCAGTTTTTTGTTAATGTTGCAAGTTTATAGATCTCCTATAGTGATTAAAAGTGTTAGTGAAATAATAAATATTTTAACAATTGTTTAAATTAACAGTTGTTGTTAATTGTTAACTTTTTGTATCATTAATTTGTAAGAATGCAGTTTATTTCTAATTTTGCAATTGTATCGATTACCTAAGACTATAAAAGAATTTTATAGGAACTATTTTACCAATTGTTTAGATAAATCATTGAGGGTGTTGATGCAAGAAGAGGATACGGGTGACTTTTTAAGTCTCCTGTTTTTGCTGGAGACTGCTGCCCGATATACAAAAATTAAACAGAAATTGTTCCCAGTCCCGGATCTAGAAATTTTCATAGGAGGGGCTTAAATGCTATTTGGTGCCCTTTTCCCATTACAATTTTCATTTAAAATTAAACAAAAAATTTGTTATACACTCAGTTATTCCCCTGAGGTTGGTAAGGGGGGCAGGTGCTCCCTTTTCCCCCCATAGAGCCAGGCTTGATTCTTCCATTTACATTTATTCGTTATTTACTTCGTTGAACTGCAAGTTTTAATTTAAGCTAAGAGAGTTTACAAAATATTAATTTGTTTATGAAAGAAGACTAACAATGTCCGATAATGTTTTTCTCCAGAACCATCATTTTCAGGTAAAAATCATGGTTTTGACTGAATTTGAGAGAAACATGTTAGGAATTACAAAATAAAAAAAAAATATGCAATAATAATTAATACAAACAAAAAAAAGAAACCTTTTTCGGTTGTTTGAATAAAAAAACTAAATGATGAAGTTATTAATTAAAACAGATAGCTTCTAATGCATGCTTCATGGCTACTGTAAGATTTTCAAGAAAAAAATACTGTGGTTTTCAGGAGCTTTTCGAGTCAACAAAATCTTTTGGAAGACATTTGGTAGTAGTTCCTTTATGTGAGAAAAAAAAATTTAAAAAATTATGTATATGAGAAATTTGAAATGTTTGGTTTTCCAAAAAATAGATACCGTTTTGTAAATTTTTGAATTTTTCAAAAATTTCAAGCAGTGTCCGAAAAATTCATTAAGAAAAACCAGTCAATATTGATTTTAAAACAATATTTTTTACAGGGAACTTGTGGTTTATGTTGACACTATTACTCCCCGAAAGAGAACGGGTTCAGCTGAACATCTGAAATTTTACGTAACGAATGGTTTGGGGAAATTAATTCAGTGTATAATTTGGACTGCAGAAACGATCGACAAGTTTGTCGGTTTAATTACTGTAAATACGGTAAGATAATATATGTTGTAGTATGTTGCTCCAAAATGTAAGCAAAAAGAAATTCTTTACAATGTTTTTTTTTTGTTTTTCTATACAAAAAGTTTCAAAATCGAAGAAAATACCAAGAAAACAATAATTTATTCACTAATTTGTTGATATTAAATATTATTTATTGAGTTACAGAGAAATCCCATATGTGGAAAAATGTGATTTTTATGTGTATTTAAAAAATATGTTATTAATAGTTTCTTTATGGTTTTACAGCGAAGTTATTGTACATTTACCGTTAAATTTGGAATGTTTACAGATAATTTTATGTATTTTTTATTTTTTTTAAAAATGTATTATTGTTCATATGTATAACTTTTGTCTTAAAATATTTAAAGAGTTGTAGTTTCTCCTGATTGTTTTATGTCTGTATTTAAGATGTAATATATTTTAACCAGTGGTCAGTAGTTTGTAAAATTAGGAAGAATTTGTGTTTTTCTAAGTACATTTGTAAAGCTTTCATAATTATTAACAATAATTTCTTTTAATAATTTTGAGTGGTGGTTGTACTTAATGTTGCTGAATAACATGTTATTAGTTTAACTATAATGATATAAAAAAAATGAGAGAAAAGTTCAATTTATTCGGTATTTTAAGACGAAAGTTATAAATAATATAAATTATTATATAAATTTATTATAATAAATTATATTTATTATTAATAATATTTTTAAACAATGAATAAATAATAATTTATAGACAGTAATGTTAATTTTGTTAATTAGAGTTTATCGTAATTTGTGAAATCAGGAAAAGTTACATCTTTTTAGATGTATTTGTAAATAATTAATAATTAGTAACAATAATTTCTTGAAACTATTGAAAATGGTTGTTGTCTTCAAATTGGTTAAGTATATAATTATTTTAAATATAGGAAAATAGAAAAGTTATAAAAAAATATAGTTTGCTGTTTTGTAAAATTTTTAAAAGCTATTCTTTTTGTGTAACTCTATTAACAATAGTTAATGCCAACAAATTATTTTATTTCACTCGTGCACAAAAACTTGCGTTTTTGTACGCGTGAAGGGGGTTGAAAATTAAAGTTTTTAGGTTACATGACGTCATAGGGTAAAAAAACTCAGCACAAGGCAAAAAAAATGCCTATGTTCCTATGACTTCATACTCCATCACATGCCCTTAATGTAAAAAATAAAACCGCTGCCAAGTTGTACCTCAATTATTTATTTTGTGTGAGTAATTTTTGGTATTCATTTTTTGAAAACGTTGCTTCCTCATAGAGATTACTTAATTAAAAATTAAATTTAATAAATTTAAAAACATTAAATGAAATAAATACTTAAAAAGACCAAAGAAAAAAAGAAACAATAAAAATCAAAGTTTCTAATATTTTGAATTTTTTAAAAATCATTAAGTTTTTATCAATAGCTCGCAAAAACATATTAAATAGGCCAATTTGATGCATTTTTAAATTGTCTACAAAACGAGTAAAAATTATTTTTCATAAAATTTATATAAAAAGCAAAAAAACTTGTAAAATTTAATTTTTATAAAAATTTGCAATTATTGAAACCATGATAACTCGGAAGAGGATTTCAGTAGAAGGTTCGCAAATAGCTCATTCGACGCGTTTTTTAATGACCTATATAAAAATAGAAATATATTGAAGCTTATAATAAATCATAAAAATAAAATTTTTAAAAAGCAAGATTTTCGCAAATTTTCGATTTTTAAAATGCTAATAATTTTTGATCAAATTGCACTAGAAGGTTCGCTAATAGGTCAATCGATGCGTTTTCAAAAAATAAAAAGAATGAAATATTAACATTTAAACTTTTTTTAAAAAACATGCATAATTTCGCAGACAAACGTTTTTTTCAAAATTTTAAAATGTCAAAAAAAATAGTTAGAATTGATCGATCGGGTTGAAATTAGTGTCATATTTTGTCCCCCTGATAGACCTTTAATTTCGTAAAAGAAAGGTGGTTCTAACTATTACGGTTCTCGAGATATTAGGCCAAACGTATTGTGAACACACACACACACAGACACGGACATTATTTAAAAACTTCATTTTTGACAATCTGAGGTCGAAATATGTCAAGATATGTCAAAAAATCGCAATCGATAATTGTAGAGCAAAACAATATTTCTTCTATGAGGAAGCAATAATTTGTAATATTACTGTAATATCACATCTATATTACTGTAATATTATATCTTTAAGAAGGAAATTCCCGGTCGGTTTGTAATTGAAAAGAAGATTTCGACCTTACCGGCAAAGCGACATCTATTACTCGATGCCTATTACGCTCTTGGTTCGAGCTTTTGGTGGTAAATTTTAAATTTAAATTCGATTGGTTTTTCGAATTTAAATTATACTTGAAATTTTTGTTCTGAAAAAACAAGCCGTGGAAGAGCATACCGTGCAACCGAGAGGACTCGAACCCCTGCCAATGGTTGCACGGTGTGCTCTTCCACGGCTTGTTTTTTCAGAACAAAAATTTCAAGTATAATTTAAATTCGAAAAACCAATCGAATTTAAATTTAAAATTTACCACCAAAAGCTCGAACCAAGAGCGTAATAGGCATCGAGTAATAGATGTCGCTTTGTCGGTAAGGTCGAAATCTTCTTTTCAATTACAAACCGACCGGGAATTTCCTTCTTAAAAATAAAAAGATAGCCTTTGACGTCAGTATAGGCTTGTTCTGGAAGAATAAGAAAGTGGTTTAGGGTATAAGTCCCCGGATAGGCATCCATTGGCAGGGGTTCGAGTCCTGTCGGTTGCACGGTGTGCTCTTCCACGGCTTGTTTTTTCAGAACAAAAATTTTAAGTATAATTTAAATTCGAAAAACCAATTGAATTTAAATTTAAAATTTACCACCAAAAGCTCGAACCAAGAGCGTAATAGGCATCGAGTAATAGATGTCGCTTTGCCGGTAAGGTCGAAATCTTCTTTTCAAGTAATATTATATCATTATCACTGTAATATTACGGTAATGTTATTTCCAATATTACCTTGAGACGGACATTTTAATATCACGTCAATATCACTGTAATATCACCCCGTAATATTACTAATATAAAAAAATTATATCACTGTGATATTCACGTAATACTACGTGCTGCTTCAGTTTTTACAAGCAAAATGCATTGGAAATTCGTATGGCACTGTAAATATTATCTGTTTGAAAAAATAGGGGTAGTTTTTTCGATTTTGATATTTTCTTTTCAAAACAATATTTTTAAAAAATATTGTGATTACCCATTCTGATTTTTTAAAAATTGATAAATACTTAAAATTCTAATATTTTATTTAGATTTTACATATCGATGGTTGCTGCGCCCGCTCGCCATCGAAACCGCAGTTTAACAGGGGCAATGTGCCCTTTGAATTGCAAATTTTTGATAACACAGAAATAACATCAATGGGGAGGCATGTTCCCCAAGACGATCATCAAGATGACATAAACATTGTCGAGTTAAATGACGTCATTCATTGGGAGGGACGGGGACTAATAAGTAAGTTGATAAATAAAAATGTAATGACATATAATAATAATTTTATGTAGAATTAGGGGACTTACACTTGGGTCATAAAGTTTCAGTACATTTTGTGTTGGATTGCTGTTACTCGCTCGCATTACTTCAAATTCAAATATTTCTGAAAAAATGCTGTAAGATTTATGAATTATTTATCTTTTGAAAGTTTATTAAATTTACAATAAATTGGATAAAGGTTGAACCAATTTAATGAAGCAAATAAAAATATATAGTTCTTTAAAGTCAGAGGTTTTTTTGTGACAATTGCGACTTTGAAATGTATAATTCGAGTTAATGACAGTTGAAGAAAATATTTGTTTGAGATTTTTCACTTTCATAACATGAAGTATAAATCCCAGTCTTTAATTTTAAACCAAATCCAATAAAAAATAATCAGTATTTGCTTTAAAGTCTATAAAAATAAAATCTTATTCTCTCGAAAATTTGTAAAGAAAATAAATCTTACTTCGCCTTTAACATTCATTTGTTTTATCGTTTAACAATATTTCTAAAAAAATGTATAACCTTCTGATTTTTGTTAAAAATGTAATATTAGAGTTGTATCATAAAATTATTTTTATTTGTCAGTTATTGAAGCATGGGTGTTGCTCTTAAATCAATTATTATTTATTTTGTTTAGAAGTAAATGGTTTTATGAAAACCTGTTTCAAAAGAGTACTTGGACCTGCTGCAATTAATATGCCAGATTATGTATGGGGGTCCATTACTGATGGTCAATCTAAATTAGAGGTACGGATCACAAGTGTTGAAAACGAGCCTGCTCTAACCAAAGGTGAAGCTGTTACAGTTACCGGGAAAATTGATTCGCAAGGTAACTATTATTATTTAGAATTTTTTTAACATTGTTTAAAAAAGTTTATGTAACTCAGGCCTATTATGATCACTTTACCTACCTATAAAAGCGCATCCTAAATATCAATAGAGTACCCACTATTCCCCTCGGGCAATAATAGTCCATTTAATGACCTGCTGGGCTATATGGAAGAACTTAGTAGGGGAGACCGATGTGAGTTGAAACAGAGTCGATATCTCGAAAGCTATGACCTTTTGAAAAATTTAAAAAACGTAGATTTATTACTTTTCTGATTCACTACTTGATCAAAATGTAGTTGGGCATCTGAAGAAAATATTTGGGGTATATTTTACGTATGTCCATAAAAAAATGTCAAAAGTAAGTTTCTGACCGATATTTTGATACTTTATTATTCGACACATATAAGGTTGTTGTTGTTCTAATATTTACTTCAGTGACTGTTAAATGTTTAAGTTTCATGGAATGATATTGTTTTTTTGGGACAGTTTTGAGATTTACGATAAAAGATCATTATTTGAACCGACGCACGATTGTACCGTGCAAACATCCGCAACATTATGCTTTAATTGAATAGTGTCTGTTTAATTGTTTGTTAAAGTACATTGATATATATGTTATGGCTTTAAAAACATTTAAAATTTTCCAAATTTTCGTGTAAAATCACTTTTGTATTGTCGAAAGTTAAAAAAATATTAATAAAGAAATTCACTAATTTCAATTTTTTATAAATATTTGCTTTTTGTTTCTTTCAATCTATGTATTGCTTGTCGGATCAATGACGAAATTCTGTTTTCGGTTTAATTTTATTTTCATTGATCTCAAATCGATTTTCTTACTTTTATTGTTGTTATACCTTCATTTTTTAAAAATTCGGAGACAAAACTTTATAATTCTTATATGGGTAATTCTCCACGTAGCGCACAAATTGTTGAAAACAATTGTCAAAAATTTTTTTTATCAATATCATAAAAGTTACTATAAATTCTTCAAGTTAAAGTGCCTGCAATGAAGTGTCCATGATGGGCCGGACAAAATATTTATAATTGTGGTATTTTTTGTAGACAAATTACTTGTAAGCACTTATATGTACCTTACGTTAAAAAGTGTGTATGCAAATAGATTCTATAATGAACATTAAAAACCGAGTGATGAATACATTTTCACAAAAATTAAAAACGCTTTCTGTTAAACATATTTTTTTCGGTAATTTATGGAAATTTGTGGGAATTTACACTGTAATTTATGGAAAGTTTCGCAGTAATCTATAAAAATGTGTAAAACATAAACCACGATTCCAAACTTTGAGTTTGGTAATTTATAGAAATTTTAGAGTTAATTTATAAAACTGTCGATGTAATTTATAAAAGTGTGTAAGCAACACATCATAATTTAAACTTTTTATTTCGGTAATTTATAAAAAAAATGTAAAGCACAAATCACAATTTAAAATTTTTATTTTGGTAATTTATGGAAATTTTCGAGGTAATTTACAGAAATTCTAGCGGTAATTTATGGTAATTTGTTTGGTAATTTATAGTAAACTTACTTGCACTATGGCAGTTTATAAGAACTTTCAATTTTATTGTTTAATACACCACACGCCGAACTTACACAAATTTGTTCATGTTACACCAATGCCGGTCGAAAATTTCAGGTTGGTGGAGAAGGTGGAGACGGTTGAAACTATTTCGACCGGCATTATTAATTCCCTTGTTTTTTAGAAAATCATCATTAATTTTTGATTTATCTCGCATGGATTACTTTTATGTGGTCAAAAATAATACAAATACACTTTATTCAACTTTTATTATAAATAATTTTCGAATTTATTGTAAAATATTCAACGACCGGTGGAGGTTGGTGGAGACGATTCTATGAGGCCCTGAACAAATTTCAAATTTGAAGTGATAAATATCGGGCAAGTACGAGTTACATTCGTACCAAGTGGAAGGGTTCCCTACCGTTCTCATTTTTTTCAATTACATGAGTCAGAGATTATTTGAATAATAATTTAAATAATGATAAATTTAAATAATTTTTTTTTATTTTTAAATAAATTCAAGTATAAACTTAATGATTTTTATAAGATTAAAAATTTCCAATTAAATAGACTAAGCTTTTTTATATAATTATAAATTTTAAAGCCAAAAAAATTTTTTTTTAAAATTTTTTTTTATTTCTTAACTTTTAAAGTAATTTAAACATAAACATAAACATTTTGTACAAAAAAATAATCTGAAAATATAGAATATTGCAGCTGTTTAGAAGAAAAAATTTTTTTTTGGTAAAATTTAAGTTTTTTGGAAAGAATGTTATGATAATAAATTTAAACCACAATTTTTATGGTTTTATAATAAATTCTACATAAAATTACACATTTTTAACCAATTCCCAACCTTGCAGGATAAATACGCTGAGCTCTAGCATAGGGGTTTTTTTTCATTTTTCAACTTTTCATTAATAACTTTTGAAAATTAATTCCAGCAACGTTCGCTATATTTTTCCCGTAATCTACACGTAAAAATACTTAGGTATACCAAATATCAAACCTCTAGGTCAAATGGTTTGGAAGATAAGGGGGGGGAGACACGTTTTTTTTAAAAAAAAAGTTTTTCCTTCACAACGCTATGACCATCACCTCCAATCATGTTCTCAATATCTTTCCTCAACTCTACTTGCGAAAATACATATGTGTTCCAAATTTCAATACTCTAGGTCACATAGTTTAGGTGATAGGGGGTGGGGGGGGGGGGGGGTAAATAGGCATTTTAATGCATTGTTTGAAAAAAATCTTGTTATTTCCTTGACAACGCTATGAACATCATGTTCAATCATCTTCGTTATATTTCTCCTGTAATCTACACGTGAAAATACATAAGTGTACAAAATTTCAACTCTCTGTCTCAAATAGTTTGGCTGCTAGGGGGGGGGGGGGTAATGGTTTTGGGGCGACGGATAAACGAGTGAAAACATAAGGGTTCCGTTTGGACAATTTGTGTACGGAACCCTAAAAATGAATAAATCAATTAGGAAATTGATTGCTTCTTTCATGTATCAACTTAAGGAAGTTAATTGTTACTTATTCCAAAGTAGAACTATGTTAAAAATATATTTTTATTTATGAAATTTTATTTTTATTAAAAAAATAGAGGATAATTGAAAAAACTGTAGTCACAGATAAATAGCAAAAAAAAATCCAAAAAAATTTTTTTCTGTATTAAACGTTTTTTTTCTTTTCATTATAATAAAGTACGCAATACTATATGCCAATATTTATTGTACTTATTAGCGAATATTGGTACAAATATTAAGTTTTCTTTTTTTAATTTCTTGGGTGGACAGGTCAAATAATTACATTTTTAGCCTTTTAAACCGTTTAAACAAAAAAATATTATATTATACACTAAAGCGTCGATTCAGTGGACGTCGGTCGAGTGGACTAGTTTGTTGATGAAGTGGTGATCGGAGAGAAGGGGGCGCTGAGCTCGGCGAACACGCATATTCATAGGCGTACTAACTTCTAACTTTCGCGGGCGCGTGGTGCCCTACTACAAACGAAACCGTGTCGTGCCTACTATTTTTTCAATAGTTTAATACTTAAATATTTATTTTAAATTTCCATTCTTTTATTTTCCAATTATAGTTAAAAATATGTATGAATTTAAAGAAAATAAAAAATAAGTACTTGGGAAATATACTTTTAAAGTTTCATACGGCCCTGACTGTTTACGTGACCTTCCGCCAATAACCTCGTCGATTCAGTGGACCACAGGACATTTTAGTCCACTGAATCGACGCTTTAGTGTATACAAAAGTATCGGTTGGTTTTTGTTTATGAATATAAAAGTTACGTTTTCACGTTCAAATAATAGAAGAAGACATAAATTATTTGGAATTATTCTTTCAAAACATGAGGAAAGTGAATTTGTGCGCTACGGGGAGAATCACGCATATTCCTATAAAACATTTTCTATGATATATGCGTATTTATAATATTTCTAACTATTATAAAGCTCAACTTATTGTTATTAATCGTAATTGATTAACAAAGACTGGCATATAAAGTCTGACTTGTGTTAAAAGAATTAATATTAGAGATAACTTAATTCCAAAAAAAATTATTCTACTTCCCTGCTTAAAATGACGGATGAAAATCTGACACAAAAACCGTGTAACTTTTCGGATAGAACCGGATATTTTTATCCGTTTCTTATCCGCTTTCTGTCCGTTACCATCCGACCTCAATCTGTCAAGCATAATTGAAATTAGTTTTTTAATTAAGTTTAGAAACGTCTTTTATCCGTTTCTGTACGAATCGTATCCGTTAGAGAAAATCGAAATTCCAATCAAACGTTTTTCATCCGGTTTGAACTGTAATCATACGTTTTCATTCCGAAAGTTATACGTTTTTAATCCGACTTCAATACGATTTTATCCGAAATGTAATCCGTTTTTTGTGTCTGGTTTCTATACGTGATCTTAAGCAGGGTTAAATCAGTTTTAGATTTTGCAATTTTTTAAATAGACCCTTATAACTTTTTAACTTTTTTATTTTTGATTCGCATACTACATAAAAACAGCTATCTTAAATTATGAAGCTCATAAAAATGAGACTGTTTTTGGCTGAGTTATACGTGATAATGTAAAAATCGTTACAACTTACCTCGGTCTCCCCTATGCATCGACACAGGTAGTGCAAAGTGACTACAGAATGCCTTTGTTACATAACATATAGTATGTACCATGTGTTATAGGTGCTTTTCGTCTCGCGTGATATTTCCGAATCTGTCTTCGCCTCTTTTGAAATGTCAACGCTTGACTTCTGACACTTGATGCATAATATACTATTATATCTCTTAAATAACAATAATGAGTATTCAATTGTTAATTAGGAATGTCTCCATTTTTGGAAATCCGATAATCTAAAATTACAAGTTCGCAGCGGTAGCGTTCCTTGCGAGAAAAGTATGAGGTATTGGATATTCTTTGTATAGTCCTTTATTACAGTTTACTGTTATTATATTTTGAGGTTGAATAGAGAGAAAGTTTTCACCTTTTACACATTTTATTTGACTTCATTTTTTGAAAATAATATTGAATAATCACTATGCTTTTAAAATAATCGTTAAAAACTCAGTTTATTTTAAAACTCTTAGTCAATTTTCTGATAGTTTTTGGTCTTAAAAATTATTAATATAGACCACAAAAGA
Source organism: Ganaspis brasiliensis (assembly GCA_037103525.1). Lineage (NCBI taxonomy): Eukaryota > Metazoa > Arthropoda > Insecta > Hymenoptera > Figitidae > Ganaspis > Ganaspis brasiliensis. Next base: position 133,262 of record JAZKLR010000454.1, on the reverse strand, counting down.
AGAAACAATTTACTCAAATTTTTTAAAAATCTATGGGTTATCAGTTGAAAATACAAATAATTTACATTAATCCTTTTAAAATTATTTACATAAAAATATACTTAATTTCCAATATTTACCTTCAAAGAAATTAAGGATTAAGGATTGTATTAAGGATTGTTTCACTGAATGTTTAAAAAAAAATTAATTTTTCAACTATTGTTTGTATAGTAGGGTGGCCCAAAAATGCATTGTACAAATCTTTTTCCTGAAAAGAAGTAAGAAACTCTCGGAATTTGTTCCAATATGAAAAAAATTAGTAAGTTCTGATTTTTCAAATTTTTTATATTAAGTGAATTTTCCCATATAAAATATTAAGTCTCTTGTTGTTTAATGTACTATTAGATCAGAGTTTTTAATTTTTGATCAAAGTTGAAAAAAATAGGTTTTGAATAATCTTTTATTAAAAATAAATTATTTAAATAAATTATAAGTGTTTCAAAAATTGTCATTTCATTATAAAATAATTAAGAATACTTTAACTACTGAGTAAAAACAAGATCTGACAAAATTAAAAATAGCGATCAAAATTCGATATTGTATCTCAGAAACACGTTAAGTTGTAAATATTTAAAAGGAAGGTAACTTTAGGGTAGTATTTTACCGGGTTAGGGTTGTCAAAATTAAAAGTTATAAGTCGATTTGCTCGTGAGAGAGTCAATTATAAGATTCCGAAGTTTAATAATAACTTTTCTTGAACCCTCGTAAATGATTTTCATTTTTCGAAAATTGAAAATTTTCCTATGTATTTTACGTGGGAAAATTGAGGTACCCGGTGACAACAGTTAATATAAAAATTTTGAAAAATCCAAAGATACTAATTTTTTTTTTTTTTTTATTGCAACAAATTCCGGGGATTCCTGGCCCTTTTCCTCAAAAAAGGCTTTTTGGGACACCCCACTTTATAGTATTATTAAATAATATTTCTAGACAATGATGTTGAATAAAACGTGTAAAAGGTGTATATATTCTCCGTGTTTAATCCCAAAACATAATATTCTAAGTCAACCGTAGCAGATAACTACATAAACAAAATCCCATATCTCATACTTTTCCCGTAAAGGACGTCACCACTGCGTACCTCTACTTTGCAATGATTGGATTTTTAGAATAGGATACATTTTCGAGATTCATTACCGTACATGCAATTATATATATATTTTTTTTACTTTTAAAGGAGGAAGAGTTTTTATGCAAGTGCAGACCGAAGACTACATTGTAGCTGATCCTGAAAGAGATATGATGCCTTTAATTGATGTAGTTATGGCAAACAGAGAGCTCAGACGAGTGGCTGAGGAGCAATTACAAGGAAATCATCAATTACTGCGAGAATAAGAACATTGTTATTTTGAACAGGACATAGCTTAATTTGTTCGTCATGAAATTTGATGTATTTCATAGATATGACTCTTTCAATTGAATGCGCTGTTATGTTCCTTTTTGACATATATATGGGCAATTCCATATCGAATTTATCATGCAGATTTTAAATTCAGTCAAATCTACTCTTTATTTGTTCCTTATAAAGAATAATAGATACGTATTTTTTTTTATTTTTGTTTAAGTGCCAAAATTTTCGAGTAATAAATTTTCCAAATTTTAGGTTTTTAAAAGTAGATCTACACGGGAAAAAATATTGTAAGCGAGAAGCACCAATCTCTGAGCAGTATTTGTACTATGGGTTATGTGTAGCAGCTATTCTTTTTCGGGCAGCTCCTGCTTGATACATGAGTATCAGATATCCAAGCATGGGATAATGTTTTTGGCATGGGCTCCAGTTATCCAGCGTTTGGGCAGGAGCTGCCCGAAAAGAATATTTGCTACACATAACCCATAGTACAAATACTGCTCACAGATTGGTGCTTCTCATGTACAATATTCTTTCCCGTGTATCTTCTATCACATACATAACTCCGAACTTACAGAATTTATAAAATGCGTTCTGCAATACATAAAAAGGTGGATTTTTAAAACCGTTTAAGTAAAGTAAAAAATTATGTTTTCCAATTTCCACAAATAAAACTTATAAACTAATTTCTTTTTTTTTAATTTGAACCAGATGAAAAAATTTTTTTCTTTTATTTATACCTTCAAATGTTAAGAATATTTTACAAAAGATTCGGAGTAGCATAGTAAGTATTATTAATTGAAATTAATTTTCAAACACTGCCTCTTATTTCTACGTGTGGATACGTTCAAACTTCAGAAAAATTGTTGTGATTTGAATATAGTTACATAACTTATTTCTTTAATATGTAAGTATGTCACAATAATTTTTTGGAAATTAAACGTGCCCAGTGCAGGAGGTGGAAATAACAGACAGAGTTTGAAAATTAATTTAGATTAAAAATATTTATCATGTCATTCCGAATTTTTTTGGAAAATGTTCTTAAAGTTTTGAGGTATTTATTATTAAAAGAATACATTTTTTTAATCGGCACCAAATTAAAAAAAAAAGAATTTGCTTACAAAACTTTTCTTTCTTTTCACTACTTCAAATTTCGAAGGTTGGAATACTTTCTATAAATTCAATAGGCTCAGAGTTATTTACATGTGGTGTACTTTTAAAAACCTAAAGTGTTGGAATTTCATAAATCGAAAATTCGGCTACTTAAACAAAAATAAAAAAGGTATGTATCTATTATTTTTTATAAGGACAAATAAAAAATAGATTCAATCGAATTTAAAATGTTAACTGTAAACTTGATATGGAATTGTTCATATATATTCATTTGTCACATATATATTTATTATATATATGTATATATATGTCTATAATTTGTCTCCATTGTAACACTTTGAAGTTTACAAGGTATTAATTTACCTTCATTATTTTTTCATATTATAATTTGTTTTTCATTTATTAATTATTATCTATGCACAATATAATTTTATTTTACTGACCTCTCTAAATCTCAATAACTGATTTTCCAGTAATGAAATAACGAAAAGTCGATCACTATTATATAGCGAATATTTCATTAATGTTAAGTAAAAAAATTTTACTTTTCAATTATTAGATATTTGACTTTTCAATTAGCAGATTACTATTCATAACTTTATAAAATAAATGAAATGTATCTTAGTAAATATTAATAAAATATTATCTATTTAATAGTGACTGATTTATCGCAAATTTATTAGTGGAAAATCAATCATTCAGATTTAGAGACATTAATTCTATTTAGTTCAATGCTTTCTTCATTTTGTTTTAAAAGAAAGATGTTTCTTTAAAACTTGTATTATGTTAGAATGACATTATTTTTTTAAATGTGAGACTTTATTTATAGCTTGCATAATTAGCGTATGATTTCCCATTGGAACGTAATGTGATACCGAGATTTAAAGTATTATTGAAGACTTTTTTGTTTATAAATTATATTTACATATAAATCGAATTTTTATTTATTGTTTCTATTGAATGTATCAATGTTCCAAAAATATTATTTAATGTATTTTTTGTTAATAAATTTCGTTTATTCGACAGTTATTATTATTTCTGTGTACTTCAACAATTATTGAATTTATTTTTTATTGTAATGGTTATTAATTAGCTGAAATCTTTATGCCAAAATATTTTACCAAAATGAAGGAATTTCTGTTTCTCATAACAACTATATGTCATTGAAATATTTAATATTTCATTGAAATATTTCAATTTTTCATTGCACGTATATATAAATTTCATTGAAATATTAGAAGAACTCAATGCGCATACGTCGACCGATGCAAGATTAGGTTATGACCCATGTTATGGACATAGTTATGACTATGTTATAAATGACGAATTTCTTCCGTTAATTTTATTTTATATAAATTAATTGAAAAACAGTAATGGGTCGAGTAAAAAATTTGATAGATCGACATTTTACTCACAACGGCAGTCGCCCGAACATTTCAATTATACTTAAAAATTGTATTTTTATTAATGTTATATTTTTATTTTTGAAATTCATTTGTAAATGTATTTTTTTTATAATTGGCACTGATTTTTAATATTTGCATTATTTTTTCGTTAATGTCATCAATTGTCAATTATTTGTATGATTTGTTTCTCGAATTTTTAATTAATCTACTCATTTTTAATTATCTCAAATTTTAAAGTATTTTCATTATTTTGAAATTAATTTCTGTGACTTACAATTATGTTACTCAAATTTCTATTACTCACTACAATTTTCAACTGTTAAAATAACTTTTCAATATATATCCCAATTTTTAACTTAAAAAAATTATTTTCTTAACTTCATCAATCAGTATTTCGTAATATACCTGTTTTAGAGTGATTTTTGTCGGAGGAAAAAATTTAATTATTTATCCATAATTAATAACTGAATATTAATGTCCTTTTATATCCGACTCAAGTTTGTTAATTTTTAATTCCTGATTCTTCGAAGGCTGCTAATCGTTACTTATCCGATTTAAAGTGACTTTTGTAGTAGGAAGAAATCTTGATATTTATCTACAATTCATAAGAACGTATTGATGTCACTTCATATCCGGCTTAAATTCGTTACTTTTCAAATCATAATTTTACTAATTTGCTGATCGTAATCTCTATGTTTTAAAGCAACTTTTAATCAACTGTAAGAATTAGCCGCGTTCGTTAAGTGTTGTCTTAAGTATTAGGTTAGTTCAGGGTTCGAATCCTCTAATAGTATTTATAATTTACATTGCGTTATATACGTGCAACTATGGGTATTACAGGGGGTCACCCCGTGTTACGACCCGTTTTTTAAGCATTTTATTGGATTCTTTTTTCAGAATCTTAAAAACTTTGAGCTTCAAACTTTTTTCCATATGTTTAGTGACACTTTAACAATAAACATCAATTTTTTCAATTAAAAATACTTAAATATTTACGACTTGAAACACTGTAAAGTGTCTTTGGTGATAAAGAGATTCCAAGTGATTGGCTGAACAGAAATTAAAAAATGAAATAGCATTTTAATTTGTGGTTCTGTGGCTATCGTCTGAATCAGGTTATTTTGAAAATATTAAAAACTGAATTTTTTATGCGTGTTTGAAATTGATTTTTAAAGAAGCCCGATTTCTTTGGAATATTTTGTTGCATATAAATAAATCTACTTGACCTTTCTCAATTATTCTGGTTCCAGTGATAACCACAAATGTGCTGAATATACCCTATAAATTTGAAAGGAAACGGTGAAGCCGTTTTTGAGAAATCATGCTAGCCAGTTCGGAAAATGTTGTTTTGAGAAAAACGCGTTTGAAAGTTCAAATACGAATAAAGCCATAAATTCCGACCTACTGCTAAAATAATTTATATATTCGAAAATATATTTTATTAATTCTGCAAGTCAAATTCGATATGTGTATAAAATTTTAGTACTGTAAATTAAAAACTTTCTTTGCTGTGGGAGGGGTACAGGATCATGTTTTTTACATACTGTACTAAATATCATAGTTCCTGATGAATAGCGCTACATCAACCACCCCCAACAAAGTTTTCTATATTTTTTCTGCAATCTACAGGTGAAACTAGACAAACAATAAAGCGAGAGAGAGAGAGAGAGAGAGAGAGAGAGAGACATTTTAAGTAGGGTAGGACCCTTTGCAGGATATAATTGAAAGCAGGTGCTGAAAGCTATAAAACTAATTCTGCTCCTTTCTCACGCTTAATATTAGAAAGTTATTTACTCTAAGAGATCATAATCTAACAAATCAGTTTTTCTTCAAATTTCAGTTTACTTTAATGTGACTGTTGCTTCCTGCACCATTCTCTTTTCATTGTTCTTCATTTGCAGATTATGGCAATTTGTAAATTGTGAAAGTAACAAATTTGTAAATTGGAAAATTAATGAGCTTACAAGTGGTAAATTGGAAAATTGAAAAATTGGAAAATTGGAAAATTGATAAATTGGAAAATTGGTAATTAGCAAATAGCTAAATCGCTTAATTAATAAATTTGCAAATTGGTAAGTACATCAGTTGATTCTCCAGAAGATCATCAATTATTATTGAAAATAAATATAAACTTCCAATGGTCAAAACAGAAATTTGTTTTTACTTTAGTACGTTAATGTTCTTTACATGATAATGATCAAGATAAGAATATAATTATAAAAATGAAATATAATTTTCTCAGTTCGTAATCCTCCTGTATTGACAATTTAAAACTCCGTCAAATTTTCGTAATTTGGGACGGCAGGTAACTTAAAAGAGAAAAAGAAAGAGATTGGGCGAGAGATAACGAGGATAGGTATACTGGGAATGAAAACAGGTTTTATGAGACAGTTTGTTTGTCTTCTAAATGTCTGCTGACATTAACTTGGCAATCGTTTAACTTGCTTCTCTTACACTGGTACAATAATTCTCAATTTCAGTTGTAAAACTAGCAACTTTGGTCTTCCGTAAATTGTTTATTGGAATATTTGGATAATTGGAAATTTTGGTTATGGAATATTTGGAAAATTGGAAATTTTGGTACAAAATTGTAAATCATCTTTAAAAATTGGAAATTTTGATAAAAATTTGAAATTTTGGTGAAAATTGGAAATTTTGGTAAACATTGGAAATTTTAGTTATTGGTTATTTATTTCGGTCTTCCCTGATATCTTCAAACTAATTGACAATTTTTTGAGAAGCTTATTTACTATCACTCTTCGTTGAAAACTGGACTACGTGCCTGGATATTTTGCTTTCTCACTGTACAAAATTTTAAATAACGACGAATACGTTGAAATAATTTTATTCATATATTTTGCATGTCATGGGTGTTATATAAGACCAAAAAAATTTTAATTTTTCAAACCCGTCAGATGAAGTAAGCGGTAAATTGGCTATGTAAACTTCCTTTGGTGTAAATAGAAAATTTTTTTTTCCTGACTTTCGATAAAAAACATATTATTAGAGGTAAATCAAATTGTTATTAGAATGGAGGAAAAGGAAGAAAATTCAGTAGATAAATCCAAATCCTCTAATTGTTGTCAATTGGGAAAAAATCTTGATTTTCAAAATGTACATTTCCTTCATCCAATGCCTTCAACGTCATCTGCATCAGTTTCTGATTTTACTAATGAATCTGAAGAAATTAAAGTGCAGGAGACTAGAATAAGGACAGAAAGGAAAAGAAAAATGAGTGATGTATCATCCAATGTAATAATTGCAATGAAACTAAAGAAATCTTCAAGCATTTTGGATGAAATTGGTGAAATAGAAAGGAATAATTTATTAGAAGATAATAGGAAGAAAGAAGTTAATAGATTGACAGAAAATGCTGACATAGAATCAATACAGGTTCACACAAGCAATTTGAGTAAGGAAAGACAGAAACGTTATCGTCAAAGAAAGAAGGAAAAAAAATTAGAGGCAGAGAAGTTAATAAAAGATGATAAAAGAGAATTAAAAAGGATTCACACAAAAAATTTGACTAGAGACAGAGTGAAGCGTTATCGTCTTAGAAGTAAGGAACAGAAATTAGAGAAAGAATTGGTAAGTACATCACTTGATTCTCCAGAAGAAAATCAATTATCATTTAATCCTATTCATTCACCTACTTATAAGGAAGATTATCTTGGTAAAATGTCATTTGCTTGCAAGCATTGTCAAGCAAAACACTTTAAAGATGAACAAGTTGCTAAGAAATCTAAATTGCATGAAAAAGAAAAAGTTAATAAGAAATTAAATAAATCTAATAGAAAAGGAACAGAAGAAGAAGAATTGCATTCATATAATGATTGTTGTGGTCATGGTGGTGTCGAGTTAGAAGTGTCGGATTATCCGTTGGAATTAAAAGGGTTATTAGATGGATCACACAAAAAATCAAACCATTTTAAGAAAAGTATAAGGTGTTACAATAATTCATTTGCATTTGCCTCATTTAATGCCAAAGTTATTAATTTCAATGAAAAAAGAAAAGGACCATTTTGTTTTAAAATTCAAGGACAAATATATTATCAAATGAATAACGCTTTATACCCTGAAACTGGTGATGACCCTTCTTATGGTCAGCTATTTATTTATGATCCTGACGATGCTGTTGATTATAGAATCAATAGAAATACAAGATTAGATAGAGATGTTTTGAGAGAAATAGAGGATGTTATGAGAAGAGATAATGTATTTACTAAATCATACAATATGATGAAGGATGTTTTAGAAATTGAAACAGAGCTGGCAAATGCAAGAAATGAAGAAATTCCAGAACTTCAGTTATTATTTACATTGAAGAAAGGAATAGATCCACGGAGATTCAATTTTCAAAGAGTTAATGAAGTAGCAGCAATTTTTAATACAAATTGTGAAGGCGAAATACCTGAATCTTATGTGACAGTCTACAACAAAAGAAGTAAAGAGCTACAATTAGTTAGTAGTTTGGATCCTTGTGTAGAACCCTTCATTTATCCTATATTCTATCCTTTTGGAGATAAGGGTTATTGTATTAATATGATTAGACGGGATAAGGACAAAAGATTAAAGAAGCATAGGATTTCAAGAGCAGATTACGTTAAATATAAAATAGGAATTAGAGAGAACGTGTTTAATCCGTTTTTATATGGTGGTAGATTATTTCAACAGTGGTTAGTTGATAGTTATGTAAAAGTTGAAAAAGATCGACTTCAATATTGTGCTAATCATCAAACCCAACTGCGAAGTGAAACATACAAAGGGTTAATAGATCATATTACTAATACTGCAGAAGAAAGTAATACACCTATTGGAAAAATGGTTGTATTGCCATCCACATTTATTAATTCACCTAGACATATGATGGAACAATATCAAGATTCAATGGCCATTGTGTGTAAACATGGCAGACCAGATTTATTTATAACAATGACATGTAATCCACAATGGAAGGAAATAGTAGAAAATTTGTTACCCAATCAAACTGTGGCCGATAGACCTGACATTGTTGCTAGAGTGTTCTTTTTGAAAGTACGTCGCCTGATTGAATGTATCGTTAAAAAGAATTGTTTTGGAGATGTTAAATCGTATGTTTATGTAATAGAATTTCAAAAAAGAGGATTACCACATATTCATTTGTTGCTAATATTGAAATCCAATTCAAAAATTTTGACAGCAGAAACTGTAGATCGTTATATTTCAGCTGAAATTCCTGATAAAAAGATTAATTCTACATTACATGAAATTATAATGTCAAATAATATACATGGTCCTTGTGGAGATTGGTGTTTTGTTGATGGCAAATGTTCCAAAAAATTTCCTAAAATTTTGCAAGAAGAGACTACAGTGGAAGACAATTGCTATGTACTGTATCGAAGAAAAGATACAGGTGAATCATATGTAAAATCTAATGGATACATTGTTGATAATAGTTTCGTTGTACCATATTGTCCTAAACTTTCACAAGAATTTAATTCTCATATAAATGTTGAAGTTGTATCAAGTATTAAATCTGTTAAATACATATATAAATATATTTATAAGGGGCATGATGCAGCATCAATCATTATTACAAATAATAATGGTGAAACTACTATAAATCATAATGAAATCAATCATTATGAAGAAAATAGATATGTAGGTCCTGTTGAAGCAGCATGGAGAATTCTGGGTAAAACTTTATCTAAAAAGAGTCACAGTGTCTGCCGTTTACCTATACATTTGCCAAATAAACAAAATGTTTTGATTCGGCAAGGGCAAGAGGATAAAAAGATATCATTTGATTTAAGCAAAACAACAAAATTATTGGATTATTTCAAATTAAATCAACGTGATGTAAATGCTCGTAATTATTTCTACACTGAGATACCTGAATACTATTCATGGAATAAAGAGACATGTAAATGGAATAAAAGAGGTCGTAAAGAGAATGTTGTAGGAAGAATGTATTCCGTAAGTCCATGTGAAATTGAATTATTTCATCTTCGATTATTATTACTTACAATTAAAGGTGCAATTTCATTTGAGTCCTTAAAAACTGTGAATGGGGTTACACATGATACATTTACGACAACTTGTTTAACATTAGGACTTATAGAGAACGATCATGAATGGAAAGAGACCTTAAAAGAGGCTACTGTGTGGATGATGCCTCAATCACTACGTCGTCTTTTTGTTAGAATATTAATTCATTGTCGTCCAATTAATGCTGGTGAACTTTGGGAACAATTTAAAGTACATATGTCCGAAGATTATCTTAGAAGTTTTGATAATATCATTGCCGAAAATAAAGCATATATAGAAATAAAAGACTTACTTTCTGAAGAAGGATATCATTTACATGATTTTCTTGGATTGCCTCCTATTGAAGAAGTTTGCAGCAATGTTTATGTTCCTCATTCAGTGAATGTTGATGAAGAAAGAAGATTAGGGACAGAAAGATATGATAAGTTAAATGTAAAACAGAAAGAAGTAGTTGATTTTGTTTTAAGTGCAGCTCATGATTCTACCGACAATGTTTGTCGGTGCATTTATGTCGATGGGCCTGGAGGATCAGGAAAAACATTTATGTATATTACTTTATGGCATTTATTAAGAACTGTTGGTAAAAAAGTTTGTAATATGGCTTTCACTGGAATAGCAGCAACATTACTTCCTATGGGTAAAACAGTTCATAAAGTTTTGGGTCTTCCGGTACCATTATATAATGATTCATCATCTGGTATTAAAATACAGTCTAAGGAAGGGTTGTATTTGAAAGATGTTGATGTATTTATTTGGGATGAAGCTCCAATGTCGCCAAAGTATGCTTTAGAAATTATGGACAGAACATTAAGAGATATGATGCAAGTAGATGTTCCTTTTGGTGGTAAAATTATAATTTTAGGAGGTGACTTTAGACAAGTTCTGCCAATCAAAGAAAAAGGTACAAGATCAGAAATTATTAACTTGTCTATTAAAAACAGTATATTATGGAAACATTTTTCAAAATTTACGTTGTCTGAAAATATGCGTGCGTTGCCGGAAGAAACAGAATTTACAGAGTTTTTACTAAAAATAGGAAATGATATTCTTAACGATGAAAAAGATTGTGTTCAATTACCAGGTAAAATAATTGAAAAAAAAATAAAGACATTTGTCAAGATATGTATGAAGAACTGATTAAACAAAACAGATTTGACGATTTGGCATTGTGCGCAATTTTGGCTCCCAGAAATATTGATGTTGATGACATTAATAATCAAGTTGTACAATTATTAGATAACGATAAAGAGAAAGTATATAAAAGTATTGACTGCGTAGATAATCGCGAAAATATGAATGATCATGAAGTGATTTTACCTGAATATTTAAATACTTTGTCACCATCTGGTTTACCGCCACATTCATTACACTTAAGAATAAACTCAGTAGTGATGCTTATAAGAAACCTTAGTATTAATGAAGGTTTATGCAATGGAACCAGATTACTTGTTTTATATTTATCTAATCATGTTATTAAATGTAAAATACTGACTGGAGATAAGGGTGGAAATGTTGTATTTATACATCGTGTATTATTATACTGCGAAAATGTTTATCCTTTTTCATTTAAGAGAAGACAATTTCCAATTAAACTAGCATTTGCAATGACTATAAACAAATCTCAAGGACAAACATTTAATAAAATTGCCATTGATTTAAGAAAAGATGTATTTAATCATGGTCAACTTTATGTTGCATTAACTAGGGTTCGTTCATTTGATTCTGTTAAAGTTTATTTGGGAAATCAACGAAGTGAGAATTATATTAAGAATTACGTTCATAAAGAAATTTTTGAATAACTGTTTTACCTGCATTACTAAATGCAACTGGAAGACAAATGTTTAATAATTATAATTTTTCCTTTTTTATGTCTTACTTACGTTGATGTTCTTTGTTCCATCTATATTCCTTCGACATATATTCACTTTATATTTTAGAATCAAAAATTTATGTCAAAATATTAACTTCCTTTCAAAATATTTCACTTTGTTCTTCCCAATGTTACTTTCACATTCTTTTATTTTGTGTTGCAAATTGCAGTTTGTATGTGACTAAGGGTTCATGAATCCATGCTAAATATTCGATTACTTCTTTCTTATGGTATAGGTAATTTTGAATTGACAAACTCAAAATATTAGTAAATTGAAAGAATTGTAAACATAGTAATGGAGAAAATGAATAGTATGAAAGTTAGGGGAATTGGAACAGTCACAATTATATTTATGAATGTACCTTGCTTAAAATGACGGATAGAAATCTGACACAAAAAACCGGGTAACTTTACGGATAGAAACGGATATTTTTATCCGTTTTTTATCCGCTTTCTGTCCGTCACCATCCGACCTCAATCTGTCAAGCATAATTGAAATTAGTTTTTTAATTAAGTTTAGAAACGTCTTTTATCCGTTTCTGTACGAATCGTATCCATTAGAGAAAATCGAAATTCCAGTCAAACGTTTTTAATCCGGCTTCAACCGTAATCATACGTTTTCAATCCGAAACTTATACGTTTTAAATCCGATTTCAATACGATTTTATCCGAAATGTAATCCTTTTTTGTATGCAGTTTCTATACGTCATTTTAAGTAGGGTATACACTATTAACTATATTTCTGATTGTACAATATTATCATCTGATACATGGATGAACTTGGAGCATGTTTGAACTTTACAGTTAGGCTACTGAATATTCATGATAAATTTGGATATATTGTAATATATTTAACTTACTATAATCGTTAAGGGAGTTGAAAAGTACACTTGCAGAAAGTGTAGCACTCATAAAATGAGTATGGTATTGTAAATTTTATATATTGATATATAATTGGGATATAATCAATGTTATATGCAGCAACATTTTTTGTTAAAGGAGTAATATATTATTTTAACCAATCATTTTGTACCAATAATGGTGTTTTTCGCACTTTTTTAAGTGGACAATATCCCGACATCGGCCATTTTTGTGATATAGTAAGGTAATGATTTACTGTAACAGTAATATACTCTAATTGAAATCATTCAAAACTATTTTGCCTTCCAAGAAATTCTACACACTTGACAGTAAGAAAACGTTTCTGACTGCTCCATTAGTGATGGGATTATACCTTTAAATATTTGAACTTGAATGATGCATGAAACATGACAGATTTCCATTTCCTTATTTCCATTTACAAAAATTACAAGCAGCAAAGTATTCTTTTCAATTCCAGAATGTTTTTTTCTTTGTTGATGAAGTGGGCAAACATTTTTAAAATAAAAATGACGAACAGTTTATGACAAGAGAGTTAAATCCAAAATTTTTATTCCCTTTTCCCACATGGAGAGGTAAATACGTTGCAATTAAATGTTATATGCGGGAAATACAATTTCCCGCATATATTATTTAATAACAATGTTAATAATGGTTGTACCTCACAGGGAAGGGCGTGAATGGGGCCCTTCCTGTTCTTAAAAAAAAAAAAATAATAAATTCTTCTTTAAAATTGTACCTTTTGTCATATAAGTTTCATCGTTGTCCTCTTGTGTTCACTATCCTTCTTTGCATTTCGTATACAAAAACAAAAATTTTTTCTTTTACCTTAAATAGCGGTGCTGCTTAAAAACCGGCAATAAAAGAGTATAGTCCATAAAACATGAGTATGTATGTGAGATATAAAATAATTTTCATCAAATACTAGAAGGAAGAATAGTTTAGGTTTTTCTTTTTACTTTTCCTGAATATTTCACGAATATTGTCCGAAGAAGACCCTAAACATCGAAAAGAAATGTTTAAAACAATTTCATGTTCAATATCATCCTTGACGGACATTTTAATTCTTTCACGAAAGTTCTTTGCAAATTGTGTTTTAATATTTCGGAAATGTCGACTGATATGACAAATATTATTTATTAGGAACTTTTTTGATTACATATTGTAATTTAGGCACATAGCCGTGGCGGTTTTTGGTAGTTCAAAACCCCTCCTTCCCCAAATCGAAAAATTCTATTGAATAAAAGATATTTGCTCGCAAAAAGTTTTCGAAAAATCCCTTGAAATTAAAAAAATTTTAAATTTCGTCGTCAAAGTTCATTTTGGCTACACCCCTATTTTCATTTCAAAAATTGGGACATGTAAAAAGTAATATACTCTTTAAATTGAAATTTTATAATTGCTGCATTTTAAATGATAATTTCGTTGTCTTTCTTATTTGGTTCAATGGTAATTCACGAAATTAAGAAATTATGAAATTATTGATATGTACAATAACTAATAGCATATTATGCATCTACGAAGAGAAGGCTGTGTTCTTTTGATGAGCACAAATGTTCGAAGAACGAGTGCAACCCGAGCGAAGATTTTCGTTTTATTTTTTATTCCAAATAAATAAAGTTTGTACGATCGTAATACACATTTCACATTTTTCACATAAAATATTAAAAGAAGGTTATTATTATAAGGGAATTGTCAAAGTAGAAATATTAATAATTTAAAAAAAATTTAAATTACATTGATAAATATGGAAATTGGAGATTCTGTTATTATAAAGAAATTGCAAATTAAAGACAATTGTAAATTATAAAATTGGATAATTGAAATATAAAGATATTATAGGAAGAGACAAGAATTTCGCGCGCATAGCGCGCTTCTGAAGTTAAAGTTGTTTAATTTGAATTAATTAAAAGTCTATAAGACTAAGGAAAAACTGAAGAAAATATTTCAGAATCGAAGAAAATAATTAAAAATTGAAGAAATAAATTGAAAATTAAAGAACTTAATGGAAATTTCAAGTAAATAATTGATAATTGAGAAAATGCGAAAATTGTTGAATAGTAGATCAAATAATTGAAAATCTTTAATCGTATTATATGCGCTATAACTATTAGCATATTGAAACTTTTGCACCCGCTGAATTCAACCCTAGGGCGCAAAATTGACATTTCCGCCCGCAACGACATACTTTCCATATTCCATCGGCTTCGCCTTTAGTGCTTCGGATCCCCTCGGTTTTCCAATTTCGCCCTTGCTGCAATCACCTACCTTGCGCCCTTGATACGAAAATAACTATTGTGCATTTCTAGAGCATATGTCTTAAGTAAAATAATACATATATATCTTATATTTAAAACATAAATCTATGAAAACCATTGTTTAAAAAAGGCCCTTCTTTGATTTCGTGATCTTTTTTGTTTCTTCAGATTAGTGTTTAAGTTTTAACAAAAACATTAAAATCTTAAATGAATAATTTAAACATTTTATTTCTGTTCTCTTCAGGAGGAAGATTATATCTTCAAGTACCCACAGAAGATTATATTCATAGTGTCGAGGGGCAGAGGATGAGCTTGGCTCAGCTCTTAGAGGGTCGGAGAGATGTAAAAAGAATTGAAGATCAACAAATGATCAGGGAAGATTTGCAATTGTAAATTGAGGATTCTTTTTTGATTAGGTTTATAAGATAAAAATTTTCACTAAAGCAGCACGTCATATTACGCGAATATCACCATAATTGAATATTGCTAATATTACGGAGTGATATTACAGTGATATTGACGTGATATTGAAATGTCTGCCTCAAGGTAATATTACAAGTAGTATTATAGTAATATTGATGTAATATTACAAGTGAAATTACATTGATTTTATATATATAATGTAATAATAACATGACAAATTTCTTTTACATCAAATGAACTGTTTTTAAAACATTTGTCTCACACGGGTTTTGAACTGGGAAAGTTCGACGTTGCGTGAATACGCCTTGTACCTCTCGGCCATCCAGTACTTGGAATGTATTTCAGAAATTGTTTTTTATAGTCTACCAAAGAGAATTGAAGGTATTAAATGAAGAACACTTTTTGAAATAGTTTCCAAGTGCTTGATGGCCGTGGGGTACAAGGTGTATTCACGTCGTGTTCGAACACCGTGGAAGACAATTTTTTTTAATATATTTCATTTCATGTAAGAAGAAGTGTGTAATATTACATCAATATCATCATAACATTATCTCCATAATTATGTACAATCGATATAATATTATGTCAATATGAGTATAATATTACGTGTACTATTATCTTCAGGCGAACATATCTATATGAACGTCAATATCACTGTCATATAAACCCCCCCCCCCCCCCCCCTTACGAATATGACAATGTCGTATCCTGTGATATTCGCGTAATATAACGTGTTTCTTAAGCATCATTTGGTTATAATTATTTTGATTCTTCATGATCATTATTTTTTTATTAACCACTCTCTAATTCTGAATTAGTTATTTTTCACTAATGAATTAGCTAGAAATCGTCCCCTATTAAATAGTGAAAAATTTCACTAATTTCTACTATAAAATTACTCATTATTAGTAGGAAACTACTATTTGCAAAATGAAATATCTACTAATTCAAAAAGTGAATTTCATTGTTTCAATTAGTAGATACTTCACTTTCAAATTAGTAGTTTTCTACTAAACATTAGTGAAATATTTACTAATGAATTAGCGAGAAATTGATCACTATTAAATAGTGAGAAATCAGTAATTCAGATTTAGAGAGCACTTTCCTTAAGGATAACATACTTTTTCTTTCATTTCTCCTTTCATTTCATTTAATTAGGTTTTTCTTTTAATTTATAAGAGAAATATTTTTATCTTATTAACTTAATTGCATTTTGGAAATATCAATTACTGAGAAATGTGTAATAGAAACATAGTAATTATTAGTAAAGAATAATACTAATTTCAATGTGAAATATGTGTTACAACGTTCTTACAATTAATAGCAACTATCAATAAGTATTTTACTATTAAAGAATATTATGTTTATATACTTTATTTATATAAAATTCTACGTTCTGTTTATTAATTATTATTAAAGGTATGAATGTTCTAGAATTTTCATTTTTTATTCTCCTTTCCTTCAACAAATACATATCCTACATAACTTTCAAGATGCATGAATTTTACTTCTCTAAAATTGCGAATATACGATAAACAACTAAATATTAATGATTCATTAAAAATATCAAATTTGAATTACTACAAAATTAACATTTTTTTAAGAAATATATGACAATGGGTACGACTTTTAATATTATTTGGAATGTCATCAATTCATCTAACTGCAAATGATATAATTTTCATGATTTTTCTTCTACGAAATAAATAAATATACATTGTTTTAAATAGAATGATACATAACATGATTTTACACGAAAGGAGGCAAATATCATTCTTACAGTGTAAATGAATACTAATGTTATCAAAACAATTGTTTAAATGTCTTTAAATTGAAAAGTAATTATCATTTTGGATAAGAATTTGAAGTTAATTTTTTTTCATGTACCATTAGATATTTGAAACGGAACAAATGTTTATATATATGTAACGCGGGAAAGTAGAAGGGATCTACAATCAGAAAAAATAGATTTTTTATTAATTAGTGATTTAGAAAAAGAAACGTTTTTCCTATCAGCATTACTAAACAATAAGAAATAGAATTCTTTGGCTGTAGGTCCCTTTCAATTTTCCGTATCACATGTATGCAGGGATGTGAAGTTACGCGTAACTTCGAGCTTTTTTACGTCAATTACTTGCAAATTACATTTATGTAAATTACGTTTATTAGCCCCCACCCAAAAAAAATGCATTGCGTATTTTTAAAAATGTAAAAAACTATGTAATTTACATGTAAAGAATTATGTACTTTACGTTAGGTAAATTACCCTTAAATCCTTGCATATATAAGGCTGTTTACACTGCAAAAACAGGTGTCTTATTTTAAGACATTTTTATCTTCACTTTTAAAACGTTTTAGGGTTTCTTAATTTTAAGCCAATGAGAAAGCATCTTACAAAATTATTAACCAATGAAATAACTTGAAATAACCGTAAAAGGTTTTCTAGATGTCTTGTGTGTTACAAGTGTTTGTTTTTACAGCGTACAACATAATTCTTCATTTTTATGCTCAACATATTATGGACATTCTACTTGGTAATGCTAACTATCTAGCTTGGGAATATGGGCGCGCGTAGCGCGCATTTTTGGGGTTCTAGTATTTAAAAAAAAAATTGACGTTTCGTTAAGATATTTTTATTATATATAAATTCAAATTCTTGTTACAAAACCTCTTAAGCAATTAATGACTTTAAACACTTATACATACTTATTGCAGATTAAAAAATATATTTTTTCAAAGGCCGTAGCCGGATAAGCATGTGTCTGCGGCCCCTACTCGGATTTCGTTCATATTCATGGGATTGAGTACTCTCAATATGAGACTTCTTTCCGCCAAGTATTAACTTTTAAAAATTATTTTTTAAAAAGTTATGGCACTTTTTTGAACAAAAATTAAAATTTGAGTTTTTCTTAAGTGACTAAATCGATTTAATCGTCAAAAAAATATGTTAAAGGGAAGCAAAAATGCATTTGAACAAAATTGGCGATTAATTTTGTGCAGGGTAAGGGGTAGAAAAAAAAACATATTTACTTTCTATAATTTTTTTATCATATTAGTTGGCTTGGAACAATTACCATATTTTTTTGTTACATTCTTTTTCATCTAAAAAGAAACATATATTTTGAGCAACTCGATCTGAAGGGTACTTGACTGTGAAAATTAAAAAAAATTATTTTTTTACCCTAAAATACATGGTACATCATGGAAAGGAGGGGCCAACCAATTTTTTACGTAAACTTTTACTTCCTGTCTTATTAATGAACAACCATACATAAATTATGAACATACGAGTCATATATTAATAAAATTAGCCAATTATATTATATGTTTTCCTGAATAATAATTGAGATCTTGCATTACACTGAAAGAAAGTGCGCTTAAAATAATCAGAGTCATGTTACATAGAGCCTTACTTCTCCCTTCTGGAAACACATAAAGCAGATCATCTTTTTATTAATACACATTTTAGTTAACTGCTGAATAGACGAAGTGTTAGCTAAATATTTACCATATTTCTTCCTCTTAGTTTTTTTCACTGACTATTTTTCTTTGTAGATAAGAACAATTAAGGAAGTTTGTGTAGAAACCGCACAAGTCCATAAATCGAAATTGTTCAGGAATCAATAAAAACTGTTTTCCTTGTAAATGTGAGATTTTTTTTTAATTCTGCGTTTTGTATTATTTTCTACTAACCTATAAGTTTAAAAAATCAGTATAATTAATGTATATTTTAATTAATATAGGGTATAAAAAATATATTAACTTTTGGACTTGGGCGGCTTCTGCACAAAATAAAATGGAAAACACAGAAAATGTATTGAATCAAGTGAAGTATCACAGTATTACTTAATTTTTAGTAACATTTATTAAAAATGTTTAATTTAGATAATTTTTATTAGCATTTTATAAAAAATAAACATTTTTAAAAATCACTTTTCAACATTTTCTCAACAATTATTACATAATTTACTAACACTAGCGCCTCAGACGGCCGCCAGCGGCCGTCATCGTTGATTTGAATGCAATATCCTATTTCTATTTTTGTTAATTTAAAATCTGATTGGATAAATGCTTAAATTAATAAATTTTGTTATATTATTATTATTATGATGACAGGCAAATTTATATATTGTCCATTGTCATCAAGTGTTAATATTACTATAGACATTTTCATTTTAGTTCTTGTCTTTCTCCAGCTTATGCAATGGTACATGCATTAGATGAAGACAGAAAAGTTAAATGAAAAGGTCTATTAAGGTTAAAGTCAGTTTTGAAGGATTAGCGAATCAGGGGAAAAGAGTCAACCAATCAGAAAATGGTTTTCAATGTGCATCTGACATCACCTTAAAAAGTTTACCTCTGTAAAGTTAGCACTAAACCATAAACATTACAATCTTTTTTTTTTTTTTTTTTGAATCATTTGAAAATTATTTTGAAATAATTGGAAACTAAATTGTTTGATTGATTGGAAATCCAAACTTAAAAAAGTATAGAAATTTTAAAAAGTACAGTACCAACTTCGCATCATGGAAATCAAACGATTTCCAAATCGTTTGGAAATGATTGGAAACTACATTTTATTGTTTGGAAATTGTTAATTTAAAAGATATTGCAATTTCTAAAAACATTTATTAGTTGCGCACAAGATTCTGGTCGCGTAGTCTTGGGGCGAAAATTCAAAGTATACTTTTTTAAGTAATGACGGTAAATATGGTTAAGCGCATTTATTTCGAATACAGCGTTCAATTGCTTATAGTATTAATAAAAATTAGTGCTTAATTCTTTTACATTTTAAGGCGAAGTGGGTTGAAACTGTTAGGTAATAGAATATTAATCAAAATTAGTGCATTGTTTCATTCTACGAAGTACCGGGAGATTATCTTAGACTTTGAGAAGTATAAATATATTACAGGGTGGACGCAGGTCAGGGAAAAGTCCGGAAAAAATCAGGGATTTTCTAAAAACATCTTGAAAAGTCAGGCAATTTTTTCTTGAAGGAATCATAATTAAAAGGTCAAGATTTTATTACTATCTAAATTCCTGATTGGTTCTAATAAACAAACAGGGTATGGTCACTTGACCGGGAAGCCGGAAAAAACCGGAAAATCACCGGGAAATTTGTTATTAAACCGGGAATTTCCTTGTGGGTCTAAAAGTTATTAGAAATTTTATCGAAAATCAATTTTTTTTCATATTTTACAAATCTATAATAATGATAATCCTCACGTTCTGTCATTCCTTTCATTCATTTTTGTCTATTTACATCTGAAGTTTTGAACTAAGATATTTTTTGTTTTAAATCAGATATTTTTTAAAAAATGCATTTCAAATTGATTAAGGGGGGGGGGGGTATGGTTATAGCCCAAAGCACAATGAATACAGTTACGGGAGCAGGGCATGAGATAAAAAAGGACACAGACTGTTTCTGTCCTTTTCTGTCTCATGCTTTGGTCCCGTACGCGTATTCAATTTGCTTATAGGGCTTAATACGGTAAAGAAGGCATGTTTTTATGAATTGTTTTTGGCGATGCAGAGTGTATCAGTTTATTAAATCAATTTCCATACAATAAAGCAACATTCGAACAATTTTTGGGTAAATTCTCATTCAAAAGTATTTAAAATTGAGCGAGTGAATGTAAATTTCCTGATGCGCTTCGAAAAAAAGTTGTCTTGCGGTGCGCAGCGTAACTCGCAACAGAATCATCAGAAACAAAAAAATCAAAATGCATTTGTTAAAGGAGATGTTCTTCCAGGTTACATCGAGGGGATTTTTGTTTTTTTTAAGTTTTGAATTTTTGGCAGCTAAAAGGCCGTAGCCGGATAAGCATGTGTCTGCGGCCCCCACTCGGATTTCGTTTATATTCATGGGATTGAGTACCCTCAATATGAGACTTCTTTTCGCCAAGTATTAACTTTTAAAAATTATTTTTTAAAAAGTTATTGCACTTTTGTGAAAAAAAATTATAATTTAAGTTTTTTTAAGTGACTAAATCAATTTAATCGTCAAAAAAATATGTTAAAGGGAAGCAAAAATGCATTTGAACAAAATTGGCGATTAATTTTGTGCAGGGTAAGGGGTAGAAAAAAAAAACTTTTTTACTTTCTATAATTTTTTTATCGTATTAGTTGGCTTGGAACAATTACCATATTTTTTTGTTACATTCTTTTTCATCTAAAAAGAAACATATATTTTGAGCAACTCGATCTGAAGGGTACTTGACTGTGAAAATTAAAAAAAATGATTTTTTTACCCTAAAATACATGGTACATCATGGAAAGGAGGGGCCAACCAATTTTTTACGTAAACTTTTACTTCCTGTCTTATTAATGAACAACCATACATAAATTATGAACATACGAGTCATATATTAATAAAATTAGCCAATTATATTATATGTTTTCCTGAATAGTAATTGAGATCTTGCATTACACTGAAAGAAAGTGCGCTTAAAATAATCAGAGTCATGTTACATAGAGCCTTACTTCTCCCTTCTGGAGACACATAAAGCAGATCATCTTTTTATTAAAACACATTTTAGTTAACTGCTGAATAGACGAAGTGTTAGCTAAATATTTACCATATTTCTTCCTCTTAGTTTTTTTCACTGACTATTTTTCTTTGTAGATAAGAACAATTGAAGCAGTTTGTGCAGAAACCGCAAAAGCCCTTTTTTTTGAAAGTCACTTTTTTATGAAAAATGTATCTTTAAATGAAGTTCTACGATCTAGTAAAATATTACATAAGTTATACGAAACTCAAAACCCTTAAAATAAAAACTAATTTTCGTTTTGTGCAGAAACAGCACAAGTCCATGATTCCAATCTGCACACAAAAATGCGCAATGGATGAAACAATATTTATTTGTGATATTTGTAAAGTGTTTTAGACGTTGTTAAATAATTTATATTATTATATTTTATAAATAAAATGCACTCAATGCAAGATAGAAAACAATCCTATTCTAAAAAAGGCATGAAAGTAGGAGGAATCCATTTTAAGTCGAATATCGAAAATCTCGAAAAAACTCGAAAAAACTCGAATGAAAGTTCAAGCATGGGAATAGAAAAATTGTAATAGAAAGGCATTTTGAGTGCATATAAATCATAACAAGTAGATGGAGCTGTAGTCGAATAAAAGGTTTCTGCTTATGATTGGTTGGCATATTATATGACGTCATAATTCAGGGAGAATTTAAAAATATGCGATGTAATTTTAAAATTAATATAAGTTAAAGGAATATAAATAACATAAAGTTAATTGATTATTTTATATTTACAAAAAAATACACAGCTAAGTACCTAATAATTTTTAAATTATTTATAAATTTTAAAAAGAAAAATTTGAGTTAATTATTTTTTTTTTTACAAAAAATTTTTCAATTTTCTAATTAAATCAATATTTAACTTTAAAAGAAATCAAGGTGTTAATAATTAAAGTTAATGGAATAAATTAAAGGTAATTAAAACACAGCTAAGTAATAATTTTAAAAAAGAAACATTAGAGGTAAGTAATTTTTTTTTCAAACAAATGTTTTAATTTTCAAATTAAATTAATACCTACCTTTAAAAGAAATCAAAGTGTTAATTAAGTAAAATAAAATTAATTATTTTCTATTTGTAAAAATTACCCAGTTAAGTAGTAATTTTAAAATTATTTATAAATTTAAAAAAAAAGAAAAATTAGAGTTAATAAATTAATTATTTTTTTACAAACAAATGTTTTAATTTTAAAATTAAAATTAAAAGAAAGAAATTAAAAGAAATCAAGGTGTTACCTAATTAATTAAAGTTAATAACTTATATATTTATAAACAAATACAAAGTTAAAGTAGGTACCTAATACAAAATTTAAATTATTTATAAATGTTAAAAAATAAAAATACAGTTAATTAGTTAGTTATTTTTTATTAACAAACAAATGCAAATTTAATAATAATTTTTTAATTAATTTTTAACTTTGAAACAGAAAATTAGAGTTAATTAATTATTTTTTTACAAATGTAAACTTGACGTCATAATTCTGGGAAGATTTAAGAAACACATACGCAAGCGATTTAGTTTTGAAATTAAATAATATATAATTTTTAAAAAAACTTAAAGAGTTAATTGATTACTTTTAAATACGTAAGCGATTTAGTTTTGAAATTAAATAATATAAAATTTAAAAAGAAATTAAAGAGTTAATTAATTACTTTATTTTTACAAATACAAACTTGATGTCGTAATCATTTTAATTTATTTCTACATTTTAAAAAAGCAAATTAAAGAGTTACTTTATTAATTGTTTTTTTTTTACAAACAAATGTTAACTTGAATTTATGTGAATTTTAGGTCAATTATAGACTTTATATTGGTCAAATCGATTCGTTTTGAAATAAGGGATATAATTCTTTCATTTGTTAAGTTGTATTTTTACTGCGAAAGAAATTTTTGGCAAAAAACTATATTTTCTGGTGAAAAAAGGTGCTCAAAAAATTTGATTAAGTTTTTTCAAAAATCCCTGTGTCCAAATTTCGATATTTATTAGCTTAATTCGTAATCTAAATTTTCTTAAAATCAGTTTAGATGTTTTCGAGATATCCCAGCGACAAAAAGTGACCACACACTGCATCCGGACTTTTTCTTAAAAATGAAAATTTAGAATTTTTGAATAAATATAAATCGATTTAGACTATTTTTGAACAACCGAAAATCTTTAAGATCTTAAAGTTTCTTTTATGAGTAGGAAGTAAAAAGAAATAAATGTGTAGCGAAGGGTTAAAAACCTAAAAACTTTAAATAAATGTAAATGTAATTTATATTGCGGTAAATAATTAATAATTGAAGGAAATAATTGAAAAATTACGAAGGTCAGTTGAAAACAAAATTTGAAAAATGACTAGATTAATAGACAACTGAAAAAAATAATTTAAAAAATTGAACTAGAAACATTTAATTTAAAAAAAATAATTGCAAATTGAAAAATTAAGAATATTTTATTATTATAATTATTACTATTATTATAGGAATAATTGTTAGAAATAACTGCCCCTTTTACAACTAGATTAAAAATCAAAACATAATAAAAATTAAAGAAAATAATTGAACAATTACATTAAAATTAAAGAAACTTAATGATAATCGAAGAAAATAATAGAAACAATGCGATATTTTTTTTAATATTAAAACAAATAATTTAAAATTGAAAAGTGGAATTTACATTTGTAAAAAAATAACTGAGAATTGAAGAGAATTGTTCTACAATTGAATAATTGAATTGAAAATTTAAAACAATTTTTATGAGTGAAAAAAATAATTGAAAATTCAAGAAAATATTTGATAATTAAAAGAAAAATTACAATATGACGAAAATAATTAAATATTTATGAAAATAATTACTATGAAAAAAAATAATTATCAAATGAAAAAAAAAATCAAAAAATGGTGAGAATAATCAGCATTCGAAAAAACAAAATTTTAATTAATAAATAATCATAAAATTGAAGGAGAATAATAAATTGTCAATTGGAAATGGAAGAATTGTATCGAAATTTCAAGAAAATAATTAATAAATGAGAAAATTGAAATTTTAAAAAAATTGTCGATAATTGAAAAAAAAATTACAAAATGATTAAAATAATTAAACATTAAAGAGAATAATTAATAAATGAGGAAAATAATTGACAATCCAAGGAAAAATTCGAAAACTGGCGAAAATAATCGACAACAGAACGAATTACTTTTAAAAAATTAAAGAATAATTATAAAATTTAAAGAGAATAATCCCTGGCGAAAACTCTTTAAAATTATAGAGAAAATATAGATTTATTTATTAATGAAATTAAAATTATTTGATCTGATATTTAAAATTTTTAATTTTAAGGGGGGGGTATGGTATTTAATTTTTTTTGGCAATTTTTTTTTTTTTTTTAAGTGAATGCACAATATTTTAAGAAGATTGTGTCCAAATTTTAAGTTGATCGGAGCAAAATTGTTGAAGTTACGAGTATTTGAGTGACCGTTCCTCGGAACTCGCGTTCGTTGTTTTTTAGTATTTTAAATTGTAATGTATCTGGACGAGAGAACTTTACCCTATGGATCTGGCATTGACGACTCTGAGTGAGCTTTACAGAATTATTGAATTTTATTTTGAATTTCTTAGTGTGTAAAACTTTAAAGCTCTCTACTGAAAAGTGCCATTTTTTAAGTCGGTGCGCAACATAACTAAAAATCTACTGAACCAATCGTTTTTAAATTTTCCACAATACTTCTTCGCATAATTACCCAGGTAATGTCGAGGTTTTTTTTGTTTTTTTAAATAATTGTTCATTTTACAATAACGAATATGTCGGTTTTTTGGTCGAAAATCGGTTTTTTGACTTCAAAGTGCTACCAAAATTTCAAAACTTAAAAAAAACAAAAATCCCCTCGATGTAACCTGGAAGAACATCTCCTTTAACAAATGCATTTTGATTTTTTTGTTTCTGATGATTCTGTTGCGAGTTACGCTGCGCACCGCAAGACAACTTTTTTTCGAAGCGCATCAGGAAATTTACATTCACTCGCTCAATTTTAAATACTTTTGAATGAGAATTTACCCAAAAATTGTTCGAATGTTGCTTTATTGTATGGAAATTGATTTAATAAACTGATACACTCTGCATCGCCAAAAACAATTCATAAAAACATGCCTTCTTTACCGTATTAAGCCCTATAAGCAAATTGAATACGCGTACGGGACCAAAGCATGAGACAGAAAAGGACAGAAACAGTCTGTGTCCTTTTTTATCTCATGCCCTGCTCCCGTAACTGTATTCATTGTGCTTTGGGCTATAACCATACCCCCCCCCCCCTTAATCAATTTGAAATGCATTTTTTAAAAAATATCTGATTTAAAACAAAAAATATCTTAGTTCAAAACTTCAGATGTAAATAGACAAAAATGAATGAAAGGAATGACAGAACGTGAGGATTATCATTATTATAGATTTGTAAAATATGAAAAAAAATTGATTTTCGATAAAATTTCTAATAACTTTTAGACCCACAAGGAAATTCCCGGTTTAATAACAAATTTCCCGGTGATTTTCCGATTTTTTCCGGCTTCCCGGTCAAGTGACCATACCCTGTTTGTTTATTAGAACCAATCAGGAATTTAGATAGTAATAAAATCTTGACCTTTTAATTATGATTCCTTCAAGAAAAAATTGCCTGACTTTTCAAGATGTTTTTAGAAAATCCCTGATTTTTTCCGGACTTTTCCCTGACCTGCGTCCACCCTGTAATATATTTATACTTCTCAAAGTCTAAGATAATCTCCCGGTACTTCGTAGAATGAAACAATGCACTAATTTTGATTAATATTCTATTACCTAACAGTTTCAACCCACTTCGCCTTAAAATGTAAAAGAATTAAGCACTAATTTTTATTAATACTATAAGCAATTGAACGCTGTATTCGAAATAAATGCGCTTAACCATATTTACCGTCATTACTTAAAAAAGTATACTTTGAATTTTCGCCCCAAGACTACGCGACCAGAATCTTGTGCGCAACTAATAAATGTTTTTAGAAATTGCAATATCTTTTAAATTAACAATTTCCAAACAATAAAATGTAGTTTCCAATCATTTCCAAACGATTTGGAAATCGTTTGATTTCCATGATGCGAAGTTGGTACTGTACTTTTTAAAATTTCTATACTTTTTTAAGTTTGGATTTCCAATCAATCAAACAATTTAGTTTCCAATTATTTCAAAATAATTTTCAAATGATTCAAAAAAAAAAAAAAAAAAGATTGTAATGTTTATGGTTTAGTGCTAACTTTACAGAGGTAAACTTTTTAAGGTGATGTCAGATGCACATTGAAAACCATTTTCTGATTGGTTGACTCTTTTCCCCTGATTCGCTAATCCTTCAAAACTGACTTTAACCTTAATAGACCTTTTCATTTAACTTTTCTGTCTTCATCTAATGCATGTACCATTGCATAAGCTGGAGAAAGACAAGAACTAAAATGAAAATGTCTATAGTAATATTAACACTTGATGACAATGGACAATATATAAATTTGCCTGTCATCATAATAATAATAATATAACAAAATTTATTAATTTAAGCATTTATCCAATCAGATTTTAAATTAACAAAAATAGAAATAGGATATTGCATTCAAATCAACGATGACGGCCGCTGGCGGCCGTCTGAGGCGCTAGTGTTAGTAAATTATGTAATAATTGTTGAGAAAATGTTGAAAAGTGATTTTTAAAAATGTTTATTTTTTATAAAATGCTAATAAAAATTATCTAAATTAAACATTTTTAATAAATGTTACTAAAAATTAAGTAATACTGTGATACTTCACTTGATTCAATACATTTTCTGTGTTTTCCATTTTATTTTGTGCAGAAGCCGCCCAAGTCCAAAAGTTAATATATTTTTTATACCCTATATTAATTAAAATATACATTAATTATACTGATTTTTTAAACTTATAGGTTAGTAGAAAATAATACAAAACGCAGAATTAAAAAAAAATCTCACATTTACAAGGAAAACAGTTTTTATTGATTCCTGAACAATTTCGATTTATGGACTTGTGCGGTTTCTACACAAACTTCCTTAATTGTTCTTATCTACAAAGAAAAATAGTCAGTGAAAAAAACTAAGAGGAAGAAATATGGTAAATATTTAGCTAACACTTCGTCTATTCAGCAGTTAACTAAAATGTGTATTAATAAAAAGATGATCTGCTTTATGTGTCTCCAGAAGGGAGAAGTAAGGCTCTATGTAACATGACTCTGATTATTTTAAGCGCACTTTCTTTCAGTGTAATGCAAGATCTCAATTATTATTCAGGAAAACATATAATATAATTGGCTAATTTTATTAATATATGACTCGTATGTTCATAATTTATGTATGGTTGTTCATTAATAAGACAGGAAGTAAAAGTTTACGTAAAAAATTGGTTGGCCCCTCCTTTCCATGATGTACCATGTATTTTAGGGTAAAAAAATCATTTTTTTTAATTTTCACAGTCAAGTACCCTTCAGATCGAGTTGCTCAAAATATATGTTTCTTTTTAGATGAAAAAGAATGTAACAAAAAAATATGGTAATTGTTCCAAGCCAACTAATATGATAAAAAAATTATAGAAAGTAAATATGTTTTTTTTTCTACCCCTTACCCTGCACAAAATTAATCGCCAATTTTGTTCAAATGCATTTTTGCTTTCCTTTAACATATTTTTTTGACGATTAAATCGATTTAGTCACTTAAGAAAAACTCAAATTTTAATTTTTGTTCAAAAAAGTGCCATAACTTTTTAAAAAATAATTTTTAAAAGTTAATACTTGGCGGAAAGAAGTCTCATATTGAGAGTACTCAATCCCATGAATATGAACGAAATCCGAGTAGGGGCCGCAGACACATGCTTATCCGGCTACGGCCTTTGAAAAAATATATTTTTTAATCTGCAATAAGTATGTATAAGTGTTTAAAGTCATTAATTGCTTAAGAGGTTTTGTAACAAGAATTTGAATTTATATATGAGGCATTCTCTGAGCAAAAAGCCACCCTAAAAAAAAAGTTGCCTAATGCTTTGGTGAATGATATGTAGTCAAAAAACAAAAATTTTAAGTAGGTTCTTAGGTCTGTGTAATGCGTGGTTGCCATGTTTTAGGGTAAAAAAATCATTTTTTTTAATTTTCACAGTCAAGTACCCTTCAGATCGAGTTGCTCAAAATATATGTTTCTTTTTAGATGAAAAAGAATGTAATAAAAAAATATGGTAATTGTTCCAAGCCAACTAATATGATAAAAAAATTATAGAAAGTCAAAATGTTTATTTTCTACCCCTTACCCTGCACAAAATCATCGTCAATTTTTTTTAAATGCATTTTTGCTTTTCTTTAACATATTTTTTTGCCGATTAAATTGATTTAGTCACTTAAAAAAACTTAAATTATAATTTTTTTTCACAAAAGTGCAATAACTTTTTAAAAAATAATTTTTAAAAGTTAATACTTGGCGAAAAGAAGTCTCATATTGAGGGTACTCAATCCCATGAATATAAACGAAATCCGAGTGGGGGCCGCAGACACATGCTTATCCGGCTACGGCCTTTTAGCTGCCATTTTGAATTTGCTAATTTCAAATTCATCAATCAGATATTGTATTTGACAAGACTGACACAAAAAATCACCCAATAGGCATGAAAAGTTGAGTTTAATTAATAAAAAAGCATTTAATCGAGAATTATTTCATTTTCTAAGGTTATGTTGCAAAAATTTCAAGTTTGTAGCAAAGAAGGCTTACAGCGCAAACCTTCCTTAAAATTTAAAAATAAAAAAAAATTAAATCGGTTGAGATTTGCGTTGTCAGCAGAATTTTGTCCAAAACACTGCATTTCTTACCACTGTGATACTTAATACACAAGCAACGGCTTGCAGCGCGCTACAAGAAAGTGGGCGTAAGGACATGTCTTCTAATGTTTTAAAGGCAGGAACATGTTCCCAACTATTTACTGAAATATGAAGTGATAAACCATATTCCACTTTCTACATTACAGTTCCGGTATTTCTTCTGAATTTTCGTAAATCGTTAATAAAAGTTCATCAAGAATCGTGAAATTTTATTTATTGACGCAAACTTATAAATAATAGTTCCGTACTTATTCATGTACAATTTTTTTTCGTGTATTTGTGATAAAAACCAGTAAATTACCAATGTTTTCATTAAAGCACTAAGTTCCTTCGTCACCACTGCAAATTTCAAAAATGCGGCACCAATATCCGGTTCATGTTCTTTCAACGCAGCGTCTCCTAATCTTTCTAATGCTCTTCCCAAGTAGGCTTCATTGTCGACATGCGCTGAAAAATAAAATAAACATATATGAGTTATTTCACTTCGTCTAGAAATTATTCACAGTTTTATTTTCTTGATCTAATCAATAACCATGCCAAGTTACAAGATTGGAAATGAGTAAATAAAAATAATAAATATTTAATCGGATACGTCATCTTTTTAAGAACCTGGTACAATGATTATTATAAATAGTAATCAAATGAGTGATTACCACTTCAATGAGCGTCATCACTTCATCACTGCAGGGACGCGCTATGGGTAATTTTTAGAAAAAGTGTACCAAAATTAAAGAACTTTTGATTGAAATAATTTAATAAAATGAATCCTTTTGGAGGATGTTGTTTGATTCCTTCCCATTATGGGAAACATAATAAGAAATAATAATAATTGATTTTTAACCTAAAAAAGTGAGGTAAAAGTTGACTGTATTTCGAAAAGTTTGTGTTTTTTCTGTATCCCACGCTTATGATTCTTATGATTTAAGTAGGAACAACGTTTTCTTGTAAATTTTTGGGCGCTTTTTCTGAATCTATAATTGGTTTTTTAAAATTCAAAATGGCTGATCCAGTATGGCGGAAATTTTAAGCTCATTTTCCAAAAATTAATCTGATTCGCTTTAAACGTATTACTTTGGGGTTTTTAGGGTCCCTGATTTCAAATATGAAGTCAGTTATTAAAAATACAAAATGGCGGATCCAATATGTTAGATAGGTTAGTGTACAGATTCATTTTCTATTACATTTTCATTTACATTTTTAAAACTGTAACATATATTATGGATTAAACTCAACTATAAGTTCGATTTAGCTATGTTTATTAAATTTATTAGACTCTAAAGTAAATTTTTTAAAATGATTGAAAATTTT
Organism: Ganaspis brasiliensis; assembly: GCA_037103525.1. Taxonomy (NCBI): domain Eukaryota; kingdom Metazoa; phylum Arthropoda; class Insecta; order Hymenoptera; family Figitidae; genus Ganaspis; species Ganaspis brasiliensis. The sequence continues at coordinate 102,185 of JAZKLR010000454.1, read as the reverse complement.
TTTTATAATTCAATTTTTACATTTTTTTCAGACAAGTAAATCAAGACATTATCATTAATCAGGTACTAGACAGTGAGAAAAGCGAAATTACAACAAATTATAGCGATAGTGACAAATTTACAAAAATGTAAAAGCATGATTGGATTATTTAAAAATATTTTAATTATTAAAGTTACGTTAAATTATTATTTACTAAGTGTAAATAATTTCCATGTAAAAAATGTTCACGTACACTTTTGCACAATCAAATGCTTATCTGCAGATTTGTTTGTTAATGCAAAAAATATTCTGTAGAACTATTAAATCAAATTCAACTGTATATTCGGAATCAGCGAACCGAAAAACACCCGAGTAACGAATTTCGAGTTAATCTAACAAATTTTTATAAAACTCGTCCAACATATTGGATCCGTTATCTTTTATTTTTAATAACTGACTTTATATTTGAAATCAGCGACTCCAAAAACCCCATAGTAACAAGTTTAAAGCGAATCAGATGAATTTTTAAAAATTAGCTTAAAATTTCCGCCATACTGGATCAACCATTTTGAATTTTGAAAAACCAATTACAGATTCAGAAAAAACACCCAAAAATTTACAAGAAAACGTTGTTCCTGCTTAAATCATAAGAATCATAAGCGTGGGATTCAGAAAAAAACACAAACTTTTCAAAATATAGTCAACTTTGACCTCACATTTTTAGATTAAAAATCAATTATTATTATTTCTTATTATTTTTCCCATAATGGGAAGGGATAAAACAACATCCTCCAAAAGGATTCATTTCATTAAATTATTCCAATCAAAAGTTCTCTGATTTTTGCGCACTTTTTCTAAAAATTTCCTATAGTTAATAACAAATATTGTAACCGAAATCCAGCGCAATAATTTTTTATTCGTTTGGTATAAATGAATTACATATTCATTATTAACAAATAAATCTCATAGTCTATCTTTTCGGAGTGTCAAATCGTAGGGGAATGTCTTAATGAGTGGGACACCTTTTGATAGAAGTAAATAAAATTTGTTCCCGAAAGAGTTAGAAGAATTCATGTACTTCGTTAGATATCTAAAGGTATTAGCTAACTAGTGCACTCAATTAGATATTTTCATAATTTGATTGGAAACAGTTATTGTCGATTTTCTGAAATATTCGTTTTTGTCACCAAAAAATTTAGTATTAATGAGTGAAGCACTTTCTAAAAACATACAGAAATAATAGAATATTAAAGAAATAATTAAAAATAAAGTCATTTTTAATTATTCCACTAATCTATACAGAACATCGAGATACTTCTCTTCCCTTTTAATATCATAAACATTGATGTCTAAAGTTAGCATAAAAATAAAAACCATCTGGAAAGTCGATTGTCAATTATTTGATTTAAAGTTTTTAAAACTCCTTAAAAAAACTATTTTGATTGTTTCCATGCCCTTTATTTTTCCAGCCATTCAGCTGGAAAGAAGAAGAAGCTTTTTAAAAATGTCACTAAAAACTGTTTTACGGTAATAACTAACTTTCAAAAGCAACATTTTACCAATTCCATTGACATTTTTTAGAAATACCGAAGGTGACCTACTCAATTAGGTGGCCCGCTTATTATGACATTCCCCTATAGTGAACCTAGATTAATCAGAGAACTGCTTCTACAAGAATAAAAAGGATATTCTATGTGTGATATCTATTTGAAAGGTACAGGGTGATGAAAGTAGAGTTGCATTGCGAGCGAGAAAGTCTCGGTTTTTTAACCCAGAATAATTATTTAATAAGAATATATATTTAACGAGACTAACTATTGTCATTTGTTAATAATATTCTTTCTCGCTTGTATTCATGTTATTTATTCTCGTTGAAATGTCATTGTTAAGAGTTTAATCTGAAAGAACCCCCAAAGATTGTAACGATCTAAGTCGTTATTTAAATTATTAAATCGTTGTCTCCCTCCCAGTTCGCTCTTTTTATTTAATTGTGGCATAAGAGCCACTATAAATTTTTGAATCTGCGCGATTTCTAGTTTCAGGTGGCTCGTGGCACAGTGGGGCCAAATGTACTTTTTTTGTCAAAATCAGTATACAAGTCGCAGTTTTCATTCAAATTAAATAATTTATTTTAAAAAATCTTCGTTATTAAATTCCTTATCGATCCCTCGAGCCCAAAATTAAAATTTTTGTTTATTTATATTTATTTTTTAATAACAAAGTATGGAAAAATCAAAGTTTTGCAAAAAGGAAGTTTTAAGTTATTAAAAATTGATAAAATGTTTCAGAAATCGTATTAGAATCGTTTTAGAGTTTTCGTAATATACAAAAGTTTATATACAGTATCGGTCACAAGTATATTGACAGTTACTCGCGACTCGATCAGAAAACAAGCTTATCTGTAACAAAATAAGCTAGAACAAAATTTAAAAAATCGTTTGAAAGCTTATTAAATTTTACGTAAATCAGTATGTATTTAAAGTCATTTAATTAAATAGGTTCTCACCTATAAAGTCAGAAAGACAAAAGAAAAATTAAAAAAAATTTTGATTTTCAACTTTTGAGTTGAATTCCTCCATACTTTGTTAGTAAAAAATAAATATAAACAAACAAAAAATTTAAATTTGGGCTCGAGGGATCAATAAGGAATTTAATAACGAAGATTTTAAAAAAAAAATTATTTAATTTGAATAAAAACTGCGACTTGTAGACTGATTTTGACAAAAAAAGTACATTTGGCGCCACTGTGCGTCGAGCGTTAGCGCAGCAGTCGACGTCGTCACCTGTTGCCGCTATCCGCGCCAGATTGATGCGAGCGTCGCATGTCAGCGGACATGTTCTATCGAGGGTGAATAATCCCATTATTATTGCTTAACTAAAATTAAAATATAGAGTGATATATAATCGAACCATCCTAGACTTTATTGAATTCTTTGACCTTTGTGTTGTGCCAATCATTGTTCGCCGTTACGCCGCACCCTGGGATTTTTGTTCTCTCGAAAAGCGCCTACACTTGTTGATTACTTTTCATCTGTCTACTGCAGATCGGTAAGTTTGCCTTTGTTTCTCGCCTGGTTACGAAATGTTTAACTGATCGCTTTCGTTTGATCTTCTCATCTCCAAGCGTATGAACCACCGAACGATGAAGGTATGGTAAGTTTTGTGCGTACAATGTGAGACCAGTCGTAAGTCGAACCCCCTTTCTTGTCTTTTTCCTTTCACCAATATTAAATTTATTTAAAATCTCGCGATAAGTCGTCACATTTTATTACCGAAAAGAAAATCGCTTTTCTGAAGAGATCTTGAGTTAAAAATTTATGGCAAACGCATCACTAAAATCCTTTTATTAGAATTTCAAATTTTCTCTCAACTTTTTTTTAACATTTATTCTCAGAATACTTATAAAGCGCACAAGACTGCCACGCATTTCATGCGTCAAAACTTTTACTTTTATAAACTCGCATTAATCTCAAAATTTATTCTCGGGTTACTGCCATTTTTAATTTTCTTATATGTGACGCCGCGCGAGAAAAGGGACCTATCGCCTGAAACGTTAATTTTACAAGACGAGCGTTAGAAGTTGCGGCAAGGCTTTGCGACCAATTTAAATTCTTACGCTTCATGCTTAATACCTCAAGAAGTAATTAATGAAAACATTTTTTAATTTTCTCAAATGAAAGAGCGACTAAAAAGCTACCTTTTAGCATAAAAAAATTAAAATTGATTTTTTTCGCGATAGGTTTTTTTTGCGTTAGAAGTTGCGGCAATACATTGCGACCAATGTAAACTCTTACGCTTAATGGTCAATAACTCAAAAAGTAATTAATAGAAACAATTTCTGATTTTTTTAAATGAAAGATCGACTACAAAGCTACCTTTTAGCATAAAAAAATGAAAATTGATTTTTTTTAGATAGGTCCCTTTTCTCGCGCGGCGTCACATATGAATTCTAATTTCTGTTATTTCAAGGTTGAAAACTAAATCTGTATGCCACGAAATTAACAAAATAGAGCATTTTTTCCGTAAATTGAAAAATTAACATTTTCTGGATTCTGCTTGTCGTTGCTTTTTATCGCTTAACTACTAATGAAATAGTATATCATGCTTGTACATATATAAAAAATAAATTTTCTTTTGTATTATGCCTAGTTGCTTCCAAATTTATAAACATTTAACAAAATACATAGAATAATTTAATGACGAAAACCATGAGTGATAATATTTAATCGTCACAAAATCTACGGAATTCTAAGTGGTCACATTTTTTTTCACCACTTTAGAAAGCCAGACCTATGTCCGGGAAAAACAAACGTAAACACTCCAGTGTTTACCACAAAACGTTATTGATGCTTCTTGATGGTTAATCTTACGTTAAAATAAAATTAAAATTCGAAATATTCTTTGCATCAAGAAAATAAAATCGAAATTTTACTAAATCCATTTACCGAAATATTTCACTTAAATTTAATTAAAACCAACACCAAAATTCTTCCTATTTCTAATTTATGAATAAACTTTCTTTCTGATTTCCATTTCCAAATATTATCTTCCAATTAAACTTGTAAAAAAACCCTCATGTTTAACAAGGTGCTAAATCAATTATCACGGTCCATAATATTCCTACTTTAACATTACGCATTCGCGTGACCTTTTGTCGTATGAATAGAATTAATTAATCGAGTTAATTTAATTGATTAATTGATTTAAATAAACCAAATTGAAAATCGTAAATTTTCTATTGCTATTTTCCATTTTTCGAAAAAAATTGATTAAGTGCGTTTTCGATTTTTTTTAAATTCGGTCACGCAACATCGCATAATTTATTAACACAGCAATAAATTAATTCGTAACAAATCGATTTTTTAATTTTCTCTTCTAAATGACGAGAAAACATAACAAAAGTAAAAATTTTAAGGAAAAGAAATCCCAAGAAGCAAAATTCCAAAAAGGTGGCTTTAGACGTTCGAATATGATTCCACGATCACCCTCTCCTAGTCAATCGATCCTCCCACCAGTAGTCACAACTGCTAGTGAAACACCTTTTACTCCAGAGCAACTACTGGGAAATTCCTGGCAAGGAAATGTTCCCGGCGGAACACAACCCCCCCCCCCCCCGCCCCGTCACAACGCAAAGCGTTGACCAGGGAACGCAAAGCGCCCCGAAAACAGCGCAAAGCGCTCAAAATCGGGAACAAAAGGATCCTCAACAACGAGAAAAAGTTCTTGATGAAGCGCAAAGCGATCGGGACCAAACGCGAAGCGTCCCGGATAACGTCACGGGCAATTCAACCAGGTCAATTCGCAAACTGGTTATTTCGAGATAGAACAACACCCCTAACTTCGAGAAAAATTAACAATGCCCTCTCGGACATTGAAACTTTTACAGAGCAACAAAAACAAAATAATAATGACTTTCAAAAAACAATAAGCGATCTTTTTGCCAAACATCTTACGGAAACACACCATTTAATTAAAACAGTAAATTTCGATAATACCTGGCAAATAGATGCGCTTAGATCCGAGACTAATCAAAATATAAATTCTTTTACAAAAACAATTGTTTCAGCAATGAATACCTATCAGGTTAATACGAACCAGGAAATTCAGACCCTCACGCGGAATGTCACGGAATTACAAATGAGGCAAGCGCAATCGCCATGGCATGACTCTCGATGTGAATCCATCGACCACGAGCGCATTAGTGACGAGCACTCCATTCAGCTCACATCGTTAACCCCCACTATCCCTACTATTACGGTAACAACTACGAGTGCGCAAACGAGCACTGCATGGAGTACGGGAATAAACGCGCCAAGCGTCCCACCCCCACTCTCCTTCTTGACCCTGTCGGTAAGAGTCCCCCCTCCTGTTCGTACTTTTCAATTTAATAAACTTCCAAATTTTTACGAACCGTTACCAAACTTAAGCAACAAAGCAGAATCGCAAAATTTAATTCGATTTACCGAACCGAATCCGACCTCAAATTCGATCGCAAGACCACTACCAGCTACGCAAAATCAAATAGCGAACATCCATAAAATCATTAAAACCTGGGAATTAAAATTTCCTGAAAAGCTAGATGCGACTGATTTTATCGATGAATTTGAATGTAAATTTAGGAGGCATAGGCAGTTAGGGAGGCTTAAATATACGGTTTTTCTCGATTGTTTTTTAAGGAAAACGAATGACGGTTTTTCATTTTTAATTTTTGCATTAAATTAACCTAAATTTAAAGAACAATTCTGAATTTATTCATTAAAAAATAATAAAAATTATAAAAGTTATAATAAATTTATTCGGGCTCTTAAAAAAAAGCTTTTTTGTGGTGGACATCATAAGTCCCGACAGAATTATCTAAAATCAAAAAACTAAAAAATTTTCGTTAGTAGATTAGCTTCTTTAGTACTTGAGCGAAGCACATTTGAAAAAAAAAATTTTTAATTTTTTATAGCACTTTGAAGTGAAAATCGTGATTTTTGCTTAAAAATTGGATCATTTTTATTTTTTTAAACAAATTGTAAACGTTGTAAAAAAAAGTCTTCCCCTCAAGTACAAGCTAAATATGTATTAAAGATGTGCAAAAAATTTCAAAATGGTCGGTGCTTAATTTTTTAAGATATAGTGTCCTGCGACTCTGAAAATGTGATTTTAAGAAAAATGCGTTTAACCTTTTCGCTATCACAGAGGTTTGAAATTAGAATTTGATGTTCAAATCAACTTTTAGAGAGAATGGATTTTCAATTTTCTTTTCTTAAAGCATTCAGTAATAAATTCTTAAGAGATTTGTGAGATTAATTTAAACATCAGACAATATTTCTAAGATGCTGTACTTTACTACAAAAAAATTTCAAAAAATCGATTTTTTAAATTTTGTTACTGCCTATGCCCCCTTAAGCGCATCAGCGATCACTCCTGATCATGCGTTCTCCGAGCTTTCACAAATTCTCGCTGGTTCTGCCTACACATGGTTTACGACTTTTCGTAATAACTGGACTTCGTGGTCCGAATTTGCAACAAAGTTTCGCAAAACTTTCGTTAACACCAACGACGACCAGTAAATTACGAATAAAATTCAACGTGACGTATAAATGGCCACTGAATCAGGGATCGAATTTTTAATTCGCATAGGCGCTCTTTACAATAAATTATATTGTAAAGTGTCGGAAAAGAGTCAGCTCGACAAAATCTGCTCGGGTCTGCATTTTGATTTGATTGTGCAATTTGATCGAGATACGTTCTCGTGTTACGATGAACTAATCGAGAAAATTCGCAAATATTAAGAAAAATGGGAAATTCCGCAAAATACCGTCAGAATGCGCGAGCAAGAAAACAAGAAGCCTCCTGCCTCGCGCAGAAAAAATCAGTAAAATGCGATTGGTACACAATTATCAAAAAATAATTTAACCCCTTCCGAAATGCTTGACAGCGAACCGAAATCGGAACCGCAATCTGAAAATAATAAAAATAACAATAAACGTTTTACAAAAGAGGCTACACGGCACCGGAAACCGAAAAGAGAGCACCTATGCTCAGGCTGCGCAAGGCGCATCCCAGCCCTTCTCTTCTTCGGTGGCCTCTCATGACCAACGCACTCCCTCAACTTCTGAATTTTTCCAATCCTCAGCCCCTGCTCCGTCGCAGAAGGGCGGAGGAGATAGTGAACCGGTCACGCAGTTCAATCGTGGCACAGACAATCGAAACTAGGGGAAAAGAGGGCGCAATAACGGTTTTAGGGGCGGCAATCGCTTTAACAACAACCGAGGTGGAAATAACAGAGATAACTGGAACGGTTACGATCGTATTAATAGCAATAATTACAATCATCAAAACTAGTTCCCTGTACCCTCACCAAGTTGTCACATAAATTGCCAGTGCAAGATAAGCACAACAACGCAGCCATCTTAGCCGCCTCAAGCGCAGGTACCTTGACCACCACTAGCGCCACCTTCTCAGCACTCGCATCCCTGGCAAAATTTCTACGGTAGCCACTATCACGATCAGCGTCCAAATGTTGGCCATACTGAGCAGTCAAAAAACGACAACAGCGCCAGGAGAGATTAGATTTCCCTGGCGAACCGAAAACAAACTTAATTGAAAATCCAAATACGGCTACCGATTTGAAATACTTAAAGTTAAATAAAAGCGCCAATACTAACGATCGTGCAATTCCGAGTTGCAGTCATGACGCTCAGGACTCAACGTGTGTTCCTCAAAATGCATCAACACTTAATGAAACGTATGCCAGTAGGAACAACACTAGTGACTCCGAAAGCGACTACGACGATGCTTTTTACTCTGAATCCGAGACGGAATACTCAGACTCCGACGAACAGCTCCCCTCTACTGAACCTATGAGCTCAGTAGGACCAAGCATATCTTCAGTCACGTCACTGCCCTTAGCTACCTCAACTACTTGCTTATTAGCAACAGTTGAAAAGCAATTGCAGATAGTAGATAAAGAGACAGCACCGCCCTTACCTTCGCAGAAACGTATCACCATCAGAGTATCAATTAAAATTGGCGATAATAAAAGCACCGGCCTTCTCGACACAGGTAGCGACCGCACCTTTATGTCAGAAGAGCTATTTGATAAAATTAAAAATCTAGCGAATGGCGAACCTTTGAAAGATGCAATAACACTCGAACATTGTCGAAGCCGATTTTTGAAAAAAAAATTTATTAACGTTTTTATTAATGTTTAAATGCAATAAAAGAGAATAATGTATCAACATTTCACACGCTTAATCTACGTCACTTAGTGATATCTGAGCAAAAAAAAAATTAATAACTTTACTTTCAGGAAAGTAAAATTTTATTTAATATTATGTAATCAGATAGAAAAAGACCTTAATTATTGCCTTCGTTCTTAATAAATACTAAATATATGCCTCTTGTGCAATAATTTGTTTATAACAATCAGGAAAATTGTGAAATTTTATTTATTAAATAAAAATTTACTTTCCTGAAAGTAAAGTTATTAATTTTTTTTTGCTCAAATATCACTAAGTGACGTAGATTAAACATGTGGAATGTTGATAATTTGCTCTTTTACTGCATTTAAACATTAATAAAAACGTTAACAAAATTTATTTTTAAAAATCAGCTTCGACAATGTTTTTAGAAATTTATTAAGCTTTAATTTAAAAAAAAAACTTTGAATTTGGTCAAGAATTGGAGGCTCTGGACATTTTTGAACAGTAAATTCCAGATTAATTCCACTGTGGGGCGCCCTAGTCATATATCTGCAGTGGATTTTTAACCTTTTTGTTGATAAATTACCGTCGGTCGGTAATGCAGATTACTTGCTTGATCGACGGATATTACCCCTCGAGCTGTAACCGGTCTTAAGGAAAGTTATTGATGAATCTATCAACATGTAAGTGGCGCGAAAAAAGTCTAGCCTAAAAGAGAAAGCTGCGCTGCATCTGTGCGCATTTTATCTTCTGAGCCTGTTTAAATGTGTAAATCTGTGCAAGGGTAGTTTTGCGAGCACTTTTTTTCTAAAAATGTGTGTATCGGTGTAAAAGACTATATAAAGGGCTGAAGGGATAGCAGGTTCACAGCATCACCAACTCACTCAACAAGGATCTCTGGAGACAGCAGCATGGACCAGAAGCAGCAGCAGAAGCCTTAGTAGGACTTGATGAAGCCCCAGAACGTGATGGAGACCCAGAATGTGGTGGAGCCTCAGGTCGTCGTGGAGCCCAAGAACGTGGTGGAGCCTCAGGTCGTTGTGGAGACCCAGAACGTGGTAGAGGCTCGGGAAGTGGACGAAGTGCATGCTGTCAAAGACGAGGTGGACAGTAATGCAGAGACCCTCTTCTATGAGCCCATAGAAGAGGTGGAGGAGGAGTGTGTCAAGGACAGCGACGAAAACAAGCTAATGATAGATGAGCCGAGTCTCGTCCAAATGAAACCTGGGTTCTACGTGGAGAATGCTCCGCTATCTCCGACCCCAACTAGCGGTTGGGGTCATGAATCAGCAAGAGGTAAACATTATATTTTTAATACATTGTACATATAGTATTTTCTTATTTTAATAAATTATTTATATATATATTATATTATTAATGTTTTAAATTGTTTTTAGTTGTCACATCTATTTATGGCGAGCATAGAAGGGAGCAACTCAGGGCGGACAATAGGAACGCAAACAGTTAATGATTATGTAGAAAATTGCAGAAAATGTAAACGTCGTCAGCGGTGTCGGTGTCATTGCTACAGTCACCACCACTGCCATCGTCAATTTTAACAACACCGTCATCGTCATCGTCATCGTCATCGTCATCGTCATCGTCACCATGGCTAAAAATATTTGTTTAAAAATAATTAAATAAAAATATAACTATTCTACATGAACATGCACACACACACACAGAGTTTATATATATATATATATACACACACATAATTTGAATAAAAAATATTAAATATAATAACCGTCTATTTCTTGTAGTTTATTTACCCATTAGATTTAAAATATAGTTACAATTTTGGTGAAAAATAAATAATGCGTTATACATCTTTGCTTCATTCTAGCTGCTCACTTCAAGATCTGCGATGGGTTGTTTCATTCTCACCATGGTAGTGCATAATTCGATTTATTACCTGTTGTCAGTATTATCCGTTGTTGGTATTAACTTACGTCAGTATTGCAGATTTTATTCTCACTTCGTTAGTATTACTTTTTGTCGGTATTGCAGATTTTATTCTCACTTTGTTAGTGTATCCTTGTATGGTAACGTTTCGGTAGGTAAAATATTTATCACTGAATGATAGATCATAGCATGTTTGCTACAAGCTTCAGCTTTTTTTCAACTATGGCACTTGAGTTAATTTTGAGGACAAAATCTTCGCGACCAATGAGAATATTTATATTCTGTTAGAATACGTTAAAACTTCCAAAAATAACGTCGTCTGCTTGCTTATTCTGTATTACTTATTATTAATATATACATTTAATTAAATAATTTAATAACATGAGAAATATTTATGCATAATTTATGCTTTTACTATGAAATTAAAATTTGATTCAAAAAAGGTGTATAAAAGAAATGTTCTTTCTTATGAATTATGTTTAAACCTTTACAAAAGAGTGCTAAAGGAAACAACCAATCACCATTCACATAGAGTCACATATGTTGGCTCTACTGTCATACATGCTCTAATTCTATGATATCTAAATTCAAATTCAAATCAAAATAAAGTTGTATATTTTTAAATTTAAGTTTTATGTATGTTAGTTTAATAAAAAAAATTAATTGTCGAAAAATAAAAATAAAAGAGAGGGCGCTAGGGGTACTATTTTTCGAGGATGAGTCATCAATGTAAAGTAGTATTGTAACGTTTGTTCAGCACAAGTGTGTTAGAACATTTGCGCGTCTAAATATTTTAAAAATAAAATTAGGTCTCTTAATGGATAGCAAAGTTTGAGTGATCCTAGGAGAAAAATTATGTATCTAAAAGTGCCTAGTTTTTACTATGAAAAATCGTGGAAAATGCAGACAATTCCAGCTTTTGTTCTAAATGTAAGTATTCTTTTTTCTCTTTTCTGTTTAATTTGAAATACATACACTCACACAGACACATACACTCATAAACAAAATATGTTGTTTTAAACAGATTGGGCTACAAGTAACAGAAGTATCCACACGTGAGATATTTGCTCAACCGCCAATCATAAAAACACGACGAATAGAAGTCCCAATAATAATAAAAGCCACAATAACGTCAGAAGCAACATCAGGAATGACAATGACTCGAACAACACCAACAATCAACAACAACAGCAATATCAACAATAAAATCTGCAACAACAATGATAACAAGAACATCAGCAACAGCAACAACAGCAACCATAAAACCAACAACATCAACAAGAAAATCAACATCACTAACATCACCAACATCTCCAACATCACCAACAAGTAAACGAACATCACACACACTCACACCACAAAAAGCAATAACAAGTAAACCAACATCATCAACACTAACACCACAAAAAGCAATAACAAGTAAACCAACATCACAAACACTAACATCATAAAAAGCAATAACTAGTAAACCAACATCACAAACACTAACATCACAAAACGCAATATCAACAAGTAAACAAACATCATTTACACCAAAACCACAAAAACCAATAACAAAAAAAACATTACCCAAACCAATGCAACGAAAACCACTAAAACCAACAACACCAAAAACAATTTTACAAGAAACACCACCACCACCAAGAACAAGAATTCCAACATCGAGACCAAAAAATCAACAAACGCATGAAAAAGGAAAGGTATTATTTTATAAGTTAATTTTAATCTAATTCTTTTTATTTGGAAATATTTTTTAATATTTATGCTTTGTTTTTTCTAAAGAGAATCAAGAAGTTCTTCTCCAGAAGGAGAACATCTCAAGGAATGTCGAGAGAGGGTTCATCAACATCGAGAGTAAGGTCGAGAGGACCATCAACATCGCGAGCAAGGTCGAGAGGACCCTCAACATCGCGAGCAAGGTCGAGAGGACCCTCAACATCGCGAGCAAGGCGATATGATCATAATGATTATTATACAAATGATCGCTCTTCACGGGGAGAAAAATGAAAGGTAATATTTTATAATTTAATTAAAGTATAAAAACTATTATTATTTTGAAAACAGTTGAATATTGTTGCTTCAGGATATAGAAATATGTCTTTAATGAAAAATTTTACCTTATAGATGAAATCAGAAAGCTCATATCAGGAAAAAAGAATGAGAAGAGCAGTAAAAACAGCAGTAACAACAGCAGTAACAACAGTAGCAACGACAGCAGTAACAACAGCAGTAACAACAGCAGTAACAACAGCAGTAACAACAGCAGTAACAACAGCAGTAACAACAGCAGTAACAACAGCAGTAACATTATGCGGGGGTGGCGATGTTCTGCCGACCCGCTAAAAACACACCCTTATTTGGGACCTTAAGATCAACCCCAGGTAAAGCCCGCATTCAGTGGCATGGCGTATCGCCGTCAGGGGTGATCTTATATCCCGACTCCACCGCTTACGCGATTTTCTTCTTTATCGAACGGGACCTACTTTCTCTGATGACCATCGAGATCTTCGACCCTCATAACATAGTGTATGAAGGTCTCGATGGTCCGCCAATCCTCAGCAGAACGAGTCATAAGCAGGATCATGTTCTCCGGTGTAACTTTGGAGTTTACACCGGCGAACATGACCTGTCTTTCCGCGTCCCAGTGCTTACAACTGAAAAGTGTGTGTTCTGGGTCGTCCACTGGGAACTTGCAGTACACACTCTGAGCTGCAAATCTTCTTAAAGCGCTCCAGGTACGAGTTAAAACACCCGTGACCTGTGAGCGCTTGAGTTAGGTAGTACGAGACTACTCCATGCCTTCTATCTATCCATTTGGCGAGTGTCGGTATAAGCCGATGTGTCCATCGACCTTCCTCCTCCCCGCTCCATCTTGCTTGCCATCTTTCGACGAGTCTGCTTCTCGCATCTCGGCGGATTTGGTGCTTGCTGGGTCTATTGTCGTCCGTATAACGGGTGGACATTCTATCTTTGAAAAAGAGGAAAATTTCCTCCCTTTCTTGCGCCAAAAGGTCTGCCGGCGGGACACTGGCAAGGACCTAAGCAGCACTCGCAGATACTGTCTTGTAGGCAGAGATTATACGCTTGGTAATAATCCTTTGCGCAGACAGTATCTTGTTTAAGATGGTCTTGCTTCTGTCTGTTCGCAGGAAGGGAGCCCACACTGGTGCTGCGTAGAGCAGCTTTGAGTGGAAAACACTCGCCACCAATCTTCTTTTACTTTCGGAAGGCCCACCGACGGCCTTGTCAGACGCCACAGCGATATGGTGCTTAAAATTCAGAAACTTGTCAAGTTCCTTTTCTAGGTACTTTATATGTGTGCTCCACTTGACCTCGAATCCGTCTACTTCGATTCGAGGAAGTTGGTACTTGCGTCTGTCTGTGACCATGAGCGCTTCTGTTTTGTCCAGAGCCATTTGAAGACCTCTGGCATCCAGACAGCTCTTTGCTCTTCTTTCAGAGTGCAGGTGTCTCCCTCATATATTACCCACCTGTCGCTAAGATAATTATCCATTATCCGCAACAGGTAGGGCGGTATTCCTTTGTTTCTCATCGACTTGATGAGATCTTCCCATCTCACGGTATTAAACGCGTTGCGTATGTCTATAGCTACCAACGCGCAGAAGCTCTTTTTCTTCTCCAGACCCAATTTATCCTTTCCTTTCCTGGCTAGGTCCACTGCCTCCTGAATGGCATCTACAGTGGACAAGCCTTTACGGAAACCAAATTGGTGCTCGGATAGACTCTTCTCTCCTGGCAAGTGGAGCTGCATCCTCTGCAGAACCATATTCTCTAGAAGTTTGCCCATCGTATCTAACAAGCATATTGGCCTGTAAGATGAGACCCTATCTAGAGGTTTGTTACCTTTCCTTAGGAGGACCAGCCTCTGTCTTTTCCAGTCACGGAAAAACTCTCCTCTTTTTAGGCAGTTGTTGAAGCAATCTAGAAGAATCTCGGGTGAAGAAACGATCACTTGTTTAAGGATCTCGTTGCTTATCCCATCGATTCCAGGCGCCTTGCCTGGCTTCAATCTATTGCCGGTTTCGTGAAGCTCTGCAAAAGTGAAGAGTTTCTCCTCACCGACTTGGCAGTCACTCCAGTCCATCCTAAGCCATGGTTCTGCTGGTGGAAACAAGCCCTTTAATATTTCTCGCACCCAATCGGGATTGTCCAGGCCGGGGGTCTTTTGCCTCGTCACCAATTTCTTGGTGGCATTTTCGCTGTGCATTTCTCATCGCCTTTCCGAGGATCCTTTTGGCCTCTTTATATGCTTCTATTAGCAGAGGATCTCCCTAAGAACGGGTATATGTCCTTCTTGCTAATAATCATGTTTTTTACCGTCCGCACCTCCCCATCCAGATTGTTCGGTCTCTTCACCCATCCAAGCTCCTCAATGAAGCGGGATTCTTCAAGGGACCGACCGAACTTTTCAACGTCTAGTTTCTTAGTGTTCCACCTGGGGCCTTTCTTACAGGAAGCAACCTGCTTGTTTGCTCCAGTTGTGTCTCCTCCTGAGACTGAAAACTTAATATACTGGTGGTCACTTTCGGTATGATCCTCAGAGACATGCCAATTTTTTTTGCGCTTGTTCAGGAGAGACGTTGTTATCGTAAGATCAATAATATAATTTAAATTCGAAAAACCATTCGAATTTAAATTCAAATTTAACACCAAGAGCTCGAACCAAGAGCGTAATAGGCATCGATTAAATAGATGTAGCTTTGCCGGTAAGGTCAAAATCTTCTTTTCAATTAATGCTATGAAATTATAATAAATTTAAAAGAATTCAAATGTTTTATATGTTTAATATTTCCTTACCCATATTTATGTTTAATTAAAATGAATGGCTAGTAATAACAAGGAAATAAATTTTAGGATATATAGTAAGGATTTTCCAAAGATGAACATAGGTCAACACATATTTTAATTTTTGTGTGCTAGCGGGTTGCATTTTACAGGGATATTTATACTTTAACATGCAACACCCTATGTTTAGCTACGAAAAATCCTTACTGTATATATTTTTAATTCTGCTGATAGATATTACACATATTTATTTAGTTTTATCTACACAGCCCATAGCGAATATGGTAATGAGTATAATAATACATAAAATAGGCAAAAAGAAAAATATAGAAATTATACTATTCTAAATCTAAATTCGACCTAGTGATGAGATCAATGAATTTAAGCGACGAATTATAAGACAGATCAAAATTAAAAAAAAAAGTGGTTGTAAGGCATTCAGAAAGAATTTATATCACAAAGAAAACTATCTAAAATGTCATCAGTATTAGGAAGTTTTTTTTTTGATCGGCAAGCTTGTTTCGTCACAGGACTGTGATGCTATTGGAGAAAACATTGAAGATGGTGTTCTCATTCGGTGACATCATTGCGCTGTT
Organism: Ganaspis brasiliensis; assembly: GCA_037103525.1. Classification (NCBI taxonomy): domain Eukaryota; kingdom Metazoa; phylum Arthropoda; class Insecta; order Hymenoptera; family Figitidae; genus Ganaspis; species Ganaspis brasiliensis. Next base: position 86,206 of record JAZKLR010000454.1, on the reverse strand, counting down.
TTTATCAGATTTACAACAAAACGAGTAGTGTATTTAGAACGAACCGCCCGCATCTACAGGCACGGAAAGTACTGAAACTGCAGACGACCCTACGGCTGCAGTAGAATCAGGAAATACGCCTGGTATATACGTGGAAACGGCCTCCCCCCTTAGGGTCCTTGGTCCGAGAAATAGAAGAGAGCAAGTTTTTACAAACTTGCCAAGAGCTCTTGGAAAGAACACGACGAAGGCCATGGAGGAAACTCTTTAGACTTTTAAGAGGGACGACATGGATCTATTCGAGGCAAATGTTGCCTTACAACTTGCCTTGGTTCCAAAAATACTGTCCGTCATGCGTACCGCTTGTTCTAGGCAGAAGAACATAAGCGCAGACGTCCAAGACGGTCTCTGTGTACTGGAGGCGGCCTTTGAGGTCATCCGCACAAATGTGCGGTTTTTAGAACCAAAAGGGCCGAGCACCCAAAATACGGAACAAGGAGCCAAGGTGGGTCGTCCGGAAATGGTCCAGAAAGGTGCTCCTCCTACAAAGAGTAACGAGAAAAGGCGCGCTGCCGAAACGCCTCCGGGGAAAACTCCCAAAAAAGGAAAGAGCTCTGAGTCTCCAGAGCAAACTAAGCCGCAGATGGCACCTCAGGACCAGCAGTCTAAAAAGACGTTGGCAGAGGTAGTCGCAAGCGCCAAAATTGTAGCCGGTCCATCAGGCATCGCCCCCCCTGCAGGCAAGAATGACGGTAACTTCGAGCTTGTCCGAAATAGGAGGAGAGAAGCTCAAGGGCGTCAAAAGGCCGCAAAGGCGGCGAAGAAGGCGAAAAAGGCGAAGAAAAAAAAGAAAGTGCCAACAAGGAAGCCCCGAAGCACCGAAGCAGTCAGGATTTCGGCAACGGACCCGAATTCGTACAGCGAAATCCTGAAGGGCCTTCTAAAGTCTCTAAAGCCGGAAGACTCGGGCACGGAAGTTCTTAGGACGAGGAGAACTTTAAACAATGAAGTCCTCCTTGTCGTGAAAAAAGATGGTGACACCTCCAAGTTCGCGGGAGCTTTAACAGCCGCCTTAAAAGACAAGGCTACTGTTACAGCTCTCGTGAACAAAAGAGTTTTCGAGATCAGAGACCTCGATGAAAGTGCTTCTAAAGAAGACGTCATCGAGGCTCTGAATGAAAAGCTCGGGTCATCCAGTCCGAAGAGAACGGTCAGCGTCGTTCCTCGCTTTCGAGGAACGAAGGTAGCGCTGGTACGCCTGCCAGAAACAGAGTATTTAACTCTGATTAAGACAGGAAAGATCCGGATTGGATGGATAACGCAGCCATCCGAGAACACTTAGAGGTACCCAGGTGCCAAAGGTGCTTCGGATTTGGGCATGCGACGCGTCTATGCAAGGGCCCCGACAGAATAAAAAACTGTCGGAGATGCGGACTGGCGGGTCACATAGCGAAAAGTTGTGAGGTCACTGACACTAGCTGCATTACATGCAGTGATTTGGGAAAGCTGAACCTCAAACATTGGGCCGGCAGTATTGCTTGCCCAATATACAAGAATGAACTGCAGAAACTTAAAAAGGCAAAGGCCTAAAGTTTCTGCAGATTAATCTGCATACAAGTAAGAAGGCCCAGGACCTGATGTTGGTGACAGCCAGTAAGGAGAATATCGACGTTCTGTTCTGTAGTGAGCAGAACAAGAGGAACGATCTCGCTAACTGGTACCAGGATACATCAAGAAGGGCAGCCATTCAGATCTTTAACCCAGATTTAAGGGTAGACAAGTTTCTGGAGACAAGCAGTGGGTTCGTGTGGGTGGAAATTTTTAGGTATGCGCATGTATGGCTGCTACTTCTCGCCCAACGACCCACTGCCAATCTTCGAAGCCGAGATAGATGAACTCGAGTCGAGCCTGCGAGAATCCAGGTTGGATGTTCTCGTCACCGGCGACTTTAATGCGAAGTCGCCAGATTGGGGAGAGACAAGGCTCGACAATAGAGGAATCTTAATCACAGAAATGGTCTCCAGGAACAATCTGATGGTTGTCAACCAGGGCCAAAAGTGGACGTTTAGAAGAGACCATAATATCGGATCAATTAATATTTAAAATTTTGTTCTGAAAAAATAAGCCGTGGAAGAGCACACCGTGCAATCGAGAGGACTCGAAACCCTGCTAATGGAATTTCTACCAGGAATTTCCTTCTTAAAATAAAGATAGCCTTTGACGTCAGTATGGCCTTGTTCTGGAAGAATGAGAAAGTGGAGAGTCATGTCGTGTTGTCAAGGTGCACTAATAGGGTATAAGTCCCCGGAAAGGCATCCATTGGCAGAGGTTCGAGTCCTCTCGGTTGCTCGGTGTGCTCTTCCACGGCTTATTTTTTCAGAACAAAATTTTAAGCATAAATTAAATTTGAAAAACCATTCGGATTTAAATTTAAATTTACTACCAAGAGCTCGAACCAAGAGCGTAATAGGCATCGATTAAATAGATGTCGCTTTGCCGGTAAGGTCCAAATCTTTGTTTCAATTACAAACCTTGGTGGTAAAAAAACATTATTACTTTTCTCTAATTCTACAAGAATTCTAAGTTCATATTTCGTCTTTACTTGTCGTACATGTGTCACTGCATAGTTGTTGTTCACTTCGAAGTCGGATAACTTCTTAGAAGGTAGGAATGTACCAACAACGTTAATTTGCTGGATCTCCATCTTATTTTCTATGAAGATGACCTGCAGGTGACCTGGAGATAACTCTGACTGGACTAGAAGCAGACCTTAAGGTGACTCGGGCTTAGCTCGAAGATGACCTAGAGACAACTTGGGTTTGAATTAAAGAAGACCTTCAGATGACTCTGGCTGGACACTGAGACGAAGATTTCTGAGAAAACAGTCTTGTGAACCACCTTTAATACAGTAAAATCACCACTTTTCTTAATAGAGTGTGCGCAATAAAAATTGAGTACACTGCGCATGCGTCTATGTATAGTGGGAAATAATCCCACCTCGAGATATAGTTATTTCTCATATAGATTAAGTATTAAGTGCACTGCGCATGTGCATAAGCATACAATTTAACATGCATGAACAGTGGGGGTACCCCCACTTTTTTTAACATAATAAGACTGTCTTTGTATAATAATCTAGTAAGGAAAGGTACATAAATTATAGTTGAAACACAAATTATTACATTTATAAATATATTTATTTGTTTATTCATAACAAAATTTATATTGTTCATAATAGTTTTTGAGGTTATCAGTAGTAGTATTATTAGTTACAGTAGAGTACTTCTTAATTAAATCAATTTCAACTACACCCATAGGTAGACTTTTGTCAATACATCTATTAAGAGGATTTAGAAATCAATTTCTTTAAATTCTAGCATTATTTACTGCACAATTACTTCTAAATAAAGTATGGTGTGTACATATATGAGCTGATGTTTTCAAAAGTTTTTTAAATAAAGGGCAATTAATATCTTCAAGATTTAACACATTATCAATATATCGCTCAAGATATCACTTCTTCTCCAAACCTTTAACATAGACTGTCCGTCTGCCGGATAATTGCTCATGAAGTATAAGTTGTAATTCTTCATAGGAAATATCTCCAGATGTCCATTTGATGCCATGATAGTTGTGCAACAACCATAGATTTTCACTCTTATATCTTCCAGGAAGTAAACTCAAGCTGCAGGGTAGTTCGAACAAGAACACCATTGATTGAGCATCTTCTTCTAGCGGTAGTATCACCAGCTCCTTGAAAATAAATTCGTTGTAAGGTTTTTTGAAGCCTTGAACGTCTACTATGAACTCCATTCTCCAACAGAAATAAAATTTTACTTAAGAACACTACTTATATACCCTAGAGTCACACCTCTCCACTTTTTACAGCTTCTTGACAATACCGCTGATTGGCTTATATTGCGCAATGCGATCATGGATGACTAAGCAGTATGCAGTTGTCTCATTAGGCATATTGCTTCTGGTTTCAAATTCCAAACGTACATCGACTGATGTCTGCTTCAGGAACTCGTTTTGTTTTGAGCACTCAATAACAATTAAAGGTGCCAATGATCTAAAATTTGATCAACTTAGTATAGGTTCGGAATCTCTTCCATAGTAAGATGATTGAAAATTAGCATACATATCATATAACTAGCTGTCGTACCCGTCTTCGACGGGTTTAAGTTCCTACTAATGCAATTCAACTTTTGTCTTTACATTGCGCAAAATTTTCTTTACAATTTATGAAATTCATAAATGTTTTATTTTATTTTGTTTTTTTTCTACGATATTGTTTCTAAGATGTGTCACGTAAAAGTAACTAATTATTCATCTTCAAAAATAATTTTAAAATCTCTTAAGAATAGTCACATATTAAAGGATAATTTATATTCATAAGTATAATTTACTTAAAAAGGACCAAGACAACAAAAATCTTACAAAAATTAATAGTTTTGTATTGTTTCGTTTACATTATATTATATTTATCATAAGAGTTTTTATAATGTATATTATGCAAGTCTGTATTAATTCCAATTTTAAAATTAAATAAAATTAATTTTAGTTAATAAAATTTTTATTTCACATTAGTCACAAATATTAGAAGTCATGTATACTATTAATTTATTTACTAATTTCTTACGGGTTCGAAGGCCTCCGCTTCCTTTACATTCAAATACAAATTAAGAACAACAACGCTTACAATTATCCTTACTTAAGCTTTACACTAATGACATAATCAACTTATCCTAATCGCCGCTCTTCAAATATTTTACTAAACTAACTTCCAAGTGACTGGGCTTCCGTTTCCTGTTCTCTTTTTTCCCCTTTCAGGGTTAATCTCCCTTACAAAAAAGAAGTACTGGGAAGAAGTACTGGGTTCAGTACTGGGATAAGTACTGGGTTCAGTACTGGGTTTAGTACTGGATTCAGTATTGGAAAACCAGTACTTTTTTCGCCATGCACTTTTGAAAATTTGTTCACGTTGCGCACTAAGTTTCTATGGGTCCTACGGCTGCGCAGTAGTTTTTTGTTGTAAATTAAATAGAGAGGAATACATTGAACGCAAAATCACAGTTGTAATGAAATTTAAAAAAAAATTTGCTATTATGCTTAAAAAATTATATTACGCGAAAAAAGTACTGGTTTTCCAGTACTAACCCCAGTACTGAACCCAGTACTGAACCCAGTACTTATCCCAGTACTGAACCCAGTACTTCTTCCCAGTAATGAATCCAGTACTACTTTTTTGTAAGGGCTACCTCTTTGCCCACCCTTTTATTAAAAACCTATTTTCCACTCTTTTCTTCATCATTCATATCTCACATTCTAAACATACCCATTCACTCATCTTTTTCATATATTCCTCTTCCAATCCTCCCAACATCTCCATTCATCCACTAACCCAGTTACTTCTTTTCAATTGCTCTGTTTACCTTCTCCCTTCCTCTTCTAAACCTATTTCCGGTCCTACTTTAATAACCCCTTCTGTATCGTCTTTCACCAGCCATTCCACTCCAGCCACCCAAACACTTTCTCTATTCAGTTTCTTCCGTTTTTTCTTTCCACACCTATTCTCTTCACACTTCCTTTCACCCTACTTTTTTAATCTTATAACTTCCATCTTAGCATTCTCATCTTCTAATTCCACAATCCACAATTTCGGTTTTTCCATATCCTCTCCTCTCACACCCTTAACGTTCTTGATCTTAACTTTCGCCCCAATTCTTGACAAAAGTTTTCCTACCTCCTGTCTGCCTTCTCTCCATCCTACCTTCATACCTTTAATCACAATTTTTCTTTTTCTTCTCTCCTTCTCCATCACTTCTACTCTCATCGCTAATTTCCACATTTTTATTTTTAAATTGTCATCTACTTTTTCTCTACTCCCTTCCCTTTCTTCTACTCCTTCATTTAATGTTACCTTCTCCCTTTCTACATATTTTCTCGTCCTTCTCTCCTCACTCTCTTTTATTCCTTTTTCTAACTCCTCCATACTCTTCCACATATCTTCTTTCTCATCTTCCTACCTTACCTCCCACTTTTCAATCATCTCTAACATTGCTTTCACTGCCTTTCGTAATCTCTCAATCTGTTTAAACCTTTTTTTCTCTAATTTCTTAATTTCGTTTATTTCATCCCATACTTTATCAAAGTCCTCCTCATTCTCCTTTACTGTTCTTTTGATTAGACTTAGTAAAACTTGACAATCCTTACATTTAACACTTTCCCCGTCAACTTTCTTTTCAAATTTTCTCGCCTTAGACTCATTCTCGCTTTTACCACTTGCATCATTGCTTTCCTTCCTATTCGACATTGTCAAGTTCTACCTTATCGACACTCTATCACTATCTCTCTCTCTATTCTACCTCTCACTCACTTCGCATGCCGTCACCATAACCTCACAATTTTTCTTCTTTTTTACCTTTTTTTACACTTCATTCATTCAATTACCTCTTCATACACTCTTTTCATTCACACCCTCGCACTTCACTCTGCACTTGCCAAACACTCCACAGCCCACACTTCAGTTATTATTATTTATAAAGTCCATTTTTTTAACCCGAAATATAAAAAGGCTGACTGGTATACATGAAAACATTTCTTTTTATACGAGCCAACTTTTGCGTGTACACCGAAGCGGATATATGTATTGTTTGTGTTAGATGCCAACACTGTGTGTGAAAATCGACTAAAAAACTTTTTTTCAATATGTGCAAAGTACTTTTTTTTAAGTTAATTAATTGGAAAAGCTAAATGTTATGCATTTTTATTTAGTATTTTCCTTCTATTTTGTAATGCAATATTGCATTGTTTTAATCTACAGTTGGAAATATTTTTTTTTCCTTTTTCAAAATAGCGCAAATTTCCGGTTGTGAGACACAGCAAGTAACCAGTTGTGAGACGGTGGCGCTGCCCATCTGGAATAGCCTCTATTTTTCGTTATGCAGCATAAAGCGCTCTGTTCAGTTTAGTTCGTTCAAAAATAAAACCAGTCTCACAACTAGCGACTCTCCCCTACTTATAATTTTTTCGATTTTTCTATCCCGATAACAATTTTATGTTTTATCTCAGTTACAGAATAATAGTTTTTTGCAAAATTCTGCTAAAATGTGACAAAATCACATGTAATTGTGTGATTCAATTGTAGAATTGTGTACTCAATTGTAGAAAGTTAAAAAGCAATCCATCAAAAAATGTAAACTTAGAAAAATTTTGATTTTTTTAATTTTCCGAAAAAATAGTATATCTCCCGTTGTTATTATTATTTTTCAATTTTGTAAATTTAAAAACCCAACTTGAGTCAAGACCTAACACTTTGTCAAATTGGGTTTCAAACAAACAAAAAATTTTAAAAATTAAAATTTTTGATTTTTTGAATTTTGTAGAAATTTGAAATTCAAATTTGTAATTTATTTTTCTATTTTATTTTTAATGTTAAAATATAAATTAATTTAATTATATTTACGTAAAAAAATAAAAAATATTTATTTTTTTGGTTTTTTGATTTTTTTTAAAAAAATGATATAACTTCCGTTAAAAGTAATATTTTTTAACGGGATTTGACTATAAATTTAAGTTACGCAAATACCTAACAGACTGCCAGATTTAACTTCATTCCGTGGAGCCGTTTTTGAGTGATGCCCGGATAAAATATCGCGGACATACATACATACATACAAACATATAAATATACATAATTTTTTAAACAGCATTTTTGGACTTGTTACTACTTGAAACGAAAAAATAAACACAAAATTTTAAGTTCTGTGCAATGTACAGACAAAACTCTGATTTTATTAATATAGATACAGAATACGGATTATTATTATAGTGTATATTCAAATTTTCTTATGGATAAGATTGTGAGTTTAAAAACAATTTTACATTTGTGAGGTCACAGTGATTAAAAAAACATGCAGACACTTCCATTTTATTTCTTTTTTTAGATTGAAATACAACAATAACACATCTTGGTTTCTCTAATTGTGTTGAAGATTTAATTTGACACATAACTTTTGCCCTTAAAGAAAGCAATGAATACTCATACATTTCCCATAATCTAAAACTCATTAAAATTAATGGATCTTTCTCAATAAATTTCAATAATTTAATTTTATTATTGTCCGATGGTTTTACATGTGGTACTAACTATTCAATATTATGAATCACAAACTTGAACTCAGGAACAAGTGGTCCATTAAAATTCAGCATTTTATGTACGATTAATTTGAAATGGTGTTAAAGATACTTAATTTTTCATATTTGTAATATGCCCAACGTACTTGCATCGATCAATCTCAATGCCATTTAATTCATAACGAATTTCATCAAACAAATAAGCTATAGCATTATTTGTAAGTTCAACATTCTCTGTGAGAACGGTTCCATCATCATTACATAACTTTCCAAATATATGTAATGAACTGTTGCTTGGTAAAATAGACAAATCTTGATTTGGTACTTCAATGCGGATTTCATCACTATTATTAAAAGATGATGATGCATATGGTTGATGACTATGAATCTCATAATTGGCCCCAGATTCGTCAAAATTCACTGCAGTTGGAATGCTGAGAATGTCTTCCATTTTTCTTATATCAGCTACACATAAAACATAGAAAAATTTGGTCTTTTTTTCTTCCTCTTCCTTTTTCTTATTTTTGAATTTTCACTTGTAGACCGAGTTGTTTCAGGAACAGTCGATTTTGAGGTGTTTACAGATTCCGAGTTACACTCACACTAACCTTCTTTGCACATGTTGGTTGACTTTTATAACTACTGCCAACTTTTCTTTTTTGGTTATAAATCATACCAATTACATTGATTTTATATGTAAACGAATTGTTATTGTTTCTCCTCTAAAATTAACTAAGTCACCGTCCTGATCAATTAAGCGAAGTTGAATATTATGTATTGTCTTCACGGCGATTGGGAGGTAAATGATTCGAGCTGGAACTTCTGTGATCTTATATCCAGGTGGAACAATAAGAAAGAAGTCATGTATAGTATGAACTTTTTGATTATTTATATACGCTCCAGATGTAATATTACATTCAACACGTAGAGTATTTACTTTTAATATAGATATAGGAAAATCAGATTCATGATTTTCATCAGCTTTCAGTTGACGAGGAGCAAATCCTAATAAATTAATAATAGAATCTTTCGGATGAAAGTTTATGTCACGATTTTATTTAATATGACAACCTAATGCAACTGTAAGATAAAGTAGATATGATTAAGTGACGAAATGCTCTGAGAGTGGGGAAAAGGGCAGATAACGCGGAAAAATGATTGTAAGGGACAGTTCCGTCTCGACCGTTTGGCTCGCAAATGTAAATTTGTATGTGCTTGTAATCATGCCTAAAGTTTGATTAAATAAATGTTATTAACTTTATAAAACAGATGTTTTATCTGATTTTGTGTTCGAATCCTGACTAATGATCCTACATATTGTTATAGGTTTATTAATTAATGCAAACTTATTTGACAATTTTGGTTTAATATATGATTCAATATCTTTAATTTCATAACTACCTGTTGGTATAGTCACTACAGAATTATATATATGTAAAATATGTATATATGTAAAACTTATTGCAACCTTTATCAATGTTGGGAATTGAATTAAATGTAAACAGATCAACAAGTCCAAGTACACAATTCTTGTTTTGTGAGAGCTTAATTGGTGGGAAATAAGTAGTTTCGGGAACTGATGAGTTTCCCGTTAAGGTTAAAGTAAATGAATCATTCATAATAATTGACATCTGTTTTAATACTGATGATTACAAAATTATTACTTGCTCTTATATAGACTAAAACTGTTTGTAATATTAAGTTGATCGCATAGAAACTTTAAGCATAAATATCCACATTTAAATGTATCAAACTTTTGATATCTCTCATGATTATATTTTATACAGCTACCAACACCTAAATAGACAATGAGATCTGATGGTGGTAAAAGATTTCCAAAACTATCAAAGTATTCAGTTTTATTGTTAATCTTTTTATATGCAACCCAATGAGTTCCAGGTCCTTCCTTATCATCAAGATTAATAATTGCTGATTCATATTTATGAGGTCCTGTAATAGCTAATTCATTTCGCATGAATACTCCACGAAAATGAGGTATATTCATAATTTTAGCATATTTAAATAGATGAAAGTCAGTTAGTGCACGGTGAGGTAGCTTCAAAATTAGTTTTTTTGAGTCCTTTTCTTATTTGTCAATCATTTTCCTTTATACGGTTGAATATAAAGACCAAGTCCTTGTCGACAAGGTTTTAAGTGTAAACCTTTTCCCAAGACAATAGCCTCTCTTGTTTTTTTATGTCGTTGAGCTTCTGAATGTTGTTTTTTGGCTGCATTAGCATCATTTACAGCTTTTACTATACCACCAATCCGTCCGCTAAGAGTTCCAAGAGCACTAAGTCCAGCAAAAATTGGAAAAAGTGGTAAAATACCACCAACTATTGATGGTACAGAAAGAATTCTAGGTGTTGAAATTTTAAATTTACCACCAAACTTTTTTATAACCTTCTGTGCACCAATCATAGCAGTTTTAATAGTATCTATAGAATAACCGTTTGACTTCATACATTTTTTAGTACCATGAACAACTTTATTTAATGTAACTCTTCTTTTATTCTTAGAAACTCTCTTCTTCTTTTTCTTTTTCTTCTTCTTCTTCTTCTTCTTCTAATTCTTTTTTATTTTTTCATCCTTTTCTTTATATTATCATTAATTTTTTATCCCATACCGAATTTAGATTTAACTTTCATTATATTAGTAACAGCTAATGCAGCAGTTTTTTCACTTATACTAGCGTCATTGGAGAGAACACGTTGCCAATCCTTTTCAGCTAATATTTTATCTGCAGAATTTCTTGGTTCTATATTTTTCTTTTCTTTTGAATATACTATATCATGTGCCTTACAAGCTGAATCCAAAGAATTTATACCGGGATCACCTCGAGCTAAACGTTTTTTTTAATTTCGTACCAGGTCCACAATATTCATATCCAGGAATATGCAACTCAAATGGTAATTTACTGATTATATTACTAAGAAAACCCTGACCAGTGTAAGAAATTTTCTTCTTTACTTTTTCACGATTAACCATTCTTCGCTCAACGATGGTTTACAACCAACTGATGGAAGTACATTATATAAGAGCGATATTTATAGTTTTTTCTCAGTCGATTCCAAGATGCAGTTTAAAATACAAGCTAATCAGCTCCCGATTGTAAATGTCGATAATCTCATTCAATCCAATAATAATGAGGTTAAGGCGCCATGGAAGTCTATTTTCAAATAGTATTCGTGCAGATTTTTGTGGTCCATCAAATTGTGGAAAAACGAATGCTCTTCTTTCTCTGATTATACATCCGAATGGCTTAAGCTTTGAAAATATTTATTTATACTCAAAGTCATTACAACAACCTAAATATAAATTTCTAGAAAAAGTATTGAGTAAAGTTGATGGAATCGAATATTTTCCGTATAGTGGGCATGAAGAAGTGGTTTCGCCTAAAGGTGCTAAACTAAATTCAATATTTATTTTTGATGATATTGCTTGTGAAAAACAGGACAATGTAAGAGCCTTCTTTTGTATAAGTAGACATGTTAACTTTGATAGTTTTTATCTGTGTCAAACATATGCTCATATTCCTATAACATTTAGTTAAAGATAATGTTAACTTACTTGTGTTTAGATGAGAAAGAAGAAAAATGTTTTTGATCCTTTTATTTTTGGAATATGTGATGATGTTAAACTAATGTTGCCATAGAGAATCTGGTGTTGTTGGTAGTTGGAATTAAATGATGATGGTAGTCATTTTTGTTGTTATGCCGACGTTTCGATCTCTTGGATTAGAGATCATCATCAGGGCGTTTGTTTTATTTAATAAAAATCAGAGGAACGATCTTACACAATTTGCACAATGAATTTAATTCATTGATGCAACCGTGCAAGTTCCTTTCCTCTACCTTGAGATAAAATATTCTTGGCTGCCATCTCAAGGATTTTTTGGATGAAATTTAGAATCCAATTTAAAGATGATATTAGGTGAGAAAGAAGAAAAATGTTTTTGATCCTTTTATTTTTGGAATATGTGATGATGTTAAACTAATGTTGCCATAGAGGATCTGGTGTTGTTGGTGGTTGGAAGTAAATGATGATGGTAGTCGTTTTTGTTGTTATGCCGACGTTTCGATCTCTTGGATTAGAGATCATCATCAGGGCGTTTGTTTTATTTGATAAAAATCAGAGGAACGATCTTACACAATTTGCACAATCTGTGTGATAAGAAGAACAATTTTTCTTAATATAAATAAATACAATAATTACAGACAATTGATATAAAAAATACATAAAAAATATAATAATAATAATAATAATAATAACAACGTAGTTTTTTTTTTTTTTTTTAAATTGTTTCGTTTTTAATTTTCTTTTCATTCTCTCGTAATATGACAATTATTAATTATAATAAATATTGTTATTCATTTGATTATTAACAGTAATAGTAGTAACAATAATAAGTTAACACATTCATTTATAAATAGTAGTAGTAAAAATTTATTTTTTTTTGTTTTCAGTTTAGTTATAATAAAAAGGAAAAAATAAATAAAAAATTTTTGTGTGTTGTTGAGACTAAAATCAAGAACAGAAGAATTCTAATTCAAAAAAGAATCAGACTCTAAATTCTTTTTTTATATGGTCGAGTCCATACCAAGTGATCACACCAATTTCAGTCATATTGAGTAATATTTACGAAATTGATATTTTGGGTTCCTTTAGGAGTAAAAAAAATAAATTTTAATTATTTTTAAAAAATTCAAAATATTTTCGAAAATATTCAAATTCGAAATTTTATGTACTATTTTTTTTGTGTTATCATAACTTCTGTAATTTTGAAGCAATTGAGATCATTTTTTTTTAAATTACTCGTATTTAAGTACTCTTTCAAGAAAAATTATAATAATTAAGAAATTGTTTATAATTAAATTTTTATTAAAAAAATTAAATTATTTATTTAAACAAAATCTAAAGTATATCATCGATCTTTTTCAAAAAATTCATAAACATAGCCTATAATGTGCTTAAAAATTTAAGCCAAAGAAAAAGATGGTATGTATTATAGTTTTTGAGAAAAAAATTATTAAGTTATGCTAGCGCGGCGCAGACCGGTGTCACCGCTACTCAACGCGTAGTTCCGTAGTAACCGAAATGTATGTATATTATTACATAATATAAATACAGTTAATCGTCATGTTTATTTTTTTATTTTACAAATTGTGCTGTGCACAGAATTTGAAAAAGTTTTTGTTTCAATTTTATTCTCAAGGGGTACGAAGGAATGAAATTTTTGTGTACCTTTAATGGTCATAGCTTGATTAAATCTTTTACTTAACAATTGTTTTTCAGCTTTATATTCTGCGTAATTAGATTAGCGGCAAATTCGAAATCTTTAAAATATTAAATATTGAATTTAATTATAGATATCAACATAAATTCATATAATTTTTTCTATTATGTGAACTTATAAGATTGATTTGAAATTTTTTTTTACAAACATTGATTAAAAATAGTTATTTATAATAATCTTCAAATTTCATTCATTAATTCAATCTGTCAACACCTGCGAAGTTTGTCAGTACTTCGCAGTACTGACAAATTTTATGTTTCATACTTTATGTTTCAAATTTTTAATCATTTTTCTCCTTATAAAATTTTGTCATCTTTTAAATTTATTATAGTTTTCATTTCTTTCAACTATTTTCAAACTATTTTTATCATTCTTTAAGGGGAGAGATAGGTGAAATTTTAACTCAACAAAATTTTTGATGCTCAGAGGTGTCATTTTTTTCTTACATCAATTAAGATGTAGAATTATGGTATTACATAAAAATTAAAAAACAATATTTTTTTGGTCATTTTCGAAATTTTATTTTTCAAAATCCATACGATGGATTGTAGAAAATCATTTAAAAATCCCACAAAAAAATTGTCGATGGAAAAAATGAAAATTGTGAAAGAGGTTTAATTTTTAAAATTTAAGTTTTTCTTAGAATAAATTTCTCAAACTCCGCAAATTATTTGTTTCTCTATTTTTGACATTACCCCATAATTTTAGGTCTAAAATTGCATAAGAAAAAAAATTAACACCCCTGAACATCGCGAATTTTGATAATTTTACCAGTCCATTATTTTTCTTTCTTCAGTTTTAAATTATTTTAATTATTCACTTATTTTCACTTATTTTTACCAGTTTTTAATTATATTAATTATTTTTCAATTGATTTAACAAATTTTCAATTATTATTCTTAAATTTTAATAATTTTCCCAATTTTTAATTATTTTTATTATTTTTCTATAAATTACCAATTTTTTAATTACTTTTTTTTACTTTAATTATTTTCTCCGATTTTTTTAATTCTAAAGTTTGATGTCCATGTACTATAAAAAGATCAGTGTGACTTTCTGAAGCTTATAATTTAAATATAATACACTAACTATATTTACATTATGTAAAAATATACATACATTTCGGTTACTACGGAACTACGCGTTGAGTAGCGGTGACACCGGTCCGCGCCGCGCTAGCATAACTTAATAATTTTTTTCTCAAAAACTATAATACATACCATCTTTTTCTTTGGCTTAAATTTTTAAGCACATTATAGGCTATGTTTATGAATTTTTTAAAAAAGAACGATGATATACTTTAGATTTTGTTAAAATAAATAATTTAATTTTTTTAATAAAAATTTAATTATAAACAATTTCTTAATTATTATAATTTTTCTTGAAAGAGTATTTAAATACGAGTAATTAAAAAAAAAATGATCTCAATTGCTTCAAAATTACAGAAGTTATGATAACACAAAAAAAATAGTACATAAAATTTCGAATTTGAATATTTTCGAAAATATTTTGAATTTTTTAAAAATAATTAAAATTTATTTTTTTTACTCCTAAAGGAACCCAAAATATCAATTTCGTAAATATTACTCAATATGACTGAAATTGGTGTGATCACTTGGTATGGACTCGACCATATAATTATATATAATAATTATCACTCTCTTCTTTTTGTTGTTGTATGTGAGAGTGTTTATGTGATTAAGTATAAATAAGTGGAAGACTCTACAAGAAATTGAGAGAAAGAGAGAGAGAAAGAGAGAGAAAAGTCTCACCATTTGTATAAAACATTTTAAATTATTGCAATATTAGTGGTAAATAAATAGAAAGAATAGGGTTTGTAATAAACTCACCATTTTTGATTTATTTATGTGATTAAGTAGAGATTGAGTGTTGAAAACATATTTTTTACATATAAATTGAAATAAAAATTAAATTAAATTAATAAAATCACTTTTCTTTTTGGTCTCACGTTTGAAAACGTTAGTTTTGCTCTCTTGCTTACTGGGAACTAAAATTTATTTTGAAAATTTTTGATAATTTGATTATTGAATTTTAATTGCATTGGTAATTTTCAATCATTTTCCTTATTAGTGTGTTTCTGTGTATTTAAAATTTTATTTGTCATTTGATGAATTAATTGACTGTTTGGAATCTAATTACTAATTGATAAATGTTTATTATTATTTTGAAAATTTCTGAATTTTAGATAGACACGAGAAATATTGATGAAATGTAACTTTTTTTATAAATATTACAATATTTTTTAAATTACTCATCAATTACATATATTAATGAATTATATAATATTTTTACTAATTGGTAAATGTTTATTATTATTATTTTGCGAATTTCCGAAATTTTTTAGATAGAACAAGAGAAATATTAATGAAATATGACTCTTCCCTCCAAATATTATAATATTCTTTAATTTACTTATTAATTATATATATTTTTTTAATAAATGAAATATAATTTATTTTAATAAAACATTATAATATTCTTTAATTTACTCATTAATTACAGTGAATACAGGGAAAAAGTTATTATATTCCATCATTTCATTTCAAAAACAAATTTTACTCTTTCACTCTTGTTATATCTCCTCCCTCTCACTCTCACCCCCCTCCATCTGTCTCTCTCTCTCTCACTCCTCATTACACTACACTATATATATATATCTAACTATATATATTTTTTCTTTTACTTGAATCTATACATTTTTTACAAAAGATATATAGGTATAATCTTGTTTGAGATAACCTATTTATTTAATAAAAATCGGGCAAGATCGAGTTACACTCGCACTAAAATCGAGGGTTCCGTACACAAAACAAAATAATTTTTAATATATTTGATACTATTAAATATATAATATATAAATATATTATACATATTACATATGTGTCGATTCAGGGTGAAAGGGACCTTAGCTGCAGAACAGAGTTTTACGCGTACGGGCGTTTGAAGTTGAGCCTCCCTATGTTACTGTTAGGTTATGCCTATGTTTCACCTCTAATAACACAAAAACTAATAGACATAAACAAGTTTTGATTTATGTATGTTAAAAAGCAACTCAAATTCTATCGATTCATAATAACAATTAAAAATCAAATGTTTTGAATTTCACAGGACAAGAGTTTGAACTTTTGCCTGCCTATGTTATTGTTAGGTTATGTCTATGTTTCATCGCGAATAACATAAAAACTAATAAACATAAACAAGTTTTGATTACTGCATGTGAAAGAGCAACTCAAATTCTATCGATTCATAATAAAATTAAAAATCGAATGTTTTGCAGCTAAGGTCCCTTTCACCCTGAATCGACACATATACTCTCTAAATTTCTTAGAGTGAATATTTCACTCTAATTTAGGAGTGAGATGTACATTCACTCCAGATAGAGTGAAAGTTCACTCTAAAAGAGTGAAATCGCTCACTCTAATGGAAAGAGTGCAGAAATTCACTCCAGTGGTTGGAGTGAATATTCACTCCAAGACTTAGAGTGAAACTTTCACTCTGTTTTGAGTGAACGTAAGCACGTATAACTTATAACGGCAGTTCGTAAGTTTTGTACCAACGAGCGTATAGCATAGTGGTTAGAGCGTTGGGCTTTAGGCCTGGGGGTCGCACGTTCGAGACCCCTCAGTGTCAAATATTTTAATTATATAAGTTTAGCGTTAGTATTAAGTTGTATGTTTTATTTGTAAATATAATATAATAAAATGTTATAAAATAATTTAAATAACAAATATCCTTGAGACTAAATAAATACGAAAATACCACAGTACTGACAGAAAGTTATTCAAGAGATTCAATATTTATTTTTATTTATTATTTTTATTTTTCAAAAATAAGATATTATTCCTTTAAAGTTATGTTATGCAAATTTCCAAAAGCTTTAATTTACCCAATCTAAAATTGGAGTGGGAAATTTGATCTAAGAGGAATGAGCCGCCATTTTAAATCAGCTGAAAAATTCACTCTAATTAGAGTGAACTCGTCACTCTATCTATAGAGTGAATAAATTCGCTCTTTTAATGAGTGAACATTCACTCCATATGGAGTGGCTCAATTTTCACTCTTGCCTGGAGTGAAATCTCACTCTTTAAGAGTGAGGTTTCACGCTAAGAAATTTAGAGAGTAATATAATAAATAAAATAGAATATATAATGAATTTTTTGTGAAAAATGGACCACCCTCCCCCCTATCTTCCAAAATATTTTACTTAGAGAGTTCAAATTTTATACAATAATGTATTGTCAGGTGTAAATAACATAAAAATTATAGAGAACGTGATCGTGATTGCATTTTTAACGAAAAATCCAGAGATTTTAGCAAATATCCATAAAAAATACTCAAAAATCATTTTATTTCCTTAACAACGCTATGATCAACTTCTACAATCATGTTCTTTACCATTTTTCTGTAATCTACACGTGAAAATACATTTGTGTACCAAATTTGAACTCTCTAAGTCAAATTGTTTAGAAGTTATGAGAGGGGGGATACGGTCATTTTTAGCATTTTTTTTAAATCGTTGGTTTTTGCTTAAAAACACTATGATAACGATCTGCAACAAAATTCTCTACAGTTTTTCTGTAATCTATATGGCAAACTACATATGTATACCAAATTTCAGCACTCTAAGTACAACAGTTTGGCAGATATGGAGGTGGCATTGTACACTTTTAGTGCATTTTTGCTAAAAAAAATGACCGTATCCCCCCCCCCTTATCTTCCAAACTATTTGACTTAGGATGCTGAAATTTGGTACACGTATGTAGATTTACGTGTAGATTACAGGAGAATTATAGAGAAAGTGATGATTATAGAGCTGTCATAGTTATAACACTAAACTATGGCCCATATGTTAAAAAAATGCTCAAAAATATTGTTATTTCCTTGACAACGCTATGTTGAACACATACAATCATGTTCTCTATAATTTTCCTGTAATCTATACGTGAAAATACATTTGTGTACCAAATATGAATTCTTTAAGTCTAACAGTTTGGAAGTTCAGGGGGGGGAATACGACCATTTTTTAGCATTTTTTAAAAAAAATCGTTTTTTTTTTGCTGAAAAACGCTATGATAACAGCCTGCAACAAGGTTTTCTATAGTTTTTCTGTAATCTACACGTCAAACTACATATGTGTACCAAATTTCAGCACTCTAAGTACAATAATTTGGCAGATAAAGGGCAGGAATGGTACAAATTAAACGCATTTTTTCGAAAAAATGACCGTATTCCCCTCTTATCTGCAAAAATATTTGACTTAGAGAGTTCATATTTGGTACAAAAATGTAGTATCATATGTAGAATACAGAAAAATTATAGAGATTGTTGTGGTGATAGCGCTGTCAAAGAAATGGCAAAAGTTATCAGCCAAAAAATATCAAAATTTCTCAAAAATCTTGTTATTTTCTTGACAACGCTGGGTAAAAATTTCTGAAGTGGCCCCCTGATTTGCAAACATGTAATGAAATTTGAAATTAATGTTATATTCCTATACTACTAAATGAGAGATAGTTTGCATATGAATAGTTTTTTTTTAATTTAAATAATGTCAAAAGTTATAAACAAATGAAAATTTTTGCATCATTTTATTTGAAAATTCATATCTTTTTTTTATATTATTGAAAATTAATAAAATTTGTATGACTTGTGTACAAAAGTATAAACTTTAAGATAAAAATAATTTCGATCAAGTGCATTTATTTTTTAATGCAAAATTAATGATTTTTTATAAACAATTAAAAAAAAACATGTTCTGGGCCTGCTAACAAATTTTTTTAAAAACGTATTGATTCAGTATAAATTTAGGTTTATTATACAAAAATAAAAATTAGGTTAGGTTTATATTTAACAGAATAGCGTTAATTTGTTTATAACGCTCCGGAAACAATATCAAGCGTTCGCAACTGCGCCTTCCGTAGTCCCTCCTATAATAAGATATGAAATAATTATGAAGTTAAATAAAGTCAAATGATTTAGTTGAACATAATAAAAATCACTTTTTTCATTTATTTATATAAAAAAACAATATGTAATTAATTAAATACGCAATAATGTTAAAGTACACTATCATTAATACTAATAACTAATAACGTTAATAATAAAGTTAAAAAGCTTAATTTTTTTGTACTCTATTGTCGTGGATTTTTTGTGACTTTATGAGTCTTTATTTTTGAATCCTCAGAAAATATTTTGCATATTAGCTGATCTTTTTCAGTTGGCTGAAACGAATGGTACTGTCGTGTACAACTAACAGTTTTTGCACATGCATTTCGAGGCGCTAAATTATTTTCGTTAATCGCATGTTCCTCTTCTATGCAAAAGCCAAATTTAATTTTGTCGAAAAATTGTGCTGCATATTCAAACAAACTTTTTGGTTTTGTAATATATTTCCCATCTACAAATTGTAAACTTGCTATTTTCGCTTGCCTCTTTACCGTCCCACCAACCCCATCACAAGCCCCTTTGCCGTGCGAAGTGGCGAAAAAATTCCACTCTGCTGAAACTCCAAAATCATTTTCCTGTTTTGTCAAATTCAAAAAATTAGTTTTGTTTTTACATTGTGAGCCAGCGCCGTCCGAAAAGTAAAATATTTTCTTTACATTTTGAGCACCAAAAGTTTCCTTCAAATGAGAAAAAAGTTTGTTTGAATGGGCAGCACAATTTTTCCACAAAATTAAATTTGGCTTTTGCACAGAAGAGGAACATGCAATTAACGAAAATAACACGACAGTACCATTCGTTTCAGCCAACTGAAAAAGATCAGCTAATATGCAAAATATTTTCTGAGGATTCAAAAATAAAGACTCATAAAGTCACAAAAAATCCACGACAATAGAGTACAAAAAAATTAAGCTTTTTAACTTTATTATTAACGTTATTAGTTATTAGTATTAATGATAGTGTACTTTAACATTATTGCGTATTTAATTAATTACATATTGTTTTTTTATATAAATAAATGAAAAAAGTGATTTTTATTATGTTCAACTAAATCATTTGACTTTATTTAACTTCATAATTATTTCATATCTTATTATAGGAGGGACTACGGAAGGCGCAGTTGCGAACGAACCAGTGCCGCTTGATATTGTTTCCGGAGCGTTATAAACAAATTAACGCTATTCTGTTAAATATAAACTAACCAAATTTTTATTTTTGTATAATAAACCTAAATTCATACTGAATCAATACGTTTTTAAAAAAATTTGTTAGCAGGCGCAGAAGATGTTTTTTTTTAATTGTTTATAAAAAATCATTAATTTTGCATTAAAAATTAATGCACGTGATCGAAATTATTTTTATCTTAAAGTTTATACTTTTTTACACAAGTCATACAAATTTTATTAATTTTCAATAATATAAAAAAAAGATATGAATTTTCAAATAAAATGATGCAAAAATTTTCATTTGTTTATAACTTTTGACATTATTTAAATTAAAAAAAACTATTCATATGTGTTACATCCTAGTAACCAAAATCTCTAGCTCTTTCTAATCAAACCACATAATTCTCATATTTCTAAAAAATACATCCTTGCAGCTGTATGATAAGACACTCGACAGTATATTATTTTACATTTTATTCACGAATTTTGCAAATTCTTCTAGTATGTTTTAACAGCTGCAAGGATAGATGGAATTACAACATTTGCAAATGCGAGCAAAACAAATCCATTGTTTAGTCTCTATGAAATTCTAGTCCAAAGAAAACGCAAGCTGATGATAATGGACTGATTTCACAGTTTTACGAAAGATTATATTCTTATAAATTTTTCGGAAAGATTATATTCTTATAAATTCGTCGACCTCGAAATTTACGTAATTTATTAAGTTATGCATTCTTCGACTGTAGTAAGTAACGATCCTTGACGTAGTTCAGTGATTTTCCTTATATATGAAACTAAATACCATTATGACGAGTTTATGAGAATATGTCTAACTGTTATAGTGTGACTTAGGAAATTCCGCATTTTGGAACAGACTATAAGATATCAATGTCATTCGCGAGTGCGAGCGCACGTGCACTTTTGAAGATTCATCAATTTTATCTTCTACCAATTGAATTTGAGACACGCCTTTCCTAGGAAAGGGTAAAGATCATATTCTTTTTACCTCCTACCATTCAAATTATTGACACGCCTGTTCCTAGGAAAGGGTAGCTATTTTCTTTAAATACAAGCGACACTTGGAATAATTTGTCTTATACTCCGGTAGCTTTAAAAGCGTAATACCGTCGAAGTGACCCGTCGGAATCGAAATTGAAAGCGGCATCTTGTATCACATATTGCTCAAGTTATCATAAGTGTTAACTTTAGACTTTATAGGGAGCATCGTGTCCATCTAATTGTGATCCGACGATAAATAACATTAAAAGCGCTTGTGTGAAGTGTAGTACATTATAGTTGTATCAACGATACGAAATCGATTGAGCGACGTCTTGGTCACTACCTCGTTCCTGCGTTATTAAAATTGTCAACAACCTACGAAAACCTTATGTAAGTACCTTGCGATTTATTTATGATATGATTATTGTTTAATGAATTAAAACCACAATTAACTTGTTACCATTATATGACGAACGGACTGTCTATTGATTCTGATTCATGATTATTTTAATAGTACTTATTGTAACTAAAATTAACTGTATCACGGTTAGCTAATACAAGCCGATGCTGGCCCAGTGTTGGCATTGCTAATGACAATCAAACAATTTAATTGTACCAATTATTACCAATATATCGTTTAAACATTTATTTGAACACTTGGAAATATTCACTTCAGTGTTGGTCCAGTGCTGGCTCAATCCTGGCATTACTTAACTTAAATACTAAACGAGTTTGCTTCTTTTTCTCGATGGTATAATATTACATATAACTGAATTATCAATTAAAATCATTCTTTTCGAATACTGATCCAGTGTTGTCCCAATACTGGCATTTAGCGAAAATTCACATTATTGATACGTTGTAAAACCAAAGACATCGAATATTATTGCAATTGTTGTTCTCTTGATTAAATTGTTAAAATAAACTTGATTATTGTTCTGTAACTTTACGATATTGAATGAATTAGTATAATAAACGTCTTAAAGATATTGACTTGATTATTTATTGACTCAGATCCCTCAGATCTGTTAGTGAAAACGTTCCCAAATAAAAAATAAATATAAAGGCTAGCCTTTCGCTAGCTGATCAGATTGTTGCTATTCCTTTCTTATTTAAACATCATTTTAAATAACCTCGCCTTCGCTCGGATGTAACAGCTGATTTGGTGTCAGAAGTGGGATGTTCACTTTTGTCAACTTAATAATCAGGTATTTCTCTAAGAATTGTTAATGTAAAAATAATTCATTTAAATATGTTTTAAAGTTAACTAAGTGCAATTTAATCACTGATTTGGTATGATTTCACTTCTGTTAATAAAACTCAATTGAATTTTTACTTGTGCAAATATTATCATTATAGATTACTTATAATTTTATCAAGTGCTATATCATTTTCCAATTTTCATTAATGAATTCAAGTTTTACAATTCAACATAAGAAAAAGGTCGTATTTTCGATTTATTCCGACTGCTTAAAGAATAAAGTTGGAGATTTCATCTATGATCCTACCATTTTCATAAATTTAATTGAAAAATATAGTTTAGTTTCTCTTGTGCCCATTAATCACTCAAAAATTTATATTATAAACAATAAGTGTTTCTTAACGGAAGGTATCGTAATCATTCCAATATTGGATAAAGATATTTCCTTCAATGTTGTGAATACGGGCAGAAACTCTGAAATAATTGGATTAATAGGATCTTCTCTTGTAAAAGAATTAGCCCTTCCTCTTTAAAGGAAACAAGCTAATGTCAACAGACGGTTTTCTTTTCAAATCTAGCATACTTTAGTTTTTCTCTTTGTGAAACATTTAAGTATTAATGGTTGCCACGTTTCTAACGTTAACATATGATATTTAAATTCTGTATTTTCCATTCTGGTTGCTAATCTTAATAACTAAATTAGCCACTAATCTAACTTATTAAAAGAATTCAGTGCTATCAAACTGAATGTAAAAAAGAGAGCATAGACACTTATCTATTTTAATTTTCAGAAAATTTATGTTATGTTTTTATCAATACGTGAAATGTCTTCGGATGCTTTTCTTTTTAAATCTAGGATGTTCTAGTATATTCTAGTTCTGTAGCATTTTCGAATATCGTTGTTTATTGCTCTTCTAGGGTTGGAACGTAATATCCGGATTTTGACTTTAAGTTGTCTGGCTGAAGTCAACCATCGAACCAAAGTATTGAAAATAATCAATAAAATAAAAGGTTGTGTATTTATGGCATAAAGGACTCATACCCCAAAATTATAATATCGTCACAAGACATCCTCGAATTTAGTAGCGTGTTTCTCGCAAGTCCAATTTCGACTATTAATCTAATAAACGAGAATAAGCTAGCTCAGCAAGTGAAAGTTGACAGATCTAAAACCTTGTTTATAGATTCAGATTCTTTTCATACGACAGGAACTGCACGAGTTCTGATCGCCAATCATTATGTCACTTTTCACACAGTTAAATCAGAACAAACTGATGTGACTGGAATATTAGGAATTCCATTTTTACAGACCAATCCGGAAAATTTCACATTGTGAAATTTAATAGTATTAACCTTCAAAATTCACATTGATCCAAATAAGCGTGTAAATATCATTTCCATGTCTCTTTTTGTCCAGTTGTTTTGCAACGACTATTTTTATACAATAATTTGGATCGGTGCGTTTCTGAGCTACGTAATTTTTGGTGCAATTATGCTACTACATCTGCACCTTGCACTTAGAAAGTTAGTTATTGGCAAACCAAATCTAGCTAAATCTCTAAGAGAAATTTAAGGCACCAAAAGATATTGTCGTTCAGATAACCTTTAGGATCAATTGAAACAGCTGGTTGATAAATTGACATGGAAATCATAACTTATGACGTCATATTGTGCTAAGATAGAAAGAAATAAGGATCATTTCTCATCTGTCGAACTAAGCTCTATAATTCCAAAAAGTCCAGAAGGAAAATTTCTAATTGATTTTCAGTGGACTTTGAGTTCCTAACAATACCTATATATTGTATCTTGCTCTTCTAAAGTTAAAATACGATAACTCCAGAGGGTCGTGATTCCAACAACTAAAACCTTGTCCAATCTCTATTTATTCAAAGGAATGCAAAAATAGATAATTATGAGTAATATTGACGCACGATTGGTTGATTGAAAGACTAAACTGTTAGAAAATAGTTTTTTTTCTATCCTGCGTGAAAGACTTAATTTAATACAAATTCTTTTGAATTCAGTTAGAATAAAGATTCAATCACCATGCCTAATAACCCAGATAAGAATGGTTCCTTTAGTGGAACTATCAATAGAACCTTAAGTGACGCTATAGTGACATCCATGGCCGAATGCTTTGCGTTGCAACAAGGAGCAATGAATATACCTTTCTTTGACGGAAAAAACATCCCTGTTCGTGATTTTGTTCAGGATATAATAAATGCTGAATCCAGCATCCCCCCAAATTGTGAATCACAATTTGTTAACACTATTTTATCTAAATTAAAAGGCGCTGCAAGAGACAGCGTGCATGGTAAGAGTTTTCAAAAAGCAGATGACTTAATAAAACATTTAAAACAGCGATTTTCCCTCCACAAATCTTATTCGTGGTACCTCCATGAAATATCTACTATCCGCATGGGGCGAAATGAAAGTGTCAGCGAATTTATGATAAATTAACGCTATTAACTGCAGGAGCGCAAGCTGCTCTAGAAGACAAATACGGAATAGACAAGGCTAAGACCATGCTAGAGCCACTCACTGATTGTGCGCTAGAAGCGTTCTTTAGAGGATTGCCAGACGGAGTAGCGAGCGTAGTAGAGGCTAGAAATCCTAAGACTATTGAAGGAGCATTAAAATACGCGTTAGAATGTGAGGTTAGGCACCAGTATCAATCATCAGGTTATAATAATGCGTATCACTTTTCACGTTATAACCAACATAATGAGTACGGGTCACGTGATCGAAGTCCTAGTCCTCACGTACGTTTTCATCCCCCAGATCCAGCTCCAAGAACCTTGAGTCTTGGAGTCACCAACGCCATCAGGGATATTGAAACACCCTTATGGATCTGTCCCTCCCACATCAAGCTATTTTCCACCAGCTCCTTATTACCCTTATGTACCATATAATCCCTACCCCTATTATCCTCCCCCACAAGGTCATCAACCTTACCAAAATATTGCTTATTCAGGAAATAGAACACCACCACGTTCTCAATCACCTATTCCTGGAAACAACAAAAATTCAAACTCGAATACCACTCCTCGAACAGACGCGACGATGAGTGCAGAGAAAATGGATCAGCGTCAAGCAAACGTGAGATTGCTCAAAAAACTAGAACAATCTTGCACACAAGAACTAATAAAGAGTCTCCAGTAATAGAACTAGATTCCCCACACTTCGTGAATTCAAAAGCATCATTGCTCATCGATACAGGAGCAGATGTAAATATCATTAAATTGTGTGTCCTCTGTCCTGAACTATTAGTAGCCGAAGACGAGGCTATTCAAATAGCAGGTATATCACCAGTTACAATTTCGACCCTAGGAACGGTAAAAATATCACTAGGAAGCTCTATAGTTACTTTCCAAGTTGTATCTTCAAACTTTCCAATAAATTCAGATGGAATATTAGGTCGCGATTATCTTAGACAAGAAAAGGTCGAAATATCCTTTTGGCACAATTCGGTAGTGACTTATTCCAACCCTATCAAGCCCATATTCTTTGCAGATAACGAATCTGTACGAGCTAGGGAAAAATTAGTGGAAAACAAAGCCAATCACAAAAATAAGTTAATAGTAAAAGCTAGGACTAGACAGGTTGTTCCAATAGAAGTTTTAAACAAAGAACTAAGAGAAGGTTATTTGCCCCTAGTAAGGACTACGGACGGAGTTTTCGTTGGAGAAGGAGCCGTAACCAATAACAATGGAATCTGCCATGTCTTAGCTATAAACACAACCGTAGAAGACATCGAATTAACCATACCTCCGCAACAATTAATACCCTTCGAGTATTAAAATCTTCCAGAGGAAGAATCAGATGACGAGTTTCCAGAAGAGAAACCGTCCCCTCCATTAGATAGAGTCTCAGCCATACTAGATAGTTTAAGTATGGAGCACTTACTTCCTGAGGAAAAAGAGCACGTGACAAAATTGGTTGAAGAATTCCCAGAGAGTTTTCACCTACCTGGCGAACCTCTAAACTCCACACCCCTTGTGAAACACAAAATCCCAACAATAAATGAAGTTCCAATCCACACCAAGCAATACAGATTTTCACCTACTCAGAAGAAAGAAACAGACAAGGTAATAGATAGAATGAAGTCTGAAGGAGCTATAGGACCTTCATCTTCACCATACAACTCACCTTTGCTGATTATTCCAAAGAAAATTGATGCCAGTGGAAAGAAGAAATGGCGCATTGTGATTGACTTTAGAGCACTCAATGAAAAGACCATAGGGGACGCATATCCCCTCCCCTGCATCTCAAGTATTTTAGACTGTTTAGGAAAAGCTCAATACTTCTCTGTATTTGATCTAGCCAGTGTGTTTCATCAAATAGAGCTTGATCAGGAAGACCGAGCGAAGACGACGTTTTCGACAATAAATGGACATTATGAATACATTAGAATGCCCATGGGACTAAAGAACTCACCAGCAACATTCCAGAGACTTATGGATTTGGTTTTGCTAGGATTGCAAGGAGTAGAATTATTCGTCTATCTAGATGATATAGTAGTCTACGCTGATAATTTGGAAGAGCATGTAAAGAAAGTAAGAAGACTGCTAGCAAGGTTGAAAGAAGCCAATCTCACTCTGCAGCCCGAAAAATGCGAGTTTCTAAGAAGGGAGGTTATGTATCTTGGTCACATTATTAACAATGAAGGCAGCAAACCTGATCCAAGGAAAATAGAAGCAGTAGAAAACTTCCCAACTCCAAAAACATCGCGAAACGTTAAGCAGTTTTTAGGACTGGCTGGATACTACAGAAGATTCATCAAAGATTTTTCAGCACGAGCCAAACCTCTGACCAATCTGCTAAAGAAGGAGGCAGATTTCCTCTGGGGACCAGAAGCAGAAGCAAGTTTCAAGGATCTGCGATCGGCCTTGTGTCAAAGCCCAATATTACAACGACCAGATTTTAATGAACCTTTTACTGTGACAACAGATGCATCTAACTACGCAATAAGAGCAGTTCTAAGTCAAGAAAAAGATGGAGTTGATTTGCCCATTGCCTATCTTTCAAGAGTTTTAAACCCAGCGGAAGTTAACTATTCTACCACCGAAAAAGAGTGTTTAGCAGTGTTATATGCAGTGCAGCATTTTCGACCATACATATATGGTAAAAGGTTCACTTTGGTAAGTGATCACGAACCTCTTCAATGGATTGGAACCATAAAGGATCCAGGCCAGAGATTAATGAGATGGCGGCTGAAGTTAAGAGACTATGAATACACATTCAAGTTCAAGCCTGGAAAGTTGAAATCAAATGCTGATGCATTATCCAGAAATCCAATCAGGATAGAGGTCAAGGAAGAAATCCCAGATCCGGAATCAGAAATAGCTAAAGTGTTAATGCAAACAAGGCATTCTACCAAAGCATCATCAGCAACAAAGCCTGCAACCTGCCAGCTGAAAAGAAGTAGTTCTCTGACCAGCTCAACCAACAAAAGCATTCCAACTACCAGCAAGTTAAAGTCATCAACAACACAAAAACCAACAAAATCAAAACCTCTAATAAAAACATCATCAACTAATCAGAAATTGGACGAGAGCTCAATTGGAAAAAGAGTAGTTCAAAGAAGAAAATTAGAAAATAAGCCTAGGCAAGTGACAATAGAAGAAAAAGAAAAGGAAGATAGTTCAAGTTCAGAATCTGAAGCTGATCCAAATCCACCAATACAAAGAAGACGTAAAAGTGTGCTTCCTAATTTACATCTTCCTTCAGCTTCACTAACTCATTTCAAAGCACCTAAAAGTGCACCTCCTGAGGCTCCAATAACGCAAGAAGAATTCTTTGAAAATAAAGAAGAAACTGAATCTAGGTTAACTGATGACCAACCAGTAATAATAGTAAGTCCACCCTTTAGCGGAAGTGAAAAAAGTTCTTATGAAGAAGAACAAAATCAACAGATTTTATTAAGTCCTGAACCACGACCCCGCAGAGAACTAGCACGCGAATTAGAAAAGTCATTTGCTAAGTTTAATCAATCTATGGCTCATCACCAAGAATGGCTGCAGGAAAAAGAAACAGAACCCAGAGAATGGCCCGCAAATTCCGATGGAGATGATGATCCTGAAATACATGAAACATCAAATGCTATGATACCTGGAACTAACGAGGAATTCTCCCAGCAAATCGACGCCATCTTGCATTGGGCCGATGAGGAACTGAAAGAATTAGAGGAAGAAACACGACTACCAACGTATGATGAGAAGAAAGACATCAATTTGGAAAGGCAAGAAGAAATGCCTTCCTCCATTTCACTACCCCCAATAACTCCTTTAGCAAGTGCTTCCAAGAGTCGAAAAAGCGTAACCTTCGACCTTCAACCAAAGTTACCTACTACTCCCTATAGCTTCAATCATCCCACCGCGGTATCTACTCCTCATCACACAATGGACCCAATAGAATATTCCGAAGAAGAAGAAGAAAAAGAAGAAGAAGAAGAAGAAGAAGAAGAAGAAGAAGACGGAAGTAAAGAAGAAGAAGAAGAAGACGCCGGTCCTGAAGAAACTAAAGATGATCATAAATCACCGGAGAAAGAAGATATTGAGCCCTTCATTTCTCTTAAAGATGGAATTCACACTTCCATTAGTAGTATCCCGCTTTCACTACCGTGCAAAGAAGCTAACGGAGAAAATCCGTCAAAATCTGATTTAAACATAACTGGATTTAGAGAAAATTTAACATATCTCAGGGACAACTACGCTCATTTTCTTGCAACAGATTGCGAGTTTACAACTCCAATAGGTAGATTATTGATTGATATAGGAGCAATTGATCCGCAAGAAATCAAGAATAAACGCCCCAAGCTGGGTCAAATACTAGTAACTCCACGAGGAAAGTACAACATTTTTACAGTGATTGTAAAACACAATCATTTCGACGAACTGAGAAAGGAAGACTTAAGAATAGGTCTTCATAACCTTAAATCTATACTTCAACGTGAACGAATCAACAATTTAAGGATGTCACGGTGGGGAGATTTCACTGACTCTCTAGGAAAGACAGAACTTTTACAGTTGTTGGAAACTATTTTTCAAAATAGTAAAATCCATGTTGTTCTTTGTTATGGACAAGTAACCGTTCCTCCAGAAGAAAATAAAGAAAAAATCATCAAGGAATTTCATTGCAGTAAAATAGGAGGACACAAAGGTGTCGTAAAAACTTATAGGCGCATTCGAGAAAAATTTTACTGGAAAGGAATCAAGGAACAAGTCACCGAATTTATTAGAAGATGTCCCACCTGCCAAGAGCAAAAATTAGTACGTGTAAAGACGAAAGAACCAATGCTGATAACAGACATACCTTTGGATGTTTTCGATAAAGTGTCACTCGACACTGTCGGTAAATTACCTACAACCCCGGATGGAAATTGTCACATTTTAACCATGCAGGATCATCTATCAAAATATTGTATAGCTGTTGCAGTTCCAGATATTTCCACAACCACTATTGCACATGCAGTTTCCAGAGAATTATACTCAAAATATGGAGCCCCTAAGGCCATTTTAACCGAC
Organism: Ganaspis brasiliensis; assembly: GCA_037103525.1. Taxonomy (NCBI): domain Eukaryota; kingdom Metazoa; phylum Arthropoda; class Insecta; order Hymenoptera; family Figitidae; genus Ganaspis; species Ganaspis brasiliensis. The sequence goes on along the minus strand of JAZKLR010000454.1, from coordinate 55,939 downwards.
AAAGGCGGCTGTTTTGTGAGCAAACTAATGAGAAAAATGTCGAAGATCTTCGGAGTCCAGCAAGTGACGACATCTGGATACAGACCTCAAACAAATGGTGCTCTTGAAAGAAGTCATGCAGTGTTAGTGGAATATATAAAGCAATATGCAGAAGACTACGATGATTGGGATAAATTGCTACGCTTTGCGATGTTTTCTTATAATACGTCAGTGCATGAATCAACGAACTTTACACCCTTTGAGCTAGTTTTCGGAAAGCCCGCTAGGACTCCCAGTTCCTTTCCTACCGAAGAAAAATTAGAAACTTATAATTCTTATCTTACAAAATTAATTACTAGATTGACCGAAATCAGACGATCCTTGACAAAAATAATTTCATTTTACAAACCTCCGAAGGCCATAGATTCCAAAAACATGTAGACAAATTAAAACTTGCCTATGAATAGTTACTAACACCATTTTCTTTTCTTAGGATGACCAGCCTACACATCAATACGCCTGCACTATCAGCAGAGATAGTAACCACTAATATACTTCCGAAAGGCAGTATAGCAAAAATCGAATTTCACAAAGCCATCTTAGAGGAGTTGACCGCTGAATACGACATAGACAAACCTGTCTATACCTTATTTAATGAATCAGGACCGTCTCATAATAAATTGTTCACCATGAGATGTAAACTGGTGGACTGGAAAAACGACAACGTCTTTTCGGTGGGTGGTGACGAGAAAAATACAAAAAAAGAGGCTGAACATTCGGCAGCGCGAAAAACGTTAGAATATCTACACGAAAATTACTTCTTTTCTGAGGAAAAGAATTTTAAGAAAATTAGAGATTTAGTTTACGTATTAGCATTAGACAACCCGAAAAATTTAAAGATTAAGCTATTCAAGTGGGAGAATTGCTGCGAAAATTGTTTTCGAAGAGGGCATGTTATTAAAAAATGTAGAAAACCCACCAAGAATAAAAACTTGATGGAAAACGCTCATAACGACGTAATAAGTGAGGATTCATGGAAACTCCCGGGGGCCTTTATTGATTTAAAGTTAGAATAAAATAATCACAATTAGATTTAATTAATCAAAAAAAAAAAAAAATTTAAAAAGAAAATTATATATAACATTTTATCTAAAATTTAAACCGTTACTGTCATTTAAAAATTATTAATGGAATAATAATTATGACAAATTATTTCACAATTGCAAGAATGTAGATAGCCATAATTTACATGTTAACAAACTTAAAATAAATTGTATAAAGAAAATAAAAACATATAAATAAAGAAAAATAGAAGAAAGACGAAAGAATGAAGAGTGAGGATATGGTTGGTTGTATTCTTCTTTCCTCTTCCTACTAAAACAAAAATAAATAAAAGGTAAGCATTTTAATACACATTTAGCTTAAATAATTAAACTATTATTATTATTATTAGCCGAGCAAATTATTAATTAATGGGGATAATTAAAATCGCTTACCTCAATACTAGAGCTAAAGTTAAATGTTTTTTTTTTCTTAATGCATAATATACCTTAATACATAATATATATATTATAAGTAAAGTTTACTTAAACTAATATTAGTTGATATCACTACTCCTTTTAAACAGCAACATAAATAATTATGAGTATTAATTAAAAATACTAAAAATAAGAAAATAAATAACTAAAACTATGGAATTATAATAATAAATGCCTATAACCAGTACCAAATAAATCAAATACTAACTAATCATCGAATAATCACATAAATTTATCTAGAACCTACAGTTCAGAAGCATGTACATATTATCTATAAAATTTAAATTACATTTTATTGAATTACTAAAAAAATTATATTTAAACCTATGTTTTTCACTGAGTCTATCCTAATTTATTCAAATTATAAAAATATTTTAGTATTAAACAAATATAGTTCATAAAGTTTATTAATTAAAACATACTATAATCTAATTAATAATGATTAGAATGGCTTCCGTTTCCGGTAACGATTAGTAGTTGACGCGTTTTGTGAAGGGGAAATAGTTTTTTGGAAAATCTGATAATATTAAGTGAAGGGAGGGTAGTGGAGTGATTGGTGAGTATAGTGTAAATGGATGTGAGTTGAATGAAAAAAGTGTATGTGGAAGTAAGTGTGAAATGAATGGTAAAAATACGTGAGAAAGGAGGCAAAATTGTGAGGTTAGGATAAAAGCGTGTTGAGTGAGAGTGAGAGAGCGAGAGAGTGACAAAGATAAAAGATAGCGCTTCTGGGTAGATAAGGTAGAGCTTGACAATGTCGAATAAAGAGGAAGGCAATGACGCAAGTGGTAAAGGCGGGAATGAGTCTAAGGCGCGAAAATTTGAAAAGGGATTGGATAAGAAAAGTTTTGAATGCAAGGATTGTCAAGTTTTACTAAGTCTAATCAAAAGAACAGTGAATGAGAATGATGAGCAGTTTAATGAAGCCTGGGATAAAATGGAGGAAATTAGGAAACTGGAGAAAAAGAGGTTAAAACAAATGGAGGGATTACGAATGGCAGTGAAAGCAATTTTAGAAAGGGTTGAACAGTGGGAGGCAAGTTGGGATAAGGAGGCGGATGATATGTGGAAGAGAATGGATGAGTTAGAGAAAGATATAATAGAGAGTGAAGAGAAGTGGAAGAGAGAACTCGTAGAAAGGGAGAGGGTAACATTAAATGAAGGAGTAGAAGAAAGGGTGGGGAGTAGAGAAAAAGCAGATGATGATATAAGAATCAAAATGGGGGAATTATCGATGAGAGTAGAAGTTATGGAGAAGGAGAAAAGAAAAAGAAATATTGTGATTAGAGGGATGAAGGTAGAGTGGAGAAAAGGCAAAGAGGAGGCAGAAAAACTGTTGTCAAGAATTGGAGCGAAAGTTAGGATTAAGAACGTTAAGGGAGTAAGAGGTGAGGATGTGGATAAACCGAAATTGTGGATTGTGGACTTAGAAGATGAGAATGCTAGGATGGAAGTAATGAGATTAAAATGTAGGTTGAAAGGAAGTGTAGAGAGAATAGATATTGATAGAACCTGGAGAGAGAGAAGAATAGAATGGCTGGTGAAAGAGGATACAGTAGGGGTTATCAAAGTGGGATTGGAAATAGGTTAGAAGAGGAAGGGAGAAGGGAAAAAGAGCAAGAAAAAGGAATAAAGTGCGTTAGGGGTGAATGGAGATGTTGGCAGGAGCGGATGAGAAGTAGATGGAGAGAAATGAGTGAATGGTTATGATTAGAATGTGGAATATGACTGATTAAGGAAAGAGTGAAAATAGAGTTTTATAAAAGGGTGGGCGATGAGGTGGATAAACCCTGAAATGGTAAAAGGAACAGGAAACGGAAGCCCAGGCACTTGGCAGTTAGTTAAGTAAAATAGTATAAGAGCGACGAGTAAATATGTAAATAGTAGATATAAGTTAAACAGTTGTAATATAGATTAAGTGAGTTGTAAGCAAGTTAAGAAAGAATGTAAGACTCGAACCTGTAAAAAGGAGAGTAAATAAATATAATAATGATTAGAATAAATACTTATAATACTAATGCTAACCTATTTTATTACCACAAAAGGTAAAATTTAAATGACTTAGCTGATTTGCAACATATCTCTTATACAAATATTTTAAACCTTAAGTATATAAATGAATAAATTATTAATTATTACATACTTAAATTAATTTCACTACTATACAACCACAAATAAACGTGTAACTATGTTTTATTAGAATAAAATTAAAGGGCTTATATTAAAATGCAATTATTGCAAATAAAAATAAGTAATTATTTATAAGTAATTAAATAAATAAATAAGAAATATTTAAAACTATTTAACCACTAGATGAATCCGTTAAAAGCACAAAATTATATTAAATTCGCTTATTTTAACTCAGTTTAGGCAAAACTAGGAAAAAGTAGCACTTATTTATAATTATTATATAATACTTTGAATAAGTGAAGCTTGATATTATTCTTGTCAATTAAAAAATATCCTATTTTAAGAAAAGAAAAATACGAGTTCAAATAAAATATAATAAAAATAATTAATTTCGATATTTAAATAGTATAATTCACCAAGTAAAATCTTATAGAAGCACGGGCTGAATACGGTTTCTCTCTCTAATTCATTATGGCACATATGACTCCGATTTTCTGTCTTTGTTCATGGCGCACCTTTCTACCCATGCATCGGAATCACCAGCCTGTAATTCAAATTCACTCTGGAGGCTGCCCGCGGGGTTTCAGCCTAGCATTAAGGTGACCTTTTACAAGAAGAAACCCCGCCGGCTGCCGCTACAGCTTATATATGCCGTCCGAGAAATTAATGGCAAGCCTCAACGGCTAGGCTGTCAGCCTCCCGGACTTGCAACCTGACCATCAAGGGATCGAATCCTAAGAGGGTGGAATAAATTTTTTTTTTACTTTTAACAAATTATCAATAAATAATTATTAATTATCAATAAGAAAAAATAATTTTTGTTAAAATTTAAAGTATTGTTATTTATTATAATTTATCAATTTATCTAAATTAAATTTTATCTAAATTAATTATAGCATAGAACAATAATTACAACTATCAATTTTACAAATTTGGATTTTAATTTAAATTATCTAAAATTTTATTTTTCACATGATTAATAGATTCTTAAATTTTCTGTGAAAAATGTCAACAATATATTCCATTCTGATTATTAATAATATAGGATTTTAAGTTTCAATAATGGGACAAATCTCACTCACCAATACCACAGAAAAGGCATTGTCGAACAATATTAAAAGGATAAACAAAAATCCAATAAATAAATAATATAGTCATTGACTATATTAGTCAATTCCATATTGACTAATTACAATTATCATGTCATAACTCGTACGATTAATTGACATTATAATCGAAATAATCAAGAATTATTATTATTATTAAGATTAAAATAATCGAGAATTATAATTATCATTATTTTTCTAATCTCAAATAATCGATATAAAACAATCACTAAAAATATAATTCAACTAAAATATGGACGATGTTTTCAGATTAGAAAATCACCTTTAGAATGAATATACCCATAATTGGCTGGGTCTTCCAAATAACGGACCACGTATGGACCTTCATTAAAATTTGCCTAGTAGTATTAGCAGTTGTAGTTGCTAAGTACATTTACAACATCTTTTCACTCCTAAAAAATCGAAGAGGTCGAGGTAATAACAACCAAAGAACGACAAGCAACAGAAGGTCATTATTTAATTTTCCAATTACAACACTCCTTGAAAACAACACATCATGGCAAAATCCGTCATCGGATGGTGCTACTCAGCCAAGGACTACATCGTGTTAGCATACCAACTAATTAATGAACGTATACCAAAAAAAGAGAGACCAAACATCTACAAGATTAGTCGAAATTCATCGAGGACGATGAAAAGTAAGGAGGGAGGAGTTCGCCCAAAACTAAAAAATTTTTGCAAACGCAACAGCAAACTTTTCAACGACGCTATAATCTCCGCCCGCAATGAAGAATTAACGGTGAAACATTAGACGACACCATTATAATTAAGGCGGATCATAATCTTGACCAATTAAAAATCTTAGATGCATTTATCATTAGATATCACGCCTTAATTGTAATGGCCGCCGTGCGAGATAAGACAGATTTTATTTCACCTCGACTGGTCAGTCCTACTGATTACTATGCAACGCGAGATTGGATAGGTAACGGGAGGCCATTACAAAAGGGGCGACATTAGAAATGTATGATAAAAGATATCGGATGTCACAGAAAAGAGCTCTTTTGTTCTGATATGCTCCTAGTCATCTACCCATTCTCATAAAATTGATTATTGTTGCAATTTATTAATAATAACTAACAACTAAATTCCAACTATATAATATTTGACTTCGATCATTGACAAACGACAATATAAGGTGCAATAATATTAATTAAATATCATGTTGCTAGTAACCAAATCCAGAAATTAGTCAACTCAAAATTAATTACATATTCATTACTAAAATAAAATAAAATAATTAATTTGGTTATTAACAATAATCAATATTGATTTGACATGTTTCAATTTAAAGTCTATATTCCATTAATTGCTATTATTCTTGAATTTATGAATTTGATTAACAAGCTATAAACTGTTATTATTATTTTTTTTTTTTTTTTTTTTTTTTTTTTTTTACAAAACAAGTTTAGGAGAGGAAAAAATGCATTTACGCACTTGTTCGTGTGGGACTCGACCACGTGCTTTGGTAATACCTCACTAAAACAACCTCTCCCATTCTTGCTTTACATATTCTAATCCACTATTGCTCCATCCGTCCTGGAGGGTAAGCAAAAGCGTGATTCATTTACTAGAGTTGTTATTTTCGTTTCTTACACTGTTGTTCTCACCCATTGCCGCCGATATTCTTAAGCGGTGGTCAAGAACGTTGTTGGATGCTTTTTTAGAGCTACCGAATAGGATCTTATAATGAACAGTGCTGCCGAACCAGATTTAGAGAGTTCAGAAGAACAGCCTTCTGCATGCGAACCGCCAACGCATTAGCCTTGTGCTCGCAGCTAGGAATTTTTTGTAATTGGCTCACAAATGAAGCTCGCATCCCTCCTAAACAACCGAGTACAAGAACAATTAATCTAACCCTGTAGCCTGGATATATTTTACTCAATTCAAACAGAAGGTTTTGATACTTTGTCCGCTTCTCATCCTCCTTTTGAGTGATATTGCTCTCAGCAGGTGCCGAAAACTCTATCACACAAATGACCTTACTTTTATGATCCTGGAGCACTATATCAGGTTTATTGGCGCTGATACGATGAGTGGTGGAAAAAGAAAAATTCCAGTAGATCTTACACTGATCATTTTCCACAACGGACTCCTGATCCCCCTGGGCATACGGCAAGATGGGTTCTTTATCTATACCATATTGGTGTCGAAGGTGATAATACAACACCTTAAGCGCAGCATTGTGTCTTTCTACATATCTGTAACATGCATACTTCGGGCACGCACTTAGAATGTGACTAAGTGTCTCCGGGTATTGCCTGCACGCTCGACAGTTGGTATTGTCGACAGATATATGCATCACTCGACTGCGATACACCAAAGTATTTATCACTCCATCTTGGCAAGCAAATAAAAATCCTTCAGTCTCCGATTTCAAACCAGCAGACTTGAGGAAAGCAAATGACAAAACCCCAGACAGTCCCAACTCTTTTATGAGACTGAAAAACCGTCCATGCACAGGCTTGTCAATATGCTCCTGTAACAGAAGCGCATGTTCTGCTTCCTTAACACATTTTTTAAGCATTAATGGTGTTAAAGATGCTAAACCGTGTTCCATATCCCTGGTTTCAAATGGGAGACTAAGTTCACTTGCAGCTCTTTCTGCCGCTCGATATAAAAACGCCCCAACATTTGCAATTTCATGATGGTGAACAAATTGCATAAAAGGATCTCTACTGTTTATGACTGAGCATGCTGCAGATAAAACAATTCTACGATGAAGACACTCTAAATTTAAAAGACCTCTTCCTCCCCGATCGCGTGGAAGGTAAATGCGAGGTACGGAAGACCTAGGATGATGACTTCGATGTATAGTCATCATCTTGCGAGTTTCTCTATCTAGTTCCTTCAACTCATTCACATTCCACTTAACTGCTCCAAATGTATAGAGTAGTAAAGGAATGGCTAATGTGTTTGTGGCTTGTATCTTATTCTTCCCAGATAGTTCAGAAGCCCAAATTTTTCTGAGAAGACCATGGTATTTCATATGGAGATGATCTTTAAGCCCACACAAATCTTGACTTTCCGATTGAGGAATTCCAAGATATGTGTAAGTTTCCCCAACACCAAGGTGATGAATGGTATTGCCACCAATGAGCTGAATATTCTCAGAGTCGCTCGACATTTCAGCTGTTTCTCGTCTCCCTTTAATTAAATGGATAACAGCACATTTATCTAATCCAAAATCCATACCAATAGCTCTGGAGTACTCGGCTACTGCAAACACCAGAATTTTTAATTCGTCCTTGCTGGATCCATATAGCTTAAGATCGTCCATATAAAACAGATGGTTGATCTTATGGACTCTATTTCTGGGTTTTCCACACATGTATCCAGAGTATTTTTCTCGGAGTACTACAGACAGAGGCAAGAGGGAGATGCAAAAAAGTAGAGGACTTAGGGAGTCTCCTTGGAAAACTCCTCTTCCAAACGAGATGATGTTAGTCATCACTTGCTGTTTGTTGGATGTTATGACAAACCTTGTCCTCCACATGAGCATTAGCTCCTTTAAGCATCTCACAATGTTCGGATGTACCTCTAAGCATTCAAGGAGCTTGATGATCAGCTCATGACTTGTAGAGTCAAATGCCTTTCGGTAATCAATCCAAGCCATTGACAGGTTACGTCGATAAAATATCGCGTCTTGGGTAATACACCTATCAATCAATAGGTTCTCCCTACAACCTGCCAGACCTCTCTTGCACCCTCGCTGTTCGCTTATTGCACTCCAAACTGGCTCGATGGATGTCAAAATCCTCTCTTTGAGGATGCCAGTGAATAGCTTGTAGCAGGTGTTAAGACAAGCTATGGGTCTATAATTTTTTGGAATAGATAAATCACCAGATTTTGGTAAGAGTACCGTTCGTCCTTCCACCAACCACTGTGGTATTGGATGTTGACCGTTGAGAAAGGTAGAGAATATTCGAGCCAAATGTTGGTGAGTTGAAGAGAACTTCTTCCACCAAAAGTTATTAATCTTATCTGGCCCGGGTGCTGAAAAGTTCTTCGTTTTAGCAACTATGTTTCTCACCTCCTCCTTAGTAATTGGTGGACTTACCTCTGCTGGATGGTCAAGCCCCTGTCTAAAACAGAAGCTACGAAAGAGTGTTAAGGATGACTCTTCATCGTTCACTGAATGGGCTTTCCCATATATGTTACTCCAGAAGTTTTCAATCTCTTCACGACATGGGGGTCTTTCGACAGTTGGCGATAGTGGACTGAACAGGCGAGAAGGATTAGTAGCATAGGTATTATTTTGCTTTATCCATTTAACCCACCGTTCTAAACGCTCTCTTATAACAACAAGAGAACGTATCTTCTCAATCCAATGTTGCTTGATGGTCTGCAACTTCGATTTCTTCAGAGTGTGATGCAATCTTTTTAGAGTCTGGGCTATTTCCAAAACCCTGGATGTAAATTTTTTTTTCGATTCAAGATATACAATCACACTCTTCAATTGAGAAGCATGCCTTCGAGCCACCCCAATCTTAAACTGTACTTGTCTGATTCGTTTAAAGGTCCTATCGACGCGGTCTGAAACAGATTTTCTGTTACTTTCACGAAGCAGGACCTTTGCTTTTTCGTACACAGCACAATTTAATGTCCAGAGATCTACATCCTCTGGGAGTAATGAGAGCTCGTTATTCCCTTCAGCGATTTTGTCCATTTTAATGGAAACCTTTAGATGTACTTTGGTTTCCCTAGACCTCATGTTCCCTTCCTCGGTCGTTGGTGTAGGTGTTACTGTCGGAACCTGAAGGTTCTCGGAGGGTTCTTCTTCTTCCTGCTGAAGAAAAGCTTCATGTCCCTTTTTTCGCAGAAAGGATACTTGGTCTCTTAAATACTGAGGTGTCATTTGAGCGTATTGGGGGTATATATTGACCCATCGCTCATGCAACCTTAGCATGTATCCTCTTCTGCAAGGACTACTGTTTTGCCAACATAGCATGATGTCCTTCCGAAGTTGGTCCGTCCATTTAAAACGTACTCTAGCTTGTCCCGGGTCAATGCCTGGTCGTTGCCTGGGTTCTGTCCTATTGCCACTCCCAACTGAACCCTGATCTCCATCCAAGAGAGACCTATTGTGAGTGGCACTGCGCGTTACAGTCGTCGTAACCGCAAATACTCTGTGTGGGAGGTTATCCCAACACAGAGTGGACAATTATATCGGGTGCCCACCCCTATCTGACTTTTGGTCCGCCCCGGGTATTCTAATTTCCTCGGTACCTCCCATATCTGAGAGGCCTTCCCCTATCCGCCACCTGGGGAGGCGCCCGATTGGGGTATCAGAAACCCCATCTCAAATGACATTCAAGTACCCGACCCAGTCGGCTAAGAAACTCTGTGATATCCCGTAAAGGGTACCACAAGTCCCTCACCAACCCGATCAAATACCTACACGATGTTCTGTAATGGTCATCTTAGTACTGAGCCAAGTTGGACCAGTATCTTTGAGCTGCTTGGTAACGGATAAACCAAGCAACCCATTTCGGGTTGCTAATTATTATTATTATTATTAATTTTATTACCATTAAAATTATTATTTTTAATTTTATCATTCTTTGTAATACTAGTTTCATTATTGATACTAATCAATCAAAAAAAAAAAAAATATTATGGTATTATATAGATTGTACTTGTCATACGCAAAACACGCATTATGAGTGAAGTTAAGAAAAATGTGTTACGAAAACTATCAATTAGTATAAGAAGGAAAAATACTTTTCTGAGTGAGGAGTGAAATCGGATCAGGTACTTTAATAAAAGAAAAACGTAAATACATATAATGTACCGAAAAATGATATTTATTTAACGATTCAGAGGTTAGAATAAACAAAAATACACACATATAACACATTCAAACATCATTGATAAATTGACACTCTATAAAACAAACCAACAAAAAATATATGTATACATTCACTCTAAACGCTTCACACAATTACGCACATTTGAGATTGTCTTTGTTATGAAATCTTGAACACTATCACTAACACAATCCCATTTACACCAGTGGATCGTTGGATGCAGCAGTGACATTAGAATTCGGCTGGACCACGCCTCCGCCCCAAACTTCCTCAATTGGTAGGACACGGCGTCCAGGACATCGACCACAAAGACAATGCCTTGGCCGACCAGGACGACTGAAATAATCAAAACATCCTGTTTGAGTTATGGGATCAGACAAAATAGACCGAGCGGCCATGAGGGAAGAAAAATAAAACGAATAATAACTAAATAAACAAAAAGGAAGTTATCAGCAAAAATTATCACTCACTTCAATGCATTAAGCAACGAGGTCAAGTCCGTAGCAAGCACAAGGTTCTCCTGCCGCATCCTTTCAATCTCAGGATCCACCGTTGGAGCGGGATTTTTCCTTGGTCTTCCACGCTTCCTTTTCGGAGGAGGAACTAGATCCGGAAACTGAGAAAAGGAAGAAACAACACGATCAACTAGCAGGTTGTGGTGCAGCGAAGCGGCCATTCCTTGGATTTGTTGCAAGAACCTGGGCAGCGAAACAGGACATTGCTGACTAGTGACACCTGTCAATTAATCACAATGCAAATCATCAAATCCCAACAATAATTGATAAAGAGAACTTTAAGCAGTAATGCGAGCTTACCGGAGTGAAAATCTTCGGCGAGAACGGTTTGAGCTGACGATCTTCCACTGTCCATGATGAGGAATTAAACTAATTATCATCACCACACGAACATCATTATATAGTGGTTCAAGTAGATGACATCGGCAAAAATCTCAGCAACCACGTGCGTTTTTGCAACCCCATGCATCTCCAGATCCAAGGAATCCACATGGCAACGTCAAGACAAATTTACATTGAGTACTCACATTTCAAAACACTAACCCATCACAAGAATCACGCTAATGTGGATGATAAGAGAGATTAAATAAATGAAATTCCTTCTCTGATTTCTATTCTCACTCAGGATTGTTTTTGTCCGAGCGCAGATTACATTACGAATTATATATTTTAGAAAAATGTACGAAGTATGAGTGTGTAAATTCGTAATCGCTAACGATGCAAATGTTATAATTTCGATAAAGAGTTCTATCGGGACGAAGAACAAAATAAGGAGGGAGGACTGTTACATCCCAGTAACCAAAATCTCTAGCTCTTTCTAATCAAACCACATAATTCTCATATTTCTAAAAAATACATCCTTGCAGCTGTATGATAAGACACTCGACAGTATATTATTTTACATTTTATTCACGAATTTTGCAAATTCTTCTAGTATGTTTTAACAGCTGCAAGGATAGATGGAATTACAACATTTTCAAATGCGAGCAAAACAAATCCATTGTTTAGTCTCTATGAAATTCTAGTCCAAAGAAAACGCAAGCTGATGATAATGGACTGATTTCACAGTTTTATGAAAGATTATATTCTTATAAAATCGTCTAAACATTATCGGAAATTTAATATTATACATTCTTTCGACCTCGAAGAATGTACGTGACTTTAGTAAAAGATCACACGTGCATTCTTCCTTAGATAAGCAAAACAAATCCTAGACGAGTTTATGAGAATATGTCTATCTGTTATATGATACTAAATACCGCATTTATGGAAACAGACTATAAGATATCAATGTCATTCGCGAGTGCGAGCGCACGTGCACTTTTGAAGATTCATCAATTTTATCTTCTACCAATTGAATTAGAGACACGCCTTTTCCTAGGAAAGGGTAAAGATCATATTCTTTTTACCTCCTACCATTCAAATTATTGACACGCCTGTTCCTAGGAAAGGGTAGCTATTTTCTTTAAATACAAGCGACACTTGGAATAATTTGTCTTATACTCCGGTAGCTTTAAAAGCGTAATATCGTCGAAGTGACCCGTCGGAATCGAAATTGAAAGCGGCATCTTGTATCACATATTGCTCAAGTTATCATAAGTGTTAACTTTAGACTTTATAGGGAGCATCGTGTCCATCTAATTGTGATCCGACGATAAATAACATTAAAAGCGCTTGTGTGAAGTGTAGTACATTATAGTTGTATTCCTCATTTCATGCAATTTTGTTATTAAATCCGTTAGGTATTGATCGTATGTTTCCAATTTTTCGTGTTCTAATGGTTGTTCGCTGGAAGGTAATCGTGCCAATTTTCCAAATATTAATTCGTACGGAGTACATTTAGTTCCGTTATGTGTACTTGTATTATAAGAGAACATAGAGAGTTCTAACCAGTCATATCATCTCATTCTTCATTTTTATTGATAAATTGTTTTAAATATTCCCCTAAAACATGGTGAGATCTCTCAAGCGACCCGTTAGATTGAGGATGAAAAGCAGTTGTTTTAAATTGTCGAATTCTAAATCTTTTTGCTAATCGTTTCATTAAATTGCTTAAAAAATCTGTTCCTTGATCTGTTAGTACTGCCTTAGGTGATCCATAAATGCATATGAACTTTTTTATAAATGCATCAGCTATTGTGCTAGCTTGATGATTTGGAAGTGCTATTGCCAAAGAATATTTAGTAAGATTATCCTGTATTGTTAATATATATTCATTTCCTGCATTAGTTTTAGGAAGTGGGCCAACGATGTCCATTGCTGTTTTTTCGAATGCTGTACCTGGTGTGTCAGTTATTATCATTGGATCTTTTATTTTTACTCGTTCTTATTTTTTCAACTGTCAGTGTAGGCAATTCTGAATATATTTTTGAATATTGATTTTCATATTTTCTCAATAATAATTTTGACGTATTCTACCATATGTTTTTGTTACTCCCTTATGTCCTCTGACTGTGCTAGAATGTGCTTCTTCTATTAGTTGCATATATTCATCCTTAGAAGGGTAATTCGTAATCCCGTTACAAATTATGATTTTTACAAATAAATTTTCAAAAATGGATTTGAACATTGATAGGATTTTTCTCCAGTTAACATTATTGACTTGAGCAGTTTTCGCTATACTTACTGTTTTTAATTTTAATTTTTTAGATATATTTTTTAATGAAATAATTGATGATTCAATTGTTTTTATTGTACTAGAGATATTTTCTTTTATTTCATTTTCTATAGGAAGAGCTATATGATAAAATGTACCTTTTTTATTTTTTCAGCTAGACTTAATTGTAGATTCACAAAATTGGGTAATTTTTCTCGTTTTACTAAAGATCTAGAGCCATTATCTCTAGGTCCTCCGTTTACTGAAACAAAATACGTGAAGTTGTCTTTACGCATTGGTAATTGATCCCTAGAATCAATAATATATTTTTCTTGTTTTTCATTTAGATTTGTACAATTTTTATTTTCTTTAAATGTAATTTCTTTATCAGATGATTCAGAGTCCGTATTTTCATAACCAGGATTAAAATCTTCTCTTTTATTTCTTTGTGTTTGTTTAATGTTTCTTAGATCTGACATAACCTCGTCAGAATAGATTTCATTGTACAATTTCTTTTTCTGGCTTTGTTTAATATTTCCTAGATCTGACATAACCTGGTCAGAATAGATGTCATTGTATGATTTCTTTTTACTTTGAATTTTATTTTTATTCTCTACTTTTTCCGCTTGAGTTTTTTGATTTATGTATTCAGGATCTGACATATCTTCGTCAGAATAGATTTCATTATAAAAGTTCTTTTTGTTTTAAGTTTGTTTTGTGCTTTCCTGAGGTGCTTTAAAATGAACACCTTGTTTACTTTTTCTAAGAGTTTCTGCTTGCACACTCCTTTGAGTGTGTTCTTCGACATCGATTTCATAGATATTTTCTTGATTTATTGCTTGAATTTTTTCTTCATTATCATCTTGAATATTTTTTTCTTCAATATTTTCTTCAACTGGATTCCGAGACAAAGCGCCAGCTTTGACGTTTGTTTTACATGCTTTGTAAATTACATGAAAATCGTATTCTGCTAATTTTAACTTCCATCTTGTAACTCTTGAACATGGATCTTTCGAATTCTGAAACCAAACCAAAGGTTTGTGGTCTGTTACTAAGGTAAATTTTCTTTCATATAGATATGATCGCAAATGTTGAACGCAATAAATAATTGCTAATGCTTCTTTTTCATATGTATCATATTTTATTTCTGCTTCATTTAAAGTTCAAGAAGTGTATGCTATGGGTTGATTTTTTCCTATTTTTCCTTGTGACAATATTCCTCCTATTGCGAAACCTGAGGCATCTGTTGTTAAAATAAATGGTTGAAAAAAATCTGGTCGTTTTAAAAGTGGTTCCTCGCAAAGTTTTTTTTTTAAAGTATCAAATGCTGTTTGTTGTTTTTCTGTCCATAAAAAAGGAACATCTTTTTTCAGAAGTTCATTTAACGGATTTGCGATTTTTAAAATTTTATCTATAAATCTACGATGATAACCAGATAATCCTAAGAATTGTTTGATATTTTTAACATTTTTTGGAATTGGAAATTTTTGTATTGCTTCTACTTTTTTAGGGCCAGGTTGCACTCCATTTTGGTCAATTATATGCCCTAAATAACATACTTCTAAAAGTAAAAATTCACATTTGTCGAGCTGCAGTTTCAAATTAGCGATTCATAAGTGTTCCTTAAATTTTGAAAATTTTTCTTTGCGTTCTTCCAATGTATTCGTGTAAATGACTACGTCATCTAAATAAACAAACGATTCTATTTCTTGTAAACCTAACAAAACCTAATCAATGAGTTTCTGAAAAGTATTGGCGAATTTTTTAATCCAAATGGTATTCTTTCGAACTCATAGTGGCCATATGGTGTTGAAAATGCGGTCTTATGCGCGTCTCTAGTATCCATTCTAATTTGATGAAAACCAAAAGCTAAGTCGGAAACGGAAAAATACTGAGCGTTTGATAATTGATCTAACAAATCTATTATATTTGGCAAAGGACAAAATTGTCCTACTGTGCGTTCGTTTAATTTTCTAAAGTCTAATACTAACCGCCATTTTTTATTTTCCTGCGAGTCATTTTTTTGGTACTATCGAAATTGGTGTATTGTACGGTGAATCGGATGGTTTAATAATTTGTTGTTCTAATAATTCGTTTACATGACGTGTCATTTCTTCTTTGTGAACAGGTGAAAATCTATATTGTTTTGTTATGATAGGCGTGTCATCTGTTGTTATTATTATATGCTTAATAAGATCGGTTGCTTCTAAATATTCTCCCGGTATACGAAATCTACCAGAGTATTTATTTAATAATTTCGTAACGTGTTGTAATTCTTCTTTATTTAAATGTTCTAACCGAAATAACTTTTTTATTTCTTCTACCCTATAACTTTCTGTGATATTAAAATTTTTTTCTGCTTTATTGATGTTTGCAAAAGTGTTAAGTATGTCTTGAATTATAAAATTTTCATTGTTCTTTCCATCTCTGTTTACTACTATAGCGTTTCCTAAATAAATACCTTCTGCTCCTGATTGTTTGGGAATAAAACCGACTTTTTTATCTTTATTTGAAATTTTAACATGAATATTATAAACTGACCTTGCAGGTATTGTAAAATAAATGTTAGACTTAAAGTTAAATTTTTGATTATTTATTTCTAAATGTTCTTCTTCATAATTTATCTTTACTTTATTGTTAACAAAAAATTCTGTTCCTAAAATACAGCCGTGTTCGATTGGGACTTCGTTAGATAATAAATTAAAAATTGTTGGAATGCCAAAAATGTTAAGTTTTACTTGACCTAAAGTATAAACTGGATGTTTATTTATTCCTGTTAATTTAAGACATTAATTTTTATTAATTTGCATGTCAGCACGAATTGTTTAAATTTGTAATAAATTAGGTCCTGCTCCTGTATCAATCATTATAGTTATTGGTACGTTTATTCCATTAGTATCTATCCGAACATATGGTATTGAATTTGTTTTTGCTAAGTTAATATGTTTTGTTGGGAATTCATTTTTACTGGATGCATACAAATTTTTCGAACTGTCCTCAGAGCATCCTACTGAGGAAAGATTTTAGAGTTTTCCGAATTTTCTTCTGGAACACGGGTTTGTTGTTGACTATTGTTATACATCCTTTTCCTACATTCGCTAATGACATGTCCTGGTTTTTTGCAATAATTACAGGATATATTTTGCTTGTTCCAAGTGGGGTTTTTTGATTAATTCAAGATTTCTTTTAGTTAAACTACACAGTACAAGTTGAATTATTATTCACAAATTGAGATTAAGAACTTGAACTTCACAATAACTCCACGATAAAATGATGTTAATTAATGGACAAGTGAATTAATGATTAACACTTGCAGAATTGTCACTTGACTACTAAAGACTGTTTACTGGAGACTAGAACTGTTAACTGAAGACTGAGTAATAGGTGTGTTCGTTGTTGAATCTGATTATCAATTTTGGTGGATGGCTTATATACTGTATTTCTATGCGTGGCTCCAGGTACCGTATCACCTTAGGGTGGCCCAAAAAAAATCGATTTACATAAACCTTACTCCCCAATTTTGTTCTTTAATGAAAAACATGAGATACGTATTTTTTTATTTTTTCATTTTTTAATATTAACCCGTTGAAAATTACCATTGAATTCCCATAGGAAAAATGCACTTTTTCGTAAATTTGACATAAAATCGTGAAAAATTGGCCTTTTTCTTTCTATAAACGATATTTTTGTTCATGAATGTCCAAATAATAAAAATCTGTCGTATATTTATTAAGTAAATTATTTTAACGTTTTTTTATGTGACTGTAAAAAACCCCAGAAACGTAAAAAAAAAACCTGGAATTTATTAAAAAAAAAAAATTAATTATTATTTAAAATGCTTTTTCTTCAATCATTGATGTTATTATCAAAATATATATTATTTTTTATGTTTTACCATGTTACATAATTTGATTAAACAATTTATTGTCGTTATTTCCCTACAAAATGACAAATAAATTGCGCGTTTTTGCAATTTTCTTAAACTTTCTAACTTAAGACGCTTAATAGAAACATAAGTTTATATATATTTATGTTATATAAATATTTATTATCAAATTAAAATGCTATCAGTTGTTTATACAAATCATTGTTGTTATTTATTAACTTTTTCAGAAATGCTTAAAAAGAGTTGTAGTTTTTTTTAATTTTGCAAATTGCTTTTCTTAAAACAACCACATTTTAATAAAATAAATAAAATTTTTATTATAACAATTATTTAAACAAATTATTGTTCTTGTTTTTTAACTTTTTCAAAACTGTTTATAAAGAGTTGTAGTTTTTTCTTAATTTTGCAAATTGATTTTATTAAACCAGCCACATGTTAATAAAATTATTAAAATTATTATTCTAACAAATATTTAAACAAATTATTGTTGTTATTAATAAAATTTTTAATAAATGATACATAAAGAGTTAAACAGTTTGTTTGAAAATTTTTTATGTTAAAAATTTATTAATTTTTATAAATTGTGGTTGACTTAAGAAAAGTAATTTGCAAAATTAAGAATAAACTACAACTCTTTTAATGCATTTTTAGAAAAGCTAATAAATAACAACAATAAGTTGTTTTATTAATTGTTATAATAATAATTTCAATAATTTTATTAATATGTGGCTGGTTTAATAAAATCAATTTGCAAAATTAAGAAAAAACTACAACTCTTTATAAACAGTTTTTAAAAAGTTAAAAAACAAGAACAATAATTTGTTTAAATAATTGTTATAATAAAAATTTTATTTATTTTATTAAAATGTGGTTGTTTCAAGAAAAGCAATTTGCAAAATTAAGAAAAACCTGCAACTTTTTTTAAGCATTTTTGAAAAAGTAATAAATAACAACAAGAATTTGTTTAAATAATTGTTTTTATAATTATTTTATTTAATTTATTAACATGTGGTTGGTTAAAGAAAATCAATTTGCCAAATTAAAAAAAACTACAACTCTTTATACACAGTTTTGAAAAAGTTAAAAAACAAGAACAATAATTTGTTTAAATAATTGTTATAATAAAAATTGTATTTATTTTATTAAAATGTGGTTGTTTCAAGAAAAGCAATTTGCAAAATTAAAAAAAACTACAACTCTTTTTAAGCATTTCTGAAAAAGTTAAAAAACAAGAACAATAATTTGTTTAAATAATTGTTATAATAAAAATTTTATTTATTTTATTAAAATGTGGTTGTTTCAAGAAAAGCAATTTGCAAAATTAAAAAAAACTACAACTCTTTGTAAGCATTTCTGAAAAAGTTAATAAATAACAACAATGATTTGTATAAACAACTGATAGCATTTTAATTTGATAATAAATATTTATATAACATAAATATATATAAACTTATGTTTCTATTAAGCGTCTTAAGTTAGAAAGTTTAAGAAAATTGCAAAAACACGCGATTTATTTGTCATTTTGTAGGGAAATAACGACAATAAATTGTTTAATCAAATTATGTAACATGGTAAAACATAAAAAATAATATATATTTTGATAATAACATCAATGATTGAAGAAACAGCATTTAAAATAATAATTAATTTTTTTTTTTAATAAATTCCAGGTTTTTTTTACGTTTCTGGGGTTTTTTACAGTCACATAAAAAAACGTTAAAATAATTTACTTAATAAATATACGACAGATTTTTATTATTTGGACATTCATGAACAAAAATATCGTTTATAGAAAGAAAAAGGCCAATTTTTCACGATTTTATGTCAAATTTACGAAAAAGTGCATTTTTCCTATGGGAATTCAATGGTAATTTTCAACGGATTTGCGGCACGGGTAAATATTAAAAAATAAAAAAATACGTATCGCATATTTTTCGCCAAAGAACAAAATTGGGGGGTAAAGTTTATGAAAATCGGATTTTTTTGGGCCACCCTAGTATCACCTCTTGGTGGTTTGTCAACAGGAAATCTTCGTAACGCATGACTTCTCATGTGCAGTCTGTTAACTTCCAAAAATGTTGCCATCTCTGTTGTCACCTCTCGTTTTGATGATATTGAATTCTTCTCAGTTGGTCACTGAGAATTCATTTTAGGGATATAGTTCCGAAAGGGAGGTACCTCCGATTTTTTTGACACTACGTATACTTACGTATTTTGATGCGCTGATTACGAATATGATAATGAAAATTGGCGCAAATTTGATTTTCATGGTAAAAACCATAAAAAACCCATAAAAATTCGGTTTTTTGCAATTGTTTCAATTAATATTAAAAATTTTTAAAAATTTTTTTAACAAAAGTTGTAGGCATTCCAAAAATACATATTTTAAGTTATTTGATTTTTTTTATATCTCTAATAGTTTGGGAGAAAATCGTTGGTGAAGTTGCTGGTTCCCCAGAAAGAGCGGACATTATGACATTAATGCAAAAAACTGAAAATCAATAATAATAATAACAATAAAGGCTAGGGGCTTCGCCCCTAGCCCCGTCAGAGGGGTGGGGGAGGGGGTAACCTCCAACCCCCCGTATTTTGGACAAAATACCGCGGGGTTGGGGTGCCACAATGAAGTGAAATGTAGACAAAGGTGGGAAACCCTATAGTTCTGTTGGTTTTTATGGTATTAATTATAAAAATGATCAAGTTGACAACTTTTTTTAAGATGATTTTCGTAAGTAGTGCATGGACTTTGGTCCATTATATATTACACAACATGAAGACCACATGTTGCGCGGCCTGCGGCCGCGCAAGGACCAAAATACCGGGGGGTTGGGGTGCCACTGACAGTGGCACCCCCCCGTATTTTGGTCCTATTATATATTATATATTATATATATAATGGACCAAAGTCGTAAGTCAGAATAATACGTATTTTACATAATGTAGAAAACCATGTATTATACGTAGAAAACCTCGAGTTTTCTACATTTACCCATCTCTGCACAACCCGGATAATATTTACAGCTGTCAAAGTAAGACTTGTAAAGAATTACCATTTAATATTGATATAATGTGGGTATTTCGTCACATTTAGGTTAATTTATGTTTTTTGCAATTATATCGTAAACTAATTGGTTTTAGTAAAAAATGCACTCGACACAAAATATGTATTTTTGGAAGACCTACAACTTTTGTTAAAAAAAATTTTTAAAAATTTTTAATATTAATTGAAATAATTGCAAAAAACCGAATTTTTATGGGTTTTTTTTTTGTTTTTACCATGAAAATCAAATTTGCGCCAATTTTCATTATCATATTCGTAATCAGCGCATCAAAATACGTAAGTATACGTAGTGTCAAAAAAATCGGAGGTACCCCGCTTTCGGAACTTCACCCATATATTGAAACAATAGTCTGATATTATAAATTATAATATATTATTATAAATGTATTAGTTACGGACGTAACAGTCTTATTTTAAACGTTTAAATTGTTTATTATTATTATATTAATAATGCCGGTGATTTTACGAATCCAGGCATGTGTGACACATGCCCAAAATATTGGGCCCAAGGCCCAATGTAACATTAACAATTACGTGCATTTCGTAAATAAGTTTAATTACCAGAAAGTCGATATTGCATTCCACATAATTATCCAAACAAACAATCAGAGTTGTGTACGACAAAAAAATATTCTTGGGCCATGGGCCCAATGTAAGACCCTAGGTAAAATCAATGTTTTCGGTAAATAAGATCTCAAAATTTAAAGTAAATATTTTCTGTCCTCATGATTCCTTAAACAAGGGTATGTGTGATACATACCCAACAAATTGGGTCCAAGGCCCAACCTGACATCCTGAATAAATTCCGTGCAACACGTAAATAAGTTTCATTAACCTAATCACGATAATGCGATTTGCAAAAATTTCCAAACAAATATTCAAAGTTGTGTACCACTTAATAATATTCTTGGGCAATGTGCCCAATGTAAGACCCAAGGTCAAATCAACGTTTTCAGTAAATGTGATTTTAAAATTTTTAGAGAATATTTGCTGTCATCGTGATTCCTTGAACAAAGATATG
The DNA here is from genome assembly GCA_037103525.1 of Ganaspis brasiliensis. NCBI lineage: Eukaryota > Metazoa > Arthropoda > Insecta > Hymenoptera > Figitidae > Ganaspis > Ganaspis brasiliensis. Next base: position 34,276 of record JAZKLR010000454.1, on the reverse strand, counting down.
TGTGATACATACCCAACACATTGGGCCCCAGGCCCAATCTGACATCCTGGATAAATTACGTGCATATCCAAACTTCTAATGAATTTAAGATCAGCATACAGTATTTTTCAATCAATTAGTCTAACACAAAAAAATGTTTAGACTCAGAAAAATTACTGACAGCATTAGGTGTAAAGAAATTGTACAGGGGGTGGATTTTAGGGGATGATCAAGTTAGGTCATCACTTCTCATCAATCATAGATTACCAACAAATATTTTCCAATCAATTATCATCACCCACAAAAATGTTTGCGTTCAGAAAAATTACTAAATCCGTTAGGTGTAGATAATTTGTACAGGGGGTGAATTTTAGGGGATAATCAAGGTAGGTCATCACTTCTCATCAATCTTAGATGAACAACAAATCAATTAACAATCAATGAACATGACCTACAAAAATAATTGCGCTCATAAAAATAACTGAGAGTGTTAGGTGTAGATAATAATCTTTACAGGAGGTGAATTTTAGGGGATGATCAAGGTAGGTCATCACGTCTCATCAATCTTAGATGTACAACAAAACAATTACCAATCAATTAACATGACCCAAAAAAATGTTTTCGCTTAACAAAATTACTGAGAGCATTAGGTGTAGATAATTTGTACAGGGGGTGAATTTTAGGGGATGATCAAGGTAGGTCATCACATCTCATCAATCTTAGATGACCAACAAATATTTTCCAATCAATTAACATGACCCAAAAAAATGATTGCGCTCAGAAAAATAACTGAGAGTGTTAGGTGTAGACAATGTGTACAGGGGGTGAAATTTAGGGGTTGATCTAGGTAGGTCACCACTTCTCATCAATCTTAGATGAACAACAAATATTTTCCAATCAATTAACATGACCCAAAAAAATGATTGTGCTTAGAAAAATAACTGAGAGTGTTAGGTGTAGATAATCTTTACAGGGGGTGAATTTTAGAGGATGATCAAGGTAGGTCATCACTTCTTATTAATCTTAGATGAGCAACAAATATTTCCCAATCAATAAACATGACCCAAAAAAATGTTTGCGTTCAGAAAAATTACTAAGAGCGTTACGTGTAGATAATTTGTACAGGGGGTGAATTTTAGGAGATGATCAAGGTAGGTCATCACTTCTCATCAATCTTAGATGACCAACAAATATTTCCCAATCAATTAACATGACCCAAAAAATGTTTGCGCTCAGAAAAATTACTAAGGGCGTTAGGTGTAGATAATTTGTACAGGGGGTGAATTTTAGGGGATGATCAAGGTAGGTCATCACTTCTTATTAATCTTAGATGAGCAACAAATATTTCCTAATCAATTAACATGACCCAAAAAAATGTTTTCGCTCAACAAAATTACTGAGAGCATTAGGTGGAGAAAATTTGTAGAGGGGGTGGATTTTAGGGGATGATTAAGTCAGGTCACCACTTCTCATCAATCATAGATTACCAACAAATATTTTCCAATCAATTATCATCTCCCAAAAAAATGTTTGGCTCAGAAAAATTACTAAGAGCGTTAGGTGTAGATAATTTGTACAGGGGGTGAATTTTAGGGGATGATCAAGGTAGGTCATCACTTCTTATTAATCTTAGATGAGCAACAAATATTTCCCAATCAATTAACATGACCCAAAAAAATGTTTTCGCTCAACAAAATTACTGAGAGCATTAGGTGGAGAAAATTTGTAGAGGGGGTGGATTTTAGTGGATGATTAAGTCAGGTCATCACTTCTCATCAATCATAGATTACCAACAAATATTCTCCAATCAATTATCATCACTCACAAAAATGTTTGCGTTCAGAAAAATTACTAAATCCGTTAGGTGTAGATAATTTGTACAGGGGGTGAATTTTAGGGGATGATCAAGGTAGGTCATCACTTCTCATCAATCTTAGATGAACCACAAATCAATTAACAATCAATGAACATGACCCAAAAAAATGATTGCGCTCAGAAAAATAACTGAGAGAGTTAGGTGTAGATAATCTTTACAGGAGGTGAATTTTAGGGGATGATTAAGGTAGGTCATCACGTCTCATCAATCTTAGATGTACAACAAAACAATTACCAATCAATTAACATGACCCAAAAAAATGTTTTCGCTCAACAAAATTACTGAGAGCATTAGGTGTAGATAATTTGTACAGGGGGTAAATTTTAGGGGATGATCAAGGTAGGTCATCACATCTCATCAATCTTAGATGACCAACAAATATTTTCCAATCAATTAACATGACCCAAAAAAATGATTGCGCTCAGAAAAATAACTGAGAGTGTTAGGTGTAGACAATGTGTACAGGGGGTGAAATTTAGGGGTTGATCTAGGTAGGTCACCAATTCTCATCAATCTCAGATGAACAACAAATATTTTCCAATCAATTAACGTGACCAAAAAAAATGTTTGCGTTCAGAAAAATTACTAAGAGCGTTACGTGTAGATAATTTGTACAGGGGGTGAATTTTAGGAGATGATCAAGGTAGGTCATCACTTCTTATTAATCTTAGATGAGCAACAAATATTTCCTAATCAATTAACATGACCCAAAAAAATGTTTTCGCTCAACAAAATTACTGAGAGCATTAGGTGGAGAAAAATTGTAGAGGGGGTGGATTTTAGGGGATGATCAAGTTAGGTCATCACTTCTCATCAATCATAGATTACCAACAAATATTTTCCAATCAATTATCATCTCCCAAAAAAATGTTTGGCTCAGAAAAATTAATAAATGCGTTAGGTGTAGATAATTTGTACAGGGGGTGAATTTTAGGGGATGATCAAGGTAGGTCATCACTTCTTATTAATCTTAGATGAGCAACAAATATTTCCTAATCAATTAACATGACCCAAAAAAATGTTTTCGCTCAACAAAATTACTGAGAGCATTAGGTGGAGAAAATTTGTAGAGGGGGTGGATTTTAGGGGATGATCAAGTTAGGTCATCACTTCTCATCAATCATAGATTACCAGCAAATATTTTCCAATCAATTATCATCTCCCAAAAAAATTATTGGCTCAGAAAAATTACAAAGAGCGTTAGGTGTAGATAATTTGTACAGGAGTGAATTTTAGGGGATGATCAAGGTAGGTCATCACTTCTTATTAATCTTAGATGAGCAACAAATATTTCCTAATCAATTAACATGACCCAAAAAAATGTTTTCGCTCAACAAAATTACTGAGAGCATTAGGTGGAGAAAATTTGTAGAGGGGGTGGATTTTAGGGGATGATCAAGTTAGGTCATCACTTCTCATCAATCATAGATTACCAACAAATATTTTCCAATCAATTATCATCTCCCAAAAAAATTTTTGGCTCAGAAAAATTACTAAATGCGTTAGGTGTAGATAATTTGTACAGGGGGTGAATTTTAGGGGATGATCAAGGTAGGTCATCACTTCTTATTAATCTTAGATGAGCAACAAATATTTCCCAATCAATTAACATGACCCAAAAAAATGTTTTCGCTCAACAAAATTACTGAGAGCATTAGGTGGAGAAAATTTGTAGAGGGGGTGGATTTTAGGGGATGATCAAGTTAGGTCATCACTTCTCATCAATCATAGATTACCAACAAATATTTTCCAATCAATTATCATCTCCCAAAAAAATGTTTGGCTCAGAAAAATTACTAAATGCGTTAGGTGTAGATAATTTGTACAGGGGGTGAATTTTAGGGGATGATCAAGGTAGGTCATCACATCTCATCAATCTTAGATGACCAACAAATATTTTCCAATCAATGAACATGACCCAAAAAAATGATTGCGCTCAGAAAAATAACTGAGAGTGTTAGGTGTAGACAATGTGTACAGGGGGTGAATTTTAGGGGATGATCAAGGTAGGTCATCACTTCTTATTAATCTTAGATGAGCAACAGATATTTCCCAATCAATTAACATGACCCAAAAAAATGTTTGCGTTCAGAAAAATTACTAAGAGCGTTACGTGTAGATAATTTGTACAGGGGTGAATTTTAGGAGATGATCAAGGTAGGTCATCACTTCTCATCAATCTTAGATGACCAACAAATATTTCCCAATCAATTAACATGACCCAAAAAATGTTTGCGCTCAGAAAAATTACTAAGGGCGTTAGGTGTAGATAATTTGTACAGGGGGTGAATTTCAGGGGATGATCAAGGTAGGTCATCACTTCTTATTAATCTTAGATGAGCAACAAATATTTCCTAATCAATTAACATGACCCAAAAAAATGTTTTCGCTCAACAAAATTACTGAGAGCATTAGGTGGAGAAAATTTGTAGAGGGGGTGGATTTTAGGGGATGATTAAGTCAGGTCACCACTTCTCATCAATCATAGATTACCAACAAATATTTTCCAATCAATTATCATCTCCCAAAAAAATGTTTGGCTCAGAAAAATTACTAAGAGCGTTAGGTGTAGATAATTTGTACAGGGGGTGAATTTTAGGGGATGATCAAGGTAGGTCATCACTTCTTATTAATCTTAGATGAGCAACAAATATTTCCCAATCAATTAACATGACCCAAAAAAATGTTTTCGCTCAACAAAATTACTGAGAGCATTAGGTGGAGAAAATTTGTAGAGGGGGTGGATTTTAGTAGATGATTAAGTCAGGCCATCACTTCTCATCAATCATAGATTACCAACAAATATTCTCCAATCAATTATCATCACTCACAAAAATGTTTGCGTTCAGAAAAATTACTAAATCCGTTAGGTGTAGATAATTTGTACAGGGGGTGAATTTTAGGGGATGATCAAGGTAGGTCATCACTTCTCATCAATCTTAGAAGAACCACAAATCAATTAACAATCAATGAACATGACCCAAAAAAATGATTGCGCTCAGAAAAATAACTGAGAGAGTTAGGTGTAGATAATCTTTACAGGAGGTGAATTTTAGGGGATGATTAAGGTAGGTCATCACGTCTCATCAATCTTAGATGTACAACAAAACAATTACCAATCAATTAACATGACCCAAAAAAATGTTTTCGCTCAACAAAATTACTGAGAGCATTAGGTGGAGAAAATTTGTAGAGGGGGTGGATTTTAGGGGATGATCAAGTTAGGTCATCACTTCTCATCAATCATAGATTACCAGCAAATATTTTCCAATCAATTATCATCTCCCAAAAAAATTATTGGCTCAGAAAAATTACAAAGAGCGTTAGGTGTAGATAATTTGTACAGGAGTGAATTTTAGGGGATGATCAAGGTAGGTCATCACTTCTTATTAATCTTAGATGAGCAACAAATATTTCCTAATCAATTAACATGACCCAAAAAAATGTTTTCGCTCAACAAAATTACTGAGAGCATTAGGTGGAGAAAATTTGTAGAGGGGGTGGATTTTAGGGGATAATTAAGTCAGGTCATCACTTCTCATCAATCATAGATTACCAACAAATATTTTCCAATCAGTTATCATCTCCCAAAAAAATGTTTGGCTCAGAAAAATTACTAAGAGCGTTAGGTGTAGATAATTTGTAGATAATTTTGGCTCAACAAAATTACTGAGAGCATTAGGTGGAGAAAATTTGTAGAGGGGGTGGATTTTAGGGAATGATCAAGTTAGGTCATCACTTCTTATTAATCTTAGATGAGCAACAAATATTTTCCAATTAATTAACATGACCCAAAAAAATGTTTTCGCTCAACAAAATTACTGAGAGCATTAGTTGGAGAAAATTTGTAGAGGGGGTGGATTTTAGGGGATAATTAAGTCAGGTCATCACTTCTCATCAATCATAGATTACCAACAAATATTTTCCAATCAGTTATCATCTCCCAAAAAAATGTTTGGCTCAGAAAAATTACTAAGAGCGTTAGGTGTAGATAATTTGTACAGGAGGTGAATGTTAGGGGATGATCAAGGTAGGTCATCACTTCTTATTAATCTTAGATGAGCAACAAATATTTCCCAATCAATTACCATGACTCAAAAAAATGTTTTCGCTCAACAAAATTACTGAGAGCATTAGGTGGAGAAAATTTGTAGAGGGGGTGGATTTTAGTGGATGATTAAGTCAGGTCATCACTTCTCATCAATCATAGATTACCAACAAATATTTTTCAATCAATTATCATCACCCAAAAAAATGTTTGCGCTCCGAAAAATTACTAAAAGCGTCAGGTGTAGATAATTTGTACAGGGGGTGAATTTTAGGGGATGATCAATTTAGGTCATCACTTCTCATCAATCATAGATTACCAACAAATATTTTCCAATTAATTATCATCACGCACAAAAATGTTTGCGTTTATAAAAATTACTATATGTGTTAGGTGTAGAAAATTTGTACAGGGGGTGAATTTTAGGGGATGATCAAGGTAGGTCATCACTTCTTATTAATCTTAGATGAGCAACAAATATTTCCCAATCAATTAACATGACCCAAAAAAATGTTTTCGCTCAACAAAATTACTGAGAGCATTAGGTGGAAAAATTTGTAGAGGGGGTGGATTTTAGGGGATGATTAAGTCAGGTCATCACTTCTCATCAATCATAGATTACCAACAAATATTTTCCAATTAATTATCATTACGCACAAAAATGTTTGCGCTCAGAAAAATTACTAAAAGCGTCAGGTGTAGATAATTTGTACAGGGGGTGAATTTAAGGGGATGATCAAGTTAGGTTATCACTTCTCATCAATCATAGATTACCAACATATATTTTCCAATCAATTATCATCTCCCAAAAAAATTTTTGGCTCAGAAAAATTACTAAATGCGTTAGGTGTAGATAATTTGTACAGGGGGTGAATTTTAGGGGATGATCAAGGTAGGTCATCACTTCTTATTAATCTTAGATGAGCAACAAATATTTCCCAATCAATTAACATGACCCAAAAAAATGTTTTCGCTCAACAAAATTACTGAGAGCATTAGGTGGAGAAAATTTGTAGAGGGGATGGATTTTAGTGGATGATTAAGTCAGGTCATCACTTCTCATCAATCATAGATTACCAACAAATATTTTCCAATTAATTATCATCACGCACAAAAATGTTTGCGCTCAGAAAAATTACTAAAAGCGTCAGGTGTAGATAATTTGTACAGGGGGTGAATTTAAGGGGATGATCAAGTTTGGTCATCACTTCTCATCAATCATAGATTACCAACATATATTTTCCAATTAATTATCATCACGCACAAAAATGTTTGCGCTCAGAAAAATTACTAAATGTGTTAGGTGTAGATAATTTGTACAGGGGGTGAATTTTAGGGGATGATCAAGGTAGGTCATCCCTTTTCATCAATCTTATATAAACAACAAATATTTCCCAATCAATTAACATGACCCAAAAAATGTTTGCGCTCAGAAAAATTACTAAGGGCGTTAGGTGTAGATAATTTGTACAGGGGGTGAATTTTAGGGGATGATCAAGGTAGGTCATCACTTCTTATTAATCTTAGATGAGCAACAAATATTTCCTAATCAATTAACATGATCCAAAAAAATGTTTTCGCTCAACAAAATTACTGAGAGCATTAGGTGGAGAAAATTTGTAGAGGGAGTGGATTTTAGGGGATGATTAAGTCAGGTCACCACTTTTCATTAATCATAGATTACCAACAAATATTTTCCAATCAATTATCATCTCCCAAAAAAATGTTTGGCTCAGAAAAATTACAAAGAGCGTTAGGTGTAGATAATTTGTACAGAAGGTGAATTTTAGGGGATGATCAACGTAGGTCATCACTTCTTATTAATCTTAGATGAGCAACAAATATTTCCTAATCAATTAACATGACCCAAAAAAATGTTTTCGCTCAACAAAATTACTGAGAGCATTAGGTGGACAAAATTTGTAGAGGGGGTGGATTTAAGGGATGATCAAACTAGGTCATTACTTCTCATCAATCATAGATTACCAACAAATATTTTTCAATCAATTATCATCTCCCAAAAAAATGTTTGGCTCAGAAAAATTACTAAATGCGTTAGGTGTAGATAATTTGTACAGGGGGTGAATTTTAGGGGATGATCAAGGTAGGTCATCACTTCTTATTAATCTTAGATGAGCAACAAATATTTCCCAATCAATTAACATGACCCAAAAAAATGTTTTCGCTCAACAAAATTACTGAGAGCATTAGGTGGACAAAATTTGTAGAGGGGGTGGATTTTAGGAGATGATCAAGTTAGGTCATTACTTCTCATCAATCATAGATTACCAACAAATATTTTCCAATTAATTATCATCACGCACAAAAATGTTTGCGCTCAGAAAAATTACTAAATGGTTTAGGTGTAGATAATTTGTACAGGGGGTGAATTTTAGGGGATGATTAAAGTAGGTCATTACTTTTCATCAATCTTAGATAAACAACAAATATTTCCCAATCAATTAACATGACCCAAAAAATGTTTGCGCTCAGAAAAATTAATAAGGGCGTTAGGTGTAGATAATTTGTACAGGGGGTGAATTTTAGGGGATGATCAAAGTAGGTCATCACTTTTCATCAATCTTAGATAAACAACAAATATTTCCCAATCAATTAACATGACCCAAAAAAATGTTTTCGCTCAACAAAATTACTGAGAGCATTAGGTGGAGAAAATTTGTAGAGGGGGTGGATTTTAGGGGATGATTAAGTCAGGTCATCACTTCTCATTAATCATAGATTACCAGCAAATATTTTCCAATCAATTATCATCTCCCAAAAAAATGTTCGGCTCAGAAAAATTACTAAATGCGTTAGGTGTAGATAATTTGTACAGGGGGTGAATTTTAGGGGATGATCAAGTTAGGTCATCACTTCTCATTAATCATAGATTACCAACAAATATTTTCCAATTAATTATCATCACGCACAAAAATGTTTTCGTTTATAAAAATTACTTAATGTGTTAGGTGTAGAAAATTTGTACAGGGGGTGAATTTTAGGGGATGATCAAGGTAGGTCATCACTTTTCATTAATCTTAGATGACCAACAAATATTTTCCAATCAATTAACATGACCCAAAAGAATGATTGCGCTCAGAAAAATAACTGAGAGTGTTAGGTGTAGACAATGTGTACAGGGGGTGAAATTTAGGGGTTGATCTAGGTAGGTCACCAATTCTCATCAATCTTAGATGAACATCAAATATTTTCCAATCAATTAACATGACCAAAAAAAATGTTTGCTTTCAGAAAAATTACTGAGAGCGTTACGTGTAGATAATTTGTACAGGTGGTGAATTTTAGGGAATGATCAAGGTAGGTCATCACATCTCATCAATCTTAGATGACCAACAAATATTTTCCAATCAATTAACATGACCCAAAAAAATGATTGCGCTCAGAAAAATAACTGAGAGTGTTAGGTGTAGACAATTTGTACAGGGGGTAAAATTTAGGGGTTGATCTAGGTAGGTCACCAATTCTCATCAATCTCAGATGAACAACAAATATTTTCCAATCAATTAACGTGACCAAAAAAATGTTTTCGCTCAACAAAATTACTGAGAGCATTAGGTGGAGAAAATTTGTAGATGGGGTGGATTTTAGAAAATGATCAAGGTAGGTCATCACTTCTCATCAATCTTAGATGACCAACAAATATTTTCCAATCAATTAACATGACCCAAAAAAATGATTGTGCTTAGAAAAATAACTGAGAGTGTTAGGTGTAGATAATCTTTACAGGGGGTGAATTTTAGAGGATGATCAAGGTAGGTCATCACTTCTTATTAATCTTAGATGAGCAACAAATATTTCCTAATCAATTAACATGACCCAAAAAAATGTTTTCGCTCAACAAAATTACTGAGAGCATTAGGTGGAGAAAATTTGTAGAGGGGGTGGATTTTAGGGGATGATTAAGTCAGGTCACCACTTCTCATCAATCATAGATTACCAACAAATATTTTCCAATCAATTATCATCTCCCAAAAAAATGTTTGGCTCAGAAAAATTACTAAGAGCGTTAGGTGTAGATAATTTGTACAGGGGGTGAATTTTAGGGGATGATCAAGGTAGGTCATCACTTCTTATTAATCTTAGATGAGCAACAAATATTTCCCAATCAATTAACATGACCCAAAAAAATGTTTTCGCTCAACAAAATTACTGAGAGCATTAGGTGGAGAAAATTTGTAGAGGGGGTGGATTTTAGTAGATGATTAAGTCAGGCCATCACTTCTCATCAATCATAGATTACCAACAAATATTCTCCAATCAATTATCATCACTCACAAAAATGTTTGCGTTCAGAAAAATTACTAAATCCGTTAGGTGTAGATAATTTGTACAGGGGGTGAATTTTAGGGGATGATCAAGGTAGGTCATCACTTCTCATCAATCTTAGAAGAACCACAAATCAATTAACAATCAATGAACATGACCCAAAAAAATGATTGCGCTCAGAAAAATAACTGAGAGAGTTAGGTGTAGATAATCTTTACAGGAGGTGAATTTTAGGGGATGATTAAGGTAGGTCATCACGTCTCATCAATCTTAGATGTACAACAAAACAATTACCAATCAATTAACATGACCCAAAAAAATGTTTTCGCTCAACAAAATTACTGAGAGCATTAGGTGGAGAAAATTTGTAGAGGGGGTGGATTTTAGGGGATGATCAAGTTAGGTCATCACTTCTCATCAATCATAGATTACCAGCAAATATTTTCCAATCAATTATCATCTCCCAAAAAAATTATTGGCTCAGAAAAATTACAAAGAGCGTTAGGTGTAGATAATTTGTACAGGAGTGAATTTTAGGGGATGATCAAGGTAGGTCATCACTTCTTATTAATCTTAGATGAGCAACAAATATTTCCTAATCAATTAACATGACCCAAAAAAATGTTTTCGCTCAACAAAATTACTGAGAGCATTAGGTGGAGAAAATTTGTAGAGGGGGTGGATTTTAGGGGATAATTAAGTCAGGTCATCACTTCTCATCAATCATAGATTACCAACAAATATTTTCCAATCAGTTATCATCTCCCAAAAAAATGTTTGGCTCAGAAAAATTACTAAGAGCGTTAGGTGTAGATAATTTGTAGATAATTTTGGCTCAACAAAATTACTGAGAGCATTAGGTGGAGAAAATTTGTAGAGGGGGTGGATTTTAGGGAATGATCAAGTTAGGTCATCACTTCTTATTAATCTTAGATGAGCAACAAATATTTTCCAATTAATTAACATGACCCAAAAAAATGTTTTCGCTCAACAAAATTACTGAGAGCATTAGTTGGAGAAAATTTGTAGAGGGGGTGGATTTTAGGGGATAATTAAGTCAGGTCATCACTTCTCATCAATCATAGATTACCAACAAATATTTTCCAATCAGTTATCATCTCCCAAAAAAATGTTTGGCTCAGAAAAATTACTAAGAGCGTTAGGTGTAGATAATTTGTACAGGAGGTGAATGTTAGGGGATGATCAAGGTAGGTCATCACTTCTTATTAATCTTAGATGAGCAACAAATATTTCCCAATCAATTACCATGACTCAAAAAAATGTTTTCGCTCAACAAAATTACTGAGAGCATTAGGTGGAGAAAATTTGTAGAGGGGGTGGATTTTAGTGGATGATTAAGTCAGGTCATCACTTCTCATCAATCATAGATTACCAACAAATATTTTTCAATCAATTATCATCACCCAAAAAAATGTTTGCGCTCCGAAAAATTACTAAAAGCGTCAGGTGTAGATAATTTGTACAGGGGGTGAATTTTAGGGGATGATCAATTTAGGTCATCACTTCTCATCAATCATAGATTACCAACAAATATTTTCCAATTAATTATCATCACGCACAAAAATGTTTGCGTTTATAAAAATTACTATATGTGTTAGGTGTAGAAAATTTGTACAGGGGGTGAATTTTAGGGGATGATCAAGGTAGGTCATCACTTCTTATTAATCTTAGATGAGCAACAAATATTTCCCAATCAATTAACATGACCCAAAAAAATGTTTTCGCTCAACAAAATTACTGAGAGCATTAGGTGGAAAAATTTGTAGAGGGGGTGGATTTTAGGGGATGATTAAGTCAGGTCATCACTTCTCATCAATCATAGATTACCAACAAATATTTTCCAATTAATTATCATTACGCACAAAAATGTTTGCGCTCAGAAAAATTACTAAAAGCGTCAGGTGTAGATAATTTGTACAGGGGGTGAATTTAAGGGGATGATCAAGTTAGGTTATCACTTCTCATCAATCATAGATTACCAACATATATTTTCCAATCAATTATCATCTCCCAAAAAAATTTTTGGCTCAGAAAAATTACTAAATGCGTTAGGTGTAGATAATTTGTACAGGGGGTGAATTTTAGGGGATGATCAAGGTAGGTCATCACTTCTTATTAATCTTAGATGAGCAACAAATATTTCCCAATCAATTAACATGACCCAAAAAAATGTTTTCGCTCAACAAAATTACTGAGAGCATTAGGTGGAGAAAATTTGTAGAGGGGATGGATTTTAGTGGATGATTAAGTCAGGTCATCACTTCTCATCAATCATAGATTACCAACAAATATTTTCCAATTAATTATCATCACGCACAAAAATGTTTGCGCTCAGAAAAATTACTAAAAGCGTCAGGTGTAGATAATTTGTACAGGGGGTGAATTTAAGGGGATGATCAAGTTTGGTCATCACTTCTCATCAATCATAGATTACCAACATATATTTTCCAATTAATTATCATCACGCACAAAAATGTTTGCGCTCAGAAAAATTACTAAATGTGTTAGGTGTAGATAATTTGTACAGGGGGTGAATTTTAGGGGATGATCAAGGTAGGTCATCCCTTTTCATCAATCTTATATAAACAACAAATATTTCCCAATCAATTAACATGACCCAAAAAATGTTTGCGCTCAGAAAAATTACTAAGGGCGTTAGGTGTAGATAATTTGTACAGGGGGTGAATTTTAGGGGATGATCAAGGTAGGTCATCACTTCTTATTAATCTTAGATGAGCAACAAATATTCCTAATCAATTAACATGATCCAAAAAAATGTTTCGCTCAACAAAATTACTGAGAGCATTAGGTGGAGAGAAAATTTGTAGAGGGAGTGGATTTTAGGGGATGATTAAGTCAGGTCACCACTTTTCATTAATCATAGATTACCAACAAATATTTTCCAATCAATTATCATCTCCCAAAAAAATGTTTGGCTCAGAAAAATTACAAAGAGCGTTAGGTGTAGATAATTTGTACAGAAGGTGAATTTTAGGGGATGATCAACGTAGGTCATCACTTCTTATTAATCTTAGATGAGCAACAAATATTTCCTAATCAATTAACATGACCCAAAAAAATGTTTTCGCTCAACAAAATTACTGAGAGCATTAGGTGGACAAAATTTGTAGAGGGGGTGGATTTAAGGGATGATCAAACTAGGTCATTACTTCTCATCAATCATAGATTACCAACAAATATTTTTCAATCAATTATCATCTCCCAAAAAAATGTTTGGCTCAGAAAAATTACTAAATGCGTTAGGTGTAGATAATTTGTACAGGGGGTGAATTTTAGGGGATGATCAAGGTAGGTCATCACTTCTTATTAATCTTAGATGAGCAACAAATATTTCCCAATCAATTAACATGACCCAAAAAAATGTTTTCGCTCAACAAAATTACTGAGAGCATTAGGTGGACAAAATTTGTAGAGGGGGTGGATTTTAGGAGATGATCAAGTTAGGTCATTACTTCTCATCAATCATAGATTACCAACAAATATTTTCCAATTAATTATCATCACGCACAAAAATGTTTGCGCTCAGAAAAATTACTAAATGGTTTAGGTGTAGATAATTTGTACAGGGGGTGAATTTTAGGGGATGATTAAAGTAGGTCATTACTTTTCATCAATCTTAGATAAACAACAAATATTTCCCAATCAATTAACATGACCCAAAAAATGTTTGCGCTCAGAAAAATTAATAAGGGCGTTAGGTGTAGATAATTTGTACAGGGGGTGAATTTTAGGGGATGATCAAAGTAGGTCATCACTTTTCATCAATCTTAGATAAACAACAAATATTTCCCAATCAATTAACATGACCCAAAAAAATGTTTTCGCTCAACAAAATTACTGAGAGCATTAGGTGGAGAAAATTTGTAGAGGGGGTGGATTTTAGGGGATGATTAAGTCAGGTCATCACTTCTCATTAATCATAGATTACCAGCAAATATTTTCCAATCAATTATCATCTCCCAAAAAAATGTTCGGCTCAGAAAAATTACTAAATGCGTTAGGTGTAGATAATTTGTACAGGGGGTGAATTTTAGGGGATGATCAAGTTAGGTCATCACTTCTCATTAATCATAGATTACCAACAAATATTTTCCAATTAATTATCATCACGCACAAAAATGTTTTCGTTTATAAAAATTACTTAATGTGTTAGGTGTAGAAAATTTGTACAGGGGGTGAATTTTAGGGGATGATCAAGGTAGGTCATCACTTTTCATTAATCTTAGATGACCAACAAATATTTTCCAATCAATTAACATGACCCAAAAGAATGATTGCGCTCAGAAAAATAACTGAGAGTGTTAGGTGTAGACAATGTGTACAGGGGGTGAAATTTAGGGGTTGATCTAGGTAGGTCACCAATTCTCATCAATCTTAGATGAACATCAAATATTTTCCAATCAATTAACATGACCAAAAAAAATGTTTGCTTTCAGAAAAATTACTGAGAGCGTTACGTGTAGATAATTTGTACAGGTGGTGAATTTTAGGGAATGATCAAGGTAGGTCATCACATCTCATCAATCTTAGATGACCAACAAATATTTTCCAATCAATTAACATGACCCAAAAAAATGATTGCGCTCAGAAAAATAACTGAGAGTGTTAGGTGTAGACAATTTGTACAGGGGGTAAAATTTAGGGGTTGATCTAGGTAGGTCACCAATTCTCATCAATCTCAGATGAACAACAAATATTTTCCAATCAATTAACGTGACCAAAAAAATGTTTTCGCTCAACAAAATTACTGAGAGCATTAGGTGGAGAAAATTTGTAGATGGGGTGGATTTTAGAAAATGATCAAGGTAGGTCATCACTTCTCATCAATCTTAGATGACCAACAAATATTTTCCAATCAATTAACATGACCCAAAAAAATGATTGTGCTTAGAAAAATAACTGAGAGTGTTAGGTGTAGATAATCTTTACAGGGGGTGAATTTTAGAGGATGATCAAGGTAGGTCATCACTTCTTATTAATCTTAGATGAGCAACAAATATTTCCTAATCAATTAACATGACCCAAAAAAATGTTTTCGCTCAACAAAATTACTGAGAGCATTAGGTGGAGAAAATTTGTAGAGGGAGTGGATTTTAGGGGATGATTAAGTCAGGTCATCACTTCTCATCAATCATAGATTAACAACAAATATTTTCCAATCAATTATTATCACCCACAAAAATGTTTGCGTTCAGAAAAATTACTAAATCCGTTAGGTGTAGATAATTTGTACAGAGGTGAATTTTAGGGGATAATCAAGGTAGGTCATCCCTTTTCATCAATCTTAGATAAACAACAAATATTTCCCAATCAATTAACATGACCCAAAAAATATTTTTGCGCTCAGAAAAATTACTAAGGGCGTTAGGTGCAGATAATTTGTACAGGGGGTGAATTTTAGGGGATGATCAAGGTAGGTTATCACTTCTTATTAATCTTAGATGAGCAAAAAATATTTCCTAATCAATTAACATGAACCAAAAAAATGTTTTCGCTCAACAAAATTACTGAGAGCATTAGGTGGAGAAAATTTGTAGAGGGGGTGGATTTTAGGGGATGATTAAGTCAGGTCATCACTTCTCATCAATCATAGATTACCAGCAAATATTTTCCAATCAATTATCATCTCCCAAAAAAATGTTCGGCTCAGAAAAATTACTAAATGCGTTAGGTGTAGATAATTTGTACAGGGGGTGAATTTTAGGGGATGATCAAGGTAGGTCATCACTTCTCATTAATCTTAGATGACCAACAAATATTTTCCAATTAATTAAAATGACCCAAAAAAATGTTTTCGCTCAAAAAAATTACTGAGAGCATTAGGTGGAGAAAATTTGTAGAGGGGGTGGATTTTAGGGGATGATTAAGTTAGGTCACCACTTCTCATCAATCATAGATTACCAACAAATATTCTCCAATCAATTATCATCACTCACAAAAATGTTTGCGTTCAGAAAAATTACTTAATCCGTTAGGTGTAGATAATTTGTACAGGGGGTGAATTTTAGGAAATGATCAAGGTAGGTCATCACTTCTCATCAATCTTAGAAGAACCACAAAACAATTACCAATCAATTAACATGACCCAAAAAAATGTTTTCGCTCAACAAAATTACTGAGAGCATTAGGTGTAGATAATTTGTACAGGGGGTAAATTTTAGGGGATGATCAAGGTAGGTCATCACATCTCATCAATCTTAGATGACCAACAAATATTTTCCAATCAATTAACATGACCCAAAAAAATGATTGCGCTCAGAAAAATAACTGAGAGTGTTAGGTGTAGACAATGTGTACAGGGGGTGAAATTTAGGGGTTGATCTAGTTAGGTCACCAATTCTCATCAATCTCAGATGAACAACAAATATTTTCCAATCAATTAACGTGACCAAAAAAAATGTTTGCGTTCAGAAAAATTACTAAGAGCGTTACGTGTAGATAATTTGTACAGGGGGTGAATTTTAGGGGATGATCAAGGTAGGTCATCACTTCTTATTAATCTTAGATGAGCAACAAATATTTCCTAATCAATTAACATGACCCAAAAAAATGTTTTCGCTCAACAAAATTACTGAGAGCATTAGGTGGAGAAAATTTGTAGAGGGGGTGGATTTTAGGGGATGATCAAGTTAGGTCATCACTTCTCATCAATCATAGATTACCAGCAAATATTTTCCAATCAATTATCATCTCCCAAAAAAATTATTGGCTCAGAAAAATTACAAAGAGCGTTAGGTGTAGATAATTTGTACAGGAGTGAATTTTAGGGGATGATCAAGGTAGGTCATCACTTCTTATTAATCTTAGATGAGCAACAAATATTTCCTAATCAATTAACATGACCCAAAAAAATGTTTTCGCTCAACAAAATTACTGAGAGCATTAGGTGGAGAAAATTTGTAGAGGGGGTGGATTTTAGGGGATGATCAAGTTAGGTCATCACTTCTCATCAATCATAGATTACCAACAAATATTTTCCAATCAATTATCATCTCCCAAAAAAATTTTTGGCTCAGAAAAATTACTAAATGCGTTAGGTGTAGATAATTTGTACAGGGGGTGAATTTTAGGGGATGATCAAGGTAGGTCATCACTTCTTATTAATCTTAGATGAGCAACAAAAATTTTCCAATTAATTAACATGACCCAAAAAAATGTTTTCGCTCAACAAAATTACTGAGAGCATTAGTTGGAGAAAATTTGTAGAGGGGGTGGATTTTAGGGGATAATTAAGTCAGGTCATCACTTCTCATCAATCATAGATTACCAACAAATATTTTTCAATCAGTTATCATCTCCAAAAAAAAAGGTTTGGCTCAGAAAAACTACTAAGAGCGTTAGGTGTAGATAATTTGTACAGGGGGTGAATTTTAGGAGATGATCAAGGTAGGTCATCACTTCTTATTAATCTTAGATGAGCAACAAATATTTCCTAATCAATTATCATGATCCAAAAAAATGTTTTAGCTCAAAAAAATTACTGAGAGCATAAGGTGGAGAAAATTTGTAGAGGGGGTGGATTTTAGGGGATGATTAAGTCAGGTCACCACTTCTCATCAATCATAGATTACCAACAAATATTTTCCAATTAATTATCATCTCCCAGAAAAATGTTTGGCTCAGAAAAATTACTAAGAGCGTTAGGTGTAGATAATTTGTACAGGGGGTGAATTTTAGGGGATGATCAAGGTAGGTCACTTCTTATTAATCTTAGATGAGCAACAAATATTTCCAAATCAATTAACATGACCCAAAAAAATGTTTTCGCTCAACAAAATTACTGAGAGCATTAGGTGTTGAAATTTTGTAGAGGGGATGGATTTTAGGGGATAATTAAGTCAGGTCATCACTTCTCATCAATCATAGATTACCAACAAATATTTTTCGATCAGTTATCATCTCCAAAAAAAAAGGTTTGGCTCAGAAAAATTACTAAGAGCGTTAGGTGTTGATAATTTGTACAGGGGGTGAATTTTAGGAGATGATTAAGGTAGGTCATCACTTCTCATCAATCTTAGATGACCAACAAATATTTTCCAATTAATTAACATGACCCAAAAAAATGTTTTCGCTCAACAAAATTACTGAGAGCATTAGGTGGAGAAAATTTGTAGATGGGGTGGATTTTAGGAGATAATTAAGTCAGGTCATCACTTCTCATCAATCATAGATTACCAACAAATATTTTCCAATCAGTTATCATCTCCCAAAAAAATGTTTGGCTCAGAAAAATTACTAAGAGCGTTAGGTGTAGATAATTTGTACAGGAGGTGAATGTTAGGGGATGATCAAGGTAGGTCATCACTTCTTATTAATCTTAGATGAGCAACAAATATTTCCTAATCAATTAACATGATCCAAAAAAATGTTTTCGCTCAACAAAATTACTGAGAGCATTAGGTGGAGAAAATTTGTAGAGGGGGTGGATTTTAGGGGATGATTAAATCAGGTCACCACTTCTCATCAATCATAGATTACCAACAAATATTTTCCAATCAATTATCATCTCCCAAAAAAATTTTTGGCTCAGAAAAATTACAAAGAGCGTTAGGTGTAGATAATTTGTACAGGAGTGAATTTTAGGGGATGATCAAGGTAGGTCATCACTTCTTATTAATCTTAGATGAGCAACAAATATTTCCCAATCAATTAACATGACCCAAAAAAATGTTTTCGCTCAACAAAATTACTGAGAGCATTAGGTGGAGAAAATTTGTAGAGGGGGTGGATTTTAGTGGATGATAAAGTCAGGTCATCACTTCTCATCAATCATAGATTACCAAAAAATATTCTCCAATCAATTATCATCACTCACAAAAATGTTTGCGTTCAGAAAAATTACTAAATCCGTTAGGTGTAGATAATTTGTACAGGGGGTGAATTTTAGGGGATGATCAAGGTAGGTCATCACTTCTCATCAATCTTAGATGAACCACAAATCAATTAACAATTAATGAACATGGCCCAAAAAAATGATTGCGCTCAGAAAAATAACTGAGAGAGTTAGGTGTAGATAATCTTTACAGGAGGTGAATTTTAGGGGATGATTAAGGTAGGTCATCACGTCTCATCAATCTTAGATGTACAACAAAACAATTACCAATCAATTAACATGACCCAAAAAAATGTTTTCGCTCAACAAAATTACTGAGAGCATTAGGTGTAGATAATTTGTACAGGGGGTAAATTTTAGGGGATGATCAAGGTAGGTCATCACATCTCATCAATCTTAGATGACCAACAAATATTTTCCAATCAATTAACATGACCCAAAAAAATGATTGCGCTCAGAAAAATAACTGAGAGTGTTAGGTGTAGACAATGTGTACAGGGGGTGAAATTTAGGGGTTGATCTAGGTAGGTCACCAATTCTTATCAATCTCAGATGAACAACAAATATTTTCCAATCAATTAACGTGACCAAAAAAAATGTTTGCGTTTAGAAAAATTACTAAGAGCGTTACGTGTAGATAATTTGTACAGGGGGTGAATTTTAGGAGATGATCAAGGTAGGTCATCACTTCTTATTAATCTTAGATGAGCAACAAATATTTCCTAATCAATTAACATGACCCAAAAAAATGTTTTCGCTCAACAAAATTACTGAGAGCATTAGGTGTTGAAATTTTGTAGAGGGGATGGATTTTAGGGGATGATCAAGTAAGGTCATCACTTCTCATCAATCATAGATTACCAACAAATATTTTCCAATCAATTATCATCTCCCAAAAAAATGTTTGGCTCAGAAAAATTACTAAGAGCGTTAGGTGTAGATAATTTTTACAGGGGGTGAATTTTAGGGGATGATCAAGGTAGGTCATCACTTCTCAGCAATCTTAGATGACCAACAAATATTTTCCAATTAATTAACATGACCCAAGAAAATGTTTTCGCTCAACAAAATTACTGAGAGCATTAGGTGGAGAAAATTTGTAGATGGGGTGGATTTTAGGGGATAATTAAGTCAGGTCATCACTTCTCATCAATCATAGATTACCAACAAATATTTTCCAATCAGTTATCATCTCCCAAAAAAATGTTTGGCTCAGAAAAATTACTAAGAGCGTTAGGTGTAGATAATTTGTACAGGAGGTGAATGTTAGGGGATGATCAAGGTAGGTCATCACTTCTTATTAATCTTAGATGAGCAACAAATATTTCCTAATCAATTAACATGATCCAAAAAAATGTTTTCGCTCAACATAATTACTGAGAGCATTAGGTGGAGAAAATTTGTAGAGGGGGTGGATTTTAGGGAATGATCAAGTTAGGTCATCACTTCTCATCAATCATAGATTACCAACAAATATTTTCCAATCAATTATCATCTCCCAAAAAAATTTTTGGCTCAGAAAAATTACTAAATGCGTTAGGTGTAGATAATTTGTACAGGGGGTGAATTTTAGGGGATGATCAAGGTAGGTCATCACTTCTTATTAATCTTAGATGAGCAACAAATATTTTCCAATTAATTAACATGACCCAAAAAAATGTTTTCGCTCAACAAAATTACTGAGAGCATTAGTTGGAGAAAATTTGTAGAGGGGGTGGATTTTAGGGGATGATTAAGTTAGGTCACCACTTCTCATCAATCATAGATTACCAACAAATATTCTCCAATCAATTATCATCACTCACAAAAATGTTTGCGTTCAGAAAAATTACTTAATCCGTTAGGTGTAGATAATTTGTACAGGGGGTGAATTTTAGGAAATGATCAAGGTAGGTCATCACTTCTCATCAATCTTAGAAGAACCACAAAACAATTACCAATCAATTAACATGACCCAAAAAAATGTTTTCGCTCAACAAAATTACTGAGAGCATTAGGTGTAGATAATTTGTACAGGGGGTAAATTTTAGGGGATGATCAAGGTAGGTCATCACATCTCATCAATCTTAGATGACCAACAAATATTTTCCAATCAATTAACATGACCCAAAAAAATGATTGCGCTCAGAAAAATAACTGAGAGTGTTAGGTGTAGACAATGTGTACAGGGGGTGAAATTTAGGGGTTGATCTAGTTAGGTCACCAATTCTCATCAATCTCAGATGAACAACAAATATTTTCCAATCAATTAACGTGACCAAAAAAAATGTTTGCGTTCAGAAAAATTACTAAGAGCGTTACGTGTAGATAATTTGTACAGGGGGTGAATTTTAGGGGATGATCAAGGTAGGTCATCACTTCTTATTAATCTTAGATGAGCAACAAATATTTCCTAATCAATTAACATGACCCAAAAAAATGTTTTCGCTCAACAAAATTACTGAGAGCATTAGGTGGAGAAAATTTGTAGAGGGGGTGGATTTTAGGGGATGATCAAGTTAGGTCATCACTTCTCATCAATCATAGATTACCAGCAAATATTTTCCAATCAATTATCATCTCCCAAAAAAATTATTGGCTCAGAAAAATTACAAAGAGCGTTAGGTGTAGATAATTTGTACAGGAGTGAATTTTAGGGGATGATCAAGGTAGGTCATCACTTCTTATTAATCTTAGATGAGCAACAAATATTTCCTAATCAATTAACATGACCCAAAAAAATGTTTTCGCTCAACAAAATTACTGAGAGCATTAGGTGGAGAAAATTTGTAGAGGGGGTGGATTTTAGGGGATGATCAAGTTAGGTCATCACTTCTCATCAATCATAGATTACCAACAAATATTTTCCAATCAATTATCATCTCCCAAAAAAATTTTTGGCTCAGAAAAATTACTAAATGCGTTAGGTGTAGATAATTTGTACAGGGGGTGAATTTTAGGGGATGATCAAGGTAGGTCATCACTTCTTATTAATCTTAGATGAGCAACAAATATTTCCTAATCAATTAACATGACCCAAAAAAATGTTTTCGCTCAACAAAATTACTGAGAGCATTAGGTGGAGAAAATTTGTAGAGGGGGTGGATTTTAGTGGATGATTAAGTCAGGTCATCACTTCTCATCAATCATAGATTACCAAAAAATATTCTCCAATCAATTATCATCACTCACAAAAATGTTTGTGTTCAGAAAAATTACTAAATCCGTTAGGTGTAGATAATTTGTACAGGGGGTGAATTTTAGGGGATGATCAAGGTAGGTCATCACTTCTCATCAATCTTAGATGAACCACAAATCAATTAACAATTAATGAACATGGCCCAAAAAAATGATTGCGCTCAGAAAAATAACTGAGAGAGTTAGGTGTAGATAATCTTTACAGGAGGTGAATTTTATGGGTTGATCTAGGTAGGTCACCAATTCTTATCAATCTCAGATGAACAACAAATATTTTCCAATCAATTAACGTGACCAAAAAAAATGTTTGCGTTTAGAAAAATTACTAAGAGCGTTACGTGTAGATAATTTGTACAGGGGGTGAATTTTAGGAGATGATCAAGGTAGGTCATCACTTCTTATTAATCTTAGATGAGCAACAAATATTTCCTAATCAATTAACATGACCCAAAAAAATGTTTTCGCTCAACAAAATTACTGAGAGCATTAGGTGGAAAAATTTGTAGAGGGGGTGGATTTTTGGGGATGATTAAGTCAGGTCATCACTTTTCATCAATCATAGATTACCAGCAAATATTTTCCAATCAATTATCATCTCCCAAAAAAATGTTCGGCTCAGAAAAATTACTAAATGCGTTAGGTGTAGATAATTTGTACAGAGGGTGAATTTTAGGGGATGATCAAGGTAGGTCATCACTTCTTATTAATCTTAGATGAGCAACAAAAATTTTCCAATTAATTAACATGACCCAAAAAAATGTTTTCGCTCAACAAAATTACTGAGAGCATTAGTTGGAGAAAATTTGTAGAGGGGGTGGATTTTAGGGGATAATTAAGTCAGGTCATCACTTCTCATCAATCATAGATTACCAACAAATATTTTTCAATCAGTTATCATCTCCAAAAAAAAAGGTTTGGCTCAGAAAAACTACTAAGAGCGTTAGGTGTAGATAATTTGTACAGGGGGTGAATTTTAGGAGATGATCAAGGTAGGTCATCACTTCTTATTAATCTTAGATGAGCAACAAATATTTCCTAATCAATTAACATGATCCAAAAAAATGTTTTAGCTCAAAAAAATTACTGAGAGCATAAGGTGGAGAAAATTTGTAGAGGGGGTGGATTTTAGGGGATGATTAAGTCAGGTCACCACTTCTCATCAATCATAGATTACCAACAAATATTTTCCAATTAATTATCATCTCCCAGAAAAATGTTTGGCTCAGAAAAATTACTAAGAGCGTTAGGTGTAGATAATTTGTACAGGGGGTGAATTTTAGGGGATGATCAAGGTAGGTCACTTCTTATTAATCTTAGATGAGCAACAAATATTTCCAAATCAATTAACATGACCCAAAAAAATGTTTTCGCTCAACAAAATTACTGAGAGCATTAGGTGTTGAAATTTTGTAGAGGGGATGGATTTTAGGGGATAATTAAGTCAGGTCATCACTTCTCATCAATCATAGATTACCAACAAATATTTTTCGATCAGTTATCATCTCCAAAAAAAAAGGTTTGGCTCAGAAAAATTACTAAGAGCGTTAGGTGTTGATAATTTGTACAGGGGGTGAATTTTAGGAGATGATTAAGGTAGGTCATCACTTCTCATCAATCTTAGATGACCAACAAATATTTTCCAATTAATTAACATGACCCAAAAAAATGTTTTCGCTCAACAAAATTACTGAGAGCATTAGGTGGAGAAAATTTGTAGATGGGGTGGATTTTAGGAGATAATTAAGTCAGGTCATCACTTCTCATCAATCATAGATTACCAACAAATATTTTCCAATCAGTTATCATCTCCCAAAAAAATGTTTGGCTCAGAAAAATTACTAAGAGCGTTAGGTGTAGATAATTTGTACAGGAGGTGAATGTTAGGGGATGATCAAGGTAGGTCATCACTTCTTATTAATCTTAGATGAGCAACAAATATTTCCTAATCAATTAACATGATCCAAAAAAATGTTTTCGCTCAACAAAATTACTGAGAGCATTAGGTGGAGAAAATTTGTAGAGGGGGTGGATTTTAGGGGATGATTAAATCAGGTCACCACTTCTCATCAATCATAGATTACCAACAAATATTTTCCAATCAATTATCATCTCCCAAAAAAATTTTTGGCTCAGAAAAATTACAAAGAGCGTTAGGTGTAGATAATTTGTACAGGAGTGAATTTTAGGGGATGATCAAGGTAGGTCATCACTTCTTATTAATCTTAGATGAGCAACAAATATTTCCCAATCAATTAACATGACCCAAAAAAATGTTTTCGCTCAACAAAATTACTGAGAGCATTAGGTGGAGAAAATTTGTAGAGGGGGTGGATTTTAGTGGATGATAAAGTCAGGTCATCACTTCTCATCAATCATAGATTACCAAAAAATATTCTCCAATCAATTATCATCACTCACAAAAATGTTTGCGTTCAGAAAAATTACTAAATCCGTTAGGTGTAGATAATTTGTACAGGGGGTGAATTTTAGGGGATGATCAAGGTAGGTCATCACTTCTCATCAATCTTAGATGAACCACAAATCAATTAACAATTAATGAACATGGCCCAAAAAAATGATTGCGCTCAGAAAAATAACTGAGAGAGTTAGGTGTAGATAATCTTTACAGGAGGTGAATTTTAGGGGATGATTAAGGTAGGTCATCACGTCTCATCAATCTTAGATGTACAACAAAACAATTACCAATCAATTAACATGACCCAAAAAAATGTTTTCGCTCAACAAAATTACTGAGAGCATTAGGTGTAGATAATTTGTACAGGGGGTAAATTTTAGGGGATGATCAAGGTAGGTCATCACATCTCATCAATCTTAGATGACCAACAAATATTTTCCAATCAATTAACATGACCCAAAAAAATGATTGCGCTCAGAAAAATAACTGAGAGTGTTAGGTGTAGACAATGTGTACAGGGGGTGAAATTTAGGGGTTGATCTAGGTAGGTCACCAATTCTTATCAATCTCAGATGAACAACAAATATTTTCCAATCAATTAACGTGACCAAAAAAAATGTTTGCGTTTAGAAAAATTACTAAGAGCGTTACGTGTAGATAATTTGTACAGGGGGTGAATTTTAGGAGATGATCAAGGTAGGTCATCACTTCTTATTAATCTTAGATGAGCAACAAATATTTCCTAATCAATTAACATGACCCAAAAAAATGTTTTCGCTCAACAAAATTACTGAGAGCATTAGGTGGAAAAATTTGTAGAGGGGGTGGATTTTTGGGGATGATTAAGTCAGGTCATCACTTTTCATCAATCATAGATTACCAGCAAATATTTTCCAATCAATTATCATCTCCCAAAAAAATGTTCGGCTCAGAAAAATTACTAAATGCGTTAGGTGTAGATAATTTGTACAGAGGGTGAATTTTAGGGGATGATCAAGGTAGGTCATCACTTCTTATTAATCTTAGATGAGCAACAAAAATTTTCCAATTAATTAACATGACCCAAAAAAATGTTTTCGCTCAACAAAATTACTGAGAGCATTAGGTGTTGAAATTTTGTAGAGGGGATGGATTTTAGGGGATGATCAAGTAAGGTCATCACTTCTCATCAATCATAGATTACCAACAAATATTTTCCAATCAATTATCATCTCCCAAAAAAATGTTTGGCTCAGAAAAATTACTAAGAGCGTTAGGTGTAGATAATTTTTACAGGGGGTGAATTTTAGGGGATGATCAAGGTAGGTCATCACTTCTCAGCAATCTTAGATGACCAACAAATATTTTCCAATTAATTAACATGACCCAAGAAAATGTTTTCGCTCAACAAAATTACTGAGAGCATTAGGTGGAGAAAATTTGTAGATGGGGTGGATTTTAGGGGATAATTAAGTCAGGTCATCACTTCTCATCAATCATAGATTACCAACAAATATTTTCCAATCAGTTATCATCTCCCAAAAAAATGTTTGGCTCAGAAAAATTACTAAGAGCGTTAGGTGTAGATAATTTGTACAGGAGGTGAATGTTAGGGGATGATCAAGGTAGGTCATCACTTCTTATTAATCTTAGATGAGCAACAAATATTTCCTAATCAATTAACATGATCCAAAAAAATGTTTTCGCTCAACATAATTACTGAGAGCATTAGGTGGAGAAAATTTGTAGAGGGGGTGGATTTTAGGGAATGATCAAGTTAGGTCATCACTTCTCATCAATCATAGATTACCAACAAATATTTTCCAATCAATTATCATCTCCCAAAAAAATTTTTGGCTCAGAAAAATTACTAAATGCGTTAGGTGTAGATAATTTGTACAGGGGGTGAATTTTAGGGGATGATCAAGGTAGGTCATCACTTCTTATTAATCTTAGATGAGCAACAAATATTTTCCAATTAATTAACATGACCCAAAAAAATGTTTTCGCTCAACAAAATTACTGAGAGCATTAGTTGGAGAAAATTTGTAGAGGGGGTGGATTTTAGGGGATAATTAAGTCAGGTCATCACTTCTCATCAATCATAGATTACCAACAAATATTTTTCAATCAGTTATCATCTCCAAAAAAAAAGGTTTGGCTCAGAAAAATTACTAAGAGCGTTAGGTGTTGATAATTTGTACAGGGGGTGAATTTTAGGAGATGATCAAGGTAGGTCATCACTTCTCATCAATCTTAGATGACCAACAAATATTTTCCAATTAATTAACATGACCCAAAAAAATGTTTTCGCTCAACAAAATTACTGAGAGCATTAGGTGGAGAAAATTTGTAGATGGGGTGGATTTTAGGAGATAATTAAGTCAGGTCATCACTTCTCATCAATCATAGATTACCAACAAATATTTTCCAATCAGTTATCATCTCCCAAAAAAATGTTTGGCTCAGAAAAATTACTAAGAGCGTTAGGTGTAGATAATTTGTACAGGAGGTGAATGTTAGGGGATGATCAAGGTAGGTCATCACTTCTTATTAATCTTAGATGAGCAACAAATATTTTCTAATCAATTAACATGACCCAAAAAAATGTTTTCGCTCAACAAAATTACTGAGAGCATTAGGTGGAGAAAATTTGTAGAGGGGGTGGATTTTAGGGGATGATCAAGTTAGGTCACCACTTCTCATCAATCATAGATTACCAACAAATATTTTCCAATCAATTATCATCTCCCAAAAAAATTTTTGGCTCAGAAAAATTACTAAATGCGTTAGGTGTAGATAATTTGTACAGGGGGTGAATTTTAGGGGATGATCAAGGTAGGTCATTACTTCTTATTAATCTTAGATGAGCAACAAATATTTCCCAATCAATTACCATGACTCAAAAAAATGTTTTCGCTCAACAAAATTACTGAGAGCATTAGGTGGAGAAAATTTGTAGAGGGGGTGGATTTTAGTGGATGATTAAGTCAGGTCATCACTTCTCATCAATCATAGATTACCAACAAATATTTTTCAATCAATTATCATCACCCAAAAAAATGTTTGCGCTCCGAAAAATTACTAAAAGCGTCAGGTGTAGATAATTTGTACAGGGGGTGAATTTTAGGGGATGATCAATTTAGGTCATCACTTCTCATCAATCATAGATTACCAACAAATATTTTCCAATTAATTATCATCACGCACAAAAATGTTTGCGTTTATAAAAATTACTATATGTGTTAGGTGTAGAAAATTTGTACAGGGGGTGAATTTTAGGGGATGATCAAGGTAGGTCATCACTTCTTATTAATCTTAGATGAGCAACAAATATTTCCCAATCAATTAACATGACCCAAAAAAATGTTTTCGCTCAACAAAATTACTGAGAGCATTAGGTGGAAAAATTTGTAGAGGGGGTGGATTTTAGGGGATGATTAAGTCAGGTCATCACTTCTCATCAATCATAGATTACCAACAAATATTTTCCAATTAATTATCATTACGCACAAAAATGTTTGCGCTCAGAAAAATTACTAAAAGCGTCAGGTGTAGATAATTTGTACAGGGGGTGAATTTAAGGGGATGATCAAGTTAGGTTATCACTTCTCATCAATCATAGATTACCAACATATATTTTCCAATTAATTATCATCACGCACAAAAATGTTTGCGCTCAGAAAAATTACTAAATGTGTTAGGTGTAGATAATTTGTACAGGGGGTGAATTTTAGGGGATGATCAAGGTAGGTCATCACTTCTTATTAATCTTAGATGAGCAACAAATATTTCCTAATCAATTAACATGACCCAAAAAAATGTTTTCGCTCAACAAAATTACTGAGAGCATTAGGTGGAGAAAATTTGTAGAGGGAGTGGATTTTAGGGGATGATTAAGTCAGGTCATCACTTCTCATCAATCATAGATTACCAACAAATATTTTCCAATTAATTATCATCACGCACAAAAATGTTTGCGCTCAGAAAAATTACTAAAAGCGTCAGGTGTAGATAATTTGTACAGAGGGTGAATTTAAGGGGATGATCAAGTTAGGTTATCACTTCTCATCAATCATAGATTACCAGCATATATTTTCCAATTAATTATCATCACGCACAAAAATGTTTGCGCTCAGAAAAATTACTAAATGTGTTAGGTGTAGATAATTTGTACAGGGGGTGAATTTTAGGGGATGATCAAGGTAGGTCATTACTTCTTATTAATCTTAGATGAGCAACAAATATTTCCCAATCAATTACCATGACTCAAAAAAATGTTTTCGCTCAACAAAATTACTGAGAGCATTAGGTGGAGAAAATTTGTAGAGGGGGTGGATTTTAGTGGATGATTAAGTCAGGTCATCACTTCTCATCAATCATAGATTACCAACAAATATTTTTCAATCAATTATCATCACCCAAAAAAATGTTTGCGCTCCGAAAAATTACTAAAAGCGTCAGGTGTAGATAATTTGTACAGGGGGTGAATTTTAGGGGATGATCAATTTAGGTCATCACTTCTCATCAATCATAGATTACCAACAAATATTTTCCAATTAATTATCATCACGCACAAAAATGTTTGCGTTTATAAAAATTACTATATGTGTTAGGTGTAGAAAATTTGTACAGGGGGTGAATTTTAGGGGATGATCAAGGTAGGTCATCACTTCTTATTAATCTTAGATGAGCAACAAATATTTCCCAATCAATTAACATGACCCAAAAAAATGTTTTCGCTCAACAAAATTACTGAGAGCATTAGGTGGAAAAATTTGTAGAGGGGGTGGATTTTAGGGGATGATTAAGTCAGGTCATCACTTCTTATCAATCATAGATTACCAACAAATATTTTCCAATTAATTATCATTACGCACAAAAATGTTTGCGCTCAGAAAAATTACTAAAAGCGTCAGGTGTAGATAATTTGTACAGGGGGTGAATTTAAGGGGATGATCAAGTTAGGTTATCACTTCTCATCAATCATAGATTACCAACATATATTTTCCAATTAATTATCATCACGCACAAAAATGTTTGCGCTCAGAAAAATTACTAAATGTGTTAGGTGTAGATAATTTGTACAGGGGGTGAATTTTAGGGGATGATCAAGGTAGGTCATCACTTCTTATTAATCTTAGATGAGCAACAAATATTTCCTAATCAATTAACATGATCCAAAAAAATGTTTTCGCTCAACAAAATTACTGAGAGCATTAGGTGGAGAAAATTTGTAGAGGGAGTGGATTTTAGGGGATGATTAAGTCAGGTCACCACTTTTCATTAATCATAGATTACCAACAAATATTTTCCAATCAATTATCATCTCCCAAAAAAATGTTTGGCTCAGAAAAATTACAAAGAGCGTTAGGTGTAGATAATTTGTACAGAAGGTGAATTTTAGGGGATGATCAACGTAGGTCATCACTTCTTATTAATCTTAGATGAGCAACAAATATTTCCTAATCAATTAACATGACCCAAAAAAATGTTTTCGCTCAACAAAATTACTGAGAGCATTAGGTGGACAAAATTTGTAGAGGGGGTGGATTTTAGGGGATGATCAAACTAGGTCATTACTTCTCATCAATCATAGATTACCAACAAATATTTTTCAATCAATTATCATCTCCCAAAAAAATGTTTGGCTCAGAAAAATTACTAAATGCGTTAGGTGTAGATAATTTGTACAGGGGGTGAATTTTAGGGGATGATCAAGGTAGGTCATCACTTCTTATTAATCTTAGATGAGCAACAAATATTTCCCAATCAATTAACATGACCCAAAAAAATGTTTTCGCTCAACAAAATTACTGAGAGCATTAGGTGGACAAAATTTGTAGAGGGGGTGGATTTTAGGGGATGATCAAGTTAGGTCATTACTTCTCATCAATCATAGATTACCAACAAATATTTTCCAATTAATTATCATCACGCACAAAAATGTTTGCGCTCAGAAAAATTACTAAATGTGTTAGGTGTAGATAATTTGTACAGGGGGTGAATTTTAGGGGATGATTAAAGTAGGTCATTACTTTTCATCAATCTTAGATAAACAACAAATATTTCCCAATCAATTAACATGACCCAAAAAATGTTTGCGCTCAGAAAAATTACTAAGGGCGTTAGGTGTAGATAATTTGTACAGGGGGTGAATTTTAGGGGATGATCAAAGTAGGTCATCACTTTTCATCAATCTTAGATAAACAACAAATATTTCCCAATCAATTAACATGACCCAAAAAAATGTTTTCGCTCAACAAAATTACTGAGAGCATTAGGTGGAGAAAATTTGTAGAGGGGGTGGATTTTAGGGGATGATTAAGTCAGGTCATCACTTCTCATTAATCATAGATTACCAGCAAATATTTTCCAATCAATTATCATCTCCCAAAAAAATGTTCGGCTCAGAAAAATTACTAAATGCGTTAGGTGTAGATAATTTGTACAGGGGGTGAATTTTAGGGGATGATCAAGTTAGGTCATCACTTCTCATTAATCATAGATTACCAACAAATATTTTCCAATTAATTATCATCACGCACAAAAATGTTTGCGTTTATAAAAATTACTTAATGTGTTAGGTGTAGAAAATTTGTACAGGGGGTGAATTTTAGGGGATGATCAAGGTAGGTCATCACTTTTCATTAATCTTAGATGACCAACAAATATTTTCCAATCAATTAACATGACCCAAAAGAATGATTGCGCTCAGAAAAATAACTGAGAGTGTTAGGTGTAGACAATGTGTACAGGGGGTGAAATTTAGGGGTTGATCTAGGTAGGTCACCAATTCTCATCAATCTTAGATGAACATCAAATATTTTCCAATCAATTAACATGACCAAAAAAAATGTTTGCTTTCAGAAAAATTACTGAGAGCGTTACGTGTAGATAATTTGTACAGGTGGTGAATTTTAGGGAATGATCAAGGTAGGTCATCACATCTCATCAATCTTAGATGACCAACAAATATTTTCCAATCAATTAACATGACCCAAAAAAATGATTGCGCTCAGAAAAATAACTGAGAGTGTTAGGTGTAGACAATTTGTACAGGGGGTAAAATTTAGGGGTTGATCTAGGTAGGTCACCAATTCTCATCAATCTCAGATGAACAACAAATATTTTCCAATCAATTAACGTGACCAAAAAAATGTTTTCGCTCAACAAAATTACTGAGAGCATTAGGTGGAGAAAATTTGTAGATGGGGTGGATTTTAGAAAATGATCAAGGTAGGTCATCACTTCTCATCAATCTTAGATGACCAACAAATATTTTCCAATCAATTAACATGACCCAAAAAAATGATTGTGCTTAGAAAAATAACTGAGAGTGTTAGGTGTAGATAATCTTTACAGGGGGTGAATT
The DNA here is from genome assembly GCA_037103525.1 of Ganaspis brasiliensis. Classification (NCBI taxonomy): domain Eukaryota; kingdom Metazoa; phylum Arthropoda; class Insecta; order Hymenoptera; family Figitidae; genus Ganaspis; species Ganaspis brasiliensis. Next base: position 2,264 of record JAZKLR010000454.1, on the reverse strand, counting down.
TTAGAGGATGATCAAGGTAGGTCATCCCTTTTCATCAATCTTAGATAAACAACAAATATTTCCCAATCAATTAACATGACCCAAAAAATGTTTGCGCTCAGAAAAACTACTAAGGGCGTTAGGTGCAGATAATTTGTACAGGGGGTGAATTTTAGGGGATGATCAAGGTAGGTCATCACTTCTTATTAATCTAAGATGAGCAAAAAATATTTCCTAATCAATTAACATGAACCAAAAAAATGTTTTCGCTCAACAAAATTACTGAGAGCATTAGGTGGAGAAAATTTGTAGAGGGGGTGGATTTTAGGGGATGATTAAGTCAGGTCATCACTTCTCATCAATCATAGATTACCAGCAAATATTTTCCAATCAATTATCATCTCCCAAAAAAATGTTCGGCTCAGAAAAATTACTAAATGCGTTAGGTGTAGATAATTTGTACAGGGGGTGAATTTTAGGGGATGATCAAGGTAGGTCATCACTTCTCATTAATCTTAGATGACCAACAAATATTTTCCAATTAATTAAAATGACCCAAAAAAATGTTTTCGCTCAACAAAATTACTGAGAGCATTAGGTGGAGAAAATTTGTAGAGGGGGTGGATTTTAGGGGATAATTAAGTCAGGTCATCACTTCTCATCAATCATAGATTACCAACAAATATTTTCCAATCAGTTATCATCTCCCAAAAAAATGTTTGGCTCAGAAAAATTACTAAGAGCGTTAGGTGTAGATAATTTGTACAGGGGGTAAATTTTAGGAGATGATCAAGGTAGGTCATCACTTCTTATTAATCTTAGATGAGCAACAAATATTTCCTAATCAATTAACATGATCCAAAAAAATGTTTTCGCTCAAAAAAATTACTGAGAGCATTAGGTGGAGAAAATTTGTAGAGGGGGTGGATTTTAGGGGATGATTAAGTTAGGTCACCACTTCTCATCAATCATAGATTACCAACAAATATTTTCCAATTAATTATCATCTCCCAGAAAAATGTTTGGCTCAGAAAAATTACGAAGAGCGTTAGGTGTAGATAATTTGTACAGGGGGTGAATTTTAGGGGATGATCAAGGTAGGTCATCACTTCTCATCAATCTTAGATGACCAACAAATATTTTCCAATTAATTAACATGACCCAAAAAATGTTTGCGCTCAGAAAAATTACTAAGGGCGTTAGGTGCAGATAATTTGTACAGGGGGTGAATTTTAGGGGATGATCAAGGTAGGTCATCACTTCTCATCAATCTTAGATGACCAACAAATATTTTCCAATTAATTAACATGACCCAAAAAAATGTTTTCGCTCAACAAAATTACTGAGAGCATTAGGTGGAGAAAATTTGTTCAGGGGGTGGATTTTAGGGGATAATTAAGTCAGGTCATCACTTCTCATCAATCATAGATTACCAACAAATATTTTCCAATCAGTTATCATCTCCCAAAAAAATGTTTGGCTCAGAAAAATTACTAAGAGCGTTAGGTGTAGATAATTTGTACAGGGGGTAAATTTTAGGAGATGATCAAGGTAGGTCATCACTTCTTATTAATCTTAGATGAGCAACAAATATTTCCTAATCAATTAACATGATCCAAAAAAATGTTTTCGCTTAAAAAAATTACTGAGAGCATTAGGTGGAGAAAATTTGTAGAGGGGGTGGATTTTAGGGGATGATTAAGTTAGGTCACCACTTCTCATCAATCATAGATTACCAACAAATATTTCCCAATCAATTAACATGACCCAAAAAAATGTTTGCGTTCAGAAAAATTACTAAGAGCGTTAGGTGTAGATAATTTGTACAGGGGGTGAATTTAAGGGGATGATCAAGTTTGGTCATCACTTCTCATCAATCATAGATTACCAACATATATTTTTCAATTAATTATCATCACGCACAAAAATGTTTGCGCTCAGAAAAATTACTAAATGTGTTAGGAGTAGATAATTTGTACAGGGGGTGAATTTTAGGGGATGATCAAGGTAGGTCATCCCTTTTCATCAATCTTAGATAAACTACAAATATTTCCTAATCAATTAACATGACCCAAAAAATGTTTGCGCTCAGAAAAATTACTAAGGGCGTTAGGTGTAGATAATTTGTACAGGGGGTGAATTTTAGGGGATGATCAAGGTAGGTCATCACTTCTTATTAATTTTAGATGAGCAACAAATATTTCCCAATCAATTAACATGACCCAAAAAAATGTTTTCGCTCAACAAAATTACTGAGAGCATTAGGTGGAGAAAATTTGTAGAGG